>JALMGJ010000002.1:115236480-115910230 GCA_023362775.1 Charina bottae
AATTGGAGATAGCAAGGGAACGTTTTGTGCAAAGATGGGCATGATAAAGGACAAAAAAGGCAGGGACCTAACAGAAGCAGAAGAGATTGAGATGGCAAGAATATACAGAAGAACTATACAAGAAAGATCTTAATGTCCCTGATATCCACAATGGTGTGGTCACTGACCTTGGGCTGGACATCCTAGAGAGTGAAGTGGGCCTTAGGAAGCATTACTAACAACAAAGCTAGCGGAGAAGACAGTATCCCAGCTGAGCTATTTAAAATCCTAAAAGATGATGCTGTTAAAGTGCTGCACTCAATATGCCAACAAATTTGGAAAACTCAACAGAAAGTGATGGGAGTACCAGACCACCTTACCTGTCTCCTGAGAAACCTGTATGCGGGTCAAGAAGCAACAGTTAGAACCGGACATGGAACAACCGACTGGTTCAAAATTGGGAAAGGAGTACGACAAGGCTGTATATTGTCACCCTGCTTATTTAACGTATATGCAGAGTACATCATGAGAAATGCCGGGCTGGATGAGTCACAAGCCGGAGTTAAGATTGCCGGGAGAAATATCAACAACCTCAGATATGCAGACGATACCACCCTAATGGCAGAAAGTGAAGAGGAACTAAAGATCCTCTTGATGAGGGTGAAAGAGGAGAGTGCAAAAGCTGGCTTGAAACTCAACATTAAAAAAACTCAGATCATGGCATCTGGTCCCATTACGTCCTGGCAAATAGAAGGGGAAGAAATGGAAGCAGTGACAGATTTTATTTTCTTGGGCTCCAAGATCACCGCAGATGGTGACTGCAGCCATGAAATTAAAAGACGCTTGCTCCTTGGGAGGAAAGCTATGGCAAACCTAGACAGCATATTAAAAAGCAGAGACATCACCTTGCCGACAAAGGTCCGTATAATTAAAGCTATGGTTTTCCCAGTAGTAATGTATGGCTGTGAGAGTTGGACCATAAGGAAGGCTGAGCACCGAAGAATTGATGCTTTCGAACTGTGGTACTGGAGAAGACTCTTAAGAGTCCCTTGGACTGCAAGGAGGTCAAATCAGTCAATCCTAAAGGAAATCAACCCTGACTGCTCATTGGAAGGACAGATACTGAAGCTGAAGCTCAAATACTTTGGCCACCTAATGGAAGAGAGGACTCACTGGAAAAGACCCTGATGCTGGGAAAGACTGAAGGCAAAAGGAGAAGGGGACAGCAGAGGATGAGATGGTTAGATATCATCACCGATGTAATGAACATGAATTTGAGTAAACTCCGGGAGACAGTGGAGGACAGGAAGGCCTAGTGCGTCCATGGGGTCACGAAGAGTTGGACACGACTTAACAACTGAACAACAATAGTCTTTTTCCCAGGTTAAGGTAGACAATGCTTTAATTCACCGTTGAGGAAGAGCCCATAGCAAAGGAAATTAAAAACATGAGATATGAACAAAGAAAAATAAATATAGCTAAACCTTCTCTGCGATAGCACCTGCCCTATGGAATATCTTGCCCCCGGAGGTGAGACTGGCCCCCTCCCTCCTGGCCTTTCGGAAGGCCCTTAAGACCTGGCTCTGCCACCTGGCCTGGGACGACAGAGGTGGTCGTGCCTCCTGGGGTTGGCTGGCCCCGTAGCCCCATGATTTATTCAGCGGGTCCTAATCCATCTTGGATTCTATTTTATTCATTTTATGCTTGTGTTTTTAGATATTTTTGTATAGTTTTTTAAATTTTATTTATTGCAACCCACCCAGAGTCCCTTGCATGGGAGATGGGCGGGGAATAAATTTGAAAAATAAATAAAAATAAATAAATAAATAAACCTAATTTACGTGAACATTATTCTATCTCTCCATATCTTTCTATCCTTGCAAACCATCTTTGTTTCTACTACATTCATTCATCATATTTATTTGGGAATATATGATTTTAGTGTTTTCTGTTTTAATATTTATCAGTCCATTACACAGTGCAATTGGCAGCGACAGATACACTTTCTGAACTCCTTGCTACCAGAGCAACTAGTTTCTAGGGACACAGCTCTCCCGTAGAAGACCTGAAAAGATTTCAAGCATGAGTTAGTGATGGGTATAACTACGATCTGCATGGTCCTCTCAAAAAGTACCTTAAATTTCTTATAAGGGATCCAGACAATTTTCTTAAAGGCAACGTTACTATTGAGAAAAAAAAATCTGTTTTTCTCACAACCAGTTCCCTGTGACAGAAATTCTGTAAAACCAGCACTTTTATTATGAAAACAAAACAAAACAAAACAAAACTTTGTATTGAGCTTTGGTTTGTCTTAGGCTGCAGCCTGTAATCCAATCCTGCAGTATGTAGTGTTAAATGCAGGCTTAGTTATTCAATGGGTCTTGACTCCAGGCAAAATAATGCTTTCATGAAAAGTAGCTGCGGTTGACTCCTCTATCATCAGCATATCATCCATTCCTTGGTATCTAATTATACGGCATGAACTGACCCCCATTTGGCCTGGCACCCATTACAGTTTATAAGTCACTCCAATGGATGTCTTCTCTCTCATCTCTGATAAAGGTGGTGACAAGTCATATAATTCAGCCAGCGCATAATGTGTTTCCTTGTACAATTTGATGACACGTATTTGTGGCCTTACTTACAGAGTTTCAATTAAGTCAAGTCCTCCTCACCTCCCATTTGGGAAATGCTCGCTCCACAAGATAAAGGAAAAAGGAGAGACATTGGAGAGAGAGGAAGGAGCGGAGTCTCAGTCCTGCAAAAGATGTGATAAGCCTAAAGTTCCTCAGGGATCCTTGGATGCACAACATTGTGCTTTCAACTGTGCTGTGCTTCCAACATGGTAGCATTCAATCATGTCAATTATGATGTAGCAGTTAGGGCACTAGACTGAATGAGGGAGCAAGGTTTAGACCCACATATGGCTATGAAACGGAGAGAGAGGGACGGAACATTCAAAAGTATATTTTGTACTGCCACAGATTTCACTTACGAAAAATGTCTCAAGGTTCTTAACACTCACATTTTAGGATCTCCAGCTACTCTAAGTTCTTAAGGACCCATTCATTCATTCATTCATTCATTCATTCATTCATTCATTCATTCATTCATTCATTCATGGAATTTATATAGCCACCCATCTCACAGACCTGATTCTAGGTGACGTACAGTAAAGCAACAAGTTAAAAATATATAAATCAATTAAAAACAATTTAAGAAGAAATATAAATAAGACTGCGGGAGAATGGACCAGCATTCTACACACAGTGTAACCATCTCGTGGGCTCCCTATTTCCCTGGGATCCCCAAGCCTGTTGGAAGAACCATGTTTTGAGCGATTTCCTAAATGCCAATAGAGTCAGGGCTAATCTCACCTCAGGGGGAATGACATTCCAGAGGTCAGGTGCCACGGCAGAAAAATCCCACCTCCTGGGTCCCGTCAGATGGAATTCTTTAGCAGATGGGACCTGTAACATGCCCTTCCTGCCAGACCTGATGGGGCTGGTAGAAACAACTGGGAAAAGACGGTCCCTCAAATAACCTGGTCCCATGCAATGTAGGGCTTTAAAGATTAAAATCAGCACCTTGAATTGGACCTGGAAACAGACTGGCAGCCAATGCAGTTTGCAGAGCAGAGGTGTAATGTGTGCCCCTCTAGGGGCACACATAATTACTCACGCTGCCGCATTTTGGACCAATTGAACCTTCTGGATGCTCTTCAAGGGCAGCCCCATGTAGAACGTGTTACAATATAGGTAGTCCTTGCTTAACAACCACAATTGGGACCGGCAACTCCACTACTAAGCAATGTGGTCGTTAAATGAAACAGCATGTGATCCTGACAGACTTATGACCTGACTTCTGTGGTCATTAAGAGAATCACCCGTGGTCATTAAGTGAGACATCATGTGACTGTGACTTGCGATTTCAGTGCCAGCTTCTCCATTGACTGTGCTTGTCAGAAGCCATCTGTGAAGTGCGGAAATGGCAATCATGTGACTGCGGGGATGCTGCGATCGTCGTAAATGCCTGCTGGTTGCAAAATGCCCAAATCTCAATCACATGACCGTGGGGACGCTGTGACAGTTGTAAGTGCGAGGACAAGTCATAAAGTTATTTTTTTCAGCACTGTATTAACTTCAAATGGTTGCTAAACAGGGCAGTTGTTAATGAGGACTACCCGTAGTCCATTCAGGAGGTGACCAGGGCATGAGCAACTGTGAGCAGAACCTAGGAGTTATTTGGCTGGAGCTGCTTAGTGTCTGTGACAGCTAGTGTGGTAGGATGTAGGACTTGTACCGGGGAGACTCACCCTCAACCACAGAAACTCACTGAATGACTTTGGGCCAGTCACCTCTCCATTGGTCTAGTCTACCCTTCAGGTTTGTTGTCATGGGAAGCGAAAACTGGGAGGAAGGAGCACAGAGCGTTGAGTTCTTGGAGCTCAAATAAATCCAAAAACCATACTGGAGACGCTGAAACATGACACAGAAACTGTCGAGCAGCAATACTACTGCAAACAGAGGAGTGGATGGTGAACGAGGAAAACTATAAGAGTGGAGAGTTCAGAAGGCAGGAAAGAAATGAGACATAAAGAGGTAAGTGACAGCCGTTATCTATTATATTTTATGTGCTTTTTGGAGATTATACTAGGTAATAGGTGTCCTAGTCCAGCTGTTTATATTAAGATTACATACGCTGACAGGAGATAGTACCAAAAAAAAACACAACAACAACGGAGAAGCAGGGCATGCTAATGAATTTCTCTTCCTCCACTTCATGGGGCAGCTGATTTTGGCTACCAATAACTAGTGCTTTCAGGTCTCCTGTTCTTGCTATTGTAGTGGGATTAATCTCAAGGCTGCCATAACCAATGCAGGAGGAATAAGAACCAGACTGAGGTGATACGAGCATTATCCTGAAGGGTGATGTGCTGCTGGACACACTTCCTTGCATTTAATCCAAGAATTACAGCATAACAACTTGGAACCGGTGATCATCTGCCACTGACGCAGATACATGTATGTATTTGCATTCCTGCACAGATGTTCACAATCTGATCCCCTGGGACAGCAGGAATCAATTGTAAAAATATTCGATGGTGCAGATCTAGCTTCAGCAAATACCCAGCAAATCTCCAATATGCACTAACTAAAAGTGCAAAAATTGAAGGAAATTTGACAGATCCAAAGCGGTCTGAACTGTTAATTGTGCAGTACTCTCTAGGCCTCACCTGCATTCCTAATTGCAGCAGAGAGAATACTGTGTGCTACATCCTTGACTAAAGGATATGAGATAACAATGTGCAGATCAGTGTACAATTGTTCTGTTCCTTTTTCCTGGGCAGATTTTTGTTCAAATTTTGAAAGAAATATTTGGATAAAAGTGGGGGGGGGTGTTTAAGGATAGTAGAAGGATTGTTTTGGAAAATGGACAAGGCAATCAGAATTCCTGCCTTTTCACTACAAACAAGGGCATCTGTTTTATTATCTGTTTTAAGGGCATATAACCTTTTGCTTTTTTTATATATATATATACTGTAGCAAAAACTCTGCATGCTCACTACAGCATAGGTTTTCCTGAGAGGTCACTTCTGCTATGGAGCCCTTCCTAGTCTGGTCATGTGACTCCATGACGCTGCATTGTTGTGAGTACATTTGCAATGAAACAAAAGAAAAAGCCAAGCCTCCCACATACCTTTTCCAAACTGAGACATTTGGGGGCAGGGGGTGGGGAGGAAGGACAAACTATTCAAACTTGGTTTCTGCTAGTGTTCATCCCACCCTGGTGCCTCGGGGAGTGAAATACTTAAATCTGTTCCCAGCACAGTCCCTGGTGAAATTATGTTATAGGCCTAATAAAACTTTGGCTTCAACTTATGTCCCATGTGAGTCCTTCTGACAATATATGATTTACTTTTTTTTTTTTTTAAAAAAAAAGCTTTGATTGCAACCAAGTACACTTGATCTGAAATTCTTGCTCAATGGGAAAAAAGTCTACTGAAGTTAGAGGAACTTATTTTAGTGTCATATGTTGTAGAGTAGTGGTGACAGAATATAATACGGTATATATGCTGTAAGGAAATACGCAAATATACAACAGAATCTAATTTCCTTAAGATTTTTCTGATTGAAAAGGTGAACATCAGAGCTAGAAAAGTAGTTTTAATCTGTTTCAGAAGCACTGTTAGCTCTGGGGAAAAAAAACTATTAGTTGCAAGGTTTTTTTTTTACCATATGCGTAAGTTCATTAGAAAGAGACTGAATATAAACAAGTGCAGAATATCTATCATAAACAGATTTGTCAAAAAAGAATCAAACCATGCCAACTCTATCTCCTCTTTGTTATCCTTCAGTATTCTCTTCAGGGAAGCTTTTTATTTGAGTGAGAGGATTGAGGCTAACTATATCCATTTTACCTCTAAATCCAGCAAGACAATTCAGTTTATGAGAAAGCAAGTTCTGTGATGTGATCATGAAATTTCTATTTGTGCTCTACCAACATATTTCCCATTAGGATACTGGATGTTTAGGAATGGATGATTCATACTGAAAGTCAGAACTGCCTGTAATTGTCTTCCTATAGTTTGAGATGAACAAGGTCACATAAGTGCAATTTTAAAAATGGCTGAATTACTTTTATTACTTGTGCATTTCTTTGCATCTGCACTAGGGCTGTGAATTCACTGCTGCATACCATACTCAATACATTATGGTATATGCAGTGTGGCTTCCATGCTCACCCTACCACACAAAATGGAATATTAGCCATGCTCCAGTAATGTGTGTGCAAGAAGTAGGGGAATTATTTTATTTATTTATTAGATTTTTATCCAGCCTTTGGTTTTGGTCATCTCAAGGCAGTGTACATGTGTAATGCTCCTGTCTCCTGCAACAACAACACTGTGAGGTGAGTTGGGCTGAGAGAGAATGACACCCAAAATCACCCAGCTGGCTTCCATGCCTAAGGAGGACTAGAACTCACAGCCTCCTAGTTTCTAGCCTATCTCAGCCACTACAGCAGCAAGCTTTCAAAAATTCTGTTCCCTTGGCAGACATTTGGGGTGGTGATATTGCTGTGTAGGAGCCAGTGTAGTGGACCTGTGTATTTAGTCTTTGAAAGGTAAAGGTAAAGGTTCCCCCCGCACACTTGTGCAATTGTGTCCGACTCTAGGGGCTGGTGCTCATCTCTGTTTGTTAGCTGAAGAGCCAGCGCTGTCCGAAGACGCTTCCACGGTCATGTGGCCGCATGACACGCACGGAACGCTGTTACCTACCCACCGAAGTGGTACCTATTAATCTACTTGCATTTGCATGCTTTCGAATTGCTAGGTTGGCAAGAGCTGGGGCTAGTGTGGGAGCTCACTCCGTCACGCAGAGCTAGGGATTCGAACCTCCGAACTTGCGATCTTCCGATCGACAAGCCTGGTGTCTTACCCGCTGAGCCACCATGCCCCTCTAAGTCTTTGAAAACCCAGGTTTAAATCCCCAGTCACTGATAAAACTCAGTGCATGACACTTGGGGGCCTGAATCTCTGGGAGCCAAACTCAGCCACTGGAAAAAAGCCAATGTGTGTGTGGCAGAGAGATAATCCATGCACTGTGATCCAAAGTGCTTCATGAGAGAAATGTGATGCAAGTTGCATGAGGAGACTTGCCTTACATTACTTACATTTGGCTGGGGAATTCTGGGAGCTGAAATCCACGCATCTTAAAAGTTGCTGAGGTTGAGAAACACTGCTATAGAGTAGCATAAGTCTGAATCCAGCCTATGCCTATTTCTGATTTTCTGAGACCATTCAGCCTAGTAGCACTTCTGGTCATTTTTGCACAATGAACTCCAGCCTCATCCTTAATAGATTTAGTTTCAATAGCAATACTCTCTTTAAAACATAATGGCTGCAGGGGGCATGTAAATGTGGCTTCTCGAAAAGGGATACCTGAAAGCAACCTTTTCCCATTATGAGATCTAAGAATGCATGGATAACAGGTAGTCCTTGCCTAACAACCACAATTGGGACTGGCAACTCTGTTGCTAAGTGATATGGCCACTAAGTGAGACATTACGTGATTGCGACTTGCAATTTCACTGCCGGCTTCTCCATTGACTCTGGTTGTCAGAAGCTGGCTGTGAAGTGCGCAAATGGCAATCATGTGACCACAGGACACTGTGACAATCGTAAATGCCTGCCAGTTGCAAAGCGCCCGAATCTCAATCATGTAACCACGGGAATGCTGCAGCGGTCGTAAGTGCAAGGACTGGTCATAAAGTTACTTTTTCAGTGCCATCATAACTTCAGTCACTAAACAGGGCAGTCATTAAGCGAGGACTGCCTGTGTATATTTTGCAGCAGCCTCCAGGTTAAGCATGCTGGTTGGAACGATGAGGGCTATCGTCACAAGTATTTAAAAAGCAGATTAGTGAAGGATGTTTTAGGAAAGAGATAGGTAACTAAGACTGAAAGGGCATGAACTGCATTGGGCGGGGCTTGATACAAAATGGTCAGACTTATCTCAAAGGCATGGATGGGCCAGGATATAGTTTTCTTTAAAGGTAAATGCCTCCAATATTTTAAACTATTTAAGGGCTCATGCTAAAATTAACACATTTCCCTTCTTAAATCACAGTGCCATTGATTTCAGCAATTGTGATTAGATGGGGCTTTGGGGATCACGAAAAAGAAGTCTAGGGCCATGGGACAGCCAATGGAGAAATAACAATCATTTGTCTCATGCTGCAAGATCTATAGGATGGTGGCATTCTGATTATAAAATGACATCACCACCCTGCTGTGACTGGCATCAAGTTGAAGCATTTCTGTTTGCCAGACATTTTGAATTGAATTAGTTTTTTATGATGGCATTTTAATGCTTTATTTTTTTCTAGAGCTTTATGGCCATTGTACACTGACTTGAAATATGAGTTCAGGCTGAATTAATTATGTAATTATGCCAGCATAGTATTGCATATTTGCCTTTAGTAGAATTTCTTGGGTAGCACCTTTAAGGATGGAATTTTACTGTGGTGCCAATTTGTCCCTGTTAGTGACTAATTGATTATAGAATTTACGCCTTCAGAAGAAGCAGGACATTCAAGAATGTGTCATGCTGCTTCCTTATCCTCTCTCCCTCCTTCTACAGAAAAGTATAGGGTCAGCATATTAGAATAACAATTAGGGCCTTGGCACCTCTCATATATTAATTAATTAATCAATTAATCAATTAAATTTATCACCGCCCATCTCTACCGCAGTAGACTCTGGGCGGTTTACAATAAAATATTAAAATTAAAAAACCTATAAATCATTAAAATACACTATCATAATAAATAGAAATAGAAAAAATCCAGAGGATGGTAAGATCTTAAAAGGAGGATATTACTAAGCTAACCACCCCCAGGAGGAACTATTACTTCCTTTGTCCCAAGCAAGGCGGCAGAACCAGGTCTTTAAAGACCTCCGGAAGGCCAGGAGCGAGGGCGCCCGTCTCACCTCTGAGGGCAAGATATTTCACAGGGCGGGTGCTATCGCAGAGAAGGCACGGCTCCTGGACCCTGCTAGATGAAGTTCTTTTATTGACGGGGTCCGTAGCATGCCCTCCCTGCATGACCGGGTGGGGCGGGTAGATGTGATCGGGATGAGACGGTCCCTCAGATACCCTGGTCCCATGCCATGTAGGGCTTTAAAGGTGATGACCAACACTTTGAATTGGACCCGGAAGCAAACTGGTACCCAATGCAGCTCATGGAGTAGCGGTGTTACATGTGCTGATCTTATAGCACCCAGAACTACCTGTGCAGCCGCATTCTGGACCAGCTGAAGCTTCCGGATACTCTTCAAGGGCAGCCCCATGTAGAGCACGTTGCAATAATCTATATGAGAGATGACAAGGGCATGAGTGACTGTTTGGAGGGCCTCTCGATCCAGGAAGGGGCGCAGCTGGCGCACAACCCAAAGCTGTGCAAAGGCCCTCAAAGTGAAGTTGCCTTTCAGGAATGGGTCTGAAATATTTTCACACAATGAAGGATACCCGTGTCTTTCTTTGTGGTTATCTTGTTTCTTTAGCAGTTGTAAACCAATTCTTTCTTTCTACTAATGTTGTATATGTATGCTCAGACTGTGTCTGATCAACATTGAATAGAAGATCTATGTAGCCTGGGGACTCTTACGCTTGGTTCATTGGGTGCAAGAGATCAGTGACTCACAAAAACCTGCTAGTTTTGAAAAATATAACAATCATTTGGATCATCTCCAGTTGTTGGCATTTATTGGGTGAGTTTTCTACTACAACGTATATTTGTAAGGTCACAAAACTGTTTTAATTTGGATTGGCCTTCCTTTGCCCCACTGTACCTGCCAGTCAGTCTGTTAGTTTTACCTGTGAAATACAAAATTCCCTGCCAGGAAATAACAGCACTCCTGAAACATCTTTTTTGTAGTTTTAACTTTTATCATCCTCACTCCCTATGGTGAATTAATATTAGCAAGCTGTCTTTTTGAATAGGACATATTCTGAGTCTAGGATTTACCACAGAAAGGCTGCATTCCTCTCCTGTTCCTGCTGCAAGCTTTGAAAAGAAATCTGTACAAGTCAGAACACCTGCTGCACAGTAGATTGTATTTGATCCTGTTCAGGCTGCATGCCAGGGATACTGAAATACTAGGAGAGAATCTGCCCCTGCTCTAAACATGTTAATTTCAGTTCTCTCAATGGCATTCTAGTTCACCTTCCTATGGGTGGGCCTATTGGGACCATTTCTGAAACCTGCTTTTTGTGTTATTCCCCAATATGGAAATGCTTCTCCCAGTAAAGCCTTCTCAATTACAAAGAGAACGAGCATCTACACATATTCTTATGAAATGTTTGATTCCTGATATGTTCTTTGTATCCGTATCTCTATATATTAATGATCAGACAAGAGGTGTGCAGTTAGCTACAGAACTAAGATGCAACTCACAACAATGGAAAGGTAAAGAAAAATCTATTATAGGTAGAGTCCCCAACACTGTGTCTATGCCTATGCACCTACCACATAACCCATCAGGCTTCCTGCATCATTAAATTTCAGAAAAAAGGGTGATCAGGTAAAAGAGTACTGTAAGAACATATCAAGGAATCATACCAGAGTATATTTGAGATCACACATTGTATTAAGCCAGGTTTGTTGAATGAGGCCCAGTTGGCTAGATTTACATAACAAGGCTATTAAAAAAATATAATCTATGCTTTGCAATCTACAATAGATAGGTTCACGTTATCTGGTAACTAGTGGTTTAGAAGGATGTGTACTGATACACTGATACATCATATGAGTTGAGCAATATTCAGATTCTACAGTCAACAAATCAAGCCAACAGAAGACTACGTGCAGGTCAAGGCCTAAAATGGCAAGGAAGATAGGTCTGCAGTAAACATTAGCAATCTGAACAATCATTTTGAAGTGGTAAATGCATGGAGCAAAAATTGTCCCTGAAAATTGGAAAAAAGGTTTGGCTGGGCTCAGAGGCAATTTTCCAGTTAGTGATGATTTTTAAAAATAAGCCATGTATCTAAGTATGTGTATGTATGTATGTATCATCCATCCATCCATCCAATTTTGAAGACACCCAACTCCTTAGCAACTTTGGTAACCAGTGCAGCACACAAAGCAATGGGGTCATGTGAGCAATACAGGACACCTCCATTGCTGCCCATGCCACCACATTCTGCTCCAGCTGTAGCTTCCAGTGGTTTTCAAGGGCAGCCCCATGTAGAGTGCATTGCAGTAATCCAGTCGTGAGGTGAACAGGGCATGAGTGACTATCTGAAGGGCTTTCAGCTCCAAGAAAGGGCACAACTGGAGCACTAGATATATTTGTGCAAAGGCCCTCAAGAACCTCCAGACCGCACACAAGTCTTGAATGGGGAAGTGCAACTAGTGATGGAGTATCCCTGGAGCCTGGGGCCCCCTCTCCACATCCTTCCCACACCTCACCCTCCCTCCCAGGCCAAGGTATCCATTCACCCCATTCATTCACACCAAATAATTCTTCTACAAAAAACACCAGAAAACACACTGCACTTACCCCAGCCCCTCACAGCAGCCCTCTGACCTCACCTCAGGCCACAGCTGCCCCCATGCATTCAGCAGTCCAAGGGGGAGTTGGGCTATTGTGGTAGCTCCTTTACACACCCCATCCAACCCCAGCCCACGCCCCTGTCCAGTAGGGAAGAAGACGAAGAGGCCAAGGTGCCAGTCTGAGTCCGAAAGAGGAAACCAAATGGGAGGCAGGCATCCAGCCCCAGTCCAGAGGACAACTCCACAGGACTCCATAAAGATGGCACAGATCTTCTGGTGACAAAAGCACCACCCAAGCCAGCACTGCTGTCCTCCAATCTGAGTCCTTCTGAGTTGTTGGCAGGGTACCTCCCAGAGTCTCTCCCCCTAGTTCATACCACGTGCCACCCTCAGCCTGGGGGGAGGGGATCAGAAGATGGACCAGGCCCACAGTGTCACAGGCAGTGTCCATGAAGTTGCAGGTGGTTCTACTAGCTTCACCAGGTCAGCTAGCAGTCAGGCACCTGCCTAGTCCTCACAACTGCAGCTGGTGCTGGGAATGGCCTCCAGAGCAACCAAGGCATATACAGCCGCATCCCTCTCCACTTGCTACCTGCTATATGGAGCTCAAGTCAGCCTCCATGGCACTTCCATGGTCCAGGTCCAGACTCAAGCTGGCCTCCAACCTTTCCTGGTAGGTCAAATCGTTGGCTGGTGCAACGGCCTCAGCCTCCACTAATTTCCACTCCCCACCTCTCCAGGTTTCCTGCGCCATCACTGCTGGCTCCATCTCCACTTCTAAGTCAGCCTCCAATTCCAGCACGGTCTCCAGGCAGTCAGTGGTGTCAATACCCCAAGGGCTTTGCAAGGGTTGGTAAGTATAATACCAGTGACCCCTGCCCTCTAAAAAGTGGTCACAAACTCCTAGCTCTCCATCCACACAAAAAATGCCACACCAATCTAAAGTCCTCTCAAACTCCACACCATCTTCTTGTCACCATCTTGAAGGAAAAATAGTTGCTTGAAACAGCAGCTTCACTGGTCTGATCAGCCTGATCACCTTCTCTGGGACAAACTGCCTCTTGAAGACCACACTGATATTGTAAGTCAGCACTGCAGCATTGTTCCCACGGTCAGCCTTAGGTAAGAAAGCCATTTGCTTCAGCTTTGGTCAAGTAGTCGACAATAAGGTGATGAATATGAAAATGCACCAAATTCACTTGCCCTTCAGAGACCTGTTTACATGAAGGACAAATGTTCCTGTGTGGAATATGCCATGCAACTTAAGTAAATATTTAATTAATTTTTTCCAAATAATCCTCCTGGGTAAATATATACTCCTAGTTGATAGCCATTGGATTTTTTTGCTAACCCAACCCATTGGAAGGATAAAGCTTTAACTGAAAATTGCTGTCAGAATGTTGATTGGGACGAATGAAATAGACTGGAGGGATGACACAGCACTGAGATGAGATGGTTTCCTTTGGCTATTCTTGTGGATGCAATTTATTATTGCAAGTTGTTGATGCAAAAAAAGTATAATGAAAGGATATCTAAAATAATCGTTAAATTGTTTTTTCAGCTGAGTGCTTGCTTAATATCTTTTCAGCACTGCAGTTTCTAAAACAATTATCAAATAAAAATAGAACCCCGCCTGGAGATACTTACAGTCCAAAATCCAACACAGGGAATGGCCATACATAGGGAGGGAGGGAGGGAGAGAGAGAGAGAGAGAGATGGGTGAGAGGAAGATATAAGATAGATACACTAAGTTATGTACACTGAGACTTGCTATGGAATAGCCTTTGCAAACCAGGTACTCTCCATATTGGTTGGGGATGATGGGAGTTATAGTTCAACATGAAGGCATCAATTTTGGAAAACCTGAAGTAGAGGACAAGAGAAAAATGAAGTGATTATAGCAAAGGTGCCATGGAAAAAGAGATGTTGCCTACAGTTGTGGTGACCTTGAAGTGAAAAACCAACCTCATAAATTATTGCAAAGCAAATGTCTAATTAAGTTTTGCCATTAATTTGTGTTGAAACAATTAAGTGGAGAGGAGGCCTGGGAATAAAGCATCAGCTTCTCCTTCTATAACATTAGAGTGGCTGCCTTTCTTTCTGACTCTTACCGTTTCTAGAGGAGCAGCAGTAAAACAACAAAGACTTCTGAGTTACTTTAAAGACTATGAAATATATTACCATATAAGTCTTTATTTGGTACTATGACTTCATTTAATGCCTAATCCTTGTGGTTAGGACTCATTGCTGCTCAGCTTCTCTCTCTCCCCCTCCCTCCCTCCCTCCCTCCCTCCCTCCCTCCCTTGCACAACACCATATTTAAGTGTGAACATTGCCCTAAAACACAGCATTGCCCTGAAGAGAAAGGTAAGAGTCAGGGACAAAAGAATGATTCTCCCTCTCCAACCCATCTCATGGGAGAGATTTTCAGGAAGCAAGGTAGAAGACACTGCTTTCATAAACTGGCAAGTGTCAGGTGATTATTACGGTTGGTGCCCAGAGCCTTTCAAAATTGCTACTGTTTCACATTTTACTCAGTGCACTGTGGCATACCAGAAACCACTGATTTTTCTTTGCTTCCTCCTTCATTTAAGTCTGCCTTTCAAAAAATTTAATATTCTATTTTTTTAAAAAAACAGCATCTTTACACACATAAGCACACCTTTCTTACCCACATTTATACAAGGGAGGGAGAAGTTAGAAAGGGAAAAAATATTCTATATCAGAAGTTAGACCTAGAAAATCTGCATTTTGAAAATTCTGTAAAGCTCAGATATGATGAGTCCCCCCCCCCCCCAAATATATTTTGGTCTAAATGTAACTACTGTTACAGTAGCTTTCCAATTTCCTTAGATGGCTTCTGGGTAGCAGACTTGCCAATTATTAATTTTTTAAGAATAGTTTTTGTTACCTTATATTATGCCACCACTCCAAATGTCCTTTAATCCAAATTATATTTACTTCGGAGTACTTTTTGCTATAATGCATTGATGAAGCATACACCTATGTGTAAAAGCTTCCCAATTCATTTCAATGGAAGGGGCAAATTTTTGTTCATAGTTAATATATGGAGAATTCCCTGCACTGGATAGAATAATGAAATCCTTGGGAAAGTGGAGCTCCACATGTATGCCAGAGCTGCCATATCTTCAGAAAATCACTGGGTTGAAATCATAGCATGTTAGCATTTAGGAATTAAATGTTTGACAGATACAGGAACAAAAAAGATTCCTTCCTGATGAGCTAGATCACTGAAATTTAATATACATGGTGTTGAAAGAGTACTTTGGACATACAGAAACCAAGCTGGATCAGAAAGATTCCATGTTTGATCAGAATGTAACCGCTTTGTAGGCTTGCCCAGAAAATGACCTCTTCTACTGATCATGATGCTTAATGAGCTTAATGAACTGCATGATGAATATTCAGTCTAATGAAGTACCTACAGTCCATCTGAATGTTAAAGCAGACTAAAACAATGATATGCCAAAGACCAAGAGAAGATCAAAGTATTATTGTTGGATGGAGAGTCAGAACATGAACTTCCATGTTCAAGAACAGCTAGACCTCTTCCCAAAATTGCCTTCTAACTTGTAACAATAATTCATGACAAGATTTATGAAAAGCAGCGGGTCAGAATTCAACTCTTTTAGGTTATAAAATAGGAGACAAAGAGGAGCTCTGTGGGTGAGCTGGGAGAAGTGTGTGTTGTGTATAAGGGTATACTTGTGGTATGTCAGAGTTTCTCCATTCTATAGTTTGCTATTTTGTTTGATGCTTTAGGCCTGGTACTCTTTGTGCTATCTTTTCCACATTGGGAAATCTTTCTGGAAAGAAGGAGCTACAAGACAACTTTTGGTAACTATTTGATTACTAATTTCGATAACCTCTCTGCCTTCATTAGCTGGGAAAACTGTGTTGATCAGCAATGTATACCTCTAATTAGTCCTGAAATTGAGAAATGTATTGAAGGGCAACTGCATTCAAACTGTGATTCAATAAACCTATGCAATTGTTGTACTGTATACTTTTGTCTTCTGTGGTGATTGTGCTCACCGGGGATGAAAATCCTGAGAGGGGAAGAAATCAATTCTCTATGTTTTTCTGGCTAGTACAAAACTCCAGTGTTCATGAAAAAAACTTGATTGGGGACACAATTTGATGGGATGGTCTGAAAGTACATATTCCAGCCAGCAGCTGAAGCTCAGCAAGTTTAAGTCTGGTCAGTGCTTGAATGGGAAAACTGATGTATACCATCATGAACCATCCAGTAAACTTGGTACTGTTCAGAACTTTTGGGCTGCAGAAGAAGTAGGAAAAGTGAGGCGATGCTTGCAGAGTGCTAACATCATTTTGTGATGAAGATACAACTGTACACTTTGACCTTACATGTGTACCACACAGCTATTGCTGTTTACTTTTGGGAACTGTTTAAAAGATAGAAAAAGAAGCAAATATAAATTTACATTGCAACAATTTGAACTACTGCCAGGCTAGTGACATAATCTATATTGTGGAGTCCATGGTGCTCTCTGAGCCTTGTTGTTTTCTTGCAGACGTTTCATTGCCAGGCTAGGCAACATCTTCAGTGCGAAAAGGGAGTGGAACTTGCTCTCTGTTTATATACCCTGGCTTGTCCTGCCTGTGTTGGTGGGGGTGTTGTTCTCTCTTTGGTAGTACCTTGATTGGGTTGTTACAATCCAACCCAATGTTGAAGATGTTGCCTAGCCTGGCAATGAAACATCTGCAAGAAAACAACAAGGCTCAGAGAGCACCATGGACTCCACAGTTCAACCCTGAGCTACAAATATTCTCTTCGATTGGTATAATCTATATTTTTAATTATAAAAAGGAAATAGCTCTTTGACTTGATAGATTCTGTGAGAGGTAGGCTGTGGATGGATATAAGCAAAAAGAAAGGAAAAGATTGAAGTAACATAGGTTTGACACCTTTGCAACTATGAGCAGGATTTTATCAAGGGAAAGGTGAATAAATAGTTACTTCAGGAATACCTGTACAAGGAGTCCCTGCTTTCTACCTAATGATTACTTAGCTTGGTCAGTTTTCCACACGTATACCAGATTTCTCAGTAGGTGGTTGTGGTAACATGTTCTACAGCTAATGAGTGTGCAGTTTCAATTATTAGAAGACAGAGATCCCCTTCATGGGTTATTGCCTTATAGTGGTGAAGGGGTTTGACCATCCCATTGAAGCACTGGGGATGAACACTCACAGACTGATATCTCATCTACGGTTTGCCTGTGAAAGGTGATCTGACCAAATGCAATCCACCAGAGAAGGAAATGACAGCCAGTTCCAGTAACCTGCCAAGAAAACCAAATGGACATTCACAACTAGGACAATCTCCTCCTCCTCCTTTTGTTTTGTTTCAGGTTTTCCTTCTTTTTTCCAAGAAAGTATAGAGAAGGGAGTATAAAAAGAAAAGAATTGTTTGGAGTTGCAGTATCTTCAGGAGACATATACACATGGACAAGAATGCAAGTACTATGGTTGTAGTGGTATGTGGGAATGACTTTGGGAGACAGGATGAAGAGCCACAGATTAGACAACGGTCAGACAAGTGGCAGCTGAGCCCGCAGAAGGAATGGGGACATGGCAAACATCTCCGAAGAGACCTTCCCTAGTTTCTTGAACTGTAAAGGCGAGGGGGAGAGATGTACTTTCGGACTTGCAAGATTCTGTTAACGTAACCTTACAATAAAGTTAGAGCTAGTACTTCTGGGTCTGCTTCTTGCCTGGACTACCTCGCGAGGCTGACAATGGTGTCCTAAAAGGTATGTGCCATGTTTGTGTTTTTGCCTGAGAAGGACTCCAACTATATCAGCATCAAGTGTAAACTTACTGCATTGCTGGAGGACAAAGTGGAGGGTCTGGATGCCACACTGATACTCATCAGGGAAGATGAGAAATTTTTGGACAAGGCAGAAGGATGTCTGCAAAATGAACACAGGATGGAAGACAGGTTATGAGCAGGGATGGAACTAGGGACTGTGTCACCAGGGGCAAACATGGATTCCGTGCCCCCCCATGGGTTATTTTCTCATTTTGGTGCCCCCTGGGCATCATTTTGGCGCACCCCCCAGCGTGGCACCCGGGGCACATGCCCCACTTGCCCCCCCCCTAGTTGCGGCCCTGGTTATGAGACCAGTGTGGTAGCATAAGGAGCTCTCTCATAAACTGAGAAACAAAAAGGACAAATTTAAAAAAGGAATTGAGAGGCATATAACAGAATAACAGGAAATAGCCCAAATCTGTAAGGATGGTGTCAGGAAGACTAAGTCTCAGAATAGCTAAAGCTTGCAGTGAATGCAAAAAATAATAAAAACAGTTCTTTGGGTATGTACAGAACAGGAGGAAAGTCAGGGAAATGGTTGATCTGCTGGTTGGAGATGACAAGATGGTGACAGACAGCAGGGAGAAATCTGAACTGCTTAATTTTGCATTTGTCTTTTCGCAAAAGGAAAAAGTGCTCCACTGTGTCAAAGTTTGCTCAGTAGCGGGTTGGGCAGAAGAGAAATGGAGGACATAATAGGCAAGGAAGTAGTAAGAGAATATTTAGCTGCCTTGAATTAATTCAAGTTGGCAGAACCAGATGGATTACATCCCAGGGTGTTAAAGGAACTGACAGATGTGATCTCTGAACCTTTGAGAACTCCTGGAGTACAGTGGAAATGCAAGAAAATTGGAGAAGAGCTAGCATTGTTCCAGTCTTTAAAAAGGGGAAAAAGTGGACCCAGGAAACTACAGACTAATCAGCTTGATGTCAATACCTGGGGAAATCCCAGAAAAGATAATCAAGCAGTGGGTTTGCAAGCACTTAGAAAGGAACAAGGTGATTAAAAATAGGTCATGACAGATAAATCTTAATTGCTTTTTTTTTTGACAAAGTGACTAGATTAGTAGGCCAATGGAATGCTGTGGACTTCAATAAGACACCATGCATCCTTCTTGATAAGATGGAACAATTTGGGATGGATAGACCCACTACCAGCTGGATTCATAGTTGGTTGAACAACTATACTCAGAAGTATGTAAAACAGTTAAAAGGACTGCTATGTTTGGCCTAAAGAAGAGAAAGTTAAGGGGACAGAAAAAATATTAATTTATATTCTAATACCAAGAATGGGCAGTTCTGAGGAATGCTCAGTCTACCAAACAATTGAGCTTATCTCACATGTTAATAAGATGTGCAATTCTCAGGATTTTGCAATCTAAACATGGAATGAGAACTATTAAGAGGTACAACTAGAATTCAAAAGAGGTAGAGGCATGCAGGATCATATATTTATTTGTCCACTTATCATTTATTTATTTATTTATTTGTCCAGTCACTTAGCAAGTAACTCTGGTCAACTAATAACATTAAAAACAGCCCAAAAATACATCAATAATAAAAATCCAACAAACCAGTAAAGACACATATAATACCTATAGTATTGGGCACAGTAATTTACAAAACACATACTGCATTGACACATACTGAGATGTACTTTCAGTCTTGCAAGATTCTGTTAATGTAGCTTTACAATAAAGTAGAATTAGCTCATCTGGTCATGTTTCCTGTCTAGTCTACCTTGTAACTGTCATGGTCCAGGATCAGGACTCAGATTCTGAAGGTCTTTCTGGACTTGTGGCTTCCACTTGAGGTGGCAGTAATGGTTAGGAGGACCTGTGTACAAATCCATCTTGTGCACCAATTGCACCATTCCTGGATCAGGAGAGCCTGTTCACAGTCACTCATGCATTGATAACCTCTCACCTGGATTACAGCGAAACATTCTACATGGGCTGACCTTGAAGACCCCTTAGAAGCCACAGATGGTTCAGAAGACTGCAACATGGGTAGGTATGGGTGCTATTGCACTGGTTACCAGTCAGTTTCTGGGTGCAATCAGGTGTTGGTTATCACCTATAAAATCCTTCATGGCCCAGGTCCAGGATATTTGAGGGACCATCTATGTCCAATTAACTCTGCCCGCCCAACAAGATCTGACAAAGATAATATTTGTAGTTCAGGGTTGAAATGTGGAGTCCTTGGTGCTCTCTGAGCCTTGTTGTTTTCTTGCAGACGTTTCATTGCCAGACTAGGCAACATCTTCAGTGCGAAAAGGGAGTGGGACTTGCTCTCTGTTTATATACCATGGCTTGTCCTGCTTGTGTTGGTGGAGGTGTTGTTCTCTCCCTAGGAGTTCCTTGATTGGGCTGTTGTTTGCTGCTTGGTTGATTGACTGAGTTAATAGTTCATGAAATAGTTCATGAAATAGTTCATGAAAGCCAGCTGGGTGACCTTGGGCGAGTCACTCTCTCTCAGCCCAACTCACCTCACAGGGTTGTTGTTGTGCGGAAAATAGGAGGAGGAAGGAGTATTAGGTATGTTTGCTGCCTTGAGTTATTCATAAAAAAATAATAAAGGCGGGATAAAAATTAAATAAATAAATAAACAAATTAGGATATATTGTGCTGTTTGATTGTTTCTCTGGTGCTAATCCTGGTGTTAATCTTTGCATATCTGGGTGTTGATTGCTGGCAAGGAGGTGTTCTGGTTTTTTGGCTTTTCTATTGTCTCTTATGAATGGTATGTAAATGTTGTTTACCTCTATGTGTCTGTTGATGGCTGCTTTGTCTGAGTGCCAAGCTTCCAGGAATTCTCTAGCATTTCTGGATTTGGCTTGGTTTAAGATGCTGACAGTTTCCCAGTTGAAAGTATGGTTGAATCTGTCCATGTGTTGTGAGATTAAGGAGTTTTCATCGTGTCTTCTGACTGCTAGTTGGTGTTCGTGGATGCGTTCTGCTAGTCTTCTGCCCGTCTGTCCTACATAGTGGCTGCTACAGTCCTTACACTGTATGTTGTAGATAACACATGTTTTTTCTTCTTGGGCTGCTGGGTCTTTTGGGTTACTTACGATGTTCTGAAGGGTTTTGTTTGGTTTATGTGCTACGGTGATGCCATGTGGTTGTAACAGTCTATTAGTAGTTTCTGAGATGTTTCTGATGTATGACAGTGTTATCCTTTTCATAGCTTCTGTTGGTTGCGTTGTAGTGGGTTGGGTGGTCAGGCACTTTTCAATAAAGTTGAGTGGGTATCCATTTTCTACTTTATTGTAAAGCTACATTAACAGAATCTTGCAAGACTGAAAGTACATCTCAGTATGTGTCAATGCAGTATGTGTTTTGTGAATTACTGTGCCCAATACTATAGGTATTATATGTGTTTATATGTATTCCGTGAGAATCTTGTAGGCAGTTTAGTCAAGGCCTTAGTTGTAGCCTGGAACAGGCATTGGTGGAGGCCTTGGATTGCATTGTCCTTATGTGGCCTCTCCCTGTGTGCTGATCCCAGAGCCCATCTAGCTTTTCTGAGGATTTCTAGGAGATGAAGTGACAGAAGAGATACCTGGAGAACCACTGGAAGAAGATGAAGAGCAAGTCTGACTGAACACAAGTAAGAGCCCACATTTTGGATTACATTGTAGCAATAAGGGGTGGTGGTGGTAAAATGATGCAGTCCAGTGGCCATGTTTAGGGTGACTCATTCCTTGCTGAGGAGGGACAAACCATAGGAATATCTGCAGGGACACAGTGAAGAATATTCAAGCTATTTGGCAGATAGTTGCTCAGATCTGCTCAGAGTTGGCATGTTCTTGTGGTTCATCTGGAGTGAATATAAGCCTCTGTCTTCTAATGAAGTGGGCAGCATCCTTGAAACTGTGAGTTTGGCAATCTGTTTATTAGATCTAGGTAACAAGATTGAATAGGGGATCCAGAACTGATCTTTGTGGCACCTCACTTGATATTTCTCTCCAATTTGATAAGGAATCATTGATAACCATTGATGAGCATGCTTTTGTATGATTTTTTGAGTCAGCTATGTATACACTTAATTGTCATGCCATCTGATATGCTATTAATTAGCTTGCTTATCAGCATGTCATCGGATGCTTTGTGAAATATTTTGCTGAAGTCTCTCTCTCTCTCTCTCTATATATATATATATATATATTTACAACATTGCAACATCCATTAAGGATTAAAAGCAAATGGAGTAAGGCTAGTTTGGCAAGATTTATTTTTGAAAAATCCATGCTGACTTCTTGTAATTACCACCTCAAAGGGGCACTTCAGTCAAAGCTTCCCATAGCCTTTAATGTTTACTTCAGTTTATTTATTCATTACAAATTCAGCATGTCCTTCATTGAAGAGATGTGCATGTTCTATTTTATCCTCACAGTATGATAGGTAGAATTATGGCAATAGGTCCAGAGATATCTAGGGAGCTTCATAGTTGAGCAAAAACATAGTATCCCAACTTTTTTATATGGAGGATTCTGCTTACGTGAAATTTCCAGTAGAATTTTTATAGAAGTTGAAATATTAACCACAACTCTCAAATTCTTCCATGTCCTTGCCTCAAACACCTAATGTGAAATTCATAAAGGCCAAATGTTAGCAAAATTGTCAAAAGAAGATCAAAGAATTTAATTCAAGTTAACAGTGTTGGATAGGAATACATCTCCTTTAGGAAACCAGAACTTAATGATAATGGCATGATCTATTTCAGAGCTTTCCAAACTGTGTGTCGGGACACATTAGTGTGTCGGCTGCAGTGTCTGGGTGTGTCTCGGCTGCTGCTGCCTCCGAACCCTGCCAAGATTCTGTGCAGGTCCTAGTGCCTGCCTTGTGCCTTGCTGCCTCCAAACCTGCTGTGATTCCATGCAGGTCCTAGTGCCTGCCTTGTGCCCTGCTGTAAGAGTGTGTCGCGAAATGATGCTCTGCTGTAAGAGTGTGTCGCGAAATGATGCATGTCTAAAAAGTGTGTCACCAACATGAAAAGTTTGGAAAGCTCTGATCTATTTTGAACAATATTTTTCTTTAAAAATAAAAACTGATTAGTAGCTGTCCAAAAAGATCTAGCTGCAAATATTTCATGAGCATCATTTTAATTATGCAGTAAAAATGAAGCATGTTAGCCAGAAGGGGGAGAGCCCTGCTCCCTGAAAAGCCTATCATGGTCTATGTGGCTTTTAGCATTAAATAGGCATCAGAGAATCAAGGCTTTGTCTAAACTTCACTGTGCATAGTTCAGCATGTGTCAGTTCATAAACTGCACAGCCAGTGTTCTAATAATGGGATCTGCTGCCTTTTAAAAATCAGCCTGACATTAAAATAAATATAACTTATATATGCAGGAGAGTCAGCACTTGTTTCTATAGCAAATATCATATTAATAACCTTGAGCACTTGGCAAATTTTGTTGAGACTTTGCAAACCACAAGCCATTATGAAAAGACACAGAGGAAGAGACAAGATGGAATGCTTCCTGTAAGAACACTTCCTGTTGGGCAGACCTCCAATGCATGTGGATATCAATGGATACCTGGATATAAATTGCTTGGTATGTGTGACTGCTGAATTAAAGTGTGCGAGATAAGCCCCAGCCAGAGATTCTCAGGGCAGAGATATCTGTTATGTCAACAGTCAACAACTGCTCAATTTCAAGGCCATAAAGAAAGTCCTTTGCAATGCAAGGAAGGCAGGAAGCAGCAGCAATTGGTTTAAACTCTGAGAGGTACAGTATAAGGAGGAACTGCACCTTCACATTGACAGAAGTCAATCCATCATTTAATAGGGCTTCAAACTATTTTGCAGTATTCTTAGCTAGCTGTGCCATGTTGAGAAACCTCTGCCATATTTAAGTCTACTTAAGCTGCAGACTGTTTTAACATCTTCCAAGTTGTTCCCTGTTCACCTTATTCCTTAACAAGAACATAGAGGTAGTGAGTGTGTGAACCAGATTTTTAAGAAAGAGATCATTGTGCCTTTGTCACTTCCAAACTTTAACAGCTAACGCAATAAGGGGGTTATATACCAATAAAGTTGTCTTTCTCTAAGGGCTCACTTTTTCCCCCAGAATCTTCATGTGGATTGTTGTGAGAGACTACTCTTATTCTCTTGGAACATTCTGTTTTGAAATGCATGATTATTTCACTTAGATAATTGCCAAGAATCATCTGTAATTCTGGAAAGAACTTCAAAATCTACTTCTTTACGAAAGCAAGTAATCCAGGTTAATCAAATATTATGTGATTCTTTGCCCCCTTTTTATGAGACTGAATGCTAAACTTTTAATAAAAAGATGCTTTTTTGCAAGACTCAAGGATATTTGCTTAGAATGAACGTACGTAGCTGATTTTAACAATAACATCAGGAGCAAGTTGGCTTAATAGCAGCTTTAACTGCATGATGAGCTGTATACTATTTCAGACTCAGAGGCTACATATACATATTGCATAAAAACATGGTTTGTTTTACATAATATAATAATATATAAAGTGTGCTTTATAAACTGCAATGAGTATGTTCACACAAAATACTCAGCCAAAGAAAATCAAACCCACTTTATGCCTTAGTGTGACATGTGACATGAACCGGCCAGAGTTCCCCGTTGGGGGAGATGGGCGGTTATATAAATTTAATTAAATAAAAAAATAAATAAAAAAATAAATGTGAATCAAATAAGAAGTGATGTCACTGAGTTAAGCCTATGTGATTTGGTCCTGTATCTGATGGCATGAGAAAAACACTCAAAATATGCAGTCTTGCTACTTTCCCAAACACCCTGCTTCCCTCCATTCAGAATTCTACACATGGTGATTCTGTCCCTGTCCGATTATGAGCCGTATGGAATCAGTTGTACATTTTTCCCCAGTGGAGAGTGTTATTCTGAACCAAACTAAAGAGGGGTTATGTTCCTTTTGGTATAGCTCTTTGCCAATGTTATGTATGCTGGGGGGAGCTGGGTATAATACCTCTTTGGCCCACTGCAATTCATATTGTTTGTAAGAGCTGCATTTGTTGGATAGAGTTTTGTCAGCAGTCTTAACAGCTGATTCGTGACTTGCAAGTGACTTGTGACCTGCATTCTTGTTGCTTCCATTCTTTCTACTATAAAGTAGCAGCTGGGACAGATTTTCAGTGGTCTTTTGTATCATAATTAAACAACTCCATGAAATAATGGTGTCAAGGTAACTGAGTAACCCTGTCAGAATTTTTTTCAAAGAGGACCAGACCTGGGGAGAGCTGCCACAAAAGACTCAGAAAAAAACAAAGCTTTTAAAAATCCAAATATTTTAAAGTTGCAACTGAACACCCGAAATTTGGCTTGAATTCTCTACAAAGCTCCACCTATATTTGGGAGAGATGCATTGTCCTCCTTCATTTTTAAAATACAGAATGCTCTGGTGTGAATGAGGATTTTACCATTAACTCACTGATCTTCTTCCAACAGTCTGTTCCTCTTTGTAGAATCTTTCTTAGTAGCTTCCTATTCCTCACCATTTCTTCCATTTGCAAAGGCAGCTTGCTCCTATAATATTCCATAATTCTTCCCTCTCATAAGCCTCATTACCATGATGATACAACTTCAGTGCATAGCACAGTATTTTAGAAAATGCCACCCTATAAGCCCCCATTTTATAGCAGCTATAAAATCTCAGTTCTGCAAGAGGTCTTGAGAGTCAGCATGAGACTAATTTGATTTTGTATATTTAATTTTAATTGATTTTCCAAGAAAGTGATGACTTCCGGTGGGGACAATGGCGGCTTGAGATGGTTTTTTCCACTGTCTGCGGACTGACCTGTCAGAGTGGCTTTTTTCCTTGGGCTCAGGCAGGCTTCCTTGGAAGCCCAGAAGCGTTCTCCAGATTAAGGAGAAACCCAGGAATCACCCCATGTGTTCTCCAGACGGCTGGTCACAGCCAGAAGACCGCAAAATGGTGTTTCGCTATCGACTGGTAAGCGATCAGCTGGGAGGCGGGGCCGTCATCTTCTTCCCAAGCCGCTCTGAAGCCAGACCTTAAAGCTGTCCACCCCATTTCTACAGCACTAAGGTTTTTTTTGTTTGAATTTTACCAAAGAGAGGCTTTCTACAACAAAGAAATGCGGAATCTCTTGGTGACTCTCATTATTTTTGAAAATTATTAACTTGGTAATTTGGCTTTTTATATATAATTTGTTAAATTGAAATTTAAAGAATTTTGGGTTTTTTATTGCTTTTTTATTAAAGTGATTTTTGAGGAATATAAAACTTTTTGTGGAGTTCAAATTGTCACAAGAATCGAGATAAACTGATAAGGCTGAAAACTACCTTAAGAGTAAAGTGGTTTCTCCAAAGAAAAAGATGAGAATTGGTGACTTACATTTAAATAGTCAAAGGAAAATTGAGTTGTCGAAAATTGAACATAAGAAGGCAGTACCAATCAAAGAGAAGTGTTGCCACCACACCATGATCAAGAAAGAGAATTAAACTCTAGAGGCTGGAAGATTTTGGACAAATATTTGGGCATTTTAAAGCAGGTTGTAGAATTTGAAATTGAAAAGAAGAAAGCTCTGTACATAATACTGAGAGATGTAAATGCCTTGGTTTACTTTGAAGTGGGATAATTGTCTAAATGTGTTTATCAGGATGGTTTCTTAAAGGTTTGTATAAATGGTTATGCTGTTTTGAAAATTCTTACATTTTTGGTAAATGCCTACGTTATTGTTTAAATGTGGTTATCAGGATGGTTTTTTAAGGGTTTAGATAAATGTTTATGCTGTTTGGATAATTTTTATATTTTTGGTTAATGTTAGTTTAGTTGGCAGATTGGAGCAAATTATAGTGAAGAAGGGTAGTGTTTGTTACTATATTAGGTTCCAAATTATGTTTGAAGGGTTTTATATGTTTTTCTTTAATTGGGAGGGTAATTTTGTTTTAGAAGGGAATGCAATAATGAGAATTTAAATGCTTTATAGAAATAATGTTTACTATAATATGAATTGGAGTAAGAGATTGATATTGATTTATGTATATCTTTCTTATAGAAAGTCAGAAGTCACTTTGTAGTAGTTTGTTTTGTGTTTTTTCACAGATTTTTAGTTCTGTTTCTTTTTCTTTGTAGGCTTCTTTGTTTCAATCTTTTTAATTTTTATGTATATTTTGGAAATGCTTTAATAAAGTTTTCTAAAAAAAAAGGTTTTCCAAGAAAGCAGTAATACGCTGTGAAAATGCTGCAGTGCTGTTGGGGAATCATGAAATGAGAATGTGTCTTTGGGAGCTTTTGTCCATGAGGCATAAGCACACTATCAATCCTGATTCTTTAGACATAGATCTAAAGACATAGACAATATCATAGAATATCATACCTTCTTAACTTGCGGCTTTCCAGATGTGGTTGTTAGGTTGGGGTTGTTAGTTCAACACAATTGGAAGTAATCAATTGGGGAATGTTCCCTTAACTGATGCTACTACAAATATTCATGTTTATCAGTAGACATCCTTCCACTGAAATTTTGTCTAGAGAACCAGAAGTTGATAATCTGTGTATGTCTCATTGACAAAAGCTCCCAACACTCATTCTAATTTCATGCTCTTCGTAGGAATATGTTCTCATTCCCCACTGTCAGCAAACACATGCACTTTAAAATGGAGGGTTCTGTTTAGGTAGTTTTGATGGTAGCGTCCCCTTCTATATGAATAATTCCAGTTATACCAGTTCCAGTGTTTGTATTAGCAACTCCAAAGAGAGCTACCAATTATTTCCATAAGATCCTTTAGTATGAGTGATGCACAGTTACCAATAAAAAAGTGCATGATGGGGCTATTATTTGTATGAACCTGTATTTTCCTGAATGGACTGAGTAAGCTGATTTAAAAAAAAAAAGTGCTATGAGTATGTGTGTAGTGAAAAGAGAACAGTAACCAATCACCATTAGACAAAGAAAGATGCAGACATGGAATAAGCTAGGCTATTTGGGGTTAGGATCTCTAGGAGCGCACATTCTATCAGTCTTGCTGAACCATACCCTCAGCTTCTTCTCTAATGGCTGAGGTTGTAGGGAGCTGTAGTTCAACCACATCTGGAGTCACAAGTGTTTCACCCTTATTCTATATGGAAAAGACAGTGGTTAAGGGATCATGACTCCACCATCCCTTATTGCAGAATAGTACAGGTGAAGTGCCTCAGGGGCATGGTGGCTCAGCGGGTAAGACGCCAGGCTTGTCAATCGGAAGATCGCAAGTTCGGAGGTTCGAATCCCTAGTCCCGCGTGACGGAGTGAGCTCCCGCACTAGCTCCAGCTCTTGCCAACCTAGCAATTCGAAAGCATGCAAATGCAAGTAGATGAATAGGTACCACTTCGGTGGGATGGTAACAGCGTTCCGCGTGCGTCATGCCAGCCACATGACCGTGGAAGCATCTTTGGACAACGCTGGCTCTTCGGCTAACAAACGGAGATGAGCACCGGCCCCTAGAGTCGGACACGACTGCACAAATGTGCAGGGGGAACCTTTACCTTTTTTACAGGTGAAGTGCACCAGGATTCTAAAAGTAAATTGTGTATTCCAGCAAGTCTGAACACTGGCTGGACTAATGCAGTGCTGGATAGAGCAATTCTTAAAGGAGCTATGTTCTATATGCAGGCTTATTTCCTTAATATCATAAAAAAGGTGATCGGATGTAATGATTACTTCATTTTCAGAAAATTGGTTGCGTCTGTCATAATAAAAAAAATGCATATCCTAAGTAATTTAACATTTGCAGCAAGAAACAGTAAATTAGCTATTTCCCACTCTACCTTCCATTCACAATAGCACAGTGAGAAGCTCTTCACAATGATGTGAGAGCACACAGTTATGACTGACTTTTTAACTATTCTGTTTTGCAGAATCATCTATGGAAGTCTAAAGCTTTGGCTCAGTGGCTGCCATTTTTCAGCGGCCATTTGAACCTTATGCTGTTACTGAAAGCTTTTTTTTCCCATTTTGTTCACTGTATACATGTTTTCTATGATGGTCCAAGCTTTGCTGACTTCCCTATGAAACTGATGGAAGTATCTGTGGAAAGCAAGGTCCCTCTGAGCTATTCACAACTTGCTGTGTTCTCTGAATACAAAGTGAAATAAGTGAAAGATGGTGACCAGAAAGCTGAAGAACAGGGATGGTAAGGAGGGGCTTACCTCTAGCAGGCAGTGCCCTTTAGGGAATAATTTTTTAAAATTTATTTATTTAGTTAATAATCAATTTATAAGTCACTTCAGTTGCTGAAGCAAAGCAAAGGAAAACAGTATACTCAGGAACCAAAACGATGTAATTATGATGTTGGGAAAGAACACCACAAATAACATGGGATTAGAACATCCAGTATCAGTGTGAATGCAGGGTCACAATAATGGATCTTGAACATATCTGGATGAGGACAATCTGACCCATAATGAGAGAAAATATGCCACCTCTACTTAGCACCATCTGAAGCAAACCACACGGATGCCAAAATGATGACATCTGCATGATAATATCATCATGCAAATGTCATCTCTACATATTTGCATCCCAGTGTTTAATGCAAGTATGTAAATCATGGCATTTACTTGATGTCATCATTTGAAAGTGAGCTTGTTTCTTTTCAACATCTGCTTGTAGCCTTAAGCAGTAACTACAGGCACTTGTGCAGCTTTGGATCAAGTAGAATTATTACCAAAAATATAGCAATACTGATTTCTTATAAAATTTGCATGTCAAATACAGTGATGCTGCCATTCTGCACCTTAAAGTGGTCCATAATTATTTATGTATCCATGAATCTGGAACCAGGTTACCTGAGGGACCGTCTCATCCCCAGAACATTGACCCGCCCCACCCGGTCATGCAGAGAGGGCATGCTACGGACCCTGTCGGTAAGGGAGTTTCACTTGACGGGGTCCAGGAGGCGGGCCTTCTCTGCAGTGGCGCCTGCCCTTTGGAACATTCTGCCCCTGGAGGTGAGGCAGGCCCCACACTCCTGACCTTCCGAAAACAATTGAAGACCTGGCTCTGCCACCTCGCTTGGGATGGGAACGGTAATACTCCTCTTGGGGTTGGCTTGCACCGTAGAGTTCTTTTAAATATAACCTCATAGCCTCTTGGATTTTATATTTATACCTAATTTATTTTTTAGGGTTGTTATATTGTATTTTATATGTTTTAATTACTGACTTTGTTGTAAACTGCCCAGAGTCCCCCGTTTGGGGGAGATGGGCGGTGATAGAAGTTGGATAAATAAATAAATAAATAAATAAATAAATAAATCAGAATCAGAACTTTAACTGCCATCCTGGATGTTATTTTATATTTTATATGTAATATATTTTGTTTTTATTGTATTTTAAACTTTTTAACTTTATTGTAAACTGCCCAGAGTCCCTCTTTTGGGGGAGATGGTCAGTGACAAAATTTGATAAATAAATAAATAAATAAATAAATAAATAAATAAATAAATGCAACAATCATGCTTCAAACTGGTTGGCTATCTAAAATATACCATGCTTTCTGCCAATCTCCACATTCATTTGAGATATGTACAGAAATTTATCATACTTAATTTCCCTGTACATAATAAAATCCTTAGAGGAATTAATATTTTTGAAGGAAGCAATTCTTAACATTCTCTTCCGGTCTTCCATTAACTTGTTGAATCTATTGTTGAATCTGCATGCATCGGAATACATCATAGATTGTGCAGTTTTAAAACTAAATGCCTCTTTATAAAGTGTAGGCTTTGATAATTGTACCTAATGTTGGCAGAGATTTAGGTCAGTACAACTCATTAGATAGAGTGAAAATCCATGCATGCAGCTTCCAAATGCTTGATTGTCTTCACAACTATACAGGCTAGAATAAACTACAGAATATGTTGAAATAGGTCTGGATTGTATTTTTGTGTGTAATTACAACTGCAGTATCTTTGAATCTCTTTTGCTGTCCACCAATATTCCGTTTTCCATTCTAATTGGCCTTTACAGCCACTTACGGATCCACCGTTAAAATTTTACCTTTGGAAGACAATCTTACTCGGCTACGAGTGATCGCCAATGGAACAACTGCAGTTCTTTGACTGTGAAGAGCAAGTTCAACGTCACATTGGCATGTGACTGACAGCAGGGTCTTGCTTTTTGTGGGCTATGTAGAAGCTATGCTTGGGATAATGTTCAGTTTCTTTGTTCACGGATGGCATCTAGAGTTAACTGTCCTGGGAGGAAATATGTATGTAAATAGGACATGTATTTGTTACAAATGCCTGGAGCTGAGAATCTCACATTACTGAACTGCTTATGAAAACCTCATTTGCTGCTCCATACGTTCCCCCCCCCCCCCACCTTCTTCCTCAAAACCTGAAGCCAATCCAAATATGTGTGAAAAGCAGATCACTGACTAAGCAGCTCAACATCAAAGTCCTCTGTAAAAGTGGCTACTGGGCATTTTCATTCCTGGTAAAAAAAAAAAGCTTCTAAATTAACATCTTTGTTTTCTTTTCTGTTCCATCATTTTCATGGCAAAACCACCTGCAGGTTTCATATTATGCCATCTTTCCCCATTACACTTTACTCCTGTTTAGACCATTAGAAATTTAATAAGGAACATGAAGATGAAAGATCCTGGCGTGCTCTAATGAGCCTTAGGACAGAATTCAGTGCAAGTTGATTAGAAGGTTCTCAACATTTCAGACACTCCTTGGGGAACAGAACACTCTAAAGAGAGTAATTAGTCAGAGCAAATTTTGAAATGATCCTTTCTATGTATGGGTTATACTTCTGAGAGCAGAGGAGGAATGGAGAGTCAGTGGCCTGGAGAAGTCTTGTGGATCACAGGAAGGTATGTGTTTGTGCAAAGGTCTTCATTGGATTTCAGCAAAGCTATAGGAACACTCAATCATTTTGCAGTCAATCATGAACCTTGTGTCCTCCAGTGCAGGATCATTCAAGTCAAGACTTCAGTACTTTTCTAAGACTGTATTTATTATTTAAAAGTGGATGCTTCTTTACTCTTATGTTTGACTTGCTCCTGAATACAGATAGTCCTTACTTACCTACCACAAGTGGGACTGGCAACTCCATCACTAAGCAATGTGGTTGTTAAGTGAAATGTCACATGACCGCACTGGACTTACGACGTCAGTTATGCTGCGGTTGTTAAGCGAATCACCGTGGGTCATTAAGTGAGACATCACATGACCGTGACTTGCAACTTCCTGCCAGCTTCCCCATTGACTTTGCTTCTTGGAAGCTGGCTGTGAAGGTCGCAAATGGCGATCATGTGACCGTGGGATGCTGTGACTGTTGTGAATGAGTGCCACTTGCGAAGTGTCTGAACGTTGATCATGTGACCATGGGGACACTGCAATGGCCACAAGTTCAAGGACTGTTCATAAACCTACTTTTTCAGCGCTGTCATAACTTTGAACCGTTGCTGAACAAGGCAGTCAGTAAGTGAGGACTACCTGTATTGGGAATGGTCTCTTCTTTGTATTATTCTCATTATATTTGGGTGTCAAAAATCAGGATGTCCACTAGATGGCAGAAAAGAGATGCAGAAAACCAATTCTTTGTTGTCCTCTAGTAATCTTCTGGATTCTCCCTCGCCAACATTATAATGCAGAACACTGCTATCTGCAGAGATGTCCTGACGGACTGAAACATTTGAATAACTCCTCTTCGAATTGTTGTCTTGCCTAATGTTCAGCAGCTTGTTTGTTTTCTGTTTAACAAACCCTCTGGACAAAGTTCAGAGGAAAAACCCCTCTAAGAAAGCTGTTTGGGAGGCAAAAATGAGAATATTGGAAAGAACGTATCATTTTTCAAAAAAGTATTTGCCATGGGGGGAGTAGCCTCATCCCAAAGGAACCAGCGTTTTCAGACTCAGTGCCTAAAAGCTTAAAGGCCAAGAGGGAGGCCAGGAAAGGAAGGGTGAGGAACAGAGGGAGAGGGAAAGCAGGCGAATGACAGACAGAAAATGACAGGTGAAGGCACTTTGCTACAGGACTTCTATTCAGCCCCTCACAACAGCTCACTTTCCTTGATTGAGAGCTGAGCTGTTTTCTCAAAAAGGTTTCCAGTGAGGAAGATAAAGAGCTAACTGCCATCTGGAAAAGGGCCCCATAAACTATCGTTCTTTTAAAGCTCTGAGCACTGAAAAATTACTCAATCACTCTATTTCTTTGGTGCCTCCAGCATTTGCCTTCTGACACTTACAACTGCTTGTCTGCTCCCTGCCTCTCCACAAGAGGGTAACTCTGTACCCACGTTTGGATTTTCTGAATTATTTTATATCTTTGTCACTGAATATTAGCATAGATTCACGTTGGTTCTATTGATAGGTAAGGGGAGTCTGAGTAGACAAAAAGCGCCAAGTGTTACATGGGGTAAGTAGGCCCAGTTGTCTGAGTTCTTCATTAAACAGGGTTGATTTGAGCAAGTCTTACCCTATATAAATCTCACAAATGTTGACTCTCCTCCTCACAGTGAAGTTCTTACTACATGGATTCGGGAGGCACGTCACGCCCTGCTCAAAAGCCATTTCTGGAAAAAAAAGTGATTTATGGCTATCAGTTTGGAAGAGGTTACAGAATCACTTCTAAAGCTCTAGGGCTCCACCAACCTATAATCAGAGACAGCTATGAAATGGAGAAGTTTCAAGACAACAGTAAATCTCTCCAAGAGTGGCTGTCTTATGAAAAGCACTTAAAGCTGTTGCTCACTAGCAGAACATTGATGCACATCTCAAATTTGCCAACCACCTGGGTAGCCCAACAGATTTCTGGAGGGATATTCAATGGCATACATGGACTTCACCAGATGGTCTCTTTATTCACCAGATTATAAATTGTCTGATTCTAAATTCACCAGATGGCCTCCTGAGGAATCTGTATAATGACCAGGAAGCAACGGTAAGAACAGACCACGGAACAACGGACTGGTTTAAGATTGGGAAAGGAGTACGGCAGGGTTGTATACTCTCACCCTACCTATTCAACCTGTATGCAGAACACATCATGCCACGTGCTGGGCTTGATGCATCCAAGGCTGGAGTTAAAATCACTGGAAGAAACATTAACAATCTCAGATATGCAGATGATACCACTTTGATGGCTGAAAGCGAGGAGGAGCTGGGGAGCCTTATGACGAAGGTGAAAGAAGAAAGTGCAAAAGCTGGGTTGCAGTTAAACCTCAAAAAAAAACAAGATTATGGCAACCAGCTTGATTGATAACTGGCAAATAGAGGGAGAAAAAGTGGAGGCAGTGACAGACTTTGTATTTCTAGGCGCAAAGATTACTGCAGACGCTGAATGCAGCCAGGAAATCAGAAGACGTCTACTACTTGGGAGGAGAGCAATGGCAAATCTCGATAAAATAGTTAAGAGCAGAGACATCACACGGACAACAAAGATCCGCATAGTTAAAGCAATGGTATTCCCCGTAGTAACCTATGGCTGCGAGAGCTGGACCATAAGGAAGGCTGAGCGAAGGAAGATAGATGCTTTTGAACTGTGGTGTTGGAGGAAAATTCTGAGAGTAATAGACTGTTACAACCACATAGCATCACCGTAGCACATAAAGCAACCAAAACCCTTCAGAACATCTTAAGTAACCCAAAAGACCCAGTAGCCCAAGAAGAAAAAACAGGAATTATCTACAACATACAGTGTAAGGACTGTAGCAGCCACTATGTAAGACAGACTGGCAGAAGACTAACAGAATGCATCCATGAACACCAACTAGCAGTCAGAAGACATGATGAAAACTCCTTAATCTCACAACACATGTACAGACTCAACCATACTTTCAGCTGGGAAACTGTGAGCAACTTAAACCAAGCCAAATCCAAAAATGCTAGAAGCTTGGCACTCAGACAAAGCAGCCATCAACAGATACATAGAGGTAAACAACATTTGCATACCATTCATAAGAGACAATAGAAAAGCCAGAAGACCAGAAAACGTCCTTGCCAGCAATCAACACCCAGATATGCAAAGATTAACACCAGGATTAGCACCAGAGGAACAATCAAACAGCACAATATACCCTAATCAAGGAACTATTAACTCAGTCAATCAACCAAGCAGCAAACAACAGCCCAATCAAGGAACTACCAAGGAGAGAACAACACAAGCAGGACAAGTCATGGTATATTAATATATATACAGTTGTAATCAAAATTATTCAACCCCCATTGCAAATCAAGTTTATTGTCAAAATTTACAGACTTTCAGCTGTTTGCAATGAACAAATCAAACAAAAGCAATTGAAATAGCTCAACACAACAAATGCTTCAAGTGGTTTCCCCAGATTCAACTGGAAATGCAACTTATAATTACTTCTCCAGGCTCAAAATTATTCAACCCCCTGAATAGAATCCGTCACAACAGCACACATACTGTACAGTATGCAAAATAGGTGTTGTCTCAAGCACACCTGATGCAACTAATCAAGGGTTTTATTAGTTGCACCAGGTGTGCTTGAGCTAGAACACATGAAATGCCTGAACTGGCTAGGGGTTTGTTGAGTGTCATGTTTGACTGCATGTCAGAAATATGGCTAAGTCAAAAGAATGGTTCAAAAAGAGAAGAGATCATCGCCCTTCACAAACAAGGAACAGGATACAAAAGATAGCGAAGGCACTGAATGTTCCTAGAGACACTGTTGGAAGCATAGTTTGCAAGTTCAAAGTTAAAGGAACAGTGGTTACACTACCTGGACGGGGCAGAAAAAGGAAGCTGTCAATGGCTGCAACCAGTTTTCTGAGAAGGCAGGTTGAGAGAAACCCTCGAGTGACTGCAAAAGACCTGCAGCAAGACTTGGTGGCAACAGGCACTGAGGTTTCAGTGAGCACAGTAAGGCGCGTACTAAACACAGAAGGTTTCCCTGCCAGAACTCCAAGATGTACACCACTACTGACCCAAAAGCACAAGAAAAGTCGGCTCCAATGTGTTCACAATCATATAAATAGAAACAGAAGTTTTGGGATTCTGTTCTGTGGAGCGATGAAACAAAACTGGAACTTTTCGGCCCGATGGATCAGCGGTATGTCTGGAGGAAGAAGAATGAAGCATACGCTGAAAAGAACATTCTGCCTACAGTTAAGCATGGTGGTGGCTCGGTGATGCTCTGGGGCTGCTTTGCATCCTCTGGCACTGGAAACCTGCAGCGTGTGGAAGGCAAGATGGATTCATTGAAGTATCAGGAAATCCTAGGAGAAAATGTCATGCCGTCTGTAAGGAAGCTGAAGCTGGGGCGTCATTGGACCTTCCAGCAGGACAATGATCCCAAGCATACCTCAAATTCCACTAAGGCTTGGATGCAGAAGAAGTCCTGGAAGATCACAGTCACCTGACCTGAACCCCATAGAAAATCTCTGGTGGGATTTGAAGAAGGCGGTTGCAGCACGCAAACCCAAGAATATTACTGAACTGGAGGCCATTGCTCATGAGGAATGGGCTAAGATTCCTCAGGAACGCTGCCAGCAGCTGGTGTCTGGATATGCATCTCATTTGCAGCAGGTCATAACAGCAAAAGGGTGCTCTACTAAGTACTGAAGATGCTTGCCATGAAGGGGTTGAATAATTTTGAGCCTGGAGAAGTCATTATAAGTTGCATTTCCAGTTGAATTTGGGGAAACCACTTGAAGCATTCATTGTGTTGAGCTATTTCAATTGCTTTTGTTTGATTTGTTCATTGCAAACAGCTGAAAGTCTGTAAATTTTGACAACAAACCTGATTTGCAATGGGGGTTGAATAATTTTGATTGCAACTGTATATAAACAGAGAGCAAGTCCCACTCCCTTTTCGCACTGAAGATGTTGCCTAGCCTGGCAATGAAAGGTCTGCAACAAAACAAGGCTCAGAGAGCACCAAGGACTCCACAGGATGAATCTTACTTTGTATCAGATAATTCTACAGAAGAGTATCGGGCCATCTCTCCCTCAGCTGAAGCATAAGTGGATCATATAGCAAGACAATGAGCCCAAATATATAAGCAAGTTTATAAGAGAATGAAAAACAAATCCAATGTTTTGGAATGCCAAGTGAAAGTCCAGGCCTAAACTCATAGAAATGCTGTGGCAGGACCTGAAATAAGCAGTTCATGACAGAAAACCCTCAAATGTTACTGAGCTGATGCAGTTTGCTTTGAAAGAATGGCCAAATTCTTATATAGTAATGTGAGAGCCTAAATAATTATAGGAAGAGTTGGTTGCAATTGTTGCATCAAAAGGTGGTGCAAGCAGTTACTGCATCTAAGGAGGGGATTAGTTTTTCATACTTATACACAGCATGTTGGATGAATTTTTTATGGAACAAGCCCCAAACTTTGGTATTTGCTCAGATTCCCTTTATAAATAGAACCTATGTGAAGTTCTGATAATGTTCAGTGGAAAAGATATGCAGAATTTCATACATTCCAAAAGGGATTATACTGTATTTCTGCCATCGCTCACTACCTGATTCTTCTTAAGTGAAGATGCTATGGACTCAACCTGGCATCTTCTAGTTGCAAGGCATATGCTCTGTCATTGAATTATGATCCACCCCAAAAGAAAACATAAATGCTCTAGTGGCTAAAGGTCCAGCATTGTGGTGAGTGTAAAAGCAGTCAGCTGAGGGGGCTTCAAGAAGATGATGAGCGGCAGGAGAAGGAGGACACTGTTCCTTTCCTCTTGCTGTTTTTCTGATGCACATTATTCGTTTCTGAGAATGCTTTCATAATGGAGGAAGGTCTGAGGGGATTCATAACACATGTTTGAACTTTATCATGCATATTCCCAAGTTGTGTTATGGGATTCATATGCATGTTTATGGCAGAGTTAATTTCTATCTTCTGTTGCATTGCTAATCTTTAAAATAAGGTGATGAAGTTAAAATTTCCCCATATATGAGGAGGAAGGTGCATCTACCCTTTTATCAAGATAGTCCACGAGCTTCTACTTGTTGCCAAAAGTCCTCTTGTGATTACAAATCCAGTGTTCCAAAACTGTGCCTAACTATATTCTTCTTAATAACCTCCAATGAAGGCGATTTGATGACTTCTGTGCAGCATTCATAGCCCGTATGTTTCTCTAGGGAACTCTTACAGAAATCAATACATTCCAGGATCATTCTAGAGTAAATTGGATTAGTGATTTCAGAAGTAGTTTCCCGTATATCAATTCAAAATCTATTATTTTTTTATGATTAAACCATGTCATGTTTTTCAATAACTAGATATCATTAGTCAGTCTGTCACGAACTTTTGTTTTGATTTATCATGCCCAGTTATCTTATTGTTTCCTTTAAGTCTTCTTATATTTCCAACTATTACTTATTGGAACAAATAGGCTAATAAACCTGACTCAAAAGAGCAGGTAATATTATTACATGGGGGGAAACAATCTTGGGAGATGGTAAGATGAGGGTCATTAGAAGCATCTCAAGGTGGTAAGGGGATTATTTCAAGGTCTGCCCTGCTAAATACGGAATAGGTCAGAATGTTCCTCTCTTACCCTTCTATATACTGTTCAATTCCAGGTTGTTGCATTGTCTTGCGGATGCTTCCCTACCTCAATCTCTGATTTATCAAAAATTCTCCTAAGATGCAAGAATGTAATGAAAAAAATAGAGCAGAAAGGAGCAGACAAACATGTCATTATTTCTCTTACTTACTGTGTCCATGTGTTAGCACATAAAGGAAGAGTGAGAGAGCCAGTTTGGTCTAGTGGTTAAGGCAACAGGCTAGAAACCAGGAGACTGACAGTTCTAGTCCCGCCTTAGGCATGAAAGCTGGCTGGGTGACCTTGGGCCAGTCACTCTCTCTCAGCCCTGGGAAGGAGCCAATAGGAAACCAGGAGTCTGTGAGTTCTAGTCCCGCCTTAGGCATGAAAGCTGGCTGGGTGACCTTGGGCCAGTCACTCACTCTCAGCCCTGGGAAGGAGCCAATAGGAAACCAGGAGTCTGTGAGTTCTAGTCCCGCCTTAGGCATGAAAGCCGGCTGGGTGACCTTGGGCCAGTCCCTCTCTCTCAGCCCTGGGAAGGAGCCAATAGGAAACCAGGAGTCTGTGAGTTCTAGTCCCGCCTTAGGCATGAAAGCCGGCTGGGTGACCTTGGGCCAGTCACTCACTCTCAGCCCTGGGAAGGAGCCAATAGGAAACCAGGAGTCTGTGAGTTCTAGTCCCGCCTGAGGCATGAAAGCTGGCTGGGTGACCTTGGGCCAATCACTCTCCCTCAGCCCAACTCACCTCACAGGGTTGTTGTTGTGGGGAAAATAGGAGGAGGAAGGAGTATTAGGTATGTTTGCCGCCTTGAGTTATTTATTAAAAAAAAAGGCGGGATAGAAAATAAATAAAAATAAATAATAGAATATTTAATCAAGGGATGGGGTAGGGTTATGCACACCTCACGCACAAGCTTAAACTGTGGAAGGCAACTAAACTTCACATTGCCTCTGCAGGCCATTTTCTCTCTCTCTCTCTCTCTTTTTATTACAAAAATTTTCCTAATACCTTATTCTACCAAGCTATTTGATGTGTTATTAATGACAGACTCTACTGGGATTCCAATAAGAAGCACACTAGGAGACTCTGCTTTTCTTTCACCTATTTACTGAACATTTTCTTACAGAATAAATTGAGATCAAGAAGGCTGGCATGTACTATCACTATCACCCACATATATCACCTATATCAGGATACATCAAATCTACTACAACTTTTCCCACTCTCCACCCTTATAGATATCTATCTTGAACTAGAATTCACTGCATTCTTGGAGAATGTATTCTTTATGGATTTCCAACATGAAGTCCATACTACGTTTATTCTTACTCTTCCTTGGTGTGCACATAGGGGTGCTACAGATGTTTAGGTACAACCCTATTAATCAAGTGTTTAATCAAAGGTAGGCTTGCTTCCATTTACTGTTTACGCTCTACTGCATATGCCTCAATGGGGAGGCACCTGTTAATGAGGTTATTAATTGCTTGTTTTTTGAATGGGAGCTTCATTAGTCAGTGGGGCTGATGAGTATATCACTATCAGACTATACATCAAAAGAAACTGCCACTGTTCCAGATAGAAAACTAGTGCCTTAAAAGAAAGAAAGGAAAAAAGGAAAACTTTTCTGCATGGTTATAAATTACAAGATGACCCAGTTGTAAATAAGACAGTACTGGGGCAGCTAGAGATGAGAAGTAATCCCTGATCCTTTTTAAAAAATAGTTCAACCTCTACATGAAAAAATAAATAAATAGATAGTTGACCTATTAGAGAAAATTGGAATGAGAAAAGTTCAGGAATTACTTCTACCAGTTCATGGAATATAGACTAAATCTAAATTCTTCCAAGAATTTAGCTCAAACAGCAGAGTTCTTTCCCTGCTGTTCCTCTTAAATCTTACCACAGCAAAAGGGAGGGATTGCAGAAACGGCCAGTGTGAAAGGGGATATTGGCATCAGCCGAATATTAATCTGCAAAATCTGATGATTGTTTTGGAGGCTTAGGGATTTTTAAAATGCATTTTATTAATCTGGCTTTATATTTACATGCACTTTGTTTTTCATGCATGTTAAAATAATATAGTATACAACCAGTACATGGTGCTTAGAGAACTTTTGTTTACAATAAATCATAAATATAGGTGTGCCAGGATATTATTATTATTATTATTATTATTATTATTATTATTATATTTTAGCCCACCTTTTTTTTAAATATTGGGTCAACTCAAGGCAGCAAACATACCTAGTACTCTTGCATCTTATTTTCCCCACAACAGCAACCCTGTGAGGTGAGTTGTTCTGAGAGAGACTGACTGGCCCAATGTCACCCAACCGGCTTTCCTGCCTAAGGCGGGACTAGAACTCAGAGTCTCCTGGTTTCTAGGCCATCACCTTCACAACTACACCAAACTGGCTCTCATTATACAATATACATTATACAATATACAATACGTATGATCCTTCAAAAATTACATCTCCTTGCATCCCTCATTATTGGTTGCATGAATGGGACAATTGGCTGTTGTCACTCCCTAACAGGTCCTAGGACAGCATGTGGTCCTGAGGCTAATTTCATGTAAAATTAGTCAATTTTCAAGCCTCCTAAACAAGATACAGTTCATATATTTGGTAAGGTGATGCTATCTTTTCCCCATAGCCTACTGCTTGGGAGACAGTGAGAAGAGGCTGCCACAAAGAAAGGAAAAAGGGTGAGAGAAATCAGATGGTTATCCCCATGCAATCTGAACACTAACCTTACCTAGTCTTAGCTTCAGTCTCACCCTTAATAGATTACCTCTGTGGGGATGTTCTCTGGACAGAAAAAAGGTTGCCTACCCAGTACACACAATTGTAAGAGGAAGTGGTGGCTGTTTCTGCTCTCTTTCCATTTCCATAAAGATGGATGGTGAGGGTGACAATGTACCATTCATGGGGGGGGGGGGGGGAAGGCAGTAGATATTGCCAAGTCCTGATTATTTACTACTGTTGAAAAGAGCAGCTTGATATCCTTTTAACTTGATATGTATGGATGTCCCTTCAGTCTTAATTAAGAGGCTGAACACCATAATTTAAATGTTATGAGGGTAATCCAAGACCTCCAGTGCATTATATTGGAGCAACATCCTTTAGCATTGATGCAGATAATAATGTCCTCAGACATACGAGTTGTTCCTAGGATCTAGGATTCCTGTTCACCTAGTATCCATCCATCTGGTAACACTACTCTAACTGATTTGAGAACTTCAGCAGCTATATCTGCAACATTGTGATGTTCTAGATTTTCCTCTCTCCTGAACAGCTGGTGACATCACAGTTATGACTACTTAGACCTTTGGATTATGCAGGGTGTCTGGGCAGCATGCGGTTTGACTTTCTATATGAGCATTGAAAGCAGAGTGACTGCATGGAAGCTACTGTATAAGCTGTGCTTTTACTCCCTAGGCAAGCAAAAATTCAAGATTCACTTTCACAGATCAGTTCTCCATTTGTAAAAAAAAAGTGAACTAAAGTGACATGGAGTGTTGTGAAAATGAACAAAATAAAGATTACAAAAATATATATTATGGCAATTTATTTTCTTTCAGGTACCATCGTATAAAACTAAATGTAGGCCAATCATTCCCAAGTGCATAAAAGAGACATTTGAATAGCTTTAAAAGGATTTGGAGGTATAAACCATGAAGCTATTTTTAATACAGTAACTGCTGAGTAGCATAAACTGAGTTCCAAAGAGATTTTGAAGATTACAGGGCATTTAATCAGTAGTAACCTTTCCTGCCTTGTAAATTGGTTCGTTTGATTTCACTCATCTACTGGAATTACTTTTATGTAAATATATACTTTTCTCTGCTTCCTTTCATCTTCCTTTCTTTGTTTAAGAACAAAAGTCACAATTAAAAGAATGATAACGACACAATCAGATTCTGGCTTCCCTTTACAAAATAGAGTATTATTATCTCTCTAAGAGAATCAAGGGAATTTAACAGCAGGATTTCTGGAGAATTAAACATATCTCAAAGAGCTAGTTTACCACACACTGAAACTCCAATTGCATTACTTGTGTATTTCCTAGCCCATCTTAGATGACATGAAAGAGGAGCAAAGGTTAAAAAAAACCCATTTCATAAGAAATCAGGTAATCAGTAAGGTGGAAGATCAGTCTCTTAGAAAGGCACAACCTGGAACAGTAAAATAATCTTGCCTCATAAGCAATGAAGTTTCTTTTTGTTCTGATTGTTAAGGCTATCTATGGGAAAATAGCAGTGTGGCTGATTTGCTGCTTTGTTCATATCATTTATATCCTCTTTTTCTAGGAGCTTAAGGCCATATACATGGAGATCTCCCTTTTATCCTGACAATAACAACACAGTGAGGTCGACTGGACGGAGAGACAGCAACTCTCCCCAAGTCATCTAGTGAGCTTCAGCAGAGGAGGATGGAATTGAACCTAGCTTTCCTTGGTCCTACTTAAGCATCTTAACCATCTAAACCTCAAGATTTAATAGCCTTAGAAAGGAAGGCTGATATACTAATGCACATTAAAAGGTACCCCCGCACATTTGTGCAGTCGTGTCCGACTCTAGGGGCCGGTGCTCATCTCCGTTTGTTAGCCAAAGAGCCAGCGTTGTCGCTGTCCGCGGTCATGTGGCCGGCATGACGCACGCGGAACGTTGTTACCTTCCCACCAAAGTGGTACCTATTCATCTACTCACATTTGCATGCTTTCAAATTGCTAGGTTGGCAATGCACATTACTTTCACTTATTTCAAAATGTGAGGAGCCAGTCTTGCTCTATTTGGGAGCTTTCCTATTCATTCTGCTAAGGGGATCGAGACCTGTCCTGCACACCCTAATGGAGGATGGAACATGCTTTTTTTTGTGGGGTAGGGGAAATATATTATGGAAAATACAGGAACAGAACAGGGTGCTTTATACCAAGTAGGAACACTGGTGCAACTAGCTCAGTATTGTCAACATTGATAGGAAGAAGACATTGTTCCAACCCTACCTGGATATGCATAGCTTGAGCACTTAAAACATGTGCTCTGAACTATGATACCAATCCTGTAAAGAAAGGATAAGGGAAAACATAATTGCATAATCCAGGTTTTAAGCATTTTATGACTAGAACGATCAGAGTGGGTGCCTTGAATAATGCCTGGCAAATGGCAGTTGACTGCTAGATTATAAAAAAATGAGACAGAGACCCGACCTTAATCTTTCTGCAAGAAATCCTATAGTACTATGGGTTCTCCTCATTACAAGGGGAAGGAATTTATTGGAGTGCTTATGCTCTGAGACTTGGTCTTCTGCTCACTGTGTGTATGCATACATACATACACAAACAGAGGGCCAAAAAACCTTTTTTATCTTGATGTTTACATACACTGATCAGTCAGTGGACTGGGCAGCATATTTATTTATTTAATTTTTATCCTGCCTTATTATTTTTTATAAATAACTCAAGGCGGCGAACATACCTAATACTCCTCCTATTTTCCCCACAACAACAACCCTGTGAGGTGAGTTGGGCTGAGTGTGTGTGACTGGCCCAAGGTCACCCAGCCAGCTTTCATGCCTAAGGCGGGACTAGAACTCTCAGTCTCCTGGTTTCCCATTGGCTCCTTCCTAGGCCTGAGAGACAGGGACTGGCCCAAGGTCACCCAGCCGGCTTTCATGACTAAGGTGGGACTAGAACTCTCAGTCTCCTGGTTTCCCATTGGCTCCTTCCTAGAGCTGAGACACAGGGACTGGCCCAAGGTCACCCAGCCAGCTTTCATGCCTAAGGCGGGACTAAAACTCACAGACTCCTGGTTTCTAGCCCAGCACCTTAACCACTAGACCAAACTGGCTCTAAGTTTGCATAAGTTTGTATAAGTGTTGTATACAAATAGTTGAGGAGTAGAATCCAGAGTGGGTTATTCAGAGGAAAGGATGGAACCATGCAAACAGGGGCTTATTGGAATAAAAAATGATGGGATTCAGTTTGGGACACAATTGGGTTGGAGGTGGGGGAGAGGTAGCATCTGTAGAGTCTACTATGGTAGAGATGGGTGGTGATAAATCCAAATAATAAATAAATAAATCTTCCACAAATACTGTGGTCACCAAAGAAAATTCAGATCTTATCTCAATCTCTCATCTCTTGTGGCCCGTCTTCTGGAACAGCATCCCCCCAGAGATACGGACAGTACCCTCTCTCCTGCAGTTTGGAAAAGCCCTTAAGACCCGGCTTTGGTCTCAGGCCTGGGGTTGATGATTTGTGGAGCCCCTGGTTTGGTTTGATTTCTTATGGTTTGATTGTTTTAGTCTGGGCTGCCGGTGGGGTGGTATGCTTTTACCTGTTTTTATTGCTTTGTATTTGTAAGCCTCCCAGAGTGGGCTGCTATAACAAATTTAAATTAATAATCATAATCATAATCAGAAGCATCTGGAGAATCCAATAATGCTTGTACAAATGTGGCTGGGCTTGATGGTACGACATTCATTTCGTTATTTGTTCCCTCCCCCGTGCATGCTTTTGCTGAGTTAAAGAGAAATAAAACAACATCCATTTTATCATAAAGTATAAAGGGTAGGAAGTGTGTAAGTGGAAGGAAACACAGTCCCTTTAGTGTCTCTACATAACTGAATGATGGCTATTGCCATTCACGGTGGCCATTTCCCCACTAATGACTTCTAGTTCATAGGATCTCCAAGCCATCACTGAAGTGGTGTGAATCCTGTCCCTGTTGCCATTATTTTGGCACAGCTGTACTTGGGTGGCTCTAGAAAGTGTTATAAGTTGATGGCGTGGAAATGTTCTATAAAGGAAAATGCTCTGCTTTTTGGATCTATTTTGTTACTTATCTGTGGAGCAATTTTTTTTTCCTGCCAGTTTATCTTCAGTTTAAAGGAGAGTTTTGTACAGTGTCAAATCAGCCCTAAACAATCATTTTAATGAGCTATTAAAAAAAAAGAGAAGAAACAGCAAACACAATTACAGTCATTGGGTGGTCTTCCTATGTGTGTACGCTTTAATTGTTTTAGAAATTTCTTTGGTTTGTACAATTGCCCAAATGAAGCAAGAATTATGCTTCATAATTGTGGGGAGGTGTACATTTCAAATAGAGAGACTGCACAATTATCAGACAGAATAAATCCCCAAATGCAAAGATTGTTCTAAAATGCAAATGTTCTTCTCATTCATCCTAGAACCAAAGTAACTGCTTCTCACTGAAGCTTCAGACTCAGCCTATATGATGCTAATTTTATATTCAGTGGATGGGTGGATTGAGGGAAATGAAGAGTTTTCTGGGTTTTCTTTGCTGCCATCTAATAGCTGTCTAGATTTTTCCACCCCAATTATAGGAGGCCTACCTTTCATTCACCAAACCAGCCTTTAACCTCCTCCCACGCATATAGATAGTTCTTTATAAACTGTCCCAAGTGTTTATTAGTTTACTTACAATAAGTAACTCACAAAATACCCTGCTTATAGTTTCCAATCTGCTTTCCTAGTAGAAAGCTTCTCACTCCATGTAACCCTGGCTTCTACTTTTTTTCTTTAGTCTTACTTGCATGCAGTAGAAACTCAGCCTTCTATTAATTGATTAGGATCACATTTGACTACCTTGATACCTTTCCCACATGCTATTATGTTTGAAAAATGGCTTTCACGGACAAATGCAAATAGTATTTGACCATGGAAGCTAAGGTGGGGAGGGGGTGAAAGAGAGAAAGCTAATAGGATTATACTATGCTCTACCATTAACTTACCTCTGTAATTTGAAAAAAAACCCCTTTCCATTAATTAAAGTGACTTTTCTAACCAAAATGTTGCAGGTGAGGAAGAATTTTTCCATATGAGTGCTGTATGAGAATGGAGGTTGTGCATAAATGAATATTTATGTAGGTATATATGTATGTATGAATGTATTAGAGTGAATGGAACCACTCATGGATGTTACCATCCCACCCATTTGCGCTTGGTCCCACTCATCACTTGTATGCATGCTCTAGAGGGTAAACCAAAATTGAACGTGGCCTATGCTTTAAAATATATTTATATTTTATTTATTAAAATATAATAAATACTATCACCTCTTAAAGTTTCTCAATGGCATATAATAGATACCTTCATCAACTACCTAATACTTGGAATGGTGTTGCTATGTTAAGGAAGTAGGGAAAGAGGCTGAATTATGGTGCTCATTTGAACAGGAGAATATTTCACCCCTTTGAACATCTGCTTGTTTCCCAAACTTCTTTGTGCCAAACCTCCCATGCCACTAATTCCTACAACCAAGGCAGGAGGCCATAGTTATTTGTCTAGTCTCTCCAGCAGTCCATGGGAAAGTAGGAACACCCAACATATACATCATTCAGACAGACAGACAGACAGACACCTGTCCCCTCCAATTCTTATTTTTAGATGGACTAATATCAGGGCCTCAGCTTGACTGGGACACTGGAATTCACCCAGTATTCTTTATCACACTGCAGCCTGTTGGGTACATAAATCACCCCCAATGGAGAGCAAGTGCAGTCCTTTGATCTTCCACATCCTTCTCACTGCCTCTGTTGGCCAACTGCGGAGAGCCAGCATTCCCGGTTGTAAAGACTGGAGGTACCTGTAACCAAGCATCTTCCTCCTGATGGGGATGGAGAAAAGTGGTGTGTGTGTGTGTGTGTGTGTGTGTGTGTGTATGCGCATGTGAAGAACCCCATTTCCTGGTATTGCAAAACAGCAGAGCTTTTGACTGCCTGCAATGAGCCACTGGAGAATTGTGGGCAGTTCTAGGGAAAAGTGAAGGGAGGGCCTTTAAGAGTAGGTGTGGATTTTTGCTGCATTTGCTGGACATTTATATGCAAGGCTTTGTGCCTATTCTCACAGTGTCTAACTTCCAGCTTTACAATTCACTGAGATAGTATGATTTCACTCCATTATACTGTGTGTGAGATGGTTATGTTTCATATTCAGGAGGAATATTTTTTCTATTGCTTGCTCTTCAAGAATTGCTGAAATTTCCCTTATGAGAGTGAATCTTGCCAGCTAGAGCTGGTGGCAGTGGCTTGTGCTCTTTTATGTACCTAGAATCTCAGGCAAGATATGTAGGGAGATATGCAAAGATATGGCAGAGAGGACAGTCATAAACCCCTACAGTTTCTTATGCCAATGTAGTCAAAATGAGAACCAGTTAAATTGTAGCCAGACTTTGGCCATTAGGAAAATTTATTGATTGGTTAATATGCTCACCCAAAAAAAGCAAGGCAACCCAGATGTACTGAAAAATAATCTCATTCAGTGATTTACCAGTGATAGTGAACTATCATCTGGCAAACCAGTTAAATGAATGACATGAGCAGGGAGTTTCCTTTTCTTCCAGACACATGTTAAAATCACAGAAGGGAAAAAAGCAGCAGCCAAGAATCTCAGTCTCCCTCATGTCTAGATTCACCTCCAACAGAGACAGCAATTCTCCCTCAGTCCCCCCAGCTATTAATTCCCATTGCTGAGGACCCTAGAGGCAGCAGCAGCAGCTATCCACTGAACTGGCAAATTACAGCCTATCCGGCAGATATCTAATGTTAATTTCAATGTGTAGGAAGGGGCTCTGTACTCCCTTTAAAAGTCTACTCCTGCCCCACAAAACTTTGGATAATATGTATCTGAGGGACCGTCTATCTCCAATAGTTTCTGTTTGTCAGGTACATTCGGGCAAAGTGGGGGTACTCCAAATCCCCTCAATTAAACATTGTCATTTTGTGGGACCAAGGAAGGTTGTTTGAACTCTACATTGGAGAAACCAAACAACCTATGTACAGGAGGATGGCACAACACAGGAGAAATAACACCACAGGACCAGAGTCAGCAGTTTATCTTCATCTAAAAGAAAAAGGACACTCATTTGAGGACATTAATGTTCACATTTTAGACAGAGAAGATAGGTGGTTTGAGAGAGGGGTCAAGGAATCCATTTATGCCAACTTGGAAAATCCTTCCTTGAATAGAGGTGGGGGCCTCAGGCACAAACTCTCCCCCATCTTCCTCCCCGTGTTGTCTTCTGTGCCTAGGAAGATTAAGACCATTTCAGAAGCTCAACAGCAGCATGGTGTTTTTAACGACCCTCCATTAGATGATAAAAGGACTTAAAAATTACATCTCAATATAACCATGATCTAGCCCCAGGTGTAAGGTCACACAGCTACCTAGGAACATATTTAGGATTCCCTTACCAACTTTGCTCAGACTGAAGAAGCCCCTTGGATAAGGAGCGAAACGTTTCCATTAAGAAAATAGAAATCCAGTTGACATGATTCAAGCTACAGAATAAATCCTTTTGTCTCAGCCTTAGATAAGTCGACACATCATCCACCAAACTTGTCACATAGGTATGTTTCAACCCTCTTATATGGAGATGATGTAGTGGTATTGGCATTAACACAGGGTGGTCTGAGAAGGGCATTGCCGTCTCTTGCGGAGTTCTGCTCAGAAGAAATACAGTATTTGAGATCAATTATGACAAGGCCAAGGTTATAGTTTTTGCAAAGTGCCCTAAAGTTCATAGATTAAGTTCATAGATGGACATTAAATGAGCATGAGTTGCAACATGTTAAACCATTTAAGTATCTGGGGGGGGGGGGGGGGCAATCTTTCAAGCCATAGAAGCCAGAATGTATTTAGAATACATCCTACAGAATTCAGGGAGTTCAGCTTTGGCTATTCAATCATTTTAAAGACCTTGGGGAGCATTATATATTCTAGTTGCAATTCAATTATTTATTGCTAAAGCCTGAGTACAAGATCTGTATGGTGCACAAAAACACTTCATTAATGGAGTCCCTACCATCTAAATTCCTGAAAAATATCTTCCAGGTACCACAATGTGTGCACAATGCCATTCTCCAGCTGGAAGCTGGTGTACTCAAAATTGATATGATGAGGCTCAACACCCTGAAATATTGGTTAAAAGCAGTCTTCTATCTTAGTGGTCTGGTCCCCTAGTCTCCTCTAATCATTTTATGAGTAAACGGAAAAGCTTCATTTTAAATAAGTTGATTCATTGTGGCTGCTCTCTGGAAGCCATTTTAGCCTTATGTTATGGAACAAAGTATATTCTAAACAAAGTATTTATATTCATAAACCCCTTATGAAAATAATAATAGATTACTTTTAGGTTTAGTTATTTAGATTAGTCTTACTGATTTTATAGATTTAATGTTTATAATTCTATTTTATAGTGGTATGGATGCCTTATTGAATCCTACTATATCTTACCTTGCTATTTGCTGGTCATTGACTGAAAGAAAGTTCTTTCTTCTTCTTCTAGAACACAGAGAAAGTAGTATTCTCCCCACCATCATGCCCCCTCAGTGGAACTCCATTCCGTCAATACGGAAGTTCTGCTTAGGGGGCATCAGTGGATATTCAGGCTTCTGGGAAACACATTCAAGTAGAGGTCTCATGAACCAGACCTCAAAGAAAATGTAGTTTAGATCTCCAGGTCTTGCCATTCCATTCCTGTTCACAAGTCAGTTTTCAGACTATATACGGAGGAAGGAAAGGCTGTTCTGAACAGCTTTTGCAATATTTCTCCTTCACAACTAAATGTTTGCATCCTAATATTTGATGTTTAAAAGGACTTTTATGATTTATCTTATCTTTCTCAATAAAGTTTGAATGTGTTTATCTCTTGTAAGAATGGTCTATCTTTGAAGGAAAGGCTGAACCCTCTAGCCACATAACCCTATAATATAATGTCAGGAAGTAGTTTTAACAGAAATTATTTCTTGTATTTTGACCTTTTAATTGCTAGAAAAGAAGTACAGAGTGTGGGGGCTCTCTCTCTCACACACTGTGGTTAAGAGAAAGAGGCCAGGTGAGGTGCTCCATGGAAAACAAGTGTTGGCAGTAGGAATTTACAGGCTAGTACCCCAAAGTACTAGGGGGTATGATGGCTCAGGGGGTAAGATGCCACGCTTGTCGATCAGAAGATCGCAAGTTCGGAGGTTCGAATCCCTAGCCCCGCGTGACGGAGTGAGCTCCCGCACTAGCCCCAGTTCTTGCCAACCTAGCAATTCGAAAGCATGCAAATGCAAGTAGATTAATAGGTACCACTTCGGTGGGATGGTAACAGCGTTCCGTGTGCGTCATGCTGGCCACATGACTGTGGAAGCGTCTTCGGACAACGCTGGCTCTTCGGCTAACAAACGGAGATGAGCACCGGCACCTAGAGTCGGACACGACTGCACAAATGTGCGGGGAGAACCTTTACTTTTACCTTTTACCCCAAAGTAGGAGGCAGGGCCAAAGTATGAAGACCCAGAGGACATATGAGAGAGGAGATTTGAGACCTCCAGCTTTCTACTCTAAATGCTCAGCCATCTGCTACCAGGTATGAATTGAAGACATTGTGAGTGGGTTGTACTAAATACTGGCCTGCTGTTTAGGGTTCTATAGTCTTTAGAGACCTCTTACAGTTCTCTCAGAATAGTGGCAGTAGATCCAGCATTAGCATCTGAGCTGGATATGTACAAGATCACAAATGCTGTTTTCATTATTATTATTTTCTAGAAGTGCATTATTCCTTCCTACAACAATTCTGAGCTCTGTGATCATGATTAGTAAATAATGACTGCAATTAAAAATATTGACATACTACTTCTCATTTACATAAAATGTGAGTTCAGAAGGTAGAACTGCATATATAATGAGCATTTCATTCTGTTTTAAATAGGAACATTAGGAAAATAGAAGCGAGTGTAAAACATTATATGGAAGTCAGATATGAAAGGGGAGAATACTGAGTGCTTCACAGCTGAAACAATATACATGTGTGTCTGTAGCATCCCCCACCCCTCATGTTTGAGTCTAAAATTACCTAGGTGTGCAAGGAACTACTTTACTAGAAGCTAATAGAAAAACAGACAGTATAGCCGGAATGGGCAGCCAGCTTCCACTTCATGAAATTATGAGCTTAAACTCTAAAAAGGAGGAGACTGAAAAGGAATTTAAGCCGAAATTTCCATGTCCACTGTCATCAGTTCTGGCAATTTTATTGTATGACAAAAGAAGAATATGCCCTTATGCCTTAACGCCCACTGGATAAGACTGCTGTGAGTTTCTGTTACAAAATACAATTACCATGAAAATGCATCCCACCAAGGAGCAGATATAAAGTTTTGGGATGCCTCACCCTCCTTAATTAGAGATGTTAAACAGATGAGGGCAGCTAAATTGGTACCTTGCATAGGACTAATTGGAAGCACACTCAATTTACAAATTTCTGCTTATGAGAGTTCATTTAACTGTTTACAAGTGTTCACAAGTCTTCATTTTGAGAATAACGTATAATAGCTAATTAATAAATAATAAATAAAATGAAATATATAAAGATAGCTGACACGAAGTCAAGTGAAATCAAATGAATCAGGTCTATTCACATAGCCTGGATTGTTCAGGTTTAAATCCTGTGAGTTTTGGTTTTATATTCATAAACCCCTTATGAAACTCGACATTGCCCCTGGGACACAGGTGCTATACAAACCACAGCCCATATTCCTTTGTACTGCCACTTCTACAGGGATGTTTGCCACCAGCTGATTACTCCTTTTTTATCTAAATTTCTGGGGCACTGTGATAATTTTTATTTGCATTATTTGTTAGATAGCCAGGATAAATCTCTCTCTCTAAAAGTAGCAAAATTTTGCTATGTTACGTGTAATCTTCACCTACAAATGGTTGCCAGTAGTCACTGATGTTAAGGGTTAACTTTACTTTGGTTGTTTTACTGAATGTATTTTTATTGGTCAATGACTGAAATAAAGTTTCTGCTGTCTGTCTGTCTGCATAATGATATTTTCATTAGAATGGCAAAATGAGCATCGCAACATTGTGGCACAAACTTCACCTTTTATGTAAGTGCATGTGACATCACGACACAAGTACAAAAGGAGTCTAGCTTGTGCCATGATTCTCATTTCATTATTTGCCCTTTTGCCCTTCCACAGATATTCATGGTAACCAGGTTCATCCCCCTCCTTAAGAAAAGATTCTCAGTTAAAGAACTGAGATAACATTTGTCTTCTTATAAATCTACTCATCTAAAAAATAATCATATCTTGTCATATATACAGTGTGTGTGTGTGTGTGTGTATTGTTATATATATACACGCAACAATAGATTATATATGTATCTCAACAATTTGTGTAAGGAACTGATTGGCATTCTTGAAAAAAAATCATCCGATCAATAACTGCACCTGTAGTGTGATTCAAACACTGTGGCAGTAAACTGGCAATTATTTTTTGAATGTTCTGTGGCTCGGCCTGAAAAGTGATTTCTGCCAGTTATAATTATTATGACATACGTACTAGTAAGTGATGGGAATCTACCCTGAACAAATGTTTCCTGTGAATGGAAAAGGTATAGCATGGAACTGGGAGTGATGCAAAGCACGATCTCCACAATGGTAGGTAGTTATAAATGCAAAGACTAGGTAATTGTGGACCACCTGAATGAACTCACAAGAAATGAGAGTCAATCCAAAAAGCATAGGCTGCCTGAGTTAGCTGCAAACACCCACTTTAATGAGTTGGGCATAATTTTCTGGTGATTGACTGTTCAGCTCATTGGGATGCCAGCAATTTCTAATTACCTACTAATTCAGAAACCAGACAATACAACATGTGAGTTAAAATGCCTGTGTGCTAAGTATGGAATTATCCATTTAAATAGATGTATTCAATCTAGTTATGAAAATTACAGCTACCAACTCACAAAAATATGTGAAAAGCCAGCTATCAAAACTGCCTTTACCTAGACAATTTGCCATACACAAGGACTATCTCCAAAGTACATAATAATAATCAAGGAAATTGGGGGTCCTGGCCTAATCTTTGACTCAAGATATGAAAAAAAAATCACAGGAAATAAGTCAGTAATCCAACTACAACTTCATGTTAAGTTCTTACCACCTAGTCCAGGACAAATGAAAGTTATGTTTAAAAGAAGCATCAAGATTATCGTACAGGTGATATAGTCAGACAGAAAAAGCATAGGCTGGTAAAACAGGATTATTCTACAATAAGTTATGACAGTGATAAATATTGTGAGCAAACCACAGGTGTAAGGGAACTTCAAAACCTTCAAGCTGGGCAGCAGCTACCAGTCTACCTAGGGAATTAGGTGATCAAGAAGAGCTAATTGCCTGCTTCTTCCAGTATTAAGTCCAACATCTTAATCTGAGAGTAATTAGAAGGGACTAGTGGCTGGACCTGGTGGCTTTTAGGACAGAATGTAGGGAAAGTTCATAAGTAGAGCCTAGTTAGAATGTTAACTTTTAGTTAACAAAATAAAAAAAAATCACCAAAAAAGGATGAAACTTAAAAGGACATACAGTTTGCATAATTTATATTTTTAGATTCAATTTACATGTGCAACATATGAGAATATATAGAAGCAATTATGGAAACCAGAAATATATGTTCCTGGTGTGTCTGGATGCTGCTGATGGGCACCTTCAAAACGTCTGTCCTTTTTTATGACTATTTTTAAGATTGAATCTGAACTCTAAAAGTGAGAAAATTATTCTCTGTAAAATAGGATCAGTGGCTATTTTGGTGCAGAACCTGGTAGCATCTGTGAGGTCGAGATGATGAAACCTAGCATTTTGTGATGGAAACAAGTGCAAAGTCTATGAAAGAGAAATCATGTGTTCAACAAACATGGACAAAACAATATGGCTTCTTGACTTTCAGATAGATGACCAGAGAATTGACTTGCATGTTGAGCTCAACTGAAAAGAGACAATAATTCACTTGGGATAACATCCAAAACTTTTGCAACTATATGTAGAACCTAGAGGCTCAGATTGTGCATCTCTGGTTTAGTCACTGGAAAATAAGCACACTATGTAGCCCAGTCTTTCTAGACATTTACTTCTTGTTTAACTTTTTTTTCCAGTTAACAGTTTTTCCTCAAAACACATTAGAGACTGTCTTTAATTTAAAAGACTCTGGCTTCTGTGGTTTATAGATGTGTCTGTGTGTGTGTGTGTCCACACTGGCGCATGCGCGCATGCTCTCTCTCTATATATATATATATTTAAATATATAAATTTAAACTTGATATAATTTCAAAATCCAATTTATTATAAAAATGCCAATTCTGTTTGTGAATTGGCATTTTTATAATAAATTGGATTTTGAAATTATATCAAGTTTAAATTTATATATACATATATATATATATATATATATAGAGAGAGAGAGAGAGAGAGAGAGAAAGAGAGTGCACGTGTGTGCGCCAGTTTGGTCTAGTGGTTAAGGTGCTGGGCTAGAAACCAGGAGACTGAGAGTTCTAGTCCCACCTTAGGCATGAAAGCCGGCTGGGTGACCTTGGGCCAGTCTCTCTCAGCCGAACTCACCTCACAGGGTTGTTGTTGTGGGGAAAAGAGGAGGAAGGAGTATTAGGTATGTTCACCGCCTTGAGTTATTTATAAAAATAATAAAGGCGGGGTAAAAATTAAATAAATAATAATAATATGTGTTGTGCAGCCATTGGTACTGTCAATTGTTTCACACTTCATTTTGCTTCTGCCTTTTTACCTTCTGTGAATGAATGGAGGATGGGATTGGAGACAGAACGGAGGCCTCCATAACAAGGGTAGCAATTAGATCTTTGGACAGAATCATAGCACTTCTGCTGACATCGGTAATTAATGCCAATCAAAATGACAGGCAGTGTCAAGTAAGCAGGGCAAGTAAACCTTCTGAATTATGAAAATCTTAATTGTCAGCTCTCTATGCTGGACGTTTGTGAGGGTGAGAGATCAGTGATTTTCCTTTGCAGTCTTCCTACCCTGAGAACAACTCTAATGGTTGCATTATTGGCTACTTCAGAAACTTCTGGACAAAACCAGTCTTCTAATTTATGAAGAGAGAATGCTTCCAATTTCCAGTTAGAAATTTCTACAGCAGATAATGATTCATATTGCATCCTCCCTTACATTAACACCTCCTCAAATATATCTTAAATATTATTCTGAAATAATAGCATTAATCCCCACCATGAGATTCCATCCTGTCACGGCAGTGGGACTTAAGGCCCTCAAGGAAGCTCAGGGCTGTGCTAGTGGTATAGTAGATCCTGGCAGGGTCTCCCAAGCCAGACGGGCCTTAACCAAAAGAATCAAACCAAGCGAATCCTAATTATCCATTCCAGATAGCAAAATTTAGAAAACGAATTTCCATACTGGATTGGCCACTGCCTGGCTCAAAAAGGATTGCAACTAAATGTAGGGATCCTAGGCGTCAGGAGACAAGTGAGCTACAATACTTGATTCTCTCTGCTAGGCAATCAGGGCAATGAAAATTAAAAAAAAATTATGAAATGCTATTAGAAGTCAAACCCATTGACTTGTGGTTTCTAAAAACAAATAAAATTTCAGGAAACATATCACTGAGCAACAACTTACAGATCAAGGACGGGTCATACTCAGGAATAAGGCTTTTACAAGCATTGAACTTAATGGATTGGAACAACAATAAAAAAATAATGAAAACAAAGATTTGAAACAGAAAAAGAAAAATGTGCTAGAAAAGCAGTAGAAGAACAAGGCAACATAAACTTCATTTGGATGCAGCCAATGAAAATTCTGAAAAGCCAATTCAAAATAATGAAATAAAACTACAATTGTCTGAAAACAATTACTTAGGGAAAACGGTATGGGATGCATGAAAGAAAATGTAAGACAAAGATTACCACCTTTGAAATCTACTCAAAGAAAGCATTTAAATGAAATTTTGCCTGATGCAAATAAAGTTGCCCTATTAATTAGGACAAAACCAATCAAAGAGACTAATCAACTCATGTACAGCCTCACAAAAGTAATAAAAGTTACAAATTGAAAGCAAGCTGCCTGTCCTGTTCCAGGTCAGATATGCACGCACACATAGCAATTAGGTTGCAGAGGCTTTACTTCTAAGTTAAATAACACAGACAGCAGCAGGCAGGGTGTATAAGCAAATGCCCATGTGCTCCAGCTAAGTCCCAAAAGGTGTTCTGAGGTCCAAGGAGTCCAAATGTGGGTGATCAGCCAATCTGGGTTCCAAGGAACAGAGTTTTCTCAGGCAACAGATTCAGGAGGCAAACACTCAGAGTTCTGGCAAACAGAGTGGTTGTTCCCAATGAAGTCTGGGTAGCATGTGATGAACCTGGGGGCTGGGCAGTTGCTCCAGCTCTTGTTGTTCATGCTCTGACTGCAGACACGGTTACTGTAATTGGCAGAAGGAATAACCTTGAGGAGCAGGAGGAAGAGCTGCAACCAAGAGAATGGTCAGATAAAAGAAATTTGAGTCCGGGCCAGATCTGTAACCCGAGTAAGTAGTAGTAGCTTGCGTGACTTTGGTTGCCTAGTCTGGTGTACCTTGGAGGGCTGACAATTACTCTTCATGATTGCTGGCCATGATCTGAGATCAGGTGGTCAGGCAATCCATGTAAATAGAAGATGTGCTATAGGAACAGCTGAGTGTCTCTTTGGCATTAAACAGGCCGGAACATGACACAAAGTGAGCCAACATGCCCAAGACGTCTGCCACCACTAGGATTGTCGTGGCTCCTTTGGAATTTGGTAGACTGGTAATGAAGTCCAGAGACACAATGGCCCAGGTTCATCCTGAGATAGGCAGGGCACAGGAACCCTGATGGTTAACAGGGGTATCTTTCACCCTGTGGCAGGTTGAATAGGAGTCAATGTAGTGGCTTACATTTGCTCTGACACATAGCCACCAAGAGCCACTCAATACCAGGTATAACGTCTTGAAAAGACCAAAGTGATTATAAGTTGGGCCACTGTGGCACAGAGCATGATGCCTTGTAATGGCAAATGTACCATCCCCAGAAATGCAAGAGCTGCTGTCCCAAGGTCCAGGGCCTGGTTGGCCTGCAGATAAAGTGAGGAGATCTTGGCAATGGGCCTGGCCATAGGAGTAATTTTCCAATTGCTCCTGTATCCACTGCAGAAGGTTAATGGGGATCTGGGTCACAGTGAATTTTTCTGGCTATATGACACTCACTGGTTGCATTAAATTGTTGAAGCGGCGGTGTTCAGGCTTTTGAGAAAGAGTAGCATCTTGTTAGTTGTGGTCGCTTGGGATGTGAGTCACCCTGAAACTGAATCGGGTAAAGCATAGCAACCACCAGATCTGTCACTATTAAGCTTATGGGCAGTCAGCAGATGATTAGTGCAAACTTCTATAGGGTGCCTAGTGCCTTCCAGGAGGTGCTGCCATGTTTCAAATACTACCTTGATTACAAGAATCTCCTTATTCCAAATGGTGTAGTTGCATTTGGATGGTAAAAGTTTCCAGGAGTAACAGGCACACAGGAACAAAATGGTTGAGTGACAGTCTGCCTAGAGTAGCATGGCATCAATGGCCACTTCAGAGGTATCGGTCTCCATGATAAATGGCCACGTGTCTGAGTGGCAGAGAATGGGCTTGGGTGCAAAATTGTTTTTTAGGGCCTCTAATCCCTTTTGGTCCATCATGTCCCACATAAAGTTGTTCTCTTTTGCTGTGAGTGAGTTGTTGCTGTAAGGTCTGCAAAACCAAGTATCAAGGTTCTCTAGTTGGTGGCAAAGCCAAGCAAGTATTGCATATCCTTGGCCTTGGGGGTGGTTGCTATGTCTGAAGTGCTTCCACCTTGGCTGGATCCAAGGGAAAAAGAAATATTGGAATTTTGGAAAAACGTTTGGGATAACCAAATAAAATATAGTGAAATGGTTATATGGACATCTGATATAAAAAAACTAGCAAAGCCTAGAGGAGCTGAAAATACTGTAGTAACAGCAAAAATAGTAAAAGAATAAGCTAAGAAGGTGAATAATTGAGTGCATCAGGAAAAGTCAAGCTTCATGGTTTTGCTCTCAAATATCTATTCATTTTATATTCTTGTCTTTCAAATATTTTCAGTCAAATGTTGTAGCAAGGATCAATAGATGAGTGGCTCACTACAGGCCAAATATTTCTGATCATGAAAGACAAATCAAAACAAACCGCACTGAACAATTTTTGTCCAATTGCTTGACTGCCTACCACATTCAAATTGTTAGCAAGAATCAGGTACAAATATCTGATCTCAAATTCATTGTACTCTGTAGAGTAAAATGGGATTTTCAAAAAATCTAGAGGTGAAAAAACTAACCTTGATTGATAGAACAATATTAACAATCTTTAGTGGTGTAAAACAAACCTTTATATGGCCTGGGATGATGACAAAAATGCATTTGACTCACTATCCCCCCCCCTTTTGTTTTTGTCTTCAAGTTAGTCTTGACTACTGGTGACCAGATGAACAAGTCCCTGCAGTTTTCTTGGCAACAGTTTTGGAAGTGGTTTGCCACTGTCTTCTTCCTAGGGCTGAGTGAGTGTGACCGGCCCAAAGTCACCCAGATGGCTTCGTGCCTAAGGGAGGAATATAAGTTTCTAGCCTGGTTTCTAGCCCAGTGCCTTTAACCACAACACCAAACTGGCTCTCCATTATCCCATAGCTGAATTAAAAATGTTTAGAAATTTTGGGAATTAATGAGAAAATTATTAAGTTTTTACATAATGCAGTAGAAAAATTGGAAACATACTGATGGTAAACATGGAATAAGTTGGAGAAATCAAAATCAGAAGAGGAATTTTTCAGGGCGACTGTTTCCACTGCTGTTTAACATGGCTCTGATTTCATTGATGATAATTTTGAATAAAACGCTATTGAGCTATGAATTATCCAAGGGAGGAACAAAAGTCTCACTTTTGCTCTACATGGATGGTTGGAAACTATATATAAAATCATTTAAAGAAATACAAATGCTTTTCCATACATTTTGAAGTTTTGGTGATAACATAACAATGGAATTGTTAAGTGTGGAATACTAGTAATTAAAAAAACCCCACCCAGGTGGAATTAACTATGGAATGATTCTAAAATCAAAGCACTGACAATGGAGAAAAGTTGTAAGTATTTGGGGGCAGGGGGATTAGAAACAAACAATATTTTGCATTCTCAAGTGAAAAAGAAAAATGAATTCCCAATATGTAAAGCATGGAAAAAAGTTTTAAAATCAAAGCCAACGCCGGGTAATATAATCAAAGCCATTAATACCTGGGCTGTCCCTGTAATACAGTACGCTACGACTGAACAACAACAACAACAAAACACAGCAGGTATTGTTCACTAGACACAAACTGAACTAGATGCTTTAGATCACAAGATCCCCAAACCTATGAATACACCACAAAAGGGACATAAATAATTCATATTTATCAAGGAAAACAGGTGACTGTGGTTTGTTGCAAGTGAAGCAGACAGTAGAGAATGAAATCAGAGGGCTAAATGATTAAATACAAGTAAGCATAGAGAGGATGTCAATAAATATCTGCAAGGAAAATATTTTTGGATGCGACAGAATCAAAGGCAGCATACAAAACTGAACAGCAACAATAAAAATTTGGAAAGATAACCTCTGCATCACCAACACCCAAAACAAATTGAAGGTAAGGTGAGTGGTAACAAAAGTTGACAAGGTTTCCAGATTGGATCCATTCAGAAGGAAACAGAAGGATTAATATTTCAGCACAAGAAGAAGCATTAGCAGCAAATGCCATAAAAAAAATGAAAATTCAGAAAGATTCACATCATTAGCAGCTGTAGCAAAATTGTCCAACTTATACAACATGTGGCAAAAACAGTGAAATCTATATACAAAGAATGGATGTGATGCCCCAACGTTTTGGTATGATTGTAATGTTGAGCCAGTGCTCCAGAATGACAATGTACAATATTACAGTTCAGTTCAGTTGCTTGCGCATTTATGGTTTAAAAAAAAGGAAAGAGGAAGGAATATACAAGGCAGGTAAAATGAAAAGAAGATTTGAAGTCAGAGGATTGGGAAGAAAGAGACCTTTTTCAGAAACTATGCAAGGCGTATGCATGCTGAGTGACACTGATTTCTAGGGAAAGAGCATACCAGGAGACAAAGGATAGAGCAGTGAAACCAAAGAAGCTCAGCAGCTATAAACACCAGCAGGAACACACACCCTCCACTTGGGCACAGAGAGAATCTTCTAGCTGTGCTCCTGTCCTCTGAAGATGCCAGCCACAGCTACTGGTGAAACGTTAGGAACAAAAACTGCCAGAACACGGCCACACAGCCCGGAAAACCCACAACAACCATCGGATTCCGGCCGTGAAAGCCTTCAACTATACATTGAAATGAAAAAAGAAGTTTTGTAATCTGAGATCCAGACAAGGAAATTCTCAACACTGTAGAAGTTAACAAGTAATTTATTTATGTTTTATTATTTTATGCTGCATGTTTAGATATAACTGTATTTTATGCATTATTACTTTGGAACACCGCCTCGCTATGCATGACAGGTAATATATAAATATTTGAAATAAATAATAAAAAGTCAGTGAATAGACTGAAAAATAACTTACATAAATACTTAAGCTGATTCCATTTGGCAGCCTTCTCCAATCTGGTGGCTACAATTTGTATTGGACTACAAATCTCATGCCTTACTGAGTGCAGACAAGAAGATCTATGTTCAAACAAGATTCGAGGAAAATACCACATAGTATTAAGAATGCAGAAGTATGAGTGAAGCTGAGGAACAGGCAAACCAGAAAGACATAACTTAAAGTAACTGAATTGGCTGGAAAAGAAGAGGAATACACTTGAACCAAAGAATAATATTTGGGTGTATGTAGAGCTTAAGGGGCGTGGTGGCTCAGCGGGTAAGATGCCAGGCTTGTCGATCGGAAGATCGCAAGTTCGGAGGTTCGAATCCCTAGCCCTGCGTGACAGGAGTGAGCTCCCGCACTAGCCCCAGCTCTTGCCAACCTAGCAATTTGAAAGCATGCAAATGCAAGTAGATGAATAGGTACCACTTCGGTGGGATGGTAACAGCGTTCCGCACGCGTCATGCAGCCACATGACCATGGAAGCGTCTTCTGACAACGCTGGCTCTTTGGCTAACAAACGGAGATGAGCACCGGCCCCTAGATTTGGACACAACTGCACAAATGTGTGGGGGGAACCTTTACCTTAGAGCTTGACACGGAAGTATGTCATTTTAACAGCTGTTGTCCCCACAGTCTGTGTTTTATCATGCCTCAGGAATGAGACCAGTCGTGTTGCTGCCCTTACAAAAAGTAACACAGGGCAGTGGATGGGTCTCCAAAAAGCAGCTTTGTGTGGGAAGAACCCCTCACCAGACAAAGACAATGGACAGAAAAATATATATAGTCATAGGATGCAAGAAGAAAGAAGGTGAGGTCTCAAATGAACATTTTGCCCTCTGTCGTACTCTGTTCTCAACCCAGCAGAGTTGGATCCCAAGTTCTTTTGGATTTGGAAGCAATGAGCCCTCAGTAGGAGTAAGGCTTAAGGCTTACTTCCAAGGCAGTATAAGAAAATAGCATAATAATGTAACATGAGATAGTAATCACAGAATATTCAGGAATACTGAAGAATGTAACATAATCCAAGCCAGTACTCAAGACAGCAGTCAAAGAATATTCAAGAATACTGAAGAATACAGTAAGACAAAAAAGAAAGACATTATGCCCCTTTTGCCTGTCAAGGAACCCGAGAGAGATGATGGCAGGAGGTAACCTTCAAAGCCAGTAAACATGCAGCACCCTCCCAGTTAGGTTTGCATTTAAGCTTCATCCCACGGAGGCTTCTGACTAGTTTATATAGACTCCGAACTATAATTAAGACACCTGCTTCTCAATGGTCCCATCTCACTGGATTTTACAAAGGACCAAGGAAGACAAACCTATCTTAGATTGGAAGGTTTTGCCCTCCTGCCAAGAATAAGACCATCAAGTTTCAAAGTTGAGGATTCCTGCCAAGAAGGAGACTGGGAAGGCTAAAGAATCTTTGTTTATTCCAGATGGTGATGAGACCACCTCACAGTTAAGGAGTATCTGTTTCTCAAGGTTAATTGTACTGAAGGTGAGAAAGGTCATCCTACTTACATAGGTGTCTCACCAAGGACAAGGCAGAACAATGTATAACCCAAGTACAACCCTTTAGTAACTAAAATAAACACTTGATTAATTTTGCATTACAATACTGACCCATTACATGCAAATATAAAATCATATAGAGTTCTATATACCATGCACCTAAGGGAAAGAGGTACATACGTACCACTATTCAATTCCTCCTCACCAATCTGGTAAAAGACACCAGTATTATACCCTCCTCATGCCCAATCAAAAATCCACGGCAAAACATGGAGGCCTCAACACTTTACATTGAATGTTGAACTATCATTGTGAGACTTCACTGTGGTGGAGAAAATGCCTGTAACCTTCTCTCTCGCACCTTTTTCCTATAAAAAGAGGAGCCAGCTCTTTAAACATGGGGGTGGCTACCTCAGTGTTTGGTCTTCCCCCTGCTGCAGCTGGCAGAGCAATCAAGGCCAACTGCATCCTTGAGAACTGCTGGCAGATTATGGCAATAAAAGGCTGCTTGCTATAAAAGAAAGAGGACAAGGTTGAGATGATAAGCTATATTATTTGTAAACAAAGATTAAAAATAAGAAAATAAACTATAGCCACAGATTAAATATTTAGTAAAGCTGGAATAAGTACAGCATCTAGAAAAAGAACAATAGGAATCTAAGAATAAGTACAGATGCAATAACTTTAACAGAGAAATAGAAGAAACACAAATCTTACCATAGAAAGATACCACGCCCTTGTTTGATAAATAGCAAAAATGATTTTGTATCTTCCTCTCTTGTAATAAAGACACTTTTTCCCAATGGGAGTTGGCCTGTGCCTTGTCAGAGTCTGTACCACCTTAGAACCTACAACAGTCACATAATTCTTGAAGTGGAAAGTTCACATTCTGACAAATTACCAAAAATAAAAAATGTGTGAGTTCCTGATATATCACAAGGTACATATAATCTTTAAATTGGAGATGGTTGGGTGGGGAATCTCAACTTTGTAATGCCACCAAAATGTTAGAGGAACCCAGATGGAGCAAGGGAATGTTACTGACCGGGTCTACAATTACTTGATAAATTAAGCAGCTTATAGATAGAAGAATATTGATAAAATTCATTTCTTAGCATTCCAGAGTATAAATGAGGTTATGGCCATGAACTGTATGAGTGGAGGAGTATAGTTTTAAAGTGAGCTAGGAACAGTTCATATGCCTAGCTTTATTTTCTGCTTCTGCTGCACCAGGTTCTTCTGAGGGGTTCAGTAAAATATTTGGGAAAAAAAAACCATGTACACAAACTAATATTTTATTAGGGAAAGTTACATGAATTTGTATTTATTAGGTAAGGATGCATACAGAAATGTGTATGCATTTTTAAAACATAACAGAGATATAGAAATTAGACAGAATGGACTGGATAGAAATTGCTTTTTTGAGCCTTAATCTTAGAAGCAGTCTTTTTTTATCTAAGAATCTACTATCCAAATCAAGTCAAATGATCTTGGGATACTTATCATTAAATCTGGGATAGACAACCTATTTAGGATCATTAAATACATATTTAGGACTTTTTCCAAAACTGTCAAATATACTATATTGAATGTATGCAGTTGGATAGAAGAAACAGCACCATACATCTGCAGGGGTATGACCAGAGAGTGTGAAGGTTCCTTATGTGGAATTCTTTTTAATATGACATGGGATCAATGTCTTCTTGTTGCTATGGGGTAGTGTTCTCTACCATGGAACTTTAAATGCTGTGTAAATTGACTCATCCTTCTCTAATTTTAATGCAACTGTACAATTTTATTATATGGAATTTCCTCTTCTGTTCCTTGGTTGTACAATTTATATTTCTGTTGTACGTTGTCATGGCCAAAACTGTGGGCTGAGAAGCTTTCACAGTATATAACAGAATCAAACTTCATGAAGTAAATAAAGTACAAATAAATGTAACTCAGGTAGTAAACAAACTACAAGCTGAGCACATATAAAACATGTAAGATTCATTCTTCCTTCACAGGCCTTTTCTTCTTACCTGCCTACCTCAAATAATGTATTTTGGGCAGCTGCATCACCATCATTTCAAAACTCAAGTCAAAGTAATAACAGCATTCCCAACAAAGTTTCTTTCTTTTTAAATCCGTTTGACAGAACAATGTGTTACATTCACCAAGGTAAGGTACAGGATACCGTGAGGCTTTAAATGTTTTCACTGAGCCAAATTTAGTTGTTAATTTTTATGTTTTAAATTTCAGGTGCATTTGTTTTCCTTCTAATTCCAGCAGGGCCAATTGATCAATTGTTTTAATTTTAAATTGGAGAGGTAATATCTGACTTCAACCTCCCTCATGGGCTCTTATTGTAACTAAGTCACCCAGCAGGGATAACTCATGTTTTCTATATATTGAACTAATTACTTTGCCAACGCTGTAAAAGCATACGGTGCTGGGCTCTCCCTGCTGAGAGCAGATACTCTGCCATCTCATTGTTCTCACTGCTTGCTAGAGGAGGTCCTAGCCCTTACAGGTAACAGGATTTCAGCAACCATGGCTAGACCAGCAGCAGTACAGTGGTATGAAGTTATTAAACCACAAGTTGATTAGTCATGACATAGTAAAGGTAAAGGTACCCCCCGCACATTTGTGCAGTCGTGTCCGACTCTAGGGGCCGGTGCTCATCTCCGTTTGTTAGCCGAAGAGCCAGCGTTGTCCGAAGACACTTCCACGGTCATGTGGCCGCATGACGCCGCGGAACGCTGTTACCTTCCCACCGAAGTGGTACCTATTAATCTACTTGCATTTGCATGCTTTCGAATTGCTAGGTTGGCAAGAGCTGGAGCTAGTGCGGGAGCTCACTCCGCACGCAGGGCTAGGGATTCGAACCTCCGAACTTGCGATCTTCCGATCAACAAGCCTGGCGTCTTACCCGCTGAGCCACCACGCCCCTCATGACATAGGCCCACAAAAGTCATGACATAGGCCCACAATAATCCCATGGTAAATAGTTCTGCTCTCTCATGGCCAAAATCTCAGAGTCAGCAGTGATGGAAAATGCCAGGAGTGACCATGAAGTTGCTGCTATCAAAGGTTCAAACAGTCTTACTTATCTCCATGGTTGCCTAGGAAAAGGGTGGGAAAAGTGATTGAACTTTTTAATGTCGTGATGCAAAAATATTGGTACTTTATCTCCTGGAGTTCCTCAGGGAACCAAGGGGCGTCCCAGGACCAGACATAGGGAGAGGCTGCATAAAGGCAGCATTGTCCAAGGCCTCTGCCATCAGCACCAAAGGCAGCCGCCCCAGCCGCAGTCGCCCTCGCCACCCCTGAGCCCCCGGCTGCCCTGCCCTCTGCTGCCCAAGCTCACCTGGCCACCTTCTTGCTCCCTCTTGCGCAAAGCCGGTTCCTGCAGAAGCCGCTTGCAATTTTTGCAAAGGGGCATGCCGGGACGTGAAGGGGTGCAAATGGGTGCCTTTGAGTGAAGGGGAATGTTTTTGCTTGCTTTGCGCAAAGCTTTTTTTATTTGTTTGTTTTGGTTTTGGGGGGGGGGGTGATACACCAGCAGAGTCGAGTTAGGCATTTTCCGAATTTTTGACACACTGAGCCCAAAAGGTTTGCCATCACTGAGCTAGATGGTCAGCAAATTTCAGCTTTCTCTATTGTTAAATTACCCTCACATTTTTTGATAAATGATGAGCCACTCAAATAAATGCAAAATTTTTGCATATAGATGCTTTTTAAAGATGTTTAGAAATATACTTATTTCCTTTGTTGCATGTCTAAGTCCATTACCCTTTATTTTCCTTATTTTCTAGTGTAAATGAAGGAAATAAAGTATATTCAGAACAGCTCTGAAAATCCCAAGATGCCTTATTTTAAGTTACTTTCTAGTTCATCTGGCCATCTTCTGGACTGGTTGCTGAGGAGAAAGATAGATTAGCGAAGTAGGTTAATAGGTGTCCTGTGAGGGTTTTCTCTTTGATTTTGCTTACTCTACATTGCATTTATCAACTTCTCTGTTGGGTTCATTTGTGTAGCATACAACTCAAAACAAAACAAAGTACCTAGAGTGATTTGTGCCATTCTGAATTATTAATTCAGACAAGACAACAGATAACATCTTTCTACGTTTTGTGCTATGCTGCTGCAGTAGTCAGTTAGTTTCTCTTTAGTTAATCTCTAGTGATGATTTTTCGGAGCCACAGAGCCGAACGTTCTATGTCCAAGGCAAGAGGGAGGCATGTTTTTTTCTTTAACACGTATAACATGAAAGGATATTTGACTTGTACTTAACAAGAATCTCCAACTTGCTACAGATGCAATTCTAGTACTAATAAATTCATTCATTGGCGATCACTCGTAGCCGAGTAAGATTGTCTTCCAAGGGTAAGATTTTAACAGTGGATCCGTAAGTGGCTGTAAAGGCCAATTCTGGATCCGCACAACCTCCCACAATGAGGGCATAGGTTTCCGGGTGGGAGACGGTCATGATGAGGGTTTGCTTGATGTGCCTTCCTCTTACCTCGTTTCTCCCTTTCGCCCTGTACTCGTGCTTCTTCAAAGTCCGTAGCGCCTTTAATAAAGGCTGACCTCCAATTGAAACGCTCATGAGTTAGGGCTTCCCAGTTCTCAATGCTGATATTACATTTTTTTAAATTAGCTTTGAGAGTGTCTTTGAATCTCTTTTGCTGTCCACCAATATTCCATTTTCCATTCTTAAGTTGGTAGTAAAGTAGCTGCTTTGGAAGACGATGGTCAGGCATTCGAACAACATGGCCGGTCCAGCGAAGTTGATGTTGGATGATCATTGTTTCAATGCTGGTGGTTTTCGCTTCTTCTAATACGCTAACATTAGTCCATTAACATTAACTAATAAATATACATATGATGGCATACAGAATAGCAGAAAACGGGATAATCTTCATTATCCATTCAGTAGGTTAACCATAGATGGTGTTTAAGATATTTCATAACTAGTAGTTCTCTATTTCATTCTGTACTAAATTTTCACCAGAGAGGAATATGAAATGGGAAAGGGATAAAGGTGGATATTTTATCTACAAGAAGTTCTATTATCAGGAGATGATTGTAAAAGACAATTACATCAGTCAATATTAAATGCTAGCCTTATAGGAAAAGGGATGCTAATGCAATTAGCTGAGGGGGGGGGTCGGCAGAAAGTATATTTATGTATTATCAACAGCACCAGTTTCTGATAACTAATACCTAAGGGTATAGCTCTAATTTAGACAAGGGGCTTTTCTAAAAATAAATAGGGAGCTTTCCTCCTTAACAGTTGAGCCAGGAGCTATGCAGATGAAGCACTTAGGAAATGTTTTGGGGAGGGCCTCTGAAATAGGTTTGTGCTTAAACCTTCTGAAGATGTTTCATGGTTACCTTGGTATGCAGACCTTGTAAGGAGTTTTGCAGCTAGTACCTAGTAAAAAGTTATTAAAACACAAGTAAAATAAAAAAGGAACACAGAGAGGGAGGCCTAACATAGAGATTTTAACATCCACCTCAGCCCTTTTTCCATAGCTGTGCTCTTAGTGGGCTGGACTATGTATATTTTGGGTGTCAATTAGATCATATTTAAATGTTAAAGCTTAACTAGAACTTAGCTTAGCACTAAACTTAGAATTTAGAAACTGATATAAGGTATCAAAACGTGTATATTTACTTCCTTGGTGTACTCGTGATTCTTGCTGTTAGGTTTTTAATCCAGAAGAAGCAAATACTACTGCTCTCCAAATTATTTTTGCTTTTGACTTTTCCTAAGTGTGGATATTAACTATTCCATACACTGAAGTAAGTAGACAATAAACTCAGCAGGCCCCATTAAGAAAATTCAGATAAGAAGTAATTATTTGCTGTGTAACCTATCCACAGAATACCCTGATCTTCAGAAATCATTCCAGGTGGGTTCTGGAAGAGATGTATTGTTAGACCTATAACCTATAATAATTTATTTATTTATTATTTGAATTTATCCCCGCCCATCTCTACCATGGTAGACTCTGGGCGGTTTACAATCACAATATATAAAAAGTTAAAAAACTATACATTTAAAAACTACTATAAAAATAAAAAATCCAAATCCAAAAGATGGTATGTTCTTAAAAGGAGGATATTACTAAGCTAACCACCCCCAGGAGGAACTATTAGTTCCTTTGTTCCAGGCAAGGCGGCAGAACCAGGTCTTTAAAGACTTCCTGAAGGCCAGGAGCGAGGGCGCCCGTCTCGCCTCAGGGGGCAAGTTATTCCATAGGGCGGGTGCTATCGCAGAGAAGGCACGCCTCCTGGACCCCGCTAGATGGAATTCTTTTGATGATGGGATCCGAAGCATGCCCTCCATGCATGATCGGGTGGGGCGGGTAGATGTGATCGGAATAAGGTGGTCCCTCAGATACCCTGGTCCCATGCCATGTAGGGCTTTAAAGGTGATAACTAACACCTTGAATTGGATCCGGAAGCAAACTGGGACCCAATGCAGCTCACGGAGTAGCAGTGTTACATGTGCTGATCTTATAGCACCCAGAACTACCCGTGCAGCTGCATTCTGGACCAGCTGAAGCTTCCGGATACTCTTCAAGGGTAGCCCCATGTAAAGCGCATTGCAGTAATCTATATGGGAGATGACAAGGGCATGAGTGACTGTTCGGAGGGCCTCCTGATCCAGGAAGGGGCGCAACTGGCGCACAACCCGAAGCTGTGCAAAGGCCCTCCTGGCCACGACTGCCACCTGCTCCTCGAGCAGGAGTCATGAGTCCAGGAGGACCCCCAAGTTTCGCACTGAATCTGAACGGGGCAGTGCCACCCCATCCAGAGTTAAAGATGACAACTTCCTGGGAATCAAGAGCCATCAATCCACAACCACTCTGTCTTACCAGGGTTCAGCTGAAGCCTGTTGTGCCCCATCCAGGCCCCTACAGACTCCAGACACTGAGAAAGGTTGTCAACTGCAACACTTACTTCACCCGGGACAGAGATGTACAACTGGGTATCATCAGCATACTGGTGATACCTCATCCCGTGGTGACGGATGATCTTGCCCAGTGGCTGCATATAGATGTTAAATAGGAGAGGAGAGAGAACCGAACCCTGCGGCACCCCACACAAGAGGGGCCGAGGGTCAGATCTCTCCTCTCCTATTACCACCGATTGGGAACGGTCCCGGAGGAAGGAGGCGAACCAGCGTAAAACAACGCCGCCCACCCCCAACTCCCTGAGCCGCCCCAAAAGGATACCATGGTCGACGGTATCGAAAGCCGCTGAGAGGTCCAAGGGAGCGAGAATGGATGCACTCCCTCCATCTCGCTCCCGCCAGAGATCATCCATAAGTGCGACCAATGCAGTTTCCATCCCATATCCCAGACTGAAACCTGACTGAAAACGGTCTAGATAATCCGTTTCATCCAGAATCCTCTGGAGTTGCAGCGCCACCACCTTCTCAACCACCTTTCCCAAAAAGGGAAGGTGGGAGACAGGACGAAAGTTGTTTAAAACAGTGGGGTCCAGGGAAGGCTTCTTGAGGAAGGGGTGCACCAGCGCCTCCTTAAAGACCACCGGGAACACCCCATCTCCCAAAGATGCATTAATCATCGCCTGGACCCAACCACATGTGACGTCCCGGGCTGACTTAACCAGCCAGGAGGGACACGGGTCAAGGTGGCATGTGGTGGCGTTTACAATCCGGAGGATCCTGTCCACTTCATTAGGTCCAACAGGATCAAACTGTTCCCAGATAACAGGGCAAGTACGTTCTTCTGGCATCTCCTCAGATTGTGCCTCACGCTTAGAGTTTAACTTAGAATGAATCTGAGCGATTTTTTCCTGCAGATGCTTGGCAAACTCTTCCGACCGGCCCTGTAAATGGGTCACCAAATCCACCCGACCCAGAAGAGATCTTGTAATCTTAAACAGGGCCGTCGGGTGGCATTCTGCGGACGCAATAAGAGCGGAGAAATATTCACGTTTCGCCGCTTTTACCACCACAAGGTAGGCCCAAATAGCGGCTCTAGATTGTGTCCGGTCAGATTCCGTCTTCGTCTTCCTCCAGCGGTGCTCCAGACGTCTCTTAACCCTCTTCAAAACCCTCAACTCCTCCGTGAACCACGGGGAGTGACGGGTTGATCGGGGCGGTCACATAGGCGCGATCCTGTCCAAGGCCCCAGCCACCTCCTTATTCCAGGCTGCGGCCAGGGCCTCCACTGGACCGTGTAGCAGATCTTCAGGTATAACCCCCAGCTCCCTCTGAAACCTCATTGGGTCCATAAGTCATCGGGGGTGGACCAATTGAATAGGTCCAGCCTACCTGTGGAGTGGGGCAGCACAAGAGAGCCTCAAGGGCACCAGGGCGTGGTCTGACCATGACAATGGGGATAGATCTAACTCTCCCCTCAGATCACATTGCCACTGCTCAGACAAGAAAACTAAGTCCAGCGTGAGACCACTGTCCCAAGTCGGGTCCCGAATAATCTGAGACAGGCCCATGGCCGCCATGGTAGCCATGAACTCCCAAGCCGCCTCCGAGGTCCGTCCCAGGGACGGCAGATTGAAGTCCCCCAGAACCATAAGTCTGGGGAACTCCACCGCCAACCCCGAGACAGCCTCGAGCAGCTCGGGCAGGGAGGTTGCTACGCAGCAGGGAGGCTGGTACAGTAGCAACACTCCCAACTGTCCTTGGGAGCCCAACTTGAAAAACATGGTCTCACAACTGGCTACTTGTGGAGCAGCACCCCTGGAGGCCATAAGAGACTCCCGGATGACAACTGCCACCCCTCCTCCCCTGCCCCGATGTCTCAGCTGATGCCACACTCGAAACCCGGCTGGGCACATTTCCAATAGGGCTCCCCCCACCCGAGGCCAGCCAGGTCTCGGTGATACACGCCAGGTCTGCCCCCTCCTCTGTGATCAAGTCACTTATGAGGGGAGCCTTATTATTCACAGACCTGCCGTTAAGGAGCAGCAGCCTGACACCAGGGGCCTTAAAGATCTGCTTACCAGGGCCTGGGTTTGAACTCGGGGGGCTGGAACGTGCTACCGGTAATAAACACCGGGGGCGCCTTCCCCAAAGATGGCCTGCCCTCCGGTTCCCGCCATAACGTCCCATAATAATAATAATACTTTCCACAGAATTCTGAATTTCTATCAGTGGGACTGCAGACAGAAAATATTCGTTGTTTTTTAGAATCTCAGCTAAGTAGCCATCCATTCAAAATAACTTCTGCCTTGACTTGTCTCACAGTGAAATCACTTGTAAGAGCTTTCCATCCTTCCTTTGTTCAAGAAATATTAAAATATTAAATATTACATGCCATATAGTAATATTGATGAATAAAAACATGCATTATACAATTAAACTTAATAGCAAGCTTTGGTAGACTGCAACTTGCTTGAGAGTTTATTTTCTATACAAACCAGGGTTTTTCTGTCTTTAAGGCTTGGCTCTCTTTTCTTTAATGCAGAAGAACCCATAGCTTTCTAGATGTTACTAAACTACAACTTCTACTCTCCAATACTAGTGGCCACATTGACTGAGAGGTGTGGTTCAGCAACATTTGGAGGACAACAGCTTCTCCAGCCATGTTGAATATATGAAATTGGTAGAAGGAACAACTTTCTTCTTCTACAATAATACCTAATGATAAGTTGTGATACAATTCCAAATAAATTATAAATCACATTATAGTTTCTTGGAAAAAGAATTCCTGAAGTGAAGACTGAACTTCTCGCGCCATCTGTGGTTGAGAAAGAAAAGCCACAAGCAACACATCCTAACGTGTACTATAAAAGATGTGGTAATAGTCACAATAATGACTTATGATTATTATTCTGCAGAGTATTTTAATTATCTCAAGCCAAGATGTTAAAAATATAAGATTCAATGTTGGAGCTTTTAATTGGGCTGCAATTTGAGTTAACAGTTTAACTTTGAAATCAGTTGCCATAATAAGCAAGAAAAGTCAGAGGTTTAAATAGAAACAAAACTAATTAAAATAATCTGCTTGACTTTGATATGAGCTGGCTAGGGCCCTGAAGTGCTAATTGATGCTAGATGAATATAGGCTTCTTCTGCACCCTTCAGAAAGAAAACAACTTTCCCATTGCTCTGTGGGCTGTAACGAGGAAATATAGCTTCTTGTAATAGGAGCCATTGTCTTCATTTGGGTTAGCAGGCATGTGAAATCCTTGATGGGAAGAGAGAGGCCTGGGCTAGTCATTCATAAAGGAAGGGAGGGAGGGAGGGGATTTTTTCAACTGAAAAATGTTCCATTGCACAGCAACTGTTAAACAATTATTAATGCATCATATAATATAGGACACTGCTAGGCCAAATAAAAATGTTTTACTTAAGAGGGAGATTTTTAACTAACATAAACACACACAGTCCTTCATGGAAATTTGAAATGGTTTCACTCTACTTGTAAAATAATTCACAAAAACACAGCCATCAAATTAATTAAGGTACGGAAATACATTTTCAGTTACTATCATTACTATTCACTCTTGTTAGATGATTTTACCACTTTCAAGTAAATCATGTTTGAGAAATATTTTCCCATTTCCCAGTATTATAGCTATCTCTCTGAAATACGATGATATTCAATTGCATATAAAAGCCACATGCCTGCCTAACCTACCTTCTTAATAGAGGCAAATGGAAGAGGAAGAATTTTCATTCTATTAGTGCAGGCTTAACATTTTGCCAACATAACATTGGCAAGACTATCAAATCAGTGAAATGGGGGACCTGCTGATACTGTCTTGGATCTCTATGCATCTTGGATCTCTTATACATTGCCACTTCTGTCATCGTGATCCATCAGTGTGTTGGTGTTCACATAACATAAATACAAAAGTATCTTGGGTGAAGATCTCTGAATAAATGTACTGTATGTTGGATAGATTTGGAAAGCTGACCTTTATGCATGCTTAGTTTCTCATACCTTGCGATACTGGATTCTTTTCAACATCCCCTTCTTTAGTAACTATTATATTCCTACCAATGTCCAATATGGGGTGGGAGGGTGTCTTTTATTCATAGAATCTGTGTCTTGTTTGAATAAAGTTTTTAAACAGTATACGAAACTGGGCAGGAAGGGGCAGACCTCCTTTTCTTGAGGAGAGATTAAATGCCCTTTGCGGTTTTTCTAGTTCTAGGATCCAGCAGTTCTTCCTGTATATTTAAGCATTACGGGAAGGTAGTGAATGGATACAGAATGAACAATTTTCAGAAGCTGGTTTTATTAGCGTCTAGGGACATCCTACAGTATCTGTGTACATTCTCTTAACTCTATGGCTTTTTGCATTAAAGAGGAGTCATTCACTATTTTTGTTCCTTTTTTACCTCTTGTCTCTCTGTCAAAGGATAGGCAGCCAGTTTAAAACATGCAAATCATTTGTTCACACTAATTTCGAAATTATAATAGCAAATTTATTACAGGATTCTTAAAAATAAATGCATGTGGCAAGACATTATCAGGCTCTTAGACAAGGATACCTGTTTCTATTGAAAGGCTCTCAAACCATCCAAATGATCTGCAATAGCAATGTGTCAAAAGCCTGTGGCACACAATAATAGAGTAGTTTAATTTAACAAACAGAAGCTGCTCATGGATCTTGGTGTCCAAAGTGATTCTTAATGCTATTGCTACTGAGAAAGAAAATGAATCTGAACTCTTGAAGCCATTGGGGCAGATTCTAAACATCTACAAATTTCTTTGGAAAGATGTGGATCATTAAATTAACCTTGCCTGTGAGGAAGCCAAGCAAATAGTGAGCACGGGAACTTGATTGGGATGAGCGTGTGTGTGTGTGTTGGGGGGGGGGGGCAGAGACAGCAAAAGCAGTCAGGATTGAGTCAGTCAATTACATGATATCAAGGACCCTGAGCTACTATCTCATTTCAACCTCTCCCCTTCTAGAGACACAGGTGCAGATTCACACAAGGAGGGCACCTGGAAAGCTAAACACATTGTTCCCTTTGCTTCACCTCTGTACTGGCAACTATTGTGAAATAAGGAGAGAATGAGCACAATATTGGAAAACCACTACTTTGCCCATTTCTGGTTTAGATGGTTACTTGGCTTTACAGTAAGGGCTCTATGGCCTGAGAAAGCCAATCCAGCAACTAACTCTGCTGAATAATGAGTTTGTTGTTGTTCAGTCGTTCAGTCGTGTCCGACTCTTCGTGACCTCATGGACCATAGCACGCCAGGCCTTCCTGTCCTCCACTGTCTCCCAGAGTCATGTTTCGCACAACTTCGGTTGGTGTGCCAGTTACGCCCATTCCTGGATCGCGACGCCCTCCGAACAGTCACTCATGCTCTCGTCATCTCCCATGTAGATTATTGCAATGCGCTCTACATGGGGCTACCCTTGAAGACTATCCCGAAGCTTCAGCTGGTGCAGAATGTGGCCGCGCGAGCAATTTTGGGTGCACCAAAATCTGCACATATAACACCTTTGCTCCGCGAGCTGCATTGGGTGCCGGTCTGCTTCCGGGTACAATTCAAGGTGTTGGTTATTACCTTTAAAGCCCTACATGGCATGGGGCCAGAATACCTGAAGGACCGTCTTATCCCCATTTTATCGACCCGCCCCACCAGGTCATTCAGAGAGGGCCTGCTACGAACCCCATCAATTAAAGAATGTCATCTGATGGGGTCGAGGAGGCGGGCCTTCTCTGTGGTAGCGCCCACACTGTGGAACATCTTGCCCACAGAGTTGAGGCAGATCTCCTCCCTCCTGACCTTTAGGAAAGAACTGAAGACCTGGTTCTGCCGCCTGGCATGGGAAGGAGGAAAGGATAGTTCCTCATGGGGGTGGTTAATTCCTTAATTTATTGTCCTTCGTTTTAATTCCATCTCCATCTGGATTTATAATTATCTATTAATTTATATACTGTACATTGATGTTTTATATTCTGTTTTAATCCATTTTATTGTAAACCGCCCAGAGTTCCCCGTTGGGGGAGATGGGCGGTTATATAAATTTAAATAAATAAATAAATAAATAAATAAATAAATAAATGTTCGTTGTGGGTCTTCCGGGCTGTGTGGCCGTGTTCTGGAACTTGTGGTTCCTAACGTTTCGCCAGCATCTGTGGCCAGCATGTTCAGATGCTGGCGAAACGTTAGGAACCACAAGTTCCAGAACACGGCCACACAGCCCGGAAGACCCACAACAGCCATTGAACTCCGGCCGTGAAAGCCTTCGACAATACAAATAAATGTTCATTACATCGGTGATGCTATCTAACCATCTCATCCTCTGCCGTCCCCTTCTCCTTTTGCCTTCAGTCTTTCCCAGCATCAGGGTCTTTTCCAGTGAGGCCTCTCTTCGCATTAGGTGGCCAAAGTATTTGAGCTTCAGCTTCAGCATCTGTCCTTCCAATGAGCAGTCAGGGTTGATTTCCTTTAGGATTGACTGAATAATGAGTTTACTCTGATCTAATCTTCCCTCCATGCAGGGTCTTTTTCTCATGGCATGCAAGATAAAGACTGCATTTCAGAATATATCTACTTGGCAAGTCAGCAGGGTCAGAAGAGACAGCTGCTGCTCCAGGAATAGCGGGCAAAGCATTCCAAAATTACTGCAAAGATTATTCGCAATGATTAGTAAAGCCAGCTCTTGGGTTTCACTACCTGACTATCCCAGACTTCTCTTCCTTACAAGCATTTTTCTTGTTGGTAGTAACATTTTATTTGTTTCTATGATTTGAATCACTATTATTTTGTGGACGTTTTGCGTTTGTGAACAAGTGACTCTAAAATAAAACGATGTTGGTTCCCGTGACTTGGTAGGAATATTCTCCATTTGCTCAAATAATCTATGACAGCACCAGGTCTAACTTATGTGATGGCAGATAGCACTGGTAGGCAACACTGTGCCTGCTTTCAGGGATGAACTGATCTATGTTATTGGCCTGTGAAAGGCACTCAAGGTCTTCATGCATTACTATCAGGAAAGGAACACTGTTGAAGGTCATGTAATTAATGTCGTGTCATGTAATCTCTAATTAACATTTATCAAAAAAATAGCAAGGCAGTACAAAACCCAGCTTCAGACCAACATGTGATTCCCTCAAAGTTTGGATATAGACTGCACCTCCCCCCTAAATACTTATTTATTCAATTATTTGTTATATTTATATTCTACTTTTCCTTAGGAGCTGAAGGATAGCATTCTCTTTTCCTTCCCCGCCCCCACCGCCCCCGTAAGTTTACAAAGCTTTGACCTGAATCCAACTTTCAGAATATACGGAGCCTGTCCTTAGGCTCCTGCTGCTTCCATCAAAATGCCAAAAGCAACATTGCCCTGTCATGCTGCAGGCTCTGCCCCTTTTGGACATGTGTGAATGTCACAACACATGTCCAAAAGGAGCAGGAATGGCATTGCAATGACACATTGCTGCTTTGTCAGACTAACTCTTTTGATCCCTCCTGTGAAAGCTGCTGAGATGAATCAATATTTATTATCCATGGTAGAGATGGGCAGTGATAAATCCAAATAATAAATAAATAAATAAATCTCTGTTCTCTACTATATTTTCAGCAAAAGGCAAGAAGGCCGAGAAGGAAGGCATACCTACTGATTCGCCAGCAACTATTTCCGGTTTTATCATTAATGCTGTTCTGATTTGTATACTACGCATTGGACCTTCTTCACATAATGCTTTACTGTACAATAATCTTTTAAAAAGTATTTATTTATTTTCTCCTTAATAATTGGTCCCTTTAATAACGCTATATGTTAATGTCATGGAGTTTTCCTACATCACAAATCAAATTCCAAATTTATTGATTTGATTTACAGTATATCCTGGTTTTCCTGCAACAGCTCAAGGCGACATATATAGCATTATCTCCACCAGTTTTTCTCCACAAGAACAACCCTGTAAAATAGATTATAATCTATAAAATAGATTATACTTATATATGATATTCTTTAAATAGATTATATGGACTATATATACTTTATAAATATTATATTATATACTATAGATTTGATATATAAAGTTATTGTGTGGTTTCCCTGGCTGAGATTGACCTGAACTTGGATCCTAGTCCAATACTAGCTCTCTAAAATGTTGACAGTAAACTGTATTTTTTTTAATGTGAAGGTGAAATTATTAAATAAAGTATTAAAGTAAAAATAAAGTATTAAATAATGAAAAGTAATCATACTGAGTTTATGAAATTCTTAAATACATGGAGAATAATCATATTAGCCGTATTTTATTTCAATTTTTATAAAAGTTAAATTTAAAGTAAATTATATCAAGTTCCTGGTCCCTTTTCTTATTCTTGACCATCCATATTTTGAAGTACAGCCCCCAACATGACACTCCAAAACCAAATGCAGTGCACCCCTTGGACAGAAAAAAAAAAGCTATATAGTTTAACTACATATAAAGTTACTCATACTTATCAAATCATCAACAGGCTGGAGATGTTGTACACAAATTAGCCATTTAAAACATTTGAATGAATTATCTGGGAAAAATATATTTTGAAGTGCCATTATGCATTTTATTATAAGAGCATTTCTTAGGCTGGATTATATTTTAGCTCCTTGTCATTTTGCTTGGAATTTGTGACAAAATATTTATTTAAAATTCTTAGATTGTTACAAAAGTGATGGAACTAAGTGATAACAGGAGCCCTTTGTTCAAATTAATATAAAACATTTGCTGATGCAGAATTACACTTGTGTAGATTTCTGTGTATAGTGTGGTTCTACTTAGTGATCTTTATTGCAGATAGTTTTGTAGGTATTGAGGTTTTGATTATTGAAGGAGAATCTGTTACCATTCCTTCTTAAACTTACATGATCTTATCAATTATGACTATTAATAACACTTGAAAGAAGTTCTTGGGGGAGTTGGGTGGTGATAAATCAAATAAATAAATAAATAAATTCGTATATCTACCTCATTTAAGCTCAAGAGAATCATAGTTACATAACTTTCTTACATCAAGTGCAACAGGCTGATGTGAAAATCTTAGAAATCCCTGAGAGAATGATGAAGAAACAGATTTGACAAAGCCACTTTCTAGCACAGAACCTCTTTTAAATCTAATTCACTAATTCAGGAAGAACTGATTCTAAAAACAATAGAGAGAGAGAAAGAGAGCGAGCCAGCCAGCCAGCAAGAGAGCAATATTTTCCTCAAAAATGGTTTATCTAAATTGAGAGCTTTCTACGTTGTGTTAGAAGGGTTGTAAGTAAATTGACACATAATTCTTAGCTGGCAGTGCTGATTAACTGTCTCTTAAAGAAAATCTTAATTGTGGTACTGCTAAGTGTTGTGCTTTTATTGCTTTGTTTTATGTTTAGTCTGTTTAACTGAATTACTGAATACTATTTTTGCTTCTGTGTACTGCTCTAGGATCCCTCAGGAGCTTGACAAAAACTCTGGTAAAAAATGTTGAAGAATTCAGGAAAATCACTCAAACTGTATCTTATAAATGTTCCACAAAACAAGGGAAAATTAAAGTTAAATTTTAATCTTCCAAATTGTATTGGCTGTAAAAATGAGCACAACATAGCAAAGAATTTTGAAGAAACATTTTATTAGGGATAGTTTTATTCAAATCTGTTCACCATTTTTTGAGTTAACAAAGCTTTTTTCCTAATAGACTGCCTTTGTAGAAATGTTGACATTAGATGTTTATACTATATGTGTGTTACATTTTAAAAGGAAAAAAAAAGATATTAAACACAAAGAGTACACTACCCAAAGAATAGATAGCGATGGTTCAGCCCACCAGGTAGATAAACCAACTTACTAAAGTTATCTCATAGCAGGGGTGATCAATGCAATATCTAATCTTGGCCAGACACCAAGCCAAGGAAATCTTCAAAGTCTTGGATGTTAGCACTCAAATTGATACAGTGTTGCTTGCAAGCTCTAGATCTTAAAATGATAGGCTAGGAACAAAATGACATTGCAGATAGAAAAATATCTCACAATGGGTGTGGCACAATATCAAAGAACAGCCCTTACTAGAGCAAGATTTGAGTTGCTGGACTCCATGGTAAAGTATCAGCGATTCCACCGCAATGCCATATGATGAGGGGAAGCTTATACATGAAACTCCAGATATAGAAGACATGGCACATGTCTTACTTGAATGTCAATTATAAGCCTCAGCAAGGGCCCAGTATTTAGACCTTTACTTGACCAAACAGCCTATTGGGACCTCAACAACAGATTGTCCTACCTCCTCCAGGGCACTACTAAACATTTAGCCACCAGAACTGCCAATTTTATAGTCAAACCTGTTCAGCTGAGAGCTTATCACATAGAAAAGATCAGGGTCACACATAAAGTTGATGCATTTATCTGATACTTTGTTCTTTACTTCAATATAGTTATACCTATTTTATCCTTTTGTTAGTTGACACTGTGTTGTGTCTTGATACAGCCAATTGACTAATCAATAAATAAACTAACTAACTAAAACAAAGGGAAACACACGAGTGTTGAGAAACACTGATAACATAGGGAGGAGTGGTGGGAAAGGAGAGAATCTTTGCCAGTACTCAGTTGACACTTCCTCACTGTTGGCCTTTACGCCCTAATGTGAGGTGGCTCCAATTCCTCTTCTCCCCTTGCATCACTTATTTTCCACTGAGAGATGAGCATTCTGCCTAAAAGCCACCCAAGCAATCTTCCCAGTCCTTTGTGGCTAAGAAGCAGCATTCTCTCCCCACACATCCCCAGTCAGGATTCATGACAAGGACATCAATTTCAGGCACCACTAGAAGAATTTAAAGTTACTTGCCAAACATGACAATTCAAAACACATCTGCCTGCAGACAGCATTTCCACTAGTTTGCTCAGCCTTCACCTCATTCATTCATTCATTCATTCATTCATTCATTCATTCATTCATTTGTATTCCAGTAGACTCTGGGTAGAATACAAAACCAAAAAACCCCATAAAAACAGGTAAAACCACACAGACAGCCCAGACTAAAATGATCTTTGTGATGTGGCCAGTCTCTCTCTCTCATTTCCTCCCCCTCACAAAGATCATCTTTCCAGGCAATGCAAGGTCAGGCCAGTCTACACTAGTCTCCCACTCCTGAGGTGGGGCAGAGTGGATGGAGACCAGTTTACCATCAGCCAAAGCTGGCTTCTAATCTGTGGGGCTGGGATGTGACCATTAGAGACAGCATTATCTCTCTCCCTCCCTTTCTCTGGCCAGTGCACTTCAGCCTCCTGATCTTCTTTTTCTGCCCATACCTGGGGTCTGGCAGAGGGCCTCCTTCAAGAAAAGTTCATATAGTGTAGTTAAGTCATTGGCAAGCCTGGCTGTAAGGCAGTGGATTACTGCAAGTGCTCCATGCTGACCTCACGTGATGAGAGGTAGAGCCAAGGATCAGTTTTTAAAGGTTATGGGGCTACTGATTTCTTGATCTCCTGGAAGATAATGAAAATTGAGAGATTAATATTCCATAGAACAATGCTGCCAGATCAGTGGGATCACTACCCACATTTCTCCAGGAGTACACCTGTGGAGGGAAGGGGGAAAACAGTTGTTCCTCTAAGAAAAGAAGGTAAGTTGTGGGCTTTTTATTTGGATTTTTTTGGCTTTGGCAAGCACTACTTTGAGGGAAATGTGTAACAAATTAGCAACTGGTTCTTAATTGTTTTTTACTTGGCTGTGATTTCTCTCCTCCTGTGGTCAGTATAATTGCTTCTGTCCCTACCCTGCTAAAAGAGAGAGAGGGAAAAGGAGAGAGAGAGAGAGAGAGAGAGAGAGAGAGAGAGAGAGAGAGAGAGAGAGAGAGAGAGACAAGATAAATAAGTGACTGAAAGCACTTGGACATGGTAGGATTTAACTGGACTGCATAAAGATCTACAGCAGATTTTCCCTCCAGATATGTTGGACTCCACTTGATTCACTAGCCACAGTGGCTAGGGGCATGACAGATACTGTATGCCAATATGCCTAGCAGGCATGAACAGGGGGAAGGCTTGGCTACAGCTGTAAGCTGAGAGAAACGTGCTTTGGTTCATATTAAGAGTTAACAGAAATAGATGTTTCACTCCTGCCCAAGACCAAGACCACTGACATTACGAATACCAGTTGAAACTAGTGGAGGCACTTCAGTGGAGAATAAATAAATCATAGCTGGATTACAGCCACAAAAAACAGAACTTACCATCTTTGAATTTCATTTCAGATGATGATGATGATGATGATGATGATGATGATGATGATGATGATGATAGTAATGGACAGCTGTAATCCTGAGGAGTCATGAAGGATATTGAAAAAGATAATGAGAACATTGCTTCATTTTACAGGAACTTTGATGCTCAATACTTGTTGCCTGAACCTCCATCCTTCAGGAAATTATTTCTTTTGATACCATTGCCTTTTCAGGTCAGAATGTGAAATACGGTCCTGTTTAAAATCTAAATATTTGCAACCTGGCAACTGCAGTGTCAAACCAGTATGTTGCCCATGAAAGGGGTCCCCCCAAAAAATGTTTTTTTTAATTTATTTTCTTGCCTTTGTTTCAGTTTCTTTTAAGATTTAAATCATTTTTGGGAGGATTGGGGGGAGAGTTGAACATGGGAACACTGATCTCCCAGAAGACCTGCATTTGGTCTTGTATGAAGTTGATATTCCCATATCAACCCCACCCCTCCACCCCAGGAAATAGTCTGCACAGGCCAGGTGTCCCATCTCCCGTGCAGCCAAGATGAAATGGCAATAGTGGCACAATGCCCAACAATCAAATGGGAATGGGTGATCCTGAAACTGTAGATGAGCAGATTGCTGCCCCTACTTCCGTCATGCACAGACTCCTCCCCAACATGAACTGCACGGGAAGTTTTTTGTTGGGAGAAGGGAAACACCACTTCCAAACCAGAACAACTAAAGACAAGTCAAAGGTATCTGATCAGCAGGCTGGGGAAGGGATGGAAGTGACATCATGAGGACATGTTGGGTTCAATTAAAATATACTGCTTTTAAGAGTTCATGTTATTTTTGTATTATGTGACATGAAATGCTTTCAGAATAATGGAACACAGAATTGCTCTGCACATTGAGACAACAAGAAGTACAAACTTCACTCTCTGAATGAAATCTAATATGTATTATGCTAAATAACACATGTAAGAGAAGGAAGAAGACATATCTATGGTTTAGGACAGTGGAAGTTTGCAACATAATTAATACTAGATTGCTTTTTAGAATGCCTGTTTCAACAGTACAACATCCTACAAATAGCAATGCAATGTTAAGCATGTTTCTTAAACATATCACTGTGTTCAGAGAAGCTGATTTAGTACATATGCTTGGAAGGCAGCCATAATCTTTAGGTATAAATTAAATGTTCAGCTAAAATGGGCATACAGAAATATAACTTTATTATTTCTAATACAATATAAATGGATTTTCTCCTCTAATGGACATCCCATGTATATCCCCTTCTAAGAATATCTCTGTAAATGTTCTTTTAAAAAATGACCTCTCTTGTTTCATCATGGAAACTCTGTTGAATATTCTCATTTAATGAGTGAGGGAAACAATCACTGCAGCAAACACATACGCAAGGAGTCCCAGGCAGCTGACGTGCCAGGCTCAAAGGACTGTTTTAAAGTTCCTTTCCAAAGGAAATTGGATTGGTTCATTATTTGCAGGCAGCATCTGTCACTTTTTCCCCTGCCACTGAAGGCTGATCATCTTCACAGAACATTGTATAAATGTACAGACTGCTATGTGCCGAGAGGAAGCTGTTATTAGATCAATTTTCCACTTGAAAGCAACAATAATAGCAAATAAAGCCAAAGCTACATGACACACTCTCAGCATTCTGTGCACTTTTACTTAGGCACTTATGCCAAATTAAGGTGGAGAGGAGTGGAGAAAATGTCAGCTAAGTTTCTATTTGGTAGTGTATTAAACACAGCCTATTATGATAATTCTGGAAAAGAAAGAAAAACTGGTGTGGGGGCATTCCCTGGGAGAAGGCTTAGAAATGCCAAGAATACGCACTGTGCAAAGCAGGAGGTACTGCCTCAATATGAAGCAAGGACATGATTGTATGCACTAATCCACTCACATGGAAATGTAAGTCAACAACCATCAACATAGAAAGCTACGAAAACAGGCTGGAGGAGATCAGACAATTTACTTTCCTATCCTTACCATCAAAACAAATGTAAGGGATAGATCAAAATTTGGATGGACTCAGTTACACTGGTGATGAGTGCACTGTTGGGAGACTTGAAAGAACAGATTAGGGATAGATCGTCATGGAGAAATCTATCTATGTGATCGCTAGGAGTTGAAAACAACTTGGTGGCACATAATCAATCAATCACTCAATTTATTTTTAATCTGTAAGAAATACTTAACATTTATTCCTTGGTTTTAACATTTTTTTGTTCATTAATTTCTCAGTGTAATTAAGGTGCTGTTGAATTCCTATCATGATATAAGTTTAGTTACATTGTAGCCAAGGTTGAAGGATGTTCAATGTAGCCAAGGATGTTCTCATTACTGTATATCTTTATTATATATATATATATATATATATATATATATATATATATACACACACACACACACACACACACACACACACACACACACTGTATGTGTGTGTGTGTGTGTGTGTGTGTGTATTCTAGTCCCACCTTAGGCATGAAAGTCGGCTGGGTGACCTTGGGCCAGTCATGTTGTTGTGGGGAAAATAGGAGGGGGAAGGAGTATTAGGTATGTTCGCTGCCTTGAGTTATTTATGCAAAATATAAAGGCGGGATAGAAAATAAATAAATAAATATCTTACTGATTTTAACAGAAGAGTTTAGAATGCAAGATCTCCTGTTGATAACAACAGGGTGTAAAGTTGTTTTTCTTTTGGCTAGATTCTGATTCTGGTAGCTATTGTTCAATGGGAGAAAGAAAAAACAATTCTTCACTTCTCAAAAAAGATTCCTATGCAGTTTTATATTAATTCAGTCTAATCTAAAATGTTTATTTCTCTTTCCAGAATTTGGTCATTTCATAGTTGGACTACTGTATTAAATATTATCCTCTTTATTTAAGTAATTAATAAAAATGCAGGTCATATCATAAGCAATAACAAAAAATGATTTTCAAATATGTCCATTTTAGGAGATGTGGGGCTAGAAGAAAAATCACTTCATAACTGAAATGTTTGTATAACAGATGTATCATTGTAACACATTCAGTCAGATGCTATGTATGTTCCATTAAGTCTAGTAATGCATGGTAACTTCCATTTAAGTGCATGCAAGGTTAAAACCATGTAGCCTGTTTACATATTTATTTGTTTGGAAATAACCCCCTGTGAGATCAACAGAAGAGAACCCAATCAATTAATATTCTTGCGCTACAATTTTATGCATGCTTACCTGGGGATGTTCTACAGAATTCTGTGAAGCTTATTTTTAGCAGACTTGTATAAACATTCTGGTTATTGAAGCCTAATATTGAAGCCTAATTGCTTTATCTTGTGCATACAGTATGTACTCAGAAGTAAACTCTACTGGACTGAATAGCACTTACTTCTTCAAGGTAAATGTGCATAGGATTCACCCAGAGTGAATCCTATGCACACCCTCTCTGATTTCTTCTCTGGAACTTGTTGCTGAGTTTAGATTGGATAGTATTCCAACAACTCTTATTATCCTTCCAATTTTATGTATGCTTTGGTTCTTTTGCTGCATTTAGTACCTAACAATACATTTTAGTAAAGATTCCATGTCTTTTTCCAAATGAATATTTTATATATGTTAAATTGAAGCTTGTAGTAAAAAAGTATACTTTTGATTGAAGACCCTTCATGCTTATCTTTCTTAGCAGTGCTCCATGCTGCCATTTCTGCTTTCAGAAATTACAAAAATTATAACAGCAATTGCAAAAACAAAGGTTTTCAAGTTTTAATCATAGTATGGATATCCATAGCTGAAATATCATCTTACCCATTCCTAGTATGTTCTTCCTTTCTGTTTCATAAAACAAATCATAACTGTTAAGGCCTTATGGAATTACTTTGTCCTAAAAATATATTACCTCTAAGAATAAGGTCTTTGGTTCACCATTCCCAAGTTTTATTTTTAAACAAAATAAAGACATTTCAAGCCACATAACAGATAAACTTTGGAGTGAACTAAATTATTATTTAGTTGATTATTTTTATCATTTTCCCCTGTAATTCTAAATATTTATTATTTATCACATTTATATCCCGCCCATCTCCCTCACAAGGAGGGACCCTGGGCGGTTCACAATAAAAAGTTTAAAATCAATAAAAAACCATACATAACACTAATAATCAGTAAAAATACCTCATTACAGTCCGATCCAAGCAATGGTAGATCTTACTGATCCCATGGGCCGGTAAGGCTGGTCAAGGCAGATCTAAGAGACCAGCCAACCCCAAGACTGGCTATTCCCCTCCCTTCCCCAAGCCTTAACTTCTTTCTTCTGGACTGTACGACTGATGGGCTAACAATTTTGTGCTAGATAAGTGAAATGTCCATTTGTTCTTCATTTGTCATGTTTTGAAATATAACTCTTCCCAGCCTCCAAAAGTTCTCTTACATCACCTAACCCTGACCCTGACCCTCAGGGGGACTTGGGAGTCCAAACAGAACTTTACTGAACCTCTAACAACAACAGTGCATTTTAAAGGTTGTCAAGCAGCCAGATTCTGGTGCCAATTCTATATGCCAAAAACATTTGGTGGCATCTGATTTAGCAAAAAATCTGTGCACTTGCCTAACATGCAAAATATTATATCTTGTTAGTACAGGTTGGCACCACCACAGTACAGCCCTCAGATTGATAGAATTTATTGTACATTTTTTTTACACAATCAACATGTTGATTGCCCAAAGTGTACTTTCACGTGCTTCTTTTATAATACTGTTCTCCAACATTTTGTCTATTTCAATATTATCATTCAGTTTCTACCATGGAATATGATACAACTCAGCTTCTGTGACACAGGACAATAGACTTCGTGAGAATATTCAGTAATCTGCATAAATCTTGAAACAAGAAGTTGTACCATTGAACAAGTTGATCCCGTTGACTCAGAATAAGCAGTAGCACTACTAATATGGATCACAAAGTCTCCTTTTTGAAGAATATGAAAGCAAAAGTCCTGACAGTACTGCTAAAATATTGGGATTTACCCTAATTTCCAGATTTTAATGAAATGCATTCGCCCATCAGCCTAATAACTACTGATGGTGATATTAGTAAGCATTTATTTATCTACGTGTTACATTTATATCCTGCCACAATCTAATGACTCTTGGCAGCTCCCATGATATAAGGAAAAAATTAAAACATCCATGGTATGTTTAAAACAGCATTTGAATAACAAGATCATAACAAAACCAGTGCTCAATATAACAACAATATTGAAAATGAAACAAAAAGAAGAAAAATAAAGAAAATAAAAGATAGTGCTGGGGGTAAACGCAAGAGAATGCCCTCTGAAATAGCTCGGTGCTTAACATTCTCCTGAATGCCATCCGGAGGAGGCTAATCTGAGCAATCACTGGGAGACTATTCCAAGCCCTACCACTGCAGAGCAGGGCCGCCTATCTTTAGTTTCCATCACCTCCTGGAAGTGTGGGACCACCGTGAGTTCTCTCTATCTAGAGCAGTGTTGTTTCAAACTTGGCAACTTTAAGATGTGTGGACTTCAACTCCCAGAACTCCCCCGCCATGGGATTGAAGTCCATACATCTTAAAGTTGCCAAGTTAGAAAAACACTGCTCTAGAAGATCTAGTAGAAATAGGTCACATCATCTTTTTTCTGGGAGATCAAGGTGTTGCACTTGAAGGCCTTTCTTTTTCTTCTCACAACAATCCTGTGATCCCCAAAGTTAGCCACTGAGCTTCATGAACTGTATCTTGGCATTATTCCAGTACCTGAAACACTACATCACATTTGATACCTTAGGTGTTAACTGGAATGTGCCCTAGTTTTAAGGTCATTCGATGCAAAATGTAGCCTAGTTTTAAGGGATCGCTTTGGTATATTTTGCCATTAACATCCCTTCGCCTATTCTTTTCTTTTCTTTTCTGTTTTAGTTTTGCTTTTACAGTTTTCAATAATTACTAGATATGGTTTTAGGTAATGACTGTTTATATGTTTATTGTTCTATCGGATTGTTGTATGCCGCCCAGAGTCACTTTTGTGAGATGGGTGGCTATATGAATTTGATAAATAAATAAATAAACTATTGTTTCTCAGCATGTTACATGCTTGTCTCTTTATGCTGTACAGGCAGGTATCCATGTAAGTGGTTTCTATGTTTTAATTTTTTAAAAAAATATATGGCCTTACTCCCATTGATTTCAACTATGCACTAAGGGCTAAAATGGATACTTGATGAGTTAGTCCGACTCAGTGGGGCTTAGATCTGGGCAGACATATATACATATAGGATTGCACTATACATCCATTTTTATCAAGGCTGAGCTATGGATAAGCTCTGCAAATACCTGAACAACATGTTCAAAGAGATGCCAATCTGTTAATTAAACTTATATTTATACTTATAGTTCAGTACTGACAATATAAAAGTATAAATTATATATTTATGCATGACTACTTGGTATAATTATAGCTTCATGTCTGATTAATGTTAGCTGGCCTGCTCCATGTCACACCTTGATATTTGAGAGGAAATTAATCCGGCCCAAGCTGTTATGCAAAGGCAAACGCTTTGTATATAGTACAGAACCTTAAAAATGTTTTGACATGGTGCTCTCAATAATGAATAATATGCAGGCAAAGTATCACTGAGGTTAACTGAATAAGCAGTCCTGCTTTATCATGCAAATAGATTGTGATTTCTCAGTATAGTAAGTCAACCCTTCTTAAGCTGATACCTGCCAGATATACTAAACTGTATGTTCCTTGCCCAGACAATGTGGCTTGGAAATTATGAGAAATTTATTTGATGTCTTTGGAGAACACCAGGTTGCTGAAGATAGTAGCAAACTGTAGCCTGCATATATCCAGCTGGGATAGAAAAACTACTTGGAGGATGGAAAGTTAAAGCAAGAGGCAGTTGAATCAATATGCAAATCTTCCATTTTGAAATATTCTGTGCAAACCGAGGAATAAAGAATGAATACTGCACTCACCAACAATTTTAGTTTGATATTTGTTTCCTATCCTCTCATAAATGGTATCTGTTAACTTGTTTTCCCAGTCAATCTTCCATAGGATAGAATTCTGATTTTAAACCATCCTGAAGCAAATGAACTGGATGTACCATTTTCTTTTGCCCAGTAAGAAATATAGTACCATTTCAAGCCTTGAGTAAATATTTATTCCTATTAAAACAAGCTCTTAAAAATATATCAGCTCATGATTTAATTTGTGCCTTTTCTAATTTGGGACAAAAATAGCAATAATTCCTGATACTGAACAAATGGTCCCTAATTTTTCTTTTCTTTTGGATGCACACTTAGCTGCTGTAAGATTCATGAAGAAAGAACTCCAATGCCACTTGGTGTTAATGCATGATCTTCATATCTAAATGTTTTAAATAAATGATTTCATGTAGAAAAGCATGCACTATGCCAGAGAAAACTCAGACTGTAATTGTTTAGGACAAAGAACTCAAACAGCTCAACGTTCTGTAGGATGGAATAATGCTGGGTTGTATCACTTTGTGACTTCAAATTAATAGAAATCCTAGCTGCAAATTTTTCTTGGACTCATTAGGCTCATCTCTGACTTCTCTTCCCCTCTCCTTTTGACACTGTGCTCCACACAGCTTCAGACATGATTATTTTCTATGCTATTCCATTATGAAAATGAGAAAAAAATAGAATGTAGAATGAATCTGGCATATCAAAACTATACTGATGATATGCATTGATCCAAGGGGAAAAAAGTGAAATCTGGGTTCAGCAACATCACAGTGGAAGGAGGAGGAGGAGGAAGTCGAAGGAGAAACAATCTAGTAAAAGATGTGCAGTAAGAGATTTGCACAAAACAACATTTCCGCAAGGCAATCGATTAGTGGTGGTATGGTGTCCTGCCATGACAAGTGAGTGTGGGCATGCTGTGCAACCCCAAAGAGTTGCAGGTGGTTGCAGCTACGCCTAAGGGCATTCATAGCAACAGATGTTGTCATTCAGACCTCAGTTGATGCCTAGCATGGAAGTCAGCAGGAGGCAAAGTAGAATTGGTGGCAGATTGACACACCAGCTGCCAGTGTTTTTTCATTAAGAGACCAGAGTAGAAGAATGAAGATGTTCAGAGTTTTTGGCGGGGTGGCTATTGAGGAAAGTGGAATGGCCAGAGAGACATGGGATTTGCCGGAGGAGGCACAGAAGAATGACCAAATGGGCCTCACTGAATTCCTTGGTGCCCAGATGATTAAATTACTTTTAATTTAAAAAGTGATATGGCAAGTACTAAGACAAGAACTGGAAACTAGAAGATCTGGAATATAGACCCTGGGTGGGAGTCATGTACTTTAAGTGAAAACATCACAGGAGCTACTGAAAATTCACCCAGGCTTTAAGTTCTTGTGATCTGTCTTTCCTCCTGGGGTCAGAATTTCATGGCTGCCATGGCAACCATGGGATTCTCCCAGATCATTGTTGGCCCAACCCATGTTGCAGGCCACATTCTAGACCTGTTTTTATTTTAGAGTAAGAGGAGGTGTGATCTGATAGTGGTGGACATTGCCTTCAGTCCCTTGTCATGGATACATCACTTTCTTGTAACTATGGGTTTTGAAGGGAAGAGTGACCAATTAAATGGTCTTGCTCAGGTGCGCCTGATGGACCCAGATGTTTTCCAGTTATTGGGAGGATATTCATGCCAGGCATCTGGAATATGGAGGCAACAAAAATACAAAACAAAATTGCTCCTGAGCAGTCTTTCCTTGCACACTAACCAGGGGGTGGGGGTGGCTTGGTATACTGAGGAGTTCTAGGGGATGAAGTGGATGGGCAACCCTGGTGGAAAATAAAGATGATGAGACAGGAGTATGAGCAAGTTATTCCTCCATTCCTTTTGCATCAGCAGAATGCCAGCACTTAAAGTAATAGAAGTCATTATTAATAACATAATGAGAATGGGATTCTTACAAATGTGGAGAGATCTATTATTCTAAGAAGGTAGGTTGAAATAAGCTTTCTTCAGGGTGTACATATCCTTTTTTAATAGGGCAGATAACCGCTTGAGGAAGCTTCCTTGGAAAATGGAGCAATGAACATTAGTTTTCCTCCTTCTACCTTTGTCCCAGTCTGGATTTCTCTCCCAAATGATGGCTATTCCCAAATATTCAAAGAAGTAGTTTGTTTATCCTAGTTTATCCCAAGCATGCTCATACTGTTCTACGCAAGCTGAGATGCATAATCTGGAGAATACTTGCAAGCCAATATACTGTTGCCTGCATTCCACCATCTTAGGGGTACATGTAGTGTACTGCAACACACTCATACAAAATAGACACTGTGATTTCTGGAAGGTTTCATGGCACAATACAGGGAGAATTTGAACCACATACGTATCTTGACAATCCAAGTTCACTATTTAACATATTTTGGATACACACATAAACAAGGTGCAGAAGAGAAACATTAAAATTTGGGGAGTGATCATAGCAGCTATATTTAATTAATTTAAGTAACCCACATGTAGGTCTGCCCTGATTCCAATCTTTTATTTGTCCTTTCCTGCCTACTTTTTGAAGTATATTCCCTGTCTTGCCACTCAAAAGCCAATTGCATGAAAAAGGCAGTTGGCACCTCTCCTCTGATTTCTTAGATACCAAATAGTCTGTCATCATATCTGTGGAGGGTTTTTTATTCAATTTTATTAAGCCCCTAGTACTCTACTTTATTATAAGTATAAACATAAGTAGCTTGGGTTTGCAACATTCCCATCTGCATAGCCTTACACGCCCCCCCCCCCCTCGTGAAAGCCTCTGCCGATATATCGATTCTGTTTCACAATAATTTTATACCAAGGAATCAGGAATGTTCTGTGGCTCATGTTATATTGTCTCCTCCATGCATTTAAAGTGGTCACTGAGCTAGGGAGAATATCTATAATAAGGGGCAGTCTTTGCAATCCATCTACAAAAACGTTGTAAAGTTTTTGTAAATGTAAATGTCATCTTTAGCTTGTGTTGTGCCAATTAGGACAAAGTTTCATGGAGAGGACTAGACAGATGACATCAGCAGGGGTCTTGGCTGCTATTCGAAGCTCAGGCTTTATCCTCATCACTCACCCTGCTAGACACAGAGTTGTTTCAACAAATCCATCCAAGCAGCACCCATTTGAGTGAAACCCTTTGGCCTGCTGTAGCTGGTAATAAATCACTGACATAATGAAGTGAAGCTGTGATAGTGGAACCTGCCCTAACAGTGGTGACAGGATCCAATAGGCTCTATTAAGCAGAAGAGAGATATTTGCTCCTAGTGTGGTCTGCTGGGAGCTCAGGTAAATTATGTGCTCAACAGAAGGTCCAGAAGGATGGTGGCTTACAAGGAAATTCTTACAGTGTGGAAAATGATGGCAGAAAATGTGCAGAATCTCTCCTACAAGCACAGAGGTGACAGCCACCAATCTGTAGCTTTTTCCTGCAATCAATACTTTCCTCTCTTTGAAATGACTGCACTAAATATGAAGGGACTTATATGACATTGACTTGACTCAGTTTGTATTGTAAAACTCTGCAAAAGGAGTTGTATAACCGGTTGGTATCAGCTGGACTAAAGTTAAAAGGCAATAGAAATAGTTATTAAGTTTCCATGAAGACAAACTGAGCTTCTTGGATACATCAAGCCCTGTTTGTTTTATGAGAAAATTCTATGCTGTCCTGTTTTTCTTGATAATTACAAGACATGAGTACTGGTAGCTTTCACTTATTGTGAGAATGGATAGGAAACTTGAGGATCTGACCATCTCCATTCTGATTACCAGAGGGTAGAATTTTGGAAAACTCCAAAAATGCCTCTCACTTAGAGGAATCTGAAGCCTTAACTCTACCCTTCTCAAAAGCAAAGCCAAACAAGCCAGAGCATATATAGGCAATTTCAGGAACTAATTGTTCTTGTTTTGCATTGTGAATGAGAAGACCAAGCTGTGATTCTTTAAAGAACACTCTTAATGCTATTATCATGTTTGGACCAGGACCTTTGGAACGTGCTGAGGCAGACACCAAAATGTAGTATTCCATTCTTTATTGGTATGGGTGTGGTATATAAGCCAATTTTGAAACACAAAGATCAAGTTTTCAATGTTCACTCAGCACAAAACTCATTGGTTCATCTTAAACAGCTGGATCTATTTCACAATTGTGTAACAAACATAGAAAAGGTGGGGGGAAGATGAGATAATCATACGTGGCATTCTGAGTTTCTGGGGAATGGGCAGGATATAAATTTAATTACAAAAAAAATGGCTAGTCCATAAAGAGCTCAACTAAAGAAATCTATGGATATTTTAGGGGAGGGAAATATATGCTGAATAGCAGTCCTGTATCCTGAACAATAAGCTAATGCTCTAGAGATCTGCAGAACACACTTGATATTCAGTTTGTTTTTAAAGGAACAATATTCTCCATTATCACTGGTTTCTATTTCATATACTATTCAGCAGGATTGTGTTAAATACAAAAGAATAAGAATAAATTGTTACCAGATTTATGGACATCTGCTGCACCACGCAGCACTTTCTAATGTGCTGAAGTTGGTGCTGCAATTGTTTCACACTTTACTGTATATTAAAACATCCAACCTGGAGCTTGCCACATATGTTAGACCACAAATCCTATCATCCCCATTTCACCTGTGACATGCTGGCTAAGGATCATGTAAGCTGTAGTCAATATGTCCCAAGGGCATCAGGTTCAATTGAGGAAAACCAGACAAATGCATTAGACTTGCTATCGATTCATACTTTGTAAAACAGCAGAACAGGTATATAATGACTAGCAAAACATTGAAACCAGTTTAATTTTTCATGATCATCCTGCAGCAACCGTGATATTCCAAAATACAGATATAGGACCTTTCCCTGGCCCACTTAAAGTGCTAGCCACCAGTCCTTGGGCCAGCAGAAAGATATACTGGCAGAAAATCGTGTGACTCTCTATCCTCCTACAGGCACAATGCTGCCCCAAAGTGGTGTCCTTGCTATATGTAGGACCTGTTAAGGGAAGTGATTGGGAAATTCTCCCCATTTTCTTTCCTTCCCTTCCCACCAAACATCAGCTGCCAGGAAAACATTCATTTATTACTCACCATACCAGGGGCTGGGCTAGAGCTGAGTTTTGATAGATGGCTATGCTGACAGGTTTAGCCATCTGTCAAAACTCATTCAGGCTTAGCACAAGAATTTTATAAATGTGAGATATTATTTTCGGTATTATTTAATGCCCTTCTGGAAGTACGTAAAACCTGTATTCAGCTCCGTTTGCCACCCCAATGCTTTTGCTGATCATTTGCTTGGTGCCTTCCTCCAAATGTAGGCACATTACTGATGTTACTTTGCACAGACTTAAGAAGCTTCATCAGTGCAAAACACCATGAATCTGTAGAATAGAAGCATCACTGGAATTATGTTTTCTCACAAGCGCAAAGAAACATTTAGTTCTGAAGGGAAAATCTGGAAGGTGTTTCTGCAGTCTTGGTGCAGTGGGGAAAATGGTCAGGGAGGTTGGTGTGAGAGAGCAAGGAGTAGTGCAAGATAGTGCGTCTACCCTTCTGGCTGTCTCCAGTTTCATCCTAGAAATCAGCTTGTAACCCAGGGCTTTCCAAACTTTTGCCGTTGGCGACACACGAATGGCCGGTGCGCAAAACCCCGGAAGTGCCGGAGGTGGCGCTTCCGGGTTGCCGCCGCCGCCACGCTTTTGGGTTTTTGCGTGCCGTGGCATCGGCAGTGGCGTCGGCGTCCTGGTGTGTCACGCGACAACCCGGAAGCACTGATGGCCCGCTGCTGCGCAGCAGCAACAATACACCATCAGCACTTCCGGGTTGTCGTGCGACACACTTGGGGCCCCCAGGCGACACAGTACTGTGTTGCGACACACAGTTTGGAAAGCCCTGTTGTAACCATTTCCTTTGGAGTGCAGCTATTTAGGTATTGCCACTCCCTCTACCAATAAAGGGTGAGTCCCTTTCCTTGTTCCAACTGCAGTGAAGCTTCAAGAGAAACATCTCCATCTCCAGACCACAACAACCATCATACTCTACTAAACAAATTTATGAAAAGAGGGGAAAGAAAAAAACCAAAGACTGTTTTGTTTAGGGGGCAGACAGGAAAATGCCCCAGGATCAAGAAAAAAACATGTCCAGATACTGTCACTGCTTCACCCTGCCAGCTCCAGATAAGAAAGTGGACCAAGGCCACTGCTGCTTTTCCAATCCCCTCAGACCGCTTATGTCTGACTGGAGTCCCCTTCACTTCCCCAGAGCCAGAGTGCTGGCTTGCCTGGGACAGGGAAGCACTCAGGAAGACTACTCCCTTAAACTATTCCCATCTGTTGCCCAGGACACCACAGAATGGCCCTGAAAGACAGGGACCAGGGACCAGGGGGAAGGCATTGGGCTGATGACACTTCTAGGGGCCTTCTGACTATGTCACTAACAAAACAGTCGATGAAGCACGTCAGATTATATCCACAGCACAATCTATGTCAGTGTGAGGTGTGTATGAGGGGGTTCTTTTGGTTAACAATACAGACCGCCAACAAAGAGACCACTGTTATCTCTTTTGTGCTTCCAGGGAGGCTTTTGTGTACAAAAACATTAACAATCTTACTTATTTCTGAACCTCTCACTTGACATTTATCACAAAACCTATACCAGTGCTGGCTGGGGAATTCTGGGAGTTGAAGTCCACAAATCTTCAAGTCGCCAAGGTTGAGAAACACTGACCTATACTATACCAATGTCTATGCCTGTGTGTGTAGTTTAAAGAGTCTTATAAACAGTTCTTTTCTCCTTTGTTGCCTGAGCTATAATGAAGTCCTTAACCGTTATTTAGCCACCTTGCAGTTGGTTGGCTTCTGCTGCTGTCAGCCACTCCACTAAACTGTTGGTGAAGTGTTGACTTTGCAATGTCTTTCGTTCTGTGTTGGGTGTGTGCGTGTGGAAAGGAAGATGCTTTACTGGCTGCTGGTTGGCTGTAGGCCGTCAGCACCTCCTCTGGAGTCGAGAGGCTGCTGGGCTATATTTCCCCTTTTGGCTCCTCTGCTGTTGGTTTGCTGGGATTCACACCCGCATCTCCTTCACTGTCAGTCCCCTGCTAAGCTGTACTTTACCCTGATGGCTGCTCCACTTTCTTGGTTGCAAATTCTCTGCTCTCCCACAGGACAAGAATCTCCCTCCAACATAGACCCACATGGGTGCTACCAGCATTCTCCTTTTGTAACTAGAGACCAGGGGTGGTCCAGTGTGCCCCAGGCTGCCTTAAAGTCCCAAGGGGGAAAAATAGCAAAAGGAGGAAAGAGATTATGCTGGCCACAGGGGGAAATACTACTTTAACACCAGTGTAGTTAAGGATGACTTAAGGCTGCCTCAAGTATGGGCTGGGGTCCAGATGAAGGAAATGTCATGAGGACACAGCAGAAAAAAAAGATTGCTGGGGCATGTTCATGCCATGTTTAGGTACAAGGGAAGAAAGGGTCACAGACAGATAGGTGTTCATGCAATGCAGCGATGTACATATTTTAATTTGCCTGGTATTCTGTTTTTGTATCTCAGGACAATCAACAGACACAAAGAGTGCAGGATAAAAGAACTCAGATTGCAATTATCCACAATCCCATTGCTGAAACCTAATAAATCCAGGTATACTTTTTCTTAACAGGGATGTTTGAAGATTCTAAAGCTTTGTGGTTTAACTAATCTTATTCTTTCAAGAGTGATTAGAAGCCTTAGTTGCATTAATCCTATTATTCAGAGTGTCCTGCATTTCTCCTTTGTGCCATTCATTTTGGGCTTTTCAGAAGATTTGGGAAACAATGTTATTTTTTAATTGAGTCCAGCAATTGCCATGTCTCACTAAAGAGATAGAAAGCATGCAGAGAACTATTCAACAAATTAAAATCTAAAATGAATATTCATCCATTTAAATGTTTATACTTTCATGGAGACTGATAGTTCAGCTTATGCCTAAAATGAAACGTTGAAGCTGTTTGAAGAAAAGCAATGGGTATAAACCAATTTAACCCTTTACAAAAGGAAAAAAAATGCAACTTTAAGGTTTGACTCTACAGTAATATCACACTGTTTGGTAAAATTTCAGACAATCATCTGTAAACACTGTCTCCATGAAACCAGCCCTCTCCAGCGAACACTCTTACCCTTTTCTGGTAGTTACTTGGTACTCCTTACATTTACCTGGGCCAGGTGTCTACAGCAGTAACAAGAGGTAACAGGCTTTTTTTTTTTGATTAACACAGATATTTTAGGAGTAAGACATCCCAAAGACTATCTGCACCTCGATTGCCCAACTAACAAGCCAATCAGGTGTCATCATCATTGGCGATCACTCGTAGCCGAGTAAGATTGTCTTCCAAAGGTAAAAATTTAAAAGTGGATCCGTAAGTGACTATAAAGGCCAATTCTGGATCCGCACAACCTCCCACAATGAGGGCATAGGTTTCCGGGTGGGAGACGGTCATGATGAGGGTTTGCTTGACGTGCCTTCCTTTTAGCTCTTTTCTCCCTTTCGCCCTGTACTCGTGCTTCTTCAAAGTCCATAGCGCCATTAAAAAAGGCTGACCTCCAATTGAAACGCTCATGAGTTAGGGCTCCCCAGTTCTCAATGCTATTACATTTTTTTAAATTAGCTTTGAGAGTATCTTTGAATCTCTTTTGCTGTCCACCAATATTCCGTTTTCCATTCTTAAGTTGGGAGTAAAGTAGCTGCTTTGGAAGACGATGGTCAGGCATTCAAACAACATGGCCGGTCCAGCGAAGTTGATGTTGGATGATCATTGTTTCAGTCAGGTGTAAGGTCAATACAGCCACCCTGGAAGACTTATATGGGGTCCCCTCACCAACTTTTGCCCAGACTGAAGAAGCTACTTGGACAAGCAGCGAAACGTTTCAACCAAAAGAAAGAAATCCAGTTGCCATGACTCAACCTACAGACAATTCCACCTGGATGACTGAGAATCTTCATCGACATATTAACACAGACACAAAACAAGGATGCATTCTTTCACCTGCTTTGATTACAGGAGTATTAGCACAAAATATAGGGAATAGCAAAAATATTCAGGGTTTTAAGATAGCTACAGACCACCATTTAATTAATTTATTCACAGATTATATGCTTAAGCACCCAAATGGAGCAAGTTGAGTTTGATAAATTCTATAAAATTGAGGACTAGAAGTAATTAGTGAAAAATCATGTCATGTTAATTAACCCTGTAGATGTTCACAAGAGCAACTTCAAGGAAATAATATATGGTATATTAGCTCCACTGAAATAAATAAATCCACTGGATTTAAATATTTAGGAATCATTAATACAATTTGGCAATAATTAAAAATGAAATTATGAATCTTTATTATATAAAATCAAAATGGAATTAAAAACATAGCAACATACTCCACTATCATTGTTAGGAAAGATAGGAAGGGTTAAAATATTCTTCTCCAAAACTGTTCCTTTTTTGAACACTCCCAATATCAATTGGTTTAACAGAGAACAAAGAGTATCTTCTTTCATACATTATATTTAAAAAAAAACCTAGAATCAGACAAGTTGTCCAATAGCAAAAGTGAGGTATAGGAATATGAAATTTAAAATACTATTTTGATGTGTTCTGACTGAGACAATTAGAAAGTCTAAAAATATACAGTACAGACACCAACTAAACACGCACTTACTCTGCTTCAGTTAGGGTGCACCAAGGTTGTATTCAGTCACCTTATTCATTTAAGTTATATGCAGAATATATCATGCAAAATGTTGAACTAGAAGAAATACCAGTTGGAATTAAAGTTGTCAGGAGAAACTTCCATACTTCCGATGTGCTGCTGGCTGGAAGCAAAGGAGATGTAGAGAATCTCTTGTTGAAGGCGAAAGTGCCAAAGCCAGCCTGCTTCTCAGTGTTAACTCCTCCCCCTCTCCAATGACATAATCAGGCAAGGCCAGTTAAGTGCAAAGGAGATGTAGAGAATCTCTTGTTGAAGGCGAAAGTGCCAAAGCCAGCCTGCTTCTCAGTGTTAACTCCTCCCCCTCTCCAATGACATAATCAGGCAAGGCCAGTTAAGTGCAAAGGAGATGTAGAGAATCTCTTGTTGAAGGCGAAAGTGCCAAAGCCAGCCTGCTTCTCAGTGTTAACTCCTCCCCCTCTCCAATGACATAATCAGGCAAGGCCAGTTAAGTGCAAAGGAGATGTAGAGAATCTCTTGTTGAAGGCGAAAGTGCCAAAGCCAGCCTGCTTCTCAGTGTTAACTCCTCCCCCTCTCCAATGACATAATCAGGCAAGGCCAGTTAAGTGCAAAGGAGATGTAGAGAATCTCTTGTTGAAGGTGAAAGTGCCAAAGCCAGCCTGCTTCTCAGTGTTAACTCCTCCCCCTCTCCAATGACATAATCAGGCAAGGCCAGTTAAGTGCAAATATTTTAAGGCACCTAAAATGTATTGAGCAGAGGCAGCATACAAATTGTTGTAATAAATAAATAAGTAGGCTAAGAAGAAGTTGAAACAGTAACAGATTTTATCTTGCTTTGTTCAAAAATTTATAGGCATAGTGACTGTAGCCATGAAATAGAGATTTGTGTAGACAGATGAGCTGCCTTGATGGACATGGGGTAGTACTAGTCTCAGGAAGCTTACAAAAATTTGAAGAAGCAGTCACTGATGGACAGTCCTTGTGAAATGATGTCCACTGGGTCACCAAGAATTGGAAGCAATTGAATAAATCCCAAAGTATAAAATATATATTTTTTAATATTATTTTCTTAGGTTGTTTTGTTTCTGGATTATGGGTAGTCCTCACTTACCGACCACTTGTTCGAAGTCACAACAGCACTGAATAATGAGACTTACAACCGGTCCTCGAAGTTGCAGCCCTTGTAGCGTCCCCTCGGTCACGTGATCACAATTCAGGTGCTTGGCAACCAGCGCGCATTTACGACGGTCACAGTGTGCCATGGTCACATTTGCGACCTTCACATCCAGCTTCTGACAAGCAAAGTCAATGGGGAATCTGACAGGAAGTCACAAGTCGCAATCACGTGACATTGTGCTTAACAACCTGTGGTGATTCGCTTAATGACCACAGCCAGAACTGATGAACTCGGGTGTGGTCATGTGATTTTTCACTTTACGACCATGTTGCTTAGTGACAGAGTTGTTGGTCCCAATTATGGTCAGTAAGTGAGGACTACCTGTAGTTTTGTAATTGGGGTGGTGGTGGCCTATGTCTGGATATTGTGTTTGTTCAATAAAAATACTAAAGAAAGGACCCAGAAATGCCTTCATTGAACTTCCTAGTTCAATAGTTTAAAATTTTTGCCAAGTAGGCTGCCACCACTTGGCCTGTGTGGGGAGGGGTTTCCTCCTAGCTGGACAAAACAGGCAGAACCATTATGATATAGTACTTAAGGGGATGGACGAAGACTGCGGAGAACCAAGTTTAAGTCTACCCTTAATTATAGAAATACATAAGGGAATTATTTACATAGAGAATAAAATGTTGCCTTTCAACTGGAAGGACGAGTTTACTTATATGCTAAGTTCTTTAGTTTAATATGTTTAGTTACAGTGCCTGATACCTCAGAGAATCTTCCTTGTCTTAGCAAGCTCTCAACAGCTTCTCCCTCAGACCTTTGGATGGACTTCTTTGGTTACTGGGCTGGATTGTCTTTGTGACCAAACTATTTGCTGCCTGAAGTAGAGCAACAAATGATGTTCCCCCAACCCCAAATCAAATTGAGTAATATTTGCCACTTAAAGCAGAAAATCCCATCAACACCTCTGCCCTGCATTGGCAATTGAAGCAACAGTAACACAGTAAATATGTACAACTTGCCTTTCATGACATCTAAAGTCACCCAAATGGCCTCCCTTGGCTTAATGGCAAGGCTAGTCCTATTCTTTGAAACTTCCCTATTTTGCAATAGGACCGCTTAACGTGAGGCCCCAGCTCTGTTCTTCAGGTCTTCTTCTGGCAGCGTTCTTCTGCCCTTTCCTCAGTTCTTTCATTTATATTACAACTGTGTCCTAATGGTAAGACACAAATGAGCTTTTAAGCTATTGTTGTTTCTACAGATACAACCTATTGGTTTGGTATGCTGCGCTTTATTGCACTGTAAAGATATGTGTCTGGTACAAAATGGGGTGATCAAAGAATAAAATGTGCATCACGACACAAACCCTAACCTTTCGTACTTCTGCTCCAAGGTTGGATGCAAATATGTAAGTGGTGTAGTTTGTGTCACAATGCACATTTACTCCCCTGTGGATGCCTATGATTACAAACAGAGTATATTTTGTGCAATATTCATTAACATGTACATACACCGCAGAAACTGCATTACTTAATATATATACCCTATATAGACACAGACACACACAGACACAGACACACAGACACGAACACACACACAAAGAGAGAAACTTATAGGGGCAGCAATGGTTCAGAAAAGAAAGAGGTTCCATTGTAAACTCCACCTAGGCAGCATGGAAGGAATGTACTTCTCCTGACACCTTAGTTTTCTCAAGACTATGAATCTGTCTCCTGGCTTCCTTCTTTTTCCAAGTAATGATACAGGGCATGCTTCAGCTATAGTCTTCCTGTTCTAAAGGTCTGGGACTCACTTGCAAAAAGACTGCCATTATTTCTGCACCATATTTGAAAAATAAAATTTTTAGCTACAGTCCTAAACCAGATAGAGAAAGCATGCAGAACATGGTTTCTTTTTCTTTTTTTTATAAATTTTATTAGGATTTTAAAATACATAGTTAAAAGTTAGAAACGGAAAAAGAAATAGAAATACAAAATAAAGAAAAATAAAGATAAATAAATAAAATTTATTAAAATTTTATTAATAAATAAAATTCTTTCTTTTTCTTTCTTTTTCTTTCAGAACATGGTTTCTGAAACTCTTTCCAACCCCTTTACCAGAAGTGGCCATAGGAAGCACCTGTATTTTCTTCTATGTAATGAAGAACTCCACATGTGTGTTTTTGTTCTCTTTCATGTTGTGTATGTGTTTGTATGTGTGTACTAGGAAGCACAGAGCCGGCTGTGTGCACCTGCTCTGGGACCAGGAGGGAGTGGGGCTTAGAATGGAACAGTCAGCAACCTTCTAATTAGTTAATTCTAATCTTAATTACGTAGCCCAACTGCCTCTCCCACACCACTGAGGATTTTTTTTTCCTGGATTTTTTTTCTCCACAGCTCCTGGTCTGATGTGGCCCATTTTTAATCCAAACTTTCTTTTGCTGACTTCTTCACCATATCACATGCGGTCCTGTTCTGTTTCCTGAGAGTTATCCTACTGATGGACAAACATACAGATGGATGGACAAGTCCCAAGCTCCTTTACATAATTTAAAGTATGTAAAGAATTTAGAACTTATTTCTAACATTTCCTGGATTAGAAAAGATATAAAAAGTAGTAAGCTAAGGAGAGAGGAGTTTCAGTTGCACAGGGCAAGCCATACTTATTTCAACATTCTAAGGAGGAGAGATCCACATTTCTCATTAATTTAGCATTAACTGAGAGTCCTATTCCTGGCAGTCCACCAAGCTTTTTCTGACAACTAATGTTTGGAGAGAATGAATCAGCAAAGACAAATGACATAACCATGGACCCCTGAAAGCTTGCTAAGGATGCTTAAGCCAAGTCCATGAGGGAACAGCTGGGTTTCCTCTTGCTTCAAAAATAAGAGAAGAATGACTAAGCAGCTACATGACTGTGTTAACATCTGAAATGGCTTTATTTCGCCCAGGGATATGGAACAATTGCACAGTCTTCAAGAAACCCCAGGTACTTGCTCCACAGGACTTATAACATTAGGACCAGAGCGCAAGAAGTATAGCCTGATTTCATTCCAAGGTGATTTCAAATGGCCTTGTTCACACATTAATGCTTTGCAAAAGAGATCATGCTGTTCAATTTTGGGATAGGCACTGCTGTGCAAAGTGCAGAAAAATAGTAAGAAATAGTATGCAAAATAAATTAATGACAGGAAATAAAAGATAAGAATTCTAATTCAATTTAGCTTACACAAACATCATTCACCATACCTTATATCTTTCTATCCCATAACCATCCATACTTCCACCATATCCATACATCACTTCATACACTGTCTTCTGTTCTTTAAGCTTAACACCTCCATTAATCAATTTCATCCAACCATAATTTTGCTGGTCTTCCCCTTCTTCTCAACCATTCACTCTCCTTTCATATATTTATTTTGTGATTCAGTTCTCATTAATTTCCTCTATATGACCAAACCACCTCAATGTACTTCTTTCATTCAGATCACCCACTTTTGTATTTAATTCATATTCATTTGTGACCCTATCTTTATGTATGTAATGAAGTGTATTACTACATACACTTCTTCAATATCCCATTCCACTACATTCAACTTATTTTTATGTTTTTCTAGATTTAGATTTTCTAGATATATCCAACTCTAACTTCCATACCACAAAATTGGCAGAAGCATGTTCTTATACACAGCAATTTTAGCTTCATTCACTATTGCATTCTGGCCAGTTAACTGTTCTATATGTATCTCCTGGTTGGTGGATTCAAGTGTGCTGTTCAGATTTGCAAGATAGATTTTAGTTTAGAGATCCTAGCTTGAATAAAATAGCATAAGCATGCTTGGAACTGAGCTTCATTGCACTTATGGCATACTTGCCAAATGTGGCCAAACTGGCTAGTATTGTGTCCTTACTATTAGTGGGGAATACTGCATGTAGTAAGAGTATGATTGCATCCAGTAACCTAATCTACTTTATCTTATTAAAAAACATTGCTTAGAAGAATATGCCTCCTAAATTGGTAGTATAGAAACATCTTGCTAACAAGGCATCTGCCAATGCTTCAAAGACCACAGAAATTTAAAGCCTAGAAGCAAAGCCTTAAGGCATATCCTCCTACCTTCATTCTTTAGGGAAAGAAAAGCTTATGCATTTTTAAGAACATGCACAGCGGTTTTTACACACATACAGATATATGCCTGTATCTCTTTCCCTCGTCTTTTTTTGCATTCTGTACGCTTTGCAACATACCTAATATTTCACAGCCAGCAGAACTAGCAGAAAACACGTTTATAGATACCCACACTTCTCTATTCATAGAGATTCTGGTGGATGAGGAAACTTCCAAGAACTACCCTCTTGTCCCTCAAGCTTACTTAAGAGAAATCTGCAAATGAAGTACTGAAATGTTGGATTTCAGTTTTATAAGATTATTTCTATTCATGAACACTGTAGTCTTAAGTGGTAACACTGGGGGTGTGCGTGTGTGTACTTATAGATACACACATACCTGAGTTAAAATCTTTAGAACTTGCATGTCAGAGAGAGCCCTTGACTCTATTTACCCATCTTCCTCAGTGAAGGTCTTCAGAAATTAATGGGGTACATTAATCAAATTAACAAGCAGACGGCTGGTTTTGATTTCTTTGAAAGTATTGATCTAGTTTAGCAGTTCTCACCCTGTCATACTGCAACTCCCAGCAATCACTATGTTAAAGAACTCTGTCCTATCATCCAGAACCAGAAAGCCTGCTTTTCCTAAAAGGCATTTATTTATTTATTTACATACATTCTACTATGTTCATTTATTTTTTCCTTTATTTTGATCAATGACCTGATTAAAATAAAATCAATATATTTTAAAGATTAAAGCTTTAATGACTTACTTTTTGTTCAGCCTAGACTACTTCTAGCTCCTATCCTTGATTTGCAGACCATAATTTGAGATCATTGGTCTAGCTGGTTTTATGGAATAGAGTGATGCATTCTAACTCTCAAATGGTACCTCAAGCCTGAGGCTTAAAAAAATTAAGCACAATGGCCAGCTACCATTGCTTGGTCCATCTGGGTTTGGGGACACCTTGGAAGTTTCTCTGGTATTCTTTTAATGGGTCAGTTGTAGTCTTGAATATGGTTGGTAGGCTCCTAATCAGGCTTTTTTGAGAGCATCCCACTTTTGACACCAGACTAGTTGTGTCCCCTTTATGTAGAGAGGTGGGGAGCAGACAAGCAGTTTCAGTTTATCAAATTATTAAATCAAGTTATAATGTCCAACTAAGGGATAAGCCATCGTGACAATAGAAGTTTATATCTCTGTCTTTACCCTCTCCAACTGACAAATCTACTTTAGACAGTTCTTTTCCCTTTACAGCAGCTACCCTCTTTGCTCCTCAGCTGGCATACATTTTTAAGGGAATGGCTCAGTTTTCCATCAGGGAAGTGCTTTGAAGAGTTGGAGAATTTTTACAGACCTAAATAGAGAAATTCATCAGGGGTTCTTTCAGCTTCAGTTCATTGTTTCCCTTGTCTTTCCTTTCTTCCCTCCTCTCATAGCCTTTAACCTTATCAGGCACTGAGTCTGAAAATACTCACTGATGATAAGGCTTATTCCCAAGGAAACTGGTGTTTGCCCTTCATTACAAATGCATTAATTAAATTTTAAAGAACATGTTTGAAACTGATGATGGTGTCTTTCTCAACATGTTCTTGAGTTTGACATTTTAAATTTTCAGGAAAAAGAAACATCAAATTCAAGAGCATGTTAAGAGTTGATCTTGCAGTGGGAATTGTCAGACTGAATTGATTCCATTCAATAAGAGTGTGAGTATGTGGGTATGCAAAAGTCCATTAAATCAATGAATCTATTCAAATGCACCTGATTCAATTCAGCATGTTGAATAAATTTTCTGATCCAATTAGAAAATTTTATTTGAAGGAGTGATTCAATTAAACTGCCTTTTTATCATAGCTTCACCCAGCACTATTGATTTAAATTGTTAATTGCACGTTATTTACTATTAACTGTGGTTAGATCTCCTGAGTGGGGAGTTAGCTTTTTGAACAACAAATGGCCCAGTAAATAAATAATGAATGGGCTTCTCTACCTTTCTTTTGGCATTGGGGAAGATACAGGTAAATCTGACTGTCTGTAAAATAGGAGGCAATTTGGGAGGTAAAAGCAAGTATTTGGTTTGAAAGTCTTCTAGATAGAGTGGTCACTTTTTCATTATTTTATAACAAAAGAAGAAAATGCACACATTGTACATATACTGATTTATATGAATAAGCATCAAGTAATTTAAATGGTAACACAAAATATATCATTAAATAGTTACATATAATACATCATACCATGCCAAAGACTATCCTGGTGGCTTCTTCACTACCTTTTTGCCCAGATGCTAGCTGCTAGAGGTGAGATTGAAGATCCCTGTGTTATCTTTCTATGGTTATGTATTTTTAAACTGGATTTGAACTAGACGTGCATTCAAATAGAAGGTGCCTTCAGACAGAGCTCTTCCAATCTAAATGTCTTCTTTATAAATGACTCTACTTATAGCTTCTGAATCTTATTAATGGACAGTGTGATTTGTTTTATTTATTTATTTTTGCTCCTTTTCTTTTACCAGCCTATTTTTTTAAAAAATATATGTTTGCAATTAACAGTGCTTCAGTATTTGGTGACTTTTGTTTGGCAATTGCTAATCTTGCCCCACCACAACCGGGGTATTTGTGGGGAAGGGCTCAGCACACAGGCAAAGCCACCCTTTTTTACATGCACATAAAAAAGAAGTAGGGCTTTGTTTGTTTAATCATTCCCAACATCCTGACTTTTTTGACACACCCCCCCCCCCCATGCCTCTACACAGTGATCTGAAATGATATGGACCATTGTGGTAGAGGGAATGGCAGCTTTCAACCAGTACCTAACAAGAAGAGGAAAAATATGTCTATGAAGGTTCTCAGTCATCCAGGTGGAATTGTCTGTAGCTTGAATCATGTCAACTGGATTTCTATTTTCTCAGTGGAAACGTTTCGCTCCTTATCCAAGGAGCTTCTTCAGTCTGAGCAAAGTTAGTAAGGGAATCCTAAATATGTTTCTAGGTAGCTAGAAACATATTTAGGATTCCCTTACTAACTTTGCTCAGACTGAAGAAGCTCCTTGGATAAGGAGCGAAACGTTTCCACTGAGAAAATAGAAATCCAGTTGACATGATTCAAGCTACAGACAAGAAGAGGAAAAGTTTAAATAGTATTTAAAATAAGTTTTTTTTTAAAATATCGCTGAAATCAAACATAAGCCCAGCTACTGCAAGACTTTCTAATGATGTAGTTCCACCCCTGAAAAAACTCCTAGATACTTCTTTCCTGTCTCTGAATGAGTGGCTGATTTGAGGTCTAATTTTCTCTCAGACCACTGTTGGGAGTGACTGGATCATGCAGAATTTGTTTTGTCTGATAATGGATAAAACTGCATTTAGGGAATGACGTGGAGGAAATGTGTTAACTGTAGTCCTCCTTCAACCTGAGGCCACACTAGCTGCTTTGTACAAAAATGTACAAATCAAGAGATCGGATCATGAATTTACCTCACCTTGGTGATTTTGTATTTCAGACAGGAAGCTAAAACTTGGTTCTAACATGCTGACATTACAAAGGATAGCTGAGTTTGGAAAATAATATAAAAATAGTATGTAGAATGGGATATATTTTATTTCTACCACAATTGATTAAACTTTTCTTTAAAAATTGGTTTGCAGCTTTGTTACTTTTTCAAAGGTGAACTCAGATCCTGGAAGTAGCTATTCATCTTTCACAGTGTCACAAACAAAACAAAGATGAGTCACAAAAGCAATGATTTGTGCCAAGCTAGATTTATCAAACAGACAATAATCAGAAAAACAGAGGAAACTGTGCAGAGTAGCTTCATCTTCTCTTCAATGCTCAATGGTTAGGGAACATAAGTATGCATAGACCACAAGATTAGATTTGAGAGCCCAACCTAGAACTTTGAAAATGGATCATCTTTGTTATATAATGCTGAATCCAGTTCGTTGGACCTTTGCTTACTGTCTACCAAGGCAAAATCACAAATGGATATTCTTCATTTAATTTTTCAGCACAGTGGAACTAAATGCTCAGGAAACCTGAAATTTAATGACAGGATCCAGCCTATCAAATTTCATCTAAATGGATCAAGTCCTTCCTTCCTTCCTTTTCTCCCTTTGTCTGTTTCAGCTTGTGGGCCACTCCAATCAAAACTAAATCTAAGCAGCATACAATTCTTCCTCCCTAGTTTGAACTAAAACAGAACAAAATACTATCAACAAAATCACAATATAAAACCCTGGGATTAGTTGCAATTCTCCCCTTTTCCTTTTACATTTACATTACAATGGGTTTGCCCCATTACATTGGGGCAAACATCTAATTCAACCTTTATAGACTTCTAAATGCCAACAGGGAAGAGGCTATTCAAAAGTCAGAGCGGGGTGCTGTTTAAGGGAGGGAGGCAGTGATAGAGAAAACATGCTTACATGGCCTTATTGTGTGAGCAGAAGTGTCTATAACTTGGATGTTTTGCAAAGAACCTGGTGAATTTGCAGCAACAGTATCTGCTTCAGTGGGAAATTTCTGCAGGTAGGTTGAGAAGGAGTGAGAAAATGAAAAGAGCGCTTATAAGAACGGGCCGGGGACGTTATGGCGGGAACCGGAGGGCAGGTCATCTTAGAGGAAGGCAACCCCAATGTTTATTATCTGTAATGTCTTCCGGCCCTCTGTGTTCAAACCCAGAGCCTGGACAGCATACTCGTGGTGACCCTGACTTCCGGCTGCTGCTCTGCAATGCCAGGTCAGTTAATAACAAAGCCCCCCTCATAAGTGATTTAATCACGGAAGAGGGGGCAGACCTGGCGTGCATTACCGAAACCTGGCTGGGCAATGAAGGGGGAGTTCCCCTTTCAGAGATGTGCCCACCCGGGTTTCGAGTATGGCATCAGCCGAGACTTCGGGACCGGGGAGGTGGGGTGGCTGTTGTCATCCGAGAATCCCTGGTAGCCGTCAGGGGCCTTGCTCCACAAGTTTCTGGATGTGAGACCCTGTTCTTTAAGTTGGGCTCCCATGAACAGTTGGGAGTGTTGCTGCTGTACCAGCCTCCCTGCTGCGTAGCATCCTCCCTGCCTGAGCTGCTGGAGGCCGTCTCGGGGTTGGCGGTGGAGTTCCCCAGACTTATGGTTCTGGGGGACTTCAATCTGCTGTCCCTGGGACAGGCCTTGAAGGGGGCCAGGAGTTCATGGTCACCATGGCAACCATGGGCCTGTCCCAGATCATTCAGGGCCCGACTCGAGATAGTGGCCTCACACCAGATTTAGTTTTCTTGTCGGAGCAATGGCAACGTGATCTGAAGGGAGAATTACAGCTCTCCCCTCTGTCATGGTCAGATCATGCCCTGGTGACTTTGAGATTCTCTCATGCCACCCCCCTCCGCAGGGAGGCGATTGGTCCGCCCCTGGCGACTGATGGACCAAGAAGGGTTTCAGAGGGAGCTGGGGGTTATACCCGAGTATTTGCTGAACGGTCCAGCGGAGGCCCTGGCTGCTACCTGGAATAGAGAGGTGGCTGGGGCCTTGGACAAGATCGTGCCTATGCGGCCTCTCTTGTTCAGCGAACCCAATACTCCCCATGGTTTACGGGAGAGTTAAGGGTTCTGAAGAGGATTAAGAGACGCCTAGAGCGCCGCTGGAGGAAGACAAAGACCGAATCCGACCGAACACAGACTAGAGCCGCTGTTAAGGCCTACCTTGTGGCGGCAAGAGCAGCGAAACATCAATACTTCTCTGCTCTTATTGCATCCGTGGAGAGCTACCCGGCGACCCTGTTCAAGATTACCCAATCCCTTTTAGGGAAAGGGGAGTCAGAGATCCACCTACAGGGTCGAGCCGAGGAATTTTCTAAGCATCTCCAGGATAAAATCGCTCGGATTCACTCTAAGTTGGACTCTCAGCGTGAGGCAGAGTCTGGGGATGTTTCTGGCAGCTTTTAAGGAAGCACTGGTGCACCCCCTCCTCAAGAAGCCATCGCTGGACCCCACTATACTAGATAATTTTCATCCAGTCTCCCACCTCCCCTTTTTGGGGAAGGTGGTTGAGAAGGTGGTGGCGTCGCAACTCCAGAGGATTCTGGAGGAAACGGATTATCTGGACCCCTTTCAGTCAGGTTTCAGGCTGGGTCATGGGATGGAAACTGCATTGGTCGCGCTTATGGATGATCTTTGGCGGGAGCGAGATGGAGGCAGTGCATCCATTCTCGCTCTTCTTGACCTCTCAGCGGCATTCGATACCGTCGACCACGGTATCCTTCTGGGACGGCTCAGGGAGTTGGGGGTGGGCGGTGCAGTTTTGCGCTGGTTAACCTCCTTCCTCCAGGGCCGATCCCAGTTGGTGTTAATAGGGAGCGAGAGATCCAACCCACGGGCCCTTCTTTGTGGGGTGCCACAGGGTTCGGTGCTCTCGCCGCTCCTTTTTAACATCTACATGAAACCGCTGGGTGAGATCATCCGTCACCACAGGCTGAAGTATCATCAATATGCAGATGATACTCAGTTATATATCTCCATCCCGGGTGAAGTAAGTGATGCAGTGACCACCCTGTCCAAGTGCCTGGGGGCTGTAGGGGTCTGGATGGGGAAAAACAGGCTTCAGTTGAACCCTGGTAAGACGGAGTGGCTGTGGATTAATGGCCCCTCGGTTTCTGGGAATTTGTCATCTTTAGTTCTGGATGGGGTTGCACTACCCCAGACAGACCCGGTGCGTAACTTGGGGGTCCTCTTGGACTCATGACTCCTGCTCGAAGAGCAGGTGGCAGTCGTGGCCAGGAAGGCCTTTGCTCAACTTCGTGTTGTGCGCCAGTTACACCCTTTCCTGGACCGAGAGGCCCTTCGAACAGTCACTCATGCCCTGGTTGTCTCCCATATAGATTACTGTAATGCACTCTACATGGGGCTACCCTTGAAGAATATCTGGAAGCTACAGCTGGTACAGAATGCGGCCACGCGGGCAGTTTTAAATGTACCAAGATTGACACATGTAACACCTCTGCTCCGTGAGCTGCATTGGGTGCCAGTTTGCTTCCGGGTCCAATTCAAGGTGTTGGTCATTACCTTTAAAGCCCTACATGGCATGGGCCCAGGTTATCTGAGGGACTGCCTCATCCCCATTACATCATCCCGTCCCACCCGATCTTGCAGAGAGGGCATGCTACGGACCCCCTCTATGAAAGAGTTCCATCTAGCGGGGTCTAGGAGGCGAGCCTTCTCTGCAGCAGCACCTGCCCTATGGAACATTCTTCCCCCAGAGATAAGACAGATCCCTTCACTCCTGGACTTCAGAAAAAAATTGAAAACCTGGCTCTGTGATCTTGCCTGGGGCAAGAGGGAAAGTGGTCAGGCTTGGGGATGGCTGATCGCTTAGAGCCACCCCAAATATTTTAAATAGTCTTCAGCAGCACTGCAAACCATCAACCACTTGGTTTTAATTTAAACTATATTTATTATATTTAGTGTATTGTATTTTATCATATTTTTATTGAATTGTATTATTGTTATAGCTGTGAACCTCCCAGAGTCCCTCCTTGAGAGGGAGATGGGTGGTCATAGAAATTTAATAAATAAAATGAATAAAAATAAATAAATAAATAAATAAATAAATAAATAAATAAATAAATAAATAAGAAATGATGATGCCCCCTTTTTTTGGAATGTGGTGAAGCTGATTGTTGGTGGCTGAAGACATACCTAAACGAAGCACACAAGAATCTGAATGTTCAAATTGTTTATTTGGGACAATCCTGTGATCATAGAGATAGAAGCCCAAAGTTGATTTAGAATTATAGAGGAAAGTGGCATAAATCATACTCAGTAAAATTAACACAGCAAGCCAAAATAATTGATAGCAAGTTTTACCAGGCGGGAACCGCACACAAGAGACTGTTGATTGAGAATAAGCACAGCCATATGGAACAAATCATAGGAAAATAAATCACATCCTGTTCTCACAACATTGGGATTCAGTTGTCTCAACTTGGCATACTATGATTGAAGGGACATCTTCAAATGGAGATGATGTCAATGGAATCACTGAACTCCAATAATTTATTCATCCCCTCTTCCCTGTCCTCATTAGAATGTCCAAGAAAGTGGCTTTATTTAAAATAATGCTACTGTGCCCCAAAGCTCCAGAGATACCATGCAAGGCCAGAGCCAGTATTATGTATACTTGATTTAGATCCAGAAGTTAAAGGTTTAACTTCCCTGTTCTGCCATTATGCTGACTATCAAATTATAGGAGGAGAAGGCGATCAATAACTACTAATCATGATGGCTAAAAGCAGAGGGAGCATGCCTATCAGTTCCAGTAGCCAAGGAATGTAAGTGGGAGAGGGCTCTTGCCATCAATTGTTACTATTCCATACATCTGGTTGGCCATTATAGGAAACAGGATGCGAGAGTTGATTGGATTCTTGGTGTGATCCAGTCATGATCTTCTTATGCAGCTCTTGTTTTTTTAATATTTCTAAGATTACTCAAGGGCGTGATGGCTCAGTGGTTAAGACACCAGGCTTGTTGATCGGAAGGTCAGCGGTTCGAGACCCGAGCGCCGCATGATGGAGTGAGCTCCTGCACTCGCCCCAGCTCTTGCCAACCTAGCAATTCGAAAGCATGCAAATGCAAGTAGATAAATAGGTACCACTTTGGTGGGATGGTAACAGCGTTCCACGCGTGTCATGCTGGCCACATGACCACGGAAGCATCTTCGGACAACGCTGGCTCTTCAGCTAACAAACGGAGATGAGCACCGGCCCCTAGAGTCGGACACGACTGTGCAGGGGAAAACCTCTACCTTTACTAAGATTACTCAAACCATAGTAAAATGTTTAATATTCAGAAAATCATATAAAAGCAATCAATAAATTAAAGAAAATTGATACAATATACCTCCTTTGGGATGCTGTCCTTGAAAGATATATTGCAGGGTGTTTGTTTATATTGCAAACACTAATTTGCATATCAAGGGGGGTCCATATACCGTTCCAGGGAACAGATTATTTACAATGGTTAAGAACTGGCAGATGTTATTGCTATCATCTGTTCAGAAAGTGGCTTGTTGCTTTGACAGTAAGATTTTTTGTGAGCAAAACAGCAAGCCAAACTCAGACTGTGCATGCAATTCTCTCCCACGCATTCTCTGCATCTCAGCTGAAGTCTTGTTTTGCAACACAGAAAAGCCTAAATATACGAAGCTATCTTCATTTTGAGCTGCAGTAAAGGTCATCAGTGGAGAAGTCTGGGGAAAGGCAGGGGGGGGGGGGGTGTGAGAGAAAAAGGTCATTCTTCCTCTTCGTTTACATAAATCTACCAGACAAACCCTCTGTATTAGATATTAAAAGGCCTGATGCTACACGGACAATGGGAAGAAGCAGTGGCATAGAAACAGACAGGTGCTGGTGCTTTCTGAAAGCATCACACACATACTGCACCAGAAACGTCTTCTGATATGCTGGAGATCACCACTGCCATCATTCACCAACTGTCAGGGCTGCCTCCCAGACACACACGCGTGGAATTCTAAGCACAGTGACTTGCTTCCAGGACCTTGCTCAATAAGACAAGAAGCCGTTTTTATTCAGAGCTGTTCATCCTACGGCTGAAGGTATAGCAAAAGGATGAGGAATGCAATTACCAGAGATCCTATACTCTGTCTCACTCTCTCTGGAGCATGCAGCTCAAGAAATGGATGACATCAGAGTGCAGTAAAGGTGGTGGCCGCGGCAGCAGCAAATGCAGCAGCAGGAGCAGCAGAAGCGACAGCCGCCGCCACCACTCCCTGAGCAGACAGAGGAGGTATAGACAACAAAAGGGAGTTGGGGATGAGGAGAAGAGGGAAATCATGGAAAGCCATCAGAATGCTGATTAATTGCTCTCTCATTCTTAGCTACCTGAATGTAATGCTGCATCTGATAATGAACGCACTGAGTTGAGTAAGAACTGTTCAGCTGTGAAATGGGATGTGAGTGGGCCATGTCTGCTCCTGATTGGTCAAGAGAAGTACATCAACATGGAAAGCAAGGCCTGGCCTTTGGAAGGAAGTAGAGAGCTGGATCCAGCTGACATCCAATTTTCCTTCTTGGTTCTACAGGGCCATTTTGGCTTCAGAGGTGAACATTTCATCATGCTCAAATTATGGCCACCCAAACTATTAAAAGAAGCAAAGAAGCACAGTAATTGGGCCTGGTCTCCTAGGCTTCTAGATCTGTCAAAGATCTTCATTCAGTATCCAAAATGCAGCTTTGTTGAACCGTTGGGCCCTTATACTCCTGGGACAGCTTTGTTTGCTTCTCCTACAGAAATGACTTTCTGTTTGAGATTTAGGCCATTTGAAATTGCTTGTATACCAACAACATGAACAAGAAAAGATTGGCCTCTAAGAGCTGGAAAGAAAATCAAGAGCATGGCCATAGTTGAAAGTTAACCTCCACTTGACCACTCCAACCACAGAAAGAATTAGACAGGTTCTGAGACTCATTTTAACTGTGTGGTTCTGGAATGGAAAAGGACTATCTGCTGCTGAAACTGGGCTGCATTCTAAAAAAAAATGCCTCTCAAATTTGAAAGTTTATCTGTAGTAAGATGAAGAAAGTATCAATAATTCTTTTTGGAACAAAATTTTGAAACTGGATTCCAGCAAGCAGAATTCATTTCTACTCTATCCACAGTGAGTAATATTTGAAGTGTTATTAGGGATGAAACAATTTCTCAATCTGTGCATTTGGCCTAACTTTTTTTGTTCTGCAATGCAGGATGTGACAAAACAAAAGGCTATGGATTTGATCTATATCTTGGAGAAGGGAGAGAAATGAATGAGTAACTCTTTAGAAAAGATCTTAGAATTAAAAACCAAAACCAAAACCCAGAGCTGTAATTTATGGATACTCACTCGGAAAAAAGTGCTATTGGACTCAGTGGAATTTTTTTCTGTATCTATATTAAGTTACAGTTTACAAATACCTAAGTGAAGTACGAAACTAATATTAAGATTGTTTAACTAGTAGCTAATTGTCAGGTTACCTGTTCTGATAGTTAGAATGCTTTATTGGAAAGTGGTCAATAGATGTTTTGTTAGTCTATTAATTTAGTTGATATCCCGCCTTTCATTCAGGAGCAAAAGACTGTTTTTCTGCATAAAAGGCTAAGCAAAAAACCACAAAGAAACCAAAACCAGCCAGATTCACCTGCATATAAGTTGATTTGGGCCTAAAGCAATTTGATCTATTGCATTTTTAAACAATATTTTTAACAGGAATTTTAAAAATAGGAGCTGAGTTTTGGGTAATGAAAAACCTCTCCAAATTAGGATATTTTTGTGATCTAATTGGTATGACGTCTGTGGAGTCCATGTTGCTCTCTGAGCCTTGTTGTTTTCTTGCAGACGTTTCATTGCCAGGCTAGGCAACATCTTCAGTGCAACATTGAACTAGATGTTGCCTAGCCTGGCAATGAAACGTCTGCAAGAAAACAACAAGGCTCAGAGAGCAACATGGACTTCACAGTTCAACCCTGAGCTACAGATATACTCTTTGATTGGTATGACTTCATCTGGCAAAAATCTGGCCTTCTTAAACTTTCTGGTAGTTAAATATCTGCCTTAAAAATGCACTTGGTTAGAATCCAGGGGAAAAAAATGATCCACTTAAGTTAACAAAAATCAATGGACATTATAACCGGTAATGTGGTAGATGAAAGAAGGCTGTAGACATTGTTTCTGGATTTGTTTTGAATTTGATTCTGTAGCAAATATCACCTTGCTGAATCTGTGGAGAGGATAAATAGAACCTGTTTGAAACATTTAATGGCAACATGGTTTTGGTATCCTTACTTATTATTCTTAATTGTGGACTGCTCCAGTCTTCCTAATCTGAGGGTTATTCTTGACCAATAAGTACTTCCGTCTAAGCTGAAACTACCTTTTTCTACTTTGTTTAGTGTTGAATGGTGTATTTTTATAAGACAAACGAGGCCAGTAATTTCCAACCAGACAGTAATTTCTAAATAGGCAGGGAACTCTCTAAGTGTATGAACTAAAACAGAAAATGCATTTAGAAATAACAAACAAGCTTCCTAAACCCAAGAAAAATTGAACAGAGAAGAAAACATGGATTAGCTCATCTCAAGATCTATGCAGGTAACTTCTCGGTTTGTATTGGACATCATTCACCCTGTAATAGTCTATTCTTCACCAATTTAAAAATGAACATGGTGTAAGGTATTTGATCATTATATTAAAGGTAAATGCTCTTTCAGTATGTAACCAACTACTTATGATATTTCTCCAAATCAGCAGCATGTAAAATAGCAGGCAGTAATGTACATAGTGCCTCTATATTATAAATGCAAATGCAATGAAATACTCCCCTCCATTGGATTTCAGTGCATGATTTAACTAATGTGGGAGGGTCATGGGAGCCCCCCTTTTCTTTCCGTTATCTACCTAGATTGTCAGGAAGAGAGAAATGCTTCCCATCCTTCATCACCAAACTAGGATTAAGAGGCAGATTCCAATACAATTATAGCATGAATAGTGTGTATCTGAGAGAGAGGGAGGAGCAAATTTATGTAACATTGGCAAATGCTTATTTATGTATATTGGTGCAAATTTAGAAATCATTACAATGATTTAAATACATTTCACCATAGTGGCAGAAGACAGTGGCCAGATAACCTGAGTTGTTCCTGCTCAGTATTGATGTCCAGATGATATGTACTGATGAGCAGTTTCAATGCCTCTCTTTTCTTTCCCAATATTCTTTCCCTTTTATTTGGATTTGTGTTAGAATGACCTTTTAATAGAGAGCACCTTCAAATATGAGGCTATCATCTTTAAAATATAACACATAGCTAGGCTAAATTCAAGAGGGAGGATCTAGTTCCCAAATTAAGAGGAAGAGTTTAGATATTTCACGCAGATATAAATTAATGAAAAAATGTTTATGGCAGGTTAACGCCCCTGGAATATCTCTGGCTAAATTGTGGTTACCTTATGAGAATGATGGCTTTAACCCAATAGATTTTCAACTATATCACTGGCCTTTTACTTTAACATCTGTATTTTCTTGGAATTATTATTATTATTACAATTATGTTCTTCTTTGGGCCCATATGGAGAGCAAATGTGTAACACCTTTGAAATCTTGGGAGGTTTTAGGCTCCAAACATACTAAGCCTGGATCTTCGTTTCCTGCTTTGAAAGCTGCTATGCATATTTGGTAATTAATAGATAAATGGTTATGTTTTGATCCTGAATCACATGAGAAGTTGATGCTGTGATATAACTCAAATTTGAAAATAGCAAGGAAGATGTTCCACTGAAATGCTAGTGCTAACTAGGGGATTAATACTTCAAATCAGTTTATTTTTAATTGTTGTTTTAAAGATTTTGAGACATTACATTTTGAGTTTGATTTACATCCAATATAAGCTTGGCAATATATACAACAGAGAGCCAGTTTGGTGTAATGGTTAAGGCAATGGGCTAGAAACCAGGAGATTGAGAGTTCTAGTCCCGCCTTAGGCACAAAACCAGCTGGGTGACTTTGGGTCAGTCACTCTTTTTCAGCCTTAGGAAGAAGACAATGACAAGTTACTTCTGAAATCTTACCAAGAAAACTGCAGGGACTTGTCCAGGCAGTCGCCAGGAATCAAAACTAACTTGAAGACAACACACACACACACACACACACACACACACAAACACACACACACAATGCATTTGAATGGAAACCAATAATTCAATTTTATAAGGTATTAAAAGGTTAAAGTATCAGTTCTATATTTGATCTGTGAAAGGAAGAATCGGAATATCCAATTTTGGAAAACCAGTGGATCCAGGTATTTAAAAAATGTGATTTAAAAGATTTCTAAGATTTAATAATAAAATTAATTAATCAAAAATAGTATTTTGGGTCTATTGGATCCCTCAAAGAACATTTTTTAAAAGGTGGACATTAGAATTCTTATGTTGGTGATGTAAGAAATGTAATGGTTCTTTAACTCACATGATTTGATCTTGTTCTGGTATATCTTTGTTTTGGTTTCAAATCAATGCATATACAGTATTAATATAATTTTGGAAAGAAATATGTTTAAGGTCTATATTTAAGGTCCCAATGTGATGCTTTATTCCTAAAACATGGAATTTGTTATCTTATGAAGAACTTTGCCTCTATTGAGTCTGGGGTATGGCAAAGAAGATAATTCTATGTAACATCTGGGGTATGGCAAAGAAGATAATTCTATGTAAATAGAAAGAAAATCACTCTCCTAATTTTAAAGAATGGATTCAGAATATGAGTTATCTATTTTTGAAGTCTTTGTATTCTACAATTGAGATGATGGTACAGTGCATTGCCTTAGGGTTCAGATTTAATGATAAGCTTAATGACTGAATTAATTCCATATAGATATTTATACCTAATATATGAATTTTTCTTTTTGTTAATCTGGATTTTTTGATACCTTTAGTTCATTTAATTATTATCACATGTTTAGGTTTTTTTCTGTTACTATATAATCACCATTTAATGTAGATATTTTTTGTATTTCACTATATTAAAAATAAATTAAAAAAGAAAAAGAAGGGAGATTATCTGCCTCCTTTTACATACAAGGAGGCCATGAGGAACCAGAGACATATTAGATCTGAAGGGCAAATTTAAAAAAGCTGGCCTATTTGTCATGAATACAGACCTATTTAACATATTCATTAATAATTTGGAAAAAGCCATGGAGATTGGACTTATCCAGTGTGCAGGAAATGTGAGGAATTGTAACATTACAGACGACGGGATTATCATTCAAAAGGCCATTGGACATTGGGGTAGCTGTTTATATGACAAAGAATGCAGTTGAGGAATAACAAATAGTGAAGTATATGACTTTGGAATGAAAAGCCAACTGTGTAACCAACTACATTGGACGCTGGAAAGAAAAGTTGAATCTATAACCCACTAGCAAAAAGGAGGAAAACTAACATATTCTAGGTTCAGACTATCCAGGGTCCATCCTGGTTACTAATTTGATAGGAGACTTCCAGTGGATGCCAAGATAATAGACTACTGTAGATTGGAAAATAATAATTTAAAAATCCTGGAAGAAGGCAATGGCAAACCACTTCCATAAAGTTAATAAGAAAACTAGATGTGAAAACATCAGGAACTGAACTTAACTAGAAAAGAACTTAACTTTTTTTTTCAACCTTCATTTGTGGTTAAGATCAATCCAGGAGCTGCAAAATAGAAAGCAAATTTTGTAGGACTGCTCTTCATATTTGAAGCTATTTTTAGAAAACAGTAAAAAATGAGGAGGGGGTATTTTGAAGATTAGGACAAGAGCTTCATTGTAAATGTATCCCAAATGTGTGTCAGCCCTCTGCATGTATCTCCTAGTTGGTGAGATTCAGGCAAGAGTAAGTTGGCTTGCAAGGTATTTGTTAGGTTAGAGATCCAGGCTTGTATAGAATAGTATGAACATGCTCAGGGTAAAACTAGATGGTCGTGCTTATGACATACTGGCCAAAACATGCCAGAATTGTCTATATCTTTAGCAGATAATGCTGCATGTGGTATGGGTGCAACTAAAGGTGATAACCTAGTCTGCACCTTCTCTAACTTACTGAAAAGTCTTATGTTAAAGCCTCAATTGACTAAGGTCATGATGGGTGGCAGAAGTCAAAATTGATGGCCCATCTAATTATGGCCAAGGCATATAGAAGACTGCAGCTTGGAATATAAGAAGAGAAGATAGTAAGAGCATGAATTAACTAATGAAAAGAAAGAGAATTAAATATGTTGTGTGTCTTTGAAACTAAGAGGAAATGGGAAGGATGTAGCAGATCTGAATGGCAGTAGTTTGATTTTGAGGAATGGAATTAATAAATACAGTAAATGCAAGGAACTGAAGATGTAGGCTTGATTATGAATGAAAAGTCTAAAGTGAATATCAGGAACCATGAATTGGTGTAATATAGATTGTTGTAGGTGTATATTTATTTATTTATTTTTCAAATTTTGCCACCGCCCATCTCCCCCAAGAAGGGGGACTCTGGGCGGTTTATAACAAAGCTAAAAAGTTAAAAACAGTAAAACCATAAATAGTACATATAATGTAAATACAAGTACAGCATATAAATATAAAATAAAAAATAAAATCCAGATGGCAATAAAAGATTGCGTTCCATTCGTATGTACGTGAGGAGCACTCTAAGGTGCCAGCCATCCCCAAGAATAAGTACTCCCCTTCCCGCCCCAAGGAAGGTGGCAGAGCCAGGTCTTCAGGTTCTTCCGGAAGGTCAGGAGAGATGGGGCTTCTCTCACCTCCGGGGGAAGAATGTTCCAAAGGGTGGGAGCCACTGCAGAGAAGGCCCACTTCCTGGACCCCGCCAAATGGAATTCTCTTACAGACGGGGTCTGTAACATGCCCTCTCTGCATGACCGGGTGGGACGGGTCAATGTAATGGGGATGAGACGGTCCCTCAGGTAAACTGAATGTATATTAAGCGCCCAGGGTCCCTCCTTGGGGGGGGGGAGATGGGCGGTGATAGAAATTTGATGTATAAATAAAATAAATAAATATATGAATATATATGAATGTAGTAATCCATAGGCTGGTGATAGTTCTGTGTTATACTCCAGTGAACAATTACAATAGAAGGGTAAGACAAATAGCATAATGTCTAGAACAAGTGTAATGCAGAGAAAAGAAATATATTCTTTTATATATAGGAAGGTGTCTGTTTGTTTTGAGCAAGTGGTTTAAGCGTTAGTCTATTCAGATATACACATAGCAAAGGAAAAAATGTAAATCTAAAAGCATGACTGATCTGATTATTTACAGTGGAGACAGAGAGTATTACCATACCATTATTTAGTAGAAAGAATGAAAAGTACACATTAGGGGAGAGGAAATGAAAGCTGCTTGGAACAAAGTGAAAAGAATTATATTATAGAGTGCCATAGAGAATAATAGGAAGTATGAAAAAGTGCATATAAGAGAATGATAGCTGTAAAAATGAGGACAGGAGAAAGATGCTATATGAAGTATGAAGTATAAAGAGAGCCAGTTTGGTCTAGTGGTTAAGGTGCTAAACTGGAAACCAGAGTTCTAGTCCTGCCTGAGGCATGAAAGCCGGCTGGGTGACCTTGGGCCAGTCACTCTCTCTCAGCCCAACTCACCTGACAGGGTGGTGGTTGTGGGGAAAATAGGAGGAGGAAGGAGTATTAGGTATGTTCGCCGCCTTGAGTTATTTATAAAAATAATAAAGGCAGGATAATAAATAAATAAATAAATAAATAAATAGGGGAAAAGATAGCTGCAAAAAATGTAGCCAGAGAGCAAGGAATGGTTAAAATTAAAAGAGGTAGAGAAAATGCAGAGGAAGTTTGATGAAAATTGAAAAAATGGGGGTTGATGAAGAGGGCTAAGCAAGGAGCTTCCATCAGAGTGAATGAAATTAAAAATAAACATTATTATATGATCTGAGATGAATCTGAAGTTATGAAATGCTGGGAGGAGTATTTTAGAGACTGATATGGGAATTATAGTGATATGTCAAAGAGAGGAATTGAAATAAATGCCATGTAAGTTAGTGTTCAAAAAATGATGAAGAGGAAGCATTAAATATTTAAAAACTGTAAGGCTATAAGAATACATGGATAACTTGAGAAATGCTAAAATATGAATGGGATCTGCTTATGGAATGGCTGTGCAACTGGTTTAACAAGCATGTGAAGACTGCATCTGTACCTGGTGTTGAAAAATGCCTTTTTCCTTTATACAAAGAGAAAGGCAACAAGAGTGAATACAAGTGAATGCAAAAACCACAGAGGGACAAATTTGTTAAGTTTGCCGGGGAAAGTGTTTGGTGGAATTTTGACTGCAAGGGTACAGGAGGTGATAACACCAAAATTTGGGAACTGTAGCCAGTTTGGTCTAGTGGTTAAGGCAATGGGCTAGAAACCAGGAGACTGTGAGTTCTAGTCCTGCCTTAGGCATGAAAGGTGGCTGGGTGACTTTGGGCCAGTCATTCTCTCTCAGCCCTAGGAAGGAAGCAATGGCAAACCAGTTTTGAAATCTTGCCAAGAAAACTGCAGAGACTAGTCAAGGCAGTTGCCAAGGTTTGGACACGATTGAACGGCAAAAAAATAAAAAAGTCTCGTATGATGATGGGTGGTGGTGGTGTACAAACCAGGTTTTTGCTCTTGAGAGGTTCACTAAGAGATTAACATTTTGATTTAGAGAAAGTGTATGAAAAAGTGAATTTGCTTCAGTTACAGAGTGTTCTGTGCAAATATAGAGCTGAAGATTGGCTGCTGAATGCAGTAAGAGCAATACAGTATATGATGAAACTAAAGGAGAGAAAGAAAACATGGAATGCTTAAAAAAATGATTCAATATTGAGCAGAGAGTAAGATAAGGACGTGTGATGGCCTCTTGGCTGTTTAATGTATTTGTGGATCAATGTGTACAGAATACCTGTAGTGCAGTCAGAGATGTGTGGTTGGCAACATGAGTGTGTATGCATATAACGCCATGTTATTGGTTGACAATCTCAATGATTTGCAGCATATATCAAATAGAATGTTTATTAATGATGGAAAAATGACTGGAGACTTTTTTAGATGTACAATGGCTGATAAAGAAGTGGCAGCGTATGTGGGTCTTTTGCAAGGAATGGATGTTGAAAGATGCAAAAATGGCTGGGTATAAGAGTGTACTTCTATCTAGTTTGTTGCATGGAAGTGAGAATTGGGTAAGTCATCACAAAAATGACATAATTTGTGATATTACAGAGAAACACAGTAAGTTGAATACAGTGTGAATGGGTTACTGAAGAAGTGTGTGTACGGTAAAATAAGAAGTAGGGTGAGTGAGTGGGGACGAAATACAATAATGACTTGTAGAAAAAAAGTACATTGAAGTGGTAAGGTCATATCGGGAGAATGAATGAGGACGGAATTGCAGATCAAATACATGAAGGAATATTAAATGGGTCACGAGTGGGTTGATGGAGCTGATGAGATCTCAAAAAATAAAATGGTGAGAATTTAAAGAACAAAAGGCAATGAATGAAGCTATGTGTAGATGTGGTGGAAGTAAGGCTGTTTAAAGGATAGAAAGGTATGGTAAACCGTAGTGAATGATTCTATATAATGTAGATTTAGCTATATTTATTTTTCTTACCTTTATTTCTTATTACTTTTTAAAACTTTGCATAAAATTACTTACGTCAAAAGGAAATAGCATGATGGGCATTATATATCTACATAGGTATGAAGGATTTATTTTATTTATTAGATTTTTATCCCACCTTTTTTTTATCAATTCAAGGTGATGTACATCCGTAATGCTCCTTCCTCTTATTTTCTGCAGAACAACAACCCTGTGGGGTGGGGTGGCCTGAAAGAGAGTGATTGGACCAAAGTCATCTAGCCAGCTTTCATGCTAAGGGAAGAGTAGAAATCAGTTTCCCAGTTTCTAGCCCAGCACCTTAGCCACTACGTATACCAAATTGATTCTGTATATATGTATACGTATATATGTATAAACTTTGTTTTAATGGACTAACTGGGTTGATTAAATCAATGAATACATCATTATGCTATCACAAATTATGTTACTTGTCTCATTTTTGTGATGACATTGTTATGCAAACAATAAATTGACATAAATGATGTGATTTGTATAATGTAATTATTGTGCAAATCACATAAATTGCAGCAGAATTTGGTCCATGATATGCAAAATTTGTTACACTGAGTTCCAAAAGAATTAAGGTTTCACTGTATGTAGAAATTTAGTATTAAACAAAACCTTTTCTTTCATGATTCATGAGACTACAGTATATGTTTGGAATAGGATCATGGCATATACTGTATACAGGGCTACATGGCATTGTTGCAAGCTTGTACAGATCTCTCCCTCTGCTCCCCTCTCTCTGAATGATGCTTAGGCCTTAGAGCAGTGTATTGATGATTCTACTTCTAACAATGTGTCTGTGCTAGAGAAGCTTGGGCTGTAAAGGATGGTAGCATAGTGAACAGCTGTATTTTACTCAAGGCAGCGAGCAAAGCCATATGCTGCAGTTTGATAGAAGAGGGCATATTTCTCCTAGAAAGGAGAAAGTCTGTAGCATCTTAAAAGAATAACCAATCCATTCTAGCCATATGCTTTTGTAAAGGAGAAATTACTGCAACAAATGTTTGAAATATATCTGGCTTATAGCCGGAAAATGCCTATCAATTAAGTGTATTGACTATTCCCAAAGCCAGTAATAGAGGATAACGTGGTATTCCCAACTTTGCCATGTTAATGAAAACCTGTAGACAGAGAAGAAACAATTTATTTATTTATTTATTTGTTTATTTATTATTCAAATTTATCATCGCCCATCTCCCCCTACGGAGGACTCAGTTTTCAGTTCTGAATCTGAATTATTTTATTTATTTAATTAAATTTATATAACCGCCCATCTCCCCCAACGGGGAACTCTGGGCGGTTTACAATAAAGTAGATTAAAACAGAATATAAAACATCCATGTACAGTATATAAAATAATAAATAATTATAAATCCAGATGGATGGTGGAATTAAAACGAAGGACATTATAAAATTAAGGAATTAGCCACCCCCATGAGGAACTATCCTTTCCTCCTTCCCATGCCAGGCAGCAGAACCAGGTCTTCAGCTCTTTCCTAAAGGTCGGGAGGGAGGAGATCTGCCTCAACTCTGGGGGCAAGATGTTCCACAGTGTGGGTGCTGCCACAGAGAAGGCCCGCCTCCTCGACCCCATCAGATGACATTCTTTAATTGATGAGGTTCGTAGCAGGCCCTCTCTGAATGACCTGGTGGGGCGGGTCGATAAAATGGGGATAAGACGGTCCTTCAGGTATTCTGGTCCCATGCCATGTAGGGCTTTAAAGGTGATAACCAACACCTTGAATTGTACCCGGAAGCAGACCGGCACCCAATGCAGCTCGTGGAGCAAAGGTGTTATATGTGCAGATTTTGGTGCACCCAAAATTGCTCGCACGGCCGCATTCTGCACCAGCTGAAGCTTCCGGATAGTCTTCAAGGGTAGCCCCATGTAGAGCGCATTGCAATAATCTACATGGGAGATGACGAGAGCATGAGTGACTGTTCGGAGGGCGTCGCGATCCAGGAATGGGCGTAACTGGCACACCAACCGAAGTTGTGCGAAAGCCCTCCTAGCCACGACTGCCACCTGCTCTTCGAGCAGGAGTCGTGAGTCTAGGAGGACCCCCAAGTTCCGCACCGGTTCCGAATGGGGCAGTGCTACCCCATCAAGAACCAAACATGATAATTTCCCAGAAGACGCTAGGCCATCAATCCACAGCCACTCGGTCTTGCTAGGGTTCAATTGAAGCCTGTTGTTCCCCATCCAGGCCCCCACAGCCCCCAGGCACTGGGACAGGGTGGTCACTGCATCACTTACTTCACCAGGGATGGAGATGTACAATTGAGTATCATCTGCATACTGATGATACCTCATCCCATGGTGTCGGATGACCTCGCCCAGCGGTTTCATGTAGATGTTAAATAGGAGAGGAGAGAGAACCGAACCCTGCGGCACCCCACACAAGAGGGGCCGAGGGTCAGAGCTCTCCTCTCCTATTACCACTGACTGGAAGTGGCCTCGGAGGAAGGAGGTGAACCAGCGCAAAACTACGCCGCCCACCCCCAACTCCCTAAGCCGCCCCAACAGGATACCATGGTCAATGGTATCGAATCCCGCTGAGAGATCCAAGAGAGCAAAGATGGATGCACTACCACCATCCCGCTCCCGCCAGAGATCATCCGTAAGCGCGACCAATGCAGTCTCCGTCCCATATCCCAGCCTGAAACCTGACTGGAAAGGGTCTAGATAATCTGCTTCATCCAGGGTCCTTTGAAGTTGCAATGCCACCACTTTCTCAACCACCTTTCCCAAAAAGGGGAGGTGGGAGACTGGACAAAAATTGTACAGGATGGTAGGGTCCAGGGCTGGCTTCTTGAGGAGGGGATGCACCAGTGCCTCTTTAAAGGCAGTTGGAACCACCCCCTCCGCCAAGGATGTATTAATCATAGCCTGGACCCATGCACATGTCACCTCCCTGGCTGATTTTACCAGCCAGGAAGGGCAGGGATCTAAATAACATGTGGTGGAATTAACAATTCGAAGGATCCTGTCCACTTCCTCAGGTCCAACAGGATCAAATCGTTCCCAGATAACAGAGCAAGACCATTCTCCCGGCATCTCCCCAGACTGCATTTCACGCATGGAGTCCAACTTAGACCGAATCCGAGCGATTTTATCCTGCAGATGCTCAGCAAATTCTTCTGCACGGCCCTGCAGGTGGGTGGTCGGTACCAAGAGAGATCGAGTAATCTTGAACAGGGCCGTCGGACGGCATTCTGCGGATGCAATAAGTGCGGAGAAATATTCATGTTTCGCCACTCTTACCGCCACAAGGTAGGCCTTAATAGCGGCTCTAGATTGTATTCAGTCCGATTCCGCCTTCATTTTTCTCCAGCGGCGCTCTAGACGTCTCGTCACCCTCTTCAAGACCCTCAACTCCTCTGTAAACCACGGGGAGTGACGGGTCGAATGGGGTTGGAGAGGTCGCATCGGCGCGGTCCTGTCCAAGGCACCGGCCGCCTCCCTGTTCCAGGCTGCAGTCAATGCCTCCGCTGGACCATGCAGCAGATCTTCAGGTATTACCCCCAGCTCCCTCTGAAACCTCATTGGGTCCATAAGTCGCTGGGGGCGGACCAATCAAATAGGTCCTGCCTCCCTGCGGAGTGGGGCGGCATAAGAGAATCTTAGGGAAATCAGGACGTGATCTGACCATGACAAAGGGGATAGTTCTAACTTTCCCCTCAGGTCACTTTGCCATTGCTCTGACAAGAAAACCAAATCCGGGGTGAGTCCACTGTCTCGAGTCGGGTCCCGAATAATCTGGGACAGGCCCATGGCTGCCATGGTAGTCATGAACTCCCGGGCCGCTTCCGAGGTACGTCCCAGGGACGGCAGGTTAAAATCCCCCAGGACCATAAGCCTGGGGAACTCCACCGCCAACCCCGAGACGGCCTCCAGCAGCTCTGGCAGGGAGGTTGCCACGCAGCAGGGAGGCTGGTACAATAGCAACACTCCCAACTGTTCTCGGGCACCCAACTTGAAAAACGGGGTCTCACATCCGGATACTTGTGGAGCAAGGCCCCTGAAAGCCATCAAAGATTCTCTGATGATAACTGCCACCCCTCCTCCCCTGCCCCGGTCTCTCGGCTGGTGCCACACCTGAAATCCGGCTTGGCACATTTCCGAGAGGGCTACCCCTCCCTCTGGGCCCAGCCAGGTCTCAGTAATACACGCCAGATCTGCCCCTCTCTCCGTGATTAATTCACTTATGAGAGGGGCTTTGTTGTTTACTGACCTGGCGTTGAGTAGCAGCAGCCGAAAACCAGAGCCCTCGAGGATCTGCTGTCCAGAACCTGGGGTTGAACTCGGAGGACCGGAACACGCCACCGATACTAAACATCGGGGGTGCCTTCCCCGAAGATGGCCTGTCCTCCGGTTCCCGTCATAATATCTCCTGCCCGTCACCACCTCGATCGAATTACCCACATTACAGTCCGCAGAGTTCCCTGGCCCGGTCGCCTCCACTCCCGGAACCCTCGAAAACCTGGATCTAAGCGGGGATCCCTTCCATCCATCCATCCTTTCACTCTCAATCTTCCTGGGGAGTCGTAGGCCACCAGCGCAACCAGCAAAAGCTCTTGGTGCTGGAAAGCCTCAACCACCCCAGTCCATTCACCAATCCAATCACTCACTATGCCCCCTGTGGCCTCTCTCACTAGCCACAAAGGGGCAACCAGTCACTCTTACCTACCCTGTCTCTCACTCAGGGTTAGGTACTCTCTCAGTCCCATACAATCCTGGACCCCCTCCCGCCACTCTCACTTGCGGGGGGAACCACACTCACACACAAGACCCCGCAATTTCGTGCCGCCCTGGCAGTGGGGGTGGTTGTCCTTCAGTAACCAACAAGCTAACGCTATTGGGAAGATCTTCATTAATCCCAATAGTGGAGTCCAGATATAAAGTATGTAGAAATATACAAGTCCGTTCAATCTCGGGAGCACCCCAGTTCCAGTTCATTGATCTTTGGGAAGCTGCTTCGCACTCCACACCCCCCGAATTATATGCATTTGACTTCAGGTTCCTGCAAATTAAATTGAGGAAAGGGTCTGAATTCAAGCCCATAATTTTCTAGGATGCCCTTTTGATGTGTAGTACATTATTTTTAAAAATCTTCTGCTTCTCTGTCTTATATTTTTAATATGGACATTTACTAAATGTTGAACTGAAGTTAAAGTAAATGTGTCAGAGTGGAGCAATGAGAATTGGCTGTAGTAAGGAGAACAGACAAAACTAGGAGCAAGACAAAATAGAGAGAATGGACAAAACTAGAAGATGGTTGGAACTGAGCTATTGTGTTTCTGAACAACAGGCAGTGACCAATGCTTGCATAGTTTGGGGATATATTTGGCCTATACTGAGCAATGCTATTTGCAACAGTTCATTGATTTCTAGCATCCTAAGAATATCAAGATACTAACTCTTCTGTTGGTTAATGCTTGGGAACAGCTTAGTACTATATCCATTCCCCAGAAAAAGAATCTTTCTACATTTCTTCAGCAGGAGGAATTTACTCCTCCTGAAGTCACCCCACTCCACCGAACCTAGGGTATTACCAGTGCTAGAGAGTGCAGTTCTCCTGTAATTTGTTCTATCCATTCTTATTCAATGTAGTAAAAGAAACTTTGCTTTCAAGAAAATGTTGAAAAAATTCTCAGGGTTGGAGTGTGATGTTCTTGCATTTATTTAGTTACAAGTTGGCCAATGGGAATATGTGAGTATATGAGGTGATCACTGAGCATTATGTGAATGGCCTGTCTGTTATTGTGCAATCATCTTTCCATCAGTCTGCATCTATCTATCTATCTATCTATCTATCTATCTATCTATCTATCATCATCTATCTATCTATCTATCTATCTATCTATCTATCTATCTATCTATCTATCTATCTATCTATCTCAGTCTGCAGCTTCACAGACTTCCTGTGCTTTAATTAAATCCCAAGAAAAGAAGCCAAGAAGGAACTCTTCCTATGAGACTTGTTCAGTAGCTGTGCTTCCTATCATTGATAAGGATGAGTCCTGCTGTTGAAAAATTGTGAGAAAATTTCTCTTCCCCCTGGAGAAATTCAGATAAATTGTCTACCCAATTTTTCTGCTTACATATTTCATGGAGAATTTTTCAAGGTTATTTGTCTTACAGAGGGGGGCAATGGTAAAACATGTGCCATGAGGCAAATGCCACCCCTTGTGTAACACTGCTTGCAAGTATGTAGGAGGCAGAGCTTGCACCATGATGTCATGAGACAAAATTTTGTCATTTTGAAGAAATCTCAGTTTGCTGTAGAGGCCCATGTTTTTTCTGGTCTTTAGAGGGAATGTTTAAACTACACATTCATTTTCTCCCAGTTCAATGTGAGTATCCACTTCTGATAACATCCTGGGTTGGGTGGAGGGGGGTGACTTTCCATCAGTCATAAAGTGTTCTGCCCTTGCTTGATAGCTCCATATTTTGCTGCCCTATAGCGAGCTATATATAGCCAGTTGTTTTTCCTTGAAAAAATTATCATTGCTTTTCACATGCAGCTAGAAAATATTTGTTCTCACAACCTATCATTAAACCTCAGCGGTAACTTAAAGATGTAGTAAAGAATGTAATGGTTATATTGTATTATAAACTGTGTTTATGTAGCAGTAAAACCCAGCATCCATTTAGTCTCCAAAGCTTTGCTTTTTATTTTACAAAGCTTTGCTTTTTTTATTATTATTATCCTAGCCCACCCAAATCACACCCCAACCCTACATCAAGATGCACCAATGAACCAGCTGATTATGTGTGTCTTGTTTTTTATTGTTAGGGTGCTTTCTGGTGTTTTAAATTGCTGTTAGCTGCCAAGTATTATGAATTTGAGATAGGCAGCCATATTAATTGAATGAGTGAAAGATATTTAATTGGGCTCAAACACTTGTGAAATTTTGTCCAATTGTGCTTCCTTGGAGCATCCCTGATGGTTTTTATTACAATGGCCACTAGAAATAAGTGTTCTGCAGGACAGCTTGGTTTGGTGAAAGAGCTCTTTCCTCTGGGTTGTCAGTTTTATGGGGAACTCATCTACAAAGATTGCAGAGAGAGATGCTTTCCTTTATTTTGTTCCTGCGAGGAACTGAATACTAGTTTCAGAGGTTGGTATAGACCTCTTTGCCAATCTCCTATTTGATATTTACTGAGAAACTTAAATTGCTGGGTTTCCTACAAATCAGGGGTATGTGAGAAGCACACAGACACGTTCATCAGATTTGGTATGAAGGTTAGTTGCTCACATTTAAGATATATATTGAACAGTGAAAGTCAATACAGCTCCCAGCTGCCCTGAAGGTATCTAGAAGGCCCTGTGGCTACTATGTCCCAAGAGTGTAGTATTCATTCCCTGTGTTTTTATGTTTGCTGTTACCTTATTATTTAATCCCTGAGTGTTCTGGTTAAGCTTGATGAAATGTGTGGACCAATACATGCCTAGCAAAATGGCAGGCTTTTTCAAAACATAGGATGAAAGCATTGTCTCACATCTGGAAGGATTAGTTGAGGCATGCTTTGTTTGCTAAATTAAAAAAAAGTGAATAGCCAAGTCTTTTGAGATAGTATTTTATTTTTTACTCCTCTGTTCTAAGGCAGCATATCCCAGTGATCCTGTATTCCATCACAGAGAGATCAGTATAGGTTTTGCAAGTTATCTGAGCCTTGAACATCATTGCCTACCTCTATACATGTAATGCTAAACAATGCATCTTAATTGTCATAATAGAATTATTTATTAGAGGGGGAAACAATACCAAGCAATTTGCAAGCAGTATAGAAATAAATATTTTATTTATATATTTATTTGTCAGATGTATAAGGATGCCTGACTCCATGAAGACTTGGGGAAGCATACAACATTAAAAACAAGAAACAATGTAAAAAAGATCTATCTTAGGAATGCCTTTAACTCCTAAAAAGGAGAGACTTGTCTGCAGACAGTCTATGAATATTTGCCTGGGACATTTGTGAATGTTGTAGGGTAAAGTGAATAGATTTTTATAAACACACTTTTTCCTAACCAGAAAAAATAGGGTATTTTCCCCATCTACTTTCCCGTAACAGGAACAAGTATAGATCAATTCTTTCCTGACATCTGACACTTTCATTAAGATCTGGGGTATAGTCTGTTCACTTTCCAACTTCAGTCACCTTGATAAGTGAACCTCATTCAGCCAAGCATTTATTCTGTGATTAATCTATGAAGGTTATTAAAGTATTAAATTTTATGCATCAGAGAGGTGGGGGGGATGGACTTGAACTCTGTAGCACATTTGGATTCTATCACTCAGCAGGCTGGATCATGTATGTTAATCTAGATGTATGAAGTGCTTTGTTCTTCATGACTTCCTGGCTCTTTAATTTTATAACTATAATTTTCATATTCCATATCCATAATTCTCAAATTCCAGGCCCATTCAAAGATCAGCCCTATCATCATAGCTAGCTTTCATTACATCAACAAACAGAGTAGTATTACTCATAAACATCTCTTTATTATGAGAGAGGCAGAGATGCCCAAATCAGCATACTATAATGGAGGTGGCTAGAATATGAATACTGGACACACAGGTGGTACATGCCTAAAGTTTCCACTTTAGGGTGAAGATTTGCAAGTTATGAGTAGGAAACATTGGAACAGGATTATTTTTCCCGATATTGTCCTGATGTGATGTGTAGGTAAAGATTACCTCAAATTAAGCTTAATGTCCATACAGTTTTTTTAAAAACAATGTGGAAGTGGTATGCTACTGTCTTCTTCTGGGATGTGTTTTTGATTTCCCAGTCTAGCCTATGGCCTGGGGTATCCCATCCAAGTACTAACCAACTGCAACCTCCTTAGCATTATTTAAGAACAGTCAAGGTTGGGTAGGTGTTGTCTACTGTAATGATAACAATATGCACCTCTTGGCTTTTTCATTAACTCTTCTCCTAGATTTCCATGACTTTATTCATTAGAAGTTGATGGGAAGTTAACTTATAACTTAGATAAATTACTGCCATTAGAAGAAAGAGCAGCAAGATGCTCCTTTGTTAGGCTGACCATATTTCAGGATGGCAAAACGGGACGGGGTCTTATGTAATATTCCATATTCATGAAAAAGACAGGGGTCCCCGCCCCTCGGTCCACGCGATTGGCTCCCGCCTGCAAACCCCACCCCCAGGTCCGCATGATTGGCTCCCACCTGCAAACCCTGCCCCCGGTCTGCGCGATTGGCTCCTGCCAGCAAACCCCGCCCCCGGTCCATGTGCTTGGCTCCCACCTGCAAACCCCGCCCCAGGTCCGCGTGCTTGGCTCCCACCTGCAAACCCCACCCCAGGTCCGCATGATTGTCTCCTGCCCGCAAACCCCGCCCCTGGTCCGCGTGATTGTCTCCCGTCTGCAAACCCTGCCCCCAGTCCATGTGATTGGCTCATGCCTGCAAACCCTGCCCCCAGGTCCACACGATTGGCTCCCGCCTGCAAACCCCACCCCCCGGTCCACGCTCAGGCTCGGATCTCCTTCCACACCATTCCTGCCGGGTTTGAAAAACGGGACAAAATTGAGATTTTTATGAAAACAACGGGACGGTTGAAAAATGCTAAAAAACGGGACTGTCCCATTCAAAACAGGACGTATGGTAAGCCTATCCTTTGTTGATACTGTTACTAGAGATCTGAAGTTTGGAACAACTGTAGCATATTTTGCCAAGTTTCCCTAGCTCCAGGAAAACCATTCTTTCTTAATACATTCAACTCCATTTTAATATGTTGAAGTCCTTGATATTTATATCCACATTAATTGTGGCACTGTGGAGACCTCTAAGCAGTGGCATCTTCAGGAATAGGTCAAAATTGTCAAGTGTGGCATTGCAACACTCCATCCATCATCTTACTGATTTTGATAACACCATCCAGCCGAACACCGCTGACTGTTGCCTCAGTACATCATCAAATATGCATAAGTGAAAAGGACTGTACCACTTAGACCACTTTGAGCATCACTATTAAGCCATCATTGTTGCTAATAGAGTTTTATGGAGTTAAAAGATGATTGCTAGCTGATCTTACAATTTGGGAATAATGTTAGACTAGGACAGGAGGAGGACTAGATTTAAGTTTCTATTCAGCCATGGAATTCAGTGGGTGACTTTGGACTATCTGTCAACCTAACCAACTTCACAGTGTTGTCCTTATAAGGATAAAATGAAGAAAGTATGCCATGGGTGAGAATAAAAATGGGATATTAATTTAATAATACAATTAAAATAATTTTAATCCCCTAAATAATGTTTTGGAGAGCCAGTTTGGTGTAGTGGTTAAGGCACTAGGTTAGAAACCGGGAGACCATGAGTTCTAGTCCTGCTTTAGGCACGAAGCCATCTGGGTGACCTTGGGCCAGTCATTCTCTCTTAGCCCTAGGAAGAAGGCAAGGGCAAACCACTTCCAAATCTTGCCAATAAAACTGCGGGGCCTTGTCCAGGCAGTTGCCAGGAGTCAACACTGACTCTAAGGCACAAAAAAAAGTTTTACATTATCAGACAAAAGTATTATAAAATGAGAAACGAATCTGTAAGACTTAAAACCTGAAGCTTCAATTAAGCACGTACCACATCTGAAGTCATACACAAGTCTGAGCAAAGTAAATACTAAGGTGCCTTCCTTTGTCTACCTCCTTTAGCCATCATACATAACTCCTTATTTCATCCTACATATTCTCTAAAGGGGCCTGAGCTGCGTGACAGTCATATTTGCCTCAATGCTGGATCTAAAGATTTTAAAATATTAAACAGCAACCACACAAAACATTAAAGAATAACAGGACTTAAAACCAGACTTTTGCTTTGCTCAGCCTCTTTCCTTGGCTGCTGATTTGCGTTACAGTGAACTCATTATTTCAAAGGGCATCCTGAGCAAGTGAGTAATAGGTGGCTAGAATAAAAGCTGAGGTGAGGCAAGCCTCAGCCCCTTCCTTAAGTACAAAATGATTAACAAAATTGGCTGATGTTCCAGCTCGGTGCCGTTAGTGATAATGGATTAAGTGACCAAATTGAATATGTTATGAATGATGCCAAATGTTCATATGCTGAACCTGAAAATTTGAGTTGTTTACAGGGACACTGGGCAAGAGTTAATCCATGAAAGACTTGGCAAATGATTCCCAACTTTTCCACGGAGCTGCATAACATCAGAGCCGGTTGGCAAGGTGATTTTATTAGCAGCTAGTACATGCAACCCTTGGAGATGCAAACAAAGGCACTCAAGGAATGTGACAGCTACACAGCCATGCAGTGTGATATTCTGAGGAAGATTAAAGGAGTTCTATGGTGTAGAAGGAGTGTTAGCTGTCCAGCAGATCTGGAAACTGCATTTCAATTAAATTGATGAGCTGGAATGACTAACAGAATATGAAGCAATTGAGCAAAAGATTTTATTCATTTCCATCATGCCAACCTCTGCTCCCAATCTCTCCTGGAAGCCAGTTACTTTAGGAATGCTAAGCTTACAAATTTGGAGGAAGAGGAATATTTCAGTGTCTCTTTTATCCTTACTTGGGGTATCTTGGCATCATGAAAATATAACAGATAAAATGGAGTCATAGAGCAATCTGTTGTGAACATGGAGATAAGGATATGAATAATATAAATCCCATCTACATTTACTTTTGATTACATCATATATGAGCATATTTCAGAGTATAAGCTAAGATTTCATTCCTGTGTTCCGTCCTATTCTGAGAATTTTAACTGTAAATTACTTACCTGCAAGGGAAATTAGGCTGAGAGTGACTTGGCCCCAAGTTGCCCAGTGTTTCCATGACCTTAACCTGGGTCTCCCCAGTCCTAACCTACTAATTTAGAAAATATTTTCCTCTGTATCTTCTAAAGCATCCAGGGTGGCCATAATCAGGAACAAAATATGAACAGCTTGGAAATGATTCCAATACTTTCCCCTCTAGTATGAATTTCTTGATGGGTTTTATTCATGCTCATGATCTCAAAATGTAGAATTGGAAAGGAACTTCTCCCTGATTCAAGCTGGAAACAGATATGCAGCTGTCTTTTATTTATTACAACATACTGTATATAGTTTAGCTTACTTACCAGAGTCTTCTGGAGCTAATCTGTAAAGACTTTTCTATAAGCATCAGGCTCTGTCTGTGACACACTGTGGCCAACTTACTTAAACTGGGCTAAGTTTGAGCCAAGCTAAATTCTTGACTAGTAATGGTGATGTCATTTGACCCCATCGTATTTAGTTGGCAAAGGTCCAAGTCATTGAAAGAAGAATTTGGGAGACGTCATTCTCCCATATAAATATGATAGGAAGAATTTGAAGTGCCTGACAGAATATAAACAACATAAATCACATGTTCTGCTTATTTTTTCATGTGGCAAACACTCCTTTTTACACAAAACGAGCTCTTGCGTCAGTAGGGGGATCTGTGACATGATCCTGGGAAGAGATTTCCCCGTCTGAAAGCACTGCTTGAGTAACTATGCTTCTTTTGATCTAATGGGCACAACAGGTAAAGAGGGTGCACTCTCATCTGTTCAAAAAGGAACTGAGTAGGGTCAGAAATGGTCTCCTTTCTACTTGGTTTGATGGAGCAATAGGCATCAGAAGGAAATCAGGACTGAGGTACAAATCTATGGCTGTCTCTCAAATAACCTGAATCAGTGGACTAACAGTCTTGCTTTGTAAGGCATTGGAATAGATAGCCTCATAATCCCTTCAAATATATGATTCCATGAATATACTCTACATTTATTACAAATCAATTCTATTCATTACATTCCTCAGGCCTTGGCAGGATATTACATGTGATGGAGAGGAGCTAATCAATATTTCCCATCATTATAATAACCCATCATTATGTACAGTGGAAACAATGACTAATGCTAATATGGTAAATAATAAGGTGTTCTTTTGGTGGCCATTTTGAAACACAAACCTTTAGATGAGACAGGGATAACCACTGTAGTTCCTTAAGGCTAATTTGGGGGAGTTGTTTAAAACCTTTTGAACTGTACATCTGAAAAGAGGGATTATCTCACTTTTGATTCTGTAATCTCTTCTGGGACCTTTCTTGGCTAAAGAATGGAACAAAGAGCTTGACATTATATGAGAGGAGGAGGAGGAGGAGGAAGATATTGGGAAGAATTAAAAAATATGAGAATGCATGATTTGACATTGTTCAGGTGACAGTAAACAAAACATACAGTCATGCACCTGGGAAACCTGTAAGCCATTTTGCTGTCAACAGAAAATGACCAGGGCAAGGCAGGAATCCTGACTGATCACAGAATAGCTGAGGTAAGAAAACCAAGCTCACTTCATGAGGCATCACTTGAAAATGTATTACATGGTTGTCGTTTATGTTCAGCAAAAGCGTATAACAAAACTGGAACAATTTAAAATGCATTAAAATGTAACCTTTAGCCAGGGGGTCACAAGTGGTGGCCGTGATTCTGATGATGCAGAGGGAAGGTCTCCCAAATAGTCTACCAGAGGAGTGACCTTGTTTTTTCCCTTCAGAAACTTTCCAGCACAGCAGCATTTGGAGGAAGAAAAACCTTTCAAAATGGTACCAGGTTGTGTGTTATACTAGGACAGAGCTTTCCAAACGTTTTGCGTTGGCGACACACACCAACGGTGGCAGCGGCAGCGGCGGCGCCTGTGGTGTCCTGATGTGCCGCGCTAAAACCCGGAAGCGCTGATGGGAGGAAGCGGCACCCACGCCAATCAGCGCCTCTGCCGTGGCAGCAGCAGCGGCACCGATTGGCGGGGGTGCTGCTTCTTCCAGTTCCCCCCATCGGCGCTTCCGGGTTTTAGCGTAACACACCAAGACACCGCAGGTGACACAGTAGTGTGTCGTGACACACACTTTGGAAAGCTATGTGCTAGAATGTGGGGAGGAAGCACTATTACAGCTATCCCCTTCTTTATGTTTCTATTAAAAATATACTTTGCCCTATGGAATAATCAGTGAAAACCTCTGGATCCACTGGCTATTAACAATCAGTAATTCAGTGTCAAGCATAGACAAAATTGGCAAACTTCTGATCTTTACCATTAATTGTCATGTTGCTAGAGATGCAACAAGATTAATGCTTCATTTAAACTTCAGTTTGTATTGTATCCTATAACTGTTCCTTTTTGGGAGACAGTCATAACATGTCTTAAGTCAACTTTGATTTTGGGTTAGGGTTTAATATTCTCACATGAACATGGAAACTGACAGCCAAACAAAGAAAGTAGATTTTCTATGCCCCACTTATAGCTAAAAGATTTACACCTCAGCATTGGAAGGATAAATATATGGCTCCAAATACTCAGTGGCCTCCAGGGATGATTTTACTAACAACTTTCAAATGAATTACTTATGAATGTATATTAGGTATGAATGGTTAAAAGGAAATATGACAATTTATTGAAATACTTATATAGAATTTTTAGATATGTATTTGTGAATGCATGCCCTGTTTCTGTTTTCTTTTTTCTTTCTTCAGAACTTTATGTATTATTTATCTTTTGTTTCTTGTTATAATTTTTTTGATTTAATTGACAAAATACTAATAATACTAATACTAATACTAATACTAATAATAAATGTGTCCTGAGAACTAAGAATATTTGAACTAAGTTTGAGTGACTGTTTCTTGGCTGCATGTGGTCAGATCTGCACAGGCCATTCAAAAAAGTTGATTGCATTTTATTCCCATTTCTAACTTGTGTTTTTTAGGTGACAAATTATTTCTGGAGCTGTCATGAAATGACCAAAAGCCAGAGGCTCCATGGATTATAGTTCTATGCTGGAAATCCACCAGTGTGAGCAAGCACATAGAATTTTCCTGTATTTCCTACTTCATCTGCTAGTTGGAAGAATTCCACTCTCCTTTCATTTATTTGGGAATATTTAAATTAAGCGATCATAGATGAACTGAACATTATTTATTTATTTAATTTCTATAGCCACCCATCTCAACAAGTGACTCTAGGTGGTTTACAATCAATTAGATATACACATGTGTAGCAAATTCTGAAAGACTACTTATTGCCCCACCAAGAAAAGTTAGAAATGTTTGAGGAATAGGTCCTCTGAGAATTCTGAACTATCCACATCCCCTGCACTATATAGATCAGAATACAGTTATCCTTTTGATTCCATACTTCTCTGAATTTTATGTATAAAAGGATGTATACAAAATGTTGTATACTGGTCAAACATGAATTGGATAGAACCAGGTTCACTGAGTGAATTAGAGCCTGTCACACACTCTCCCTCTCGGTTAAACTTTTCTTGCAGAGTTGGTAAGGGGATAAAATGACTCCTCATGTAGGCCACCTTGAGCTCTTAAAAGGGGATATAAATGCAGAAATCAATAACCAAATAAATTCATTTCAAATGTGTCAACATTTCAAAATCTGACAATGTATTTACGTCACAGTCGTTGAATACACTTACCAGGAAATAATTCCCACTGAGTTCAAGGTGGACAGTTCTAAGTAATAATGTATACTTCTGTACTAGAGGTAAAGGTAAAGGTTCCCCCCGCACATTTGTGCAGTCGTGTCCGACTCTAGGGGCTGGTGCTCATCTCCGTTTGTTAGCCGAAGAGCCAGCGTTGTCCGAAGAAGCTTCCACAGTCATGTGGCCGGCATGACGCACGCAGAATGCTGTTACCTACCCACCGAAGTGGTACCTATTCATCTACTTGCATTTGCATGCTTTCAAATTTCTAGGTTGGCAAGAGCTGGGGCTAGTGCGGGAGCTCACTCCGTCATGCGGGACTAGGGATTCGAACCTCCGAACTTGCGATCTTCCGATTGACAAGCCTGGTGTCTTACCCGCTGAGCCACCACGCCCCTGATACTTCTGCAGTACTATATCAGAAATATGTATTTTGTGAAAATATGTGTTCAAAATACATATTTTAATATGAATTTTCATACTGGCTTTCTCAGATTACAAATTAATGTGGAAACAGAAACAAGCAATCAAAAAAGAACACGTATGAAGTCGTCACAGACTGGAAACAGACTGATCCATCCATCCTTAAGAAAGGTTGCTTTGGAAGGCTAATGCATCTCTTCCCTGGCTAATTCATCATTCCATACCATCACCTCTCAAAGCACGACCCCCCATTTCTTTTTAAAAGGACTGTCACCTGCAATCTTAATCAAGGAATTGTATGAATTTTAATTGACTAATCAACATGCTTCAGCAGTGCAATCCTAACTCTATCACTGCTGGGTGAGGGGGGAATGGAGGTTGCCAGCAAGATACATCTACCAGTATGCAGACTTGGTAAAAGGATGAAAAGGGACAGTTCCAGGACATTTGTTAGAGATGGCCTCGGAGTTGCTGGCACTATTCTTTCCTTGAAACGAAGATTGAGGCTTCTTACCTACACAATCATCAGGCTATTGTACGTATTTTCCCCTTATTAAAACTAGGGGGGGGGGCACTGAAAAGAAATAATTCATCATAATATTTTCATTTGATTAAGCAACTGTACATAAGTGCTATTTTCTTTTTAAAAAAGCTGTCCATGTTGCCTTACACATGTTTAGATGTAACATGTATATATGCTCTTGCTTTCTTGAATACCAAACAACATACTGCTATGAACTATTGGATAAATATACCATGTTATTCATAAAATTCTGAATATAACATATTCATTACTGATTTCAAATGTGAATGAAAAATCCAAAGGCTGTTATACTGGGCACCAGAAAATGCAATGTGAAATTCTGGGCTATTTGGTGAGGAGCAACTGCAAAGCATTAAATGGTATGGATTAACACAGAACAGATGAAAGAGAAGAAACTTATTGTTATAAAAACAAATATAATCTGTGCATGGAAAAGTAAGAAGTCAGAACATTTCTAATCATTGTTTCCCCTAGAACTTTTGAAGAAGAAAAAAACTTATTAGTTTGAAATAAAGTTGGGAAATAATTAATGAAGGGCATAGTATAATGATCTTTAATCTGGTATCTCAATGATTGGCCTGTAAGAGTTTGGAAACATTTCATTTCCTTCTAGGGCTTTACTCTCTCGATGCTTTGTCTGAAGCTTTAGAAAGGGAAGAAGAGGAAAAAGAGTCCCCCTAGAGGGAGATGGAGCGGTGAATATAAATCGAATTATAAATAAATAAAATAAATAAAAAAGAAGATTGGGCGTGATGGATTTAAGTCAAAATAATAAAATGCATAGTGTCAACATCTACATGCCAGCTTATGTTTATGCTTATTATCATGATGTTCCAGTTGGATCAGCTTAGGCATTGGACTTGGGTCAATGTAGGAAATGCAGGGTTATCATATCTGAGCTTCATAAATCTTCTAGAGCAGGGGTCGGCAAACCGCGGCTCGCGAGCCACATGCGGCTCTTTGGCCCCTTGAGTGTGGCTCTTCCCCAGGCAGGCGTGGCGGGCGTGGCGGGGCAGGCGCGGCAGCGGCATGGTGTGCGTGGCGGCGGGCATGGCGGCAGCAGCAGGCGCGGCAGTGGCATGGTGTGCGTGGCGGCGGGCATGGCGGCAGCAGGCCCTAAGTGTGCGTGATTGGCTCCCGCCCGCAAACCCCGCCCCTTCCACGCGATTGGCCCCCGCCCGCAAACCCCACCCCCTTCCACGCGATTGGCTCCCACCCTCAAACCCCGCCCCCTGGCCCTCGAGTGATATTATAAATTTTATAAATGTCAAAATGGCTCCTGGCATAAAAAAGTTTGCCGATCCCTGTTCTAGAGTATCACCAGACAACAGCAAAGAGATAGCCAAGCTGTATCTCTCTGCTGACATCTAGTTATCATCTGGAATTTTGCAGCCAAGATATGGTAGCCCCAAGGCATGTTACAGCTGTCATTCTTAGAAAATGTGTGAGTATCTTTCAGTGCATCGTTAGCTCCCAGTTTGAAGTACATCAGGCAGATTTTTAAAGGAGTATGCCACTTAAACGTTTGCAGAAAATATCACTGCCAATTTCATGTTGCACTTTGCAGTATTGCTCACTTGCTTAAAGGATCTATCTAACATGTGAACCATCTTGCTTACCCTTACTTTTTGCTTTTCATGTTATAATCTGAATATTGTTCTAAGTTAATTTTATTAGGTGTGTGGTGAATGAAGTAGCCTGATTCAGTACTCAGATTCGGCCTCACTGAATACTTCCATCCTGACTATTCCTATAAAATCTGGACTTTGAATATGATCTAATGGAGTTATGTGCAAAAGAAGGACTGAAAAGGGAATTTGGATTTTTTGCCCCCCCTCCTTTGTTTGAGATTACTGAATTTCTCATAACATGCTTTACAGGTAAAATACCAGTTCCAAGAAACTAAACGAGTTCTATGAGTATTTGGACAGAAGTAATCTATATGTTAGACCAGAGCTTTCCAAACTTTTCATGTTGGTGACACACTTTTTAGACATGCATCATTTCGCAACACACTCTTACAGCAGGGCACAAGGCAGGCACTAGGACCTGCGCAGAATCACAGCAGGTTTGGAGGCAGCAGGGCACAAGGCAGGCACTAGGACCTGCGCAGAATCACAGCAGGTTTGGAGGCAGCAAGGCACAAGGCAGGCACTAGGACCTGCATGGAATCCTGGCAGGGCAGGTTTTGAGGCAGCAAGGCACAAGGCAGGCACTAGGACCTGCGTGGAATCCTGGCAGGATTCGGAGGCAGCAGCAGCCGCGACACACCCAGACACTGCTGCCGACACACTAACGTGTCCCAACACACAGTTTGGAAAGCTCTGTGTTAGACAGACATATTCCTTCATTTTGAGGATTGCCACAATAGCTCTAGTATAGCTTTAAAATACTACACTAATAGTAAATATTAGTAATAGTAAATATTACAAGAATTAGTAATTCTAATAGTAAAATAATTTAAAGCTATAGAAAAAATATAGGATGCAAAATGATTATTTCTTACAGGACCACAGCACAATGCAGAATATTTTTCAGAGAATTTAAACACAATCAACTCTCTTGAGTGCAACCAACTCTACTGGACCTTCACCAAATGGATTCTACTAGATTTCTCTAATCTCTACAGCTATCCATGCATTTCCAAATCTAACTTGGAGGGCTGGGGAACCTTCAGAACAAAAGGGATGTGCAAGGTTAACTCAGGGGAAAAGAGGAAGAAATGGATGAAAGCATATGTTGCATTCTGGCTACTGTGTATTAATTGCCTATCTTTCTCCATAGTTTTGTTATGTAAAGCTACAGTCTGATATTCTCTTTTTCCCAATCCAGGTGGATCTTTATACATTTGAGTCATATTATCTATTTCAGTTCAACCATTTCCATTCTTCTTCTGGTTGCTGCTGCATGCTTTGTTGATATCTGAGTAATTTTCTAAAAAGTTTGTTTTATTAAATATGTAACAGCTACTTCAGTACCCATTTTCGGTTGAAATGGACTTCATCTCAAGCAGTCAATTCATGTCAGGGTCTTTGAGACGGAAAGTGCATTCTCCAGATCTGGAACTGAACAGAGCCGTAAGGCTGGGCTTCTGCCCTTTATAATGATACAGAATTTGATCTATCACTTTATCTTCCCATTTCCAAATGATTTTTCTATAACTTATCAGAATCAAATTTACATACCTTTCAAATAATTAAAGTGCTATACAAGAGTCTTTCAACTGGCAGAAACCTAGACTGACACAAATGTTTCTCCACTGCTGATCCCCATCCTGCCATAAGACAAATTTTATTTACAGGATGTCCTTGTTTAGCGACTGCCTTGGACAGTGACCGTTCACAATTATGACGGTAATAAAAAAAGTAACTTTGCGACCGATCCTCGCATTTACCACCTTCTCAGGTTTGTAAAGCAAAAGAAAGCTGAACTTAAGATCGTAAACACAGTCACAGTTTCACTTAGCGACTGCTTTGCTTAACAACCAAGTTGCCGGTCCCAATTGTGGTCGCTAAACGAGGACTACCTGTATTTACTTAAAAGGTTTATAGACTGCTCCAATCAACCAACTTTGGGATTAAAAGCAGACGAATTTAAAACAAAACAAAATACCATACACTGTAACCATATAAAACTATGAATCATGATCAAAACAATAAAAGCCAATCCATTATCCACAGAGGTAGTCATAACGACCCATTCCCCCAGCTTCGTGGAGCAAGCAAGTTTTCACCAGTTTTCTGAAGACCAGGAGGGAAGGGGTGTTAGAGATTACCGAGAGAGCCTAGTGGAACTTATTGAGTGGGCAGTGGGAGAAGGCAGTCCTGCAGATACCTATGTCCTGAACCATGAAGGGCTTTAAAGGTGACAACCAGGACTTTGAATCACACCCAGAAGCCAACTGACAATCAGTGTAGCTCTCAAATAGAGAGCCCCAAAATAATTTGACTCATTGAATTCTGTGCCAGCTGTAGCTTCCAAATGGTCTTCAAGGGCAACCTCATGTAGAGTGCACTGGTAGTTCAACCAAGGGGTGAGTAAGGCATGAATGACAGTGAGTATTGTCTTGTGTGGTGGTGCATTATTTACTGTCGGCACATTAGGGAAAGGGATTGGTAGGTTCCTATGGCTTTGTTTCCCTACCCCATCAACAGCTGGTGGAAAACATCTTTCCTTATGAGGGCTGGGGCCAGGAGAGGAGGCAGAAAGGAGACAATAGTTGGCTCACCTTCAAAGTCCCAGAGTCTCCAGTCTCATGGATTGACCAGGGAATTGGAGAGGTGTTGAGTAAAGAGGCAGCTCCCCTTCTCTTGCCATCTCTCCTACCCCTGATAGCTGTTACAGCTGACAGGCACAATGTGGCAGGAGGGGAACGCCCATTGCACCTTGCAGTCACCCTACATTACAGCTGACAGGCATTTGGGTGACAGGAACTGTACAGAGTGACAGAAGTCACCCTCCTACTGTAACTTGCACCCCCCCCCCCCGTGTTAAGTCAAACTATTTTTAAAGATAGGTTTATCACTCTTATGAAAGAGTGGTAAATATGTATTTAAAATAGCCTGACGGACAGCTGAGAGCCACTGGTGGAGAGGGGTTGCATGATGCAGCACTGCATGCACTGGCCTGTTTAGGTTACTTTTGAACATGGACTGAGCACTCTTCTGGAAGAGGAGTGTAGAGAGTACGGAAGATTATTTTGATGGAGATATGCAAGAACTGTTACCAAAGCGACAACATATCTTAAGTCCACAACAGACAGAAAATACAGTATGTGGAAGAGGCTCAGACAGACACCTCACTAATTTACAGGAGTATAAGAAGGGGGAGGACAGCACAATCACACACTTGCCAGATTCTGTTAGTATAGCTACTTTCAATAAAAACAGTTTTAGCCTGCCTGTGGAGTTGATTTCCTGGTCTGTTCTACCTGGTGCGGCTGACAAGGAGTAAACATAGTTGTCTATGAGAGCACTAAGTATTTGAACCTTAATAAAATGCATTCTGGCATGACAGTTGCATGTAAGAAAGATTTCAATGTATGAATGTTCATGAACTTTCCATTATCCACTAGAACATTTTATCCACATGTAGTCAAGGTGCTCAATGTACGTTATTACATTTGTAGAACATACTGGCTTTTTAGAAAAATAGTCCATGTAGATTCTCCCTGAATCAATAAAATAAATACTGTGTCTATCTTGTCTTTATTTTAATGATGCATTTGAGAAAGCTACGCCTGTCATACTTTTACTGTATGCCAATATCTCCATTCCGGCAATATGCTTATTTGTAAAATTCACCTTATGAGCAATGGCGAGTTCGACAAATAAGCATATTACTTAAATGGGATTTATAACGCTCTTTATGTAGGAAATCTTCCCATGCTCCTTATATCTTAACTTTCAACATTTTAAATATGTTTTTTTATGTGTCATCTGAAAATAATAGTCGTAAGTGTAGATTTTTCTTTAATATTGCATGAGGACCAAGCTAAGGAACTCTGCTTTATTTGGGGATTTACTAACGCTCCTCAAATTTCTTGATGGTCCCTCTACCCCATCTTCAGATTACAGTTACATATTTTTACCAGTCCTAATGGCCAGTACAGCCTTTTCCCCTTTCTTATTACTAGCTGTGATTCAAAATCTTTATGTTTTTTTCACCTATGGTTCCAATGCTAAAGCTAATTTTTCAGGCAGAGGTCCAGTACTTGCAACTTCAATCATTTGCCAAGGAAAGTTACTATCAGACCAAAAATTTGTGAGATACAAATAGCTAATTGCAGAGTTAACACAATATGCTATATTTAAGATTCTGATTTCATCTCCAGCTCTACAATATCAATTCTCTCCTTTAATACGATATTTGAAAAAAGGCAATTCTATAAAATAAAGATAAAAAACTGCTTAATGAAACACTGAAATATTTTACTTGTTTCTCAGCCCAACTTTATAGAATTCAGCTGCAGCAATGGTAGTGTTTTATGGCATTTGGAGATGACAGACTTTGCTATTTTCAGATGTGCACTATGTGGTTTAAAGAAACTTCCACCTTAAAAATAACACTTATGAAATTTGAGGAAAACATGCATATGTTGCATTGATTAAGTTTCTTATTCCTAATTTCAGTACATGGGGAAAATGTAAAGCTGACATATATTTGCTGGTTTCTTTCCTTTTGTATCAGCTGCTTCCCATCAAATGGGAACACATCTCTCGCTTCAAGCATCCTTCTGGTGCCTTTGTAAAATACTCATCAAATCCTGCCTCTGTCCTCCTTTTGCTGGTCTATGACGAACAAAGCCGATTACTTCTCTGTGTCCAAGCAACTCTTTGTAACAATACATTTGCCTGAAGAATTTGCATTTGGCTTCTGTGAATTAGAAACAAGAAACAAAATGCAAAAAAAAGTGTGCTACATGAAATCAAAGTGAACTACAGTCAGTTGAGTCAGCTTTTATTCAAGCTGACAATGAATGGAGAGATAAACATCCTAGCCAGCATTGGAACCTACATGACAAAATCTATGGTTCTTTGCATTGCCTATCAACTGGAAATTGTGGCTTCTCCTATCCAGATTTGCCCCTTCCATGTTTCCTTTATCACATCAAACTGGGAAAACATTAAAGAGTCAATTGAGAGCACAGGAGCATTTAGTGAAGTGGCACAATGGAGAGATCATAATTCCATTCCTTGAAGGATCTGAGAGTTAAGGTAAAGGTAAAGGTTTCTCCTGCACAGTCGTGTCCGACTCTAGGGGCTGGTGCTCATCTCCGTTTCTAAGCCGAAGGGCCAGCGTTGTCCGAAGATGCTTCTGCAGTCATGTGGCCGGCATGACGCACGTGGAACGCTGTTACCATCCCACCGAAGTGGAACCTATTTATCTACTTGCATTTGCATGCTTTCGAGTTGCTAGGTTGGCTCACTCCGTCACGCGGGGCTAGGGTCTCGAACCTCCAAACTTGCAACCTTCCGATCAACAAGCCTGGCGTCTTAACTGCTGAGTCATCGCACCCCTTCTATCTGAGAGCTTACATATGGACTGGGGCTCATTCAGTGATAACTGGAAACTTACAATGACATAAGTATGCACAAATCTTATGAGAAGGTATATTTTACTTCAGATATGCAGTAGAAAAGATGTTAGCACTGAATCTAGAAGATAATTTGCAGCATTATTTAAAGATGACATACAGGAGGCAGAAGGACCATGGAGAGTACTCAAACAAACAGGGTCCCTCCTTGTGAGGGAGATGGGCGGGATATAAATATGATAGATAGATAGATAGATAGATAGATAGATAGATAGATAGATAGATATGAAAGGAAAACAAGGCCGCCAAAAGAACGGTGGCCTGTAACTTTCAGGGATTTGTTCACTCATCAAAATTCTAGTTTGGCTGCTTTCTAAGACTCTGGCCAATAATGGACCGAGATGCCCTCCGAACAGTCACTCATGCCCTTGTCATCTCCCATATAGACTATTGTAACGCGATATACATGGGGCTACTCTTGAGGAGCATCCGGAAGCTTAAACTGGTCCAGAATGCAGCCGCGTGGACAGTTATTGGGGCCAGAAGATCGGCACATGTGACACCTCTGCTGCGCGAGCTGCATTGGGTACCGGTTTGCTTCCGGGTGCAATTCAAGGTGTTGGTTATTACCTTTAAAGCCCTACATGGCATAGGGCCATGTTACCTATGCCCTACATGGCATAGGGCCATGTTACCTGAGGGACTGTCTCATCCCCAGAACATCGACCTGTCCCACCCGATCAGTCAGAGAGGGCTTGCTGCGGACCACATCGACTAAAGAGTTCCATCTAGCGGGGTACAGGAGGCGGGCCTTCTCTCCAGTTGCACCCGCCCTTTGGAATATCTTACCCCCAGAGCTGAGGCGGGTTTCCTCACTCCCAACCTTTCGGAAAGACTTAAAGACCTGGTTCTGCCGGCTTGCCTGAGAGGGAAATGCCAACAGTTCCTCTTGGGGATGGCTGGTCCCATGAAGCCTCCCAGTATTACCATTTTTAACATCTTTTATACTTGGATTTTATATTATTTATTATATTGTAACTTTATATTTATGTTTTAACTATGTTTTATTGTGAACCGCCCAGGGTCACCGATGGGGGAGATGGGCGGTAATATTAAATAAATAAATAAATAAATAAATAAATAAATAAAATAATTCAGTGAATTACCACTGTATACTCAACATAACAGAATATGTGTATTAGACATAAGCATGAGAGTATACAAGTAATTTAAAATTAAATGCAATATTTAATATAACTCTCCGCTTGCATTTCACCATGCATGTTCCTTTCTGTTTTTCTGGAACAAATAGCACTAGAGAAACAACATGTATAGTATAAGAGCTCCACCATTATGTTTGCCATGTGGCTTCTCTATTGAAAACTCAAAAAGAATTTCAAGGACATTATGTATACACAAACACACAGTACAAAATACTCAATCTGCAAATGTACTCCTTCTGCTGACATTTCCTCCTGTTTTTCTTTTCTGAGTACTGCTCTGTTCATTCTGTATAGGTAGCAGTTCTCTTCAGCCAGATAACTGGCTTTTGGAAAATGCAAAGTTGCTCTGGCAGAAAGGTGTCTGTCTCATTCCACATGTATTGATGCTAGCTACTGAACAGTTCACAACTTATGTATAGTATCTAGGAATGCTATACTCCTAATGTAATTTACATCAACCTGTTCCCTAAGCAGGAGATACATAGAGTGTGAGAAACATCTTATTTGATTTTCAGCCACATTTTAGAGTCTCTGGTATGTATGTTAAGATTTCTTTTAATCATAAAAAGTTTATGAAGGTTCTCAGTCATCCAGGTGGAATTGTCTGTAGCTTGAATCCAGTTGACATGATTCAAGCTACAGACATCATAAAAAGTTATTTGAAATATAGGTTTCTCATACAAAAAGTATTTTTTCTTAAGAATTTATCATTTAGAAAAGTTCTCCATACAGTGACATTCCATTCATGCCCTGCCATTATGGAGACATAATAGACATAATTCTGAGGTGAGCCAAGGCATCTGAAATCAACTTGGGACAAAGCTCGCATCCTCAGAGAATTTGCTGCAATTCCGGTGGGCCCCCGTTTTTACTATTTCCTAATTTTATGTAGAAATGTTTGGGACAATGGAATTTTACAGTGGGCTCTATGGAAACATAACAGCTTGCAGTAAGGGAAAAAGGAGGAGAGGTAGGAAATGAAGTTTTCTGACAGATTTGAGAGAGAACGCTCCAGTGCAGAATAATATTTGTTTGTTTGTTTGTTTATAATATTTGTTTGTTCAATCTATATAGCTACCCATCTCACATGGGTGCACTTGACATTGGGTGGCTCACACAATTAAAAATAACAAAACAAAGCAACACATACAAATAAATAGCCAAAATAATAACAACAAAAGCCATAAGAACACATTATTTATTTATTTATGTCAAATTTTGCCACCGTCCATCTCCCCCCCAAGGGGGGACTCTGGGCGGTTTACAATAAAAAGAAAACATTAAAATATGGTAATACATAAATAAATATCAGATACAAATATAAACATAGAGTAGAAAAGATAGAATAAAATCCAGATGGCAATGACAGTTTTAATGCCACTCATGTATATCTAAGGCCATCTTAGGGTGCCAGCCATCCCCAGGAGTGGCTGCTTCCCCTCCCGCCCCAAGCGAGCTGGCAAAACCAGGTCTTCAGTTGTTTTTGGAAGGCCACAAGAGATAGGGCCTGCCGTATCTCTGGGGGAAGGATATTCCAGAGGGCGGGAGCTGCTGCAGAGAAGGCCCGCTTCCTGGACCCTGCCAGATGAAGTTTTTTTAAAATAATTTTTTATTAAGATTTTAAAATACATAGTTAAAAGTTAGAAACAGAAAAAGAAAAAGAAATACAAAATAAAGTAAAAGAAAAGAAAAAGAAAAAGATATGAAAAATAGGTAGCTTCCAATCTATCTCTGGTCAAATAAGATCTATCTTAAGTGCTGGTTTTTAATACTATATATAGAAATAATTCTTTGTCTAATATATTCTATTATATTTAATCTACTCTTCAAATCCCCATGTGAGCTTCGCCCCTCCTGCATCTCGCAAATAGTCCATCAATGGTTTCCATTCTTTGAGATATTGATAATTTGAATTTTCTTTCAATAAACAAGTCATTTAATCATTTTCTGCCATATCCATCAATTTTAACATCCACTCTTGTACTCTTGGTATATTCTGAGTTTTCCAAAATTGTGCATAAAGAAGTCTTGCTGCTGTTATCATATATTGTATAATTCTAAGAAAATGTTTTTCTATTTGTAAGTCCAATATTCCCAATAAGAATAATTCTGGTTTAAACGGAATCTGTATTTTTAATATACTCTGCATCAACGTACGTATTTGAGTCCAAAATTTCTTTGCAATTTTACATGTCCACCACATGTGGTAAAACGACCCCTCTTGTTTGTTACATTTCCAGCAAATGTTAGAAACATTCCCATATATATAGACCCCGTCTACAAGAGAATTCCATCTGACGGGGTCTAGGAGGCGGGCATTCTCTGCAGTGGCACCCGCCCTCTGGAATATTCTGCCCCTGGAGGTGAGGCAAGCCCCCACACTTACGACCTTCCGGAAACAACTGAAGACCTGGCTCTGCCACCTCGCTTGGGATGGGAGGAGTAATAGCTCTTCTTGGGGATGGCTTGCTCCGTAGAGTTCTTTTAAACTTAACATCAGAGCCTCTTGGGTCTTATATATTTAATTAATTTATATAGATATACATTATGTACGGTATTTTATATGCTTTTATATGTTTTAATTGTTAACTTTGTGTAAACCGCCCAGAGTCCCCTCTGTGGGGGGAGATGGGCGGTGATATAAGTATGATTGATAAATAAATAAATAAATAAATAAATAAATAAATAAATAAATAAATAAATATTTTTGCGAGTTTCTGAGGGGTCATATGCCATCGATACATCATCTTATAGAAATTTGCCTTCAAGTTATAACACAATGTGAACTTCAATCCTTTAATCCACATATTTTCCCATTAGATGAAATTCTCTTACAGACGGGGCCCGCAACATGCCCTCTCTGCATGATGGGTGGGACAGGTCAATGTAATGGGGACGAGACGGTCCCTCAGGTAGCCAGGACCCATGCCATGTAGGGCTTTAAAGGTGATAACCAACACCTTGAATTGGACCCAGAAGCAAACTGGTACCCAGTGCAGCTCGTGAAGCAACGGTGTTATGTGCTCACGAAGCAACATTATGTGTGCCGATCTTGGAGCACCAAGAATTGCCCACGCGGCTGCATTTTGGACCAGCTGTAGCTTCCAGATACTCTGTGTGAAGGCCCTCCTGGCCACGACTGCCATCTGCTCTTCGAGCAGGAGTCGTGATTCCAGGAGGACCCCCAGATTTCGCACCGGGTCTGTCTGGGGCAGTGCAACCCCATCCAGCACCAAAGATGTTAAATTCCCAGATACCAAGGAGCCCCTCACCCACAGCCACTCCGTTTTACCAGGGTTCAGCTGATTAATGCAATTAAAACATTATACCTAACTTGAAGCACAAAGAAATGACTATTGAGTATTTGCATCATTTTTATGGAATAAATCTTCAAAAACTGAGATACTCTCAATGACAAATGAACAAACCAAACTAGGTTATGGCAATTTAAATATCAAGAAATAAGGAACAAGGAGATGTGAAACCAAACAACTCTTCCTGTCAACAATCAGTATTTTAACAATGAACAAGACAGAGATATAGAGAGATGATAATATAAAGGGTTAATTATTGACTAATGGTTTGGAGCCTAAACGTTTGCATCCATGCTTTATTTTGATGGCAGAGAAACCAGAATATGCAGAGAAGAGACTCTTCAAATAGCAAGTTCTTATTATATCAGGCCATGTTTGTTTATAAATATATTTATACCTGAAACCTGCATGTGAGCTACCAGCCCACATTTTTCAGCAACCAGGTATCTAGGAGGAAACTGGCAAGAAGGGAAGTGGGATGTTGAGGAACAGAGAGGGCCATTTTGTAAACAATTTGCAGTTGGTTATTACAGAAAAGTCTGAGAAAATGGTAGCTTCTAGCCTATTACAACATAAAAGTGTGAGAAAGATATACAGAGTTTAAAACCTTGGGCCGTACAAGAGAAAGACCCTGGGTGTTTATAGAAGCTGATCTTTGTCATTAGGGCAAATTGTATCAGCAGTCAACTTTACTCTTCTATCCAGCCCTCATCTTTGGCTTCAAGAGAAGAGGTTGAAAATCTTAGAGATGTATTGTAGTGACTTAGAGGAAAGCCTGAAACTGTGTAAAAGCATTCCAATCAATCTGAGTTTTTTGCAAAAGCCAGAGGTTGTTAGACATATGGCTCAACAAAATATATAGCTAGTAGCTTGCCTTTAGCTTAGTGTGTAGAAGACAAACTCAAGCCAAATCAGATCATCAAAATGTGTGGCTTTTTTAAGTTTTGCAATTAATTGAAATGGTACTACTCCAATATTATCCATTGCTGCCTTTAATCTTTTAGGACAGAGGTCATGGCTCCAATGTGCTTAAATTATATGGGTAATTATATGTTTAACCTGTATCAACACACTGACTTTACCCTGAGTCATTTGTATTATTTTTAATTCAGTCACAAGCACACAGCAACGATTGAAATACCAACCAGAGATAATAGAACACGATTCCCTACCATCTGAACAGGTGTATATGCATTTTCCTTCCCTTTCTACTGAAAATGGAAAGTTCCAATCAGCATGCAGAAAATAAGGACAAGAAGAAGACAAAAAAAGACAAGCACATCAACCTGTCCACAATTAAAAATTATGGTTTGTTTTAGGTCTGAATCTGGCCAGAAAGTTAGAAATGTAAGGAGATTGTGCCCAGAGGAGCTTATCAGCCATAGTTAAATTGTTGCACATACCAGCGGCCAATTATGTATTTTTGACTTTAAAGGTATTTATGGCAAAAGTTGTGGCTCAGATTTTATGGTTCCCATATGTATTATCTACCTACCTACCTACCTACCTACCTACCTACCTACCTACCTACCTACCATCTATCTCAGCACTTTAACCATCCAAAAGAACCATTTGAATTGCTAAGGAACATCTTAATAGTATAATAATGTGTTTTGAATGCAATTAGAAACTCCATTACCATGGAAACAATCAGATAAATGAGGCTTGAGCCCAGACCAAGAAAGTGGTTTAGAGAATCACCTCAGACAGCACACACACCCTGCACATGAAAATAAAAGAAGGAAGAAGGGAAGCACATTCAGACCTGCAAGATTCAGATATTATAGCTGTTCTAATAAAAGCAGTTTTAGATCTACATGGTGTCTGCTTCTTCATCTGGTCTACCTTATAGGGCTGAAACAGAATCATATATGATTGAGTTGAGGGTTTAAGACAGTGTTCTAAATTTCAGGCAGAAATTATACTTTTCCCCCTGGGTTTGGCCTTCTGATGCTCCAGGTAAACCACTGGTCCACTTGGGTAAAAATAATGGCAGAGAGTTACATTATCATTGATTTGCTGAGATTTGTGATATCTTTAGAAAACTAAGCAAATGCTTCACCAGTACAGAAGGGATGCTGTCATCCAAACTAACAGAAATATGGTGCCTTATCAGAAGAAGGCCAATAACTGTAGGGAGAGCTTTACTGCAGCTAAAGAAAATGTCTTAGGAATCTTACTATTTTAAGCTAGAGAAGAGTGTTCACATTTCACCTATTGGACTCCAGGTTCTGATGTATTCTATACTTGGATCTTATCCACCCATGTGATGTTTATGAGACTTAATCAATAGCTTATGTGCTCTTACACAGTTTGTGCTAAAGAGAACTACAGTCTGACATCTCACCCCTCCTTTAATTAAAACTGCAAAAAGGAGAGATATATACTATATACAATTCTTGCTAGACATGATGCCCAGAAATAAATGTAATGTATGAAAGCATGCTTGATACATAAAATAACTGTATACAGATGAACTCTGCAACTATCTGTTGCTATTTCTTCTCTGAATTGTATGTGTTGATCAATGATTGAAATAAAATTACTTGTTATTAGGGCATTATTTGTAAGCTGAGAAAAATGAGTCATGTGTCTATACATTCCATTGCCATATGAATTAACTGCTTACAATGTGCCATCCCCCTCCATATATATTTCAAACATCTTGAAAAGAGCAAGATTATCACTATTAAATTATCCTTCAATGCATATAGTTTCATACTCCAGAGAATGAAAGCAGTGTGAGTTAATTGAAAAATGCAAGGGAACATAATGCACAGCATTTTTGTTTGCAAGTACTCAGCCGGAGCAATCATTGCTCTACCTTTTAGCATCTCAGGAAAAGATCCTGGTGTAGAGAGATCTTCCATTTCTAGTTTGTCTAAGTTCAAGCATAGTCCCATCTCATGTTTAAAGAATATACTTCACAATATTTGATAGGCTGAAATGATGGGCTGCAATGACTTGTTCTGCAGGGTCTCACATCGGAAGCATAAATCATTTTAGCTCATTCTGTTCTACATCACTGACCTCAGTCCACCTCTTTGATATCCATGATAGGGAACATGCCAAGAATCCAGCTTTCCATACCCAGAATCTCCATCCTGAATTGCTACTCAGCTCTAATGAGGCAACTACATCACAGAAAATAGTGGGGCTGGAGGTGGGGGAATGTTAGTATCCTAGTACAAAGAAATACTAAACATAGCATCACAGACACTCAGCTCGAAGTAACTCAGTTTTAAACAAAGAAAATTGAAGCACTGGGATAAAGCCATAACTTCAAGCTGTATTTTTCTGGTGGAATTTTTACAGATAATTGCAATGATGATGACTTATTTCCTGAAGCCACAGTTAGTTTGATGAACAGAACCACTTCCATCTCAAGGTAATATTATTGATGTATTATATCTAAAACAGTACAGCAATTTTGGAGCATCATACTGTACATACTCTGCAAGCAAGACAGTACTTGTGCATATACAGTAGTTGTGGCAGTCATATGTGAAAAAAAGCATTTTCCAATGTCCCGAGATGTGTATTCCTCAGCTCGCCATTACATCTTATTTTCCATATTTTTTTAATTCACACATACACCTTTTAAGCACTACTGAGTATATGGAACTGCCGTGCTGGATTAAAAAATATCCCATAGTCTTGTATTCTGTTTCCAGCAGCCCCAGGCATCTTTAGGAAGCTCACCCAAGCAAGACTGTTTACTTGAAAGCACTCAAACAGCTCACCCTAAATGACAAAAGCCAGGATAAGGAGACACAGAATGTAAAGCTGCCATATGAGATTTTTATGCAAGAGTTTTGCCTTCTTGCAGTGAAACATATGAACCAGATCCTCAAGAAAATAAATAACACATATTTCGCTTTGGATGACAACTGAAGTGAATAGTATCTACTTTAGAATGAACACATTTAGCCTTGGGAAGGCTTCTTCTTCTTCTTCTTTTAAAGATAAGCCAATCTCTCTTATTCACACCTCTGTAAGTGGTATTTATCAAGCTTTCTTCATTGACCAGGATAATTTGAAAATCAACGTTCTAATACAAGGTTTGGAAATAATAGCTACAATTATTTCTATTACTATAGAAAATTCAGCTGGGGATGAGGTGGGGGGGGGTCAATTCCAGAAAGACTCCTAATTAAATAGTGAAATATGGAATACTGGATAAAGCTCAATAGCAAAACATTTGTTCTCCACTTTCCTATATTGCTCATGGCCATTATCTCTGAACATTTTTTAAAAAAATCTTCTTTCTTCCCCTTGCCTTCCTGCCCTGTCAACTAGGCTTGCATCTTTAAAAGAAAGATCCCCCTTAACCTGACTGATTGTGGTAGAAATGAAGATAATTTTTGGCAAGTCTGCTAGAAACAAACCAAAAGACTTGGGACAAAAGAAAAGATGCTTCTGAATTTGTTTCTGTTTTCTTAGACTCCACTGGAATGCCTCAATTTGTGCTTTCCTGCCAGCAAGTTCCCTTGTTTGATTAAACTCAGTGAAAAACTTGAAAGGATAATTCAGAGAAGCTCACAGAGATTTTTTTTTCTGGAAGTTCTTTGTCCATATGTTGTGTCCACTTCCCATCCCATTTTGTATACTTCTGTATAGCATCTTACCCCACGGGACAACACAATCCTAGGGGCTATGCCTCCATCTCAGTAAACTTTATTTGAACAGACAAAACACAGACAATACACACATATAATGTTTTTTCTGTGACAGTTCCACAGTACTCATACTGCTTTGGATGACATTTATAAAGAACGCTTTTCTTCCATTGGTTAAACAGCAGAAAAATCAGAGAAAGAAAGGGGGGTTTGGTTGTTTTCATTTTACAACTTGTGAATGATGAACATCCATGGAAACATCAACAGGAATGGATATATGAAACAATATGCCTTCACATACAATACAGTGTTTCTATAGAAATAAAATTGTATCTCCAAATACATGATATAAATGTTCAACAGTCTACAAGTAAGTCAGCAAGGAACAATGTTGTGTTATCAAGGTGGCTTGTGCCTGTCCTTTAATGCATTTGTGTGCCACAGAGTGAGATGGATCCTGAAAAAGACTTGATGGTTAGCTGGCTTGGAAACTGTATATTAGACCCAAGGAGTGGTCCAGCCCTACTAAGGCTTTCCCTCTCTCCCCTCAAGTCTTTCAAGGAAGTTGGCTCACTCTTCAACAGTCTGAAAGCAATAGAATGTGCACAAAAAAACCTATAAATAAAAAGTCATGCCATACTGCATTGGAAACCCACCCAAATAGACACCAGAGTGATTTTTAAAAAGCCATCCAGGTTTGGGTAGCAAGAAGCTCCTGTATATCAGTTATGAGTGTCACCATGATTTCTAGATGGTAATGGTAGGTATAATTTGCTATTTTACATCACCACATCAGCACACCCAGCGCTGTACTGCATATACATTATGTTACACAGAACATACACAGTGCAGGATATGGATATTGACATGTTTTTCAGATTTGTACAATAAAGAGTGTGTGTCTGTGTGCATTCTCTCTCTTACACACACACACACACACAGAGTTCTATTTGTCACAGATTTGGTAGACAGACAAAAATATAGGACCCTTAAGGAAATCACTTTATAAAATACTTACAATATTGTATGTGTGGAAAGGATAAATATATAAATACAATGCATTCTTGTTATACTGAATATGCTGATTCAAATTCAATAGAAATCTATAATGAGCATCTCTTGTAGAAATCTCATTCAAATTTTGGAGATAAAATCTAGAGGAGATGCAAAGGTGATTTAGTTCAGTGAGACACTAAGTGGCAGGGCCACAAATCCATTTTTACTCTACAGATAAGTTTATGCAGTCCAGAGTCCAACATACAATAAGCAAAGAACAAATGAAGCACAAAAGATTCTCAAGATTCATGTATGAGCACCAAGAAGCAACATATTCCAAGGGAAAATAAAACTAGGCACAACAAAGTGAAATTCCCAAGGTCTTTAGCCAGACTGATCATCAAATCACTTTCTACTGAAATCCAGAGAAGGTATAGGACAGCCCCACTTCCAGGCTTAGCTGCATTGCTTGGAAGTACCTTTGGGCATGTTTGCAAACATATGTATTTGCATAACATACCAATGGGAGTTGTGAGCATTTTGCCCTATTGTGCAATTCCTACTTTTTCCAGTAGGGTTAGTAAAGGAGATGTTTTTATTAGATTTGACCATAATGCAGATTTTTTTCTCTATGTGTGATATAAGCACACCAAAGGGGTAGATATATTTATGTATACAGTTTTAAGTCAAATACACTATGTTCTCACAACAGTATCCCACTTTGGGAATGGTATCGCTATTTCATCCCATAGTAACTTTATGTATCTTTCTGTTTCTTTGGCAAATGGCAGCAAGAGAGGAGGTTTGCATTCATGCAACTCAGTCAACCTGTCTTTCTGCCATTCTGGAACCTCCTTCAGATGTTCATTCCATGCCTCCTTCCATGGGATTTAAAAGGCCACTGCTGACATTTTATTGAACTTGCAACACTATGTTCCAGCATAAACCTATGATTTTCCACACTAATACTGTTATCTGGTGTCACACATAACCAAGCTTCCAACTGAGAGACTGTTCTCAAGCACATATTTTCTATTCAACAAAAAATAGTTTCCACTGTACCCTTGTTGTGTCCTCTTCCTAATGTGACAAACCCAGAAGAGATGAAATTATGGAAATCTGGACCTCCACTTCGGTAAATATCCTTTCCATAATGACCTGCCAAGGAAAGATGAGAAATAGTACATCATTTTATGTAGCTCAACAGCAATTCCATTCCTGAGCAAAAATGCAAAAGGGAATGCTACACAATGCTACACAATGCCTGTGGAGCAGAATTTATTTACTGTTTATTTATCCAAGTGACCCAACCTAAATCACAGGATTGTTGTTCTAGGGAAAAACAGGAAGAGGGAGCATTATAAACAGTGCTCTAGCTTGTGAATGAAAGGTTATTTAGTGTAATAAATAAATAGATTTCTATCCCACCACTATCTATGTTAGATGCTAAGTGGCAACAGAACAGTACAATTAAAATATCCATGGTATAAATTATTAAGAGAGCCAGTTTGGTGTGGTGGTTAAGGCACCAGGCTAGAAACTGGGAGACTGTGAGTTCTAGTCCCCCCTTAGGCACAAAGCCAGCTGGGTGACCTTGCGCCAGTCACTCACTCTCTCAGCCCTAGGAAGGAGCCAATGGCAAACCTCTTCTGAAAAACCTTGCCAAGAAAACTGCAGGGACTGATCCAGGCAGTCACCAGGGGTCAACACAAGGCACAAATAAATAAATAAAACATCTACAATAATTATAAATTCAGTATAAAAAACCATTCAACAGACCAGCAACCTGATGGAACCATCCATTAACTTGCCAAAGCTCTCTGGAAGACTCTGTATTTAGCATCTTCTAAAAGTTCATTAGTATACGGGCACTGATCTCCAAGGGAAGATTGTTTCAAAGCACAGGGCCATTACCAAGAAAAGCCACCCCCTCCTTATTTTGTGGACCACCAATAGTTTATTCCAAGATATGTGTATCAGACAGGTCATCTCTGGAATGGAGAAGGTTGCCCTGTAACTACCTCAGGACCAGGTCATATAAGGCTGCATAGGTCAAAAACAATACTTAAAAATTGCACCCAGAAGCCCCCCTTATTTTGTGGGGGACCATTTACAGTTTATCCCAATATATTTGTATCAGATAAGTCACCGCTGGAATGGATAAGGTTTCCCTGAGGACGAGCTACACCACAGCTTCATTTAAGGCTGCAGGAAGCACCACCTCTTGAAGTGAGGCATTGACTACCTCCTGGATCTCGCCTGACACACTCCTCTGGCCTCACATAGAAGCCAGGATAGGCATGGATCTAGCCTACAAGTGTAGAATCATATTAGAAAGCACTTTATCTACTTCGTTGGAATCCATAGGCCAAAAGGAGACCCAGCTAATATGGCAGGATGTTGCTCCAGTGATCACCACTGATGAATTTGGGCAACTGTGCTGTGCAGAATGGTCATAGCTACCAAGTGAGTAGCTGTACATTATTTCCAAAAAGAAATTGGTCACCCTAAACAAGGTGCTGCCAGCTTACAGCATGCTGATGCAATAAGTAAGTAAACATACAGCTTTGCCTCCCTTACTGTACTTGAGCTTGTACATGGCCTCAGTCAGATTCACTTTTCATCTTCTTCCACTAGTGCTCTAGGCACTGCTTGTGACACTTCACCTTCCAGAGCTTCTCAGGAAACCAAGGAAACATCTGGGTTTGGCCAACAGAGAGAGGCTACTTAGGAACAATTGCCTCAAGAACCTGAGTCATCTGTTGTGAGCAGCTAACCAGGCCATCAATGGAACTGCCTACCAGATTGCTAGAAAACTCCCCAAGTGCCCATTGGAGTTCATCCAAATCTATGAGATGCTTGGAGCAGATGATTTTAAATTGGCCCATTTCCCCAGTGGAGATCTTGGATGGCAATCAATTTTACCTTATCCAGGAAATGATCTGACCACAGCAAAGGTCTGAGTATAATGCTGCTCTGAGGCAAAACCAAGGTCCAGCATATGCTGCTTGAATGTGTTATGCCAGGGATAAGCTGGGACAAACCTTTGATCCCCATGAAGGCCATGAACTCCCAAGCTTTAGGGGATTGCACTATCAACCTCAAGCCACTCTCCCACTGCTGCTCCTCATAATCTAATTCCTGACCTTTTTCCTCTGTCCTTCTCTTGGTGGACAGAGGTTTTGCTGTGCCTGATCAAAATTTAAGATAGACTGGAAAAGGTACTTAGTTGCAACCCTGCTAAACATGAAGCCTTCCAGATATAGTGAGACAGCAATTCTCAGTATTCCCAGCCAGCAGAAACAGGCCCACAAGTTGGGATAAGCATACTGTATATTTAAGAGCAGACTATTAACAAACTTTAGTCAAACCACATATGGACACAAACCCTTTTCTTGCAGTTCCCAGAATTCCAATTGGCAATTTTCAGAGGTAGGTATGGCAGCCATAGGATATACTTAACAAAAAGAAAAAAAGAACCCCCCCTTCAAAAAAAGAACCCCCCCAATCTCAATTTTCCACCTCAGATACCAGTGGCCAGGAAATTCTAGGCTTGCCCACGTATGTGACACAATCATGTCCTCATGCAGAAAAAAAGCTTGCTCTTACTTGCTGCCAAAGTATTCCTTGCCTCTGCCACAGGCAAACAAATAGGTACTCTGAAGAGCTAAGATAATATTTACATTTGCAACAAAAAGAAAAGCACTACACTATATAGAGAGGAATGTGATGGATGATCTGTAGAAAAGATGTAAGCCTGTGGTTGCTTTTATGTTTGTACACTGTATTGTATTTTATTATGCTTCACTGGTATTTATTAGGTTCCTAAGCTATGATGAATTCCAATTATTGTCCTTTCCATTATTTTAGGTTTCAGACTGTTGACCAAACTCAGAAAACTAGTTCTGTAAGGTACAGTATAACAAATAACACTACATTTTTCTATGCCTCCAATATAGCTGAGGTCCTTGCCTTTCCCATACAGTTTACCTTTTTTTAAACTTGCTAATTGAGAGTTTTTTCCTAATTTTAGGTTACTGCCTATTAGTCAGTCCTGAGGATTTATATGTTACAGTATTGGGTAAATCCCCAACATGGATTAATACATCCCATTTGGTTCGTGCCTGCATGGATACTGCATTCAGTATATGAGCAGAAAACTGCAGAAGTATGTGTAATCCACTGCCTTTTCATTAGTCCCAGGTAAAGAGTCACATATGCATATCTTTCACTTCTCTCATTTACATACTCACCCCTAAGTGTGTTCATCAGTGCATGGTCATGCATATGGAGATAACATTGTGGCATTCTACCATTCTCTATGGATGAGACACCACTGTTTCTTTTTCAGCCTGTAAATATTTATACTGTTCCTTAGGTCAGCCTTAACTACAGTATAGGACATGCAAAGCTGCCCCATAATGAAAGAAAAATTATTGTTTTTAAACAGAATTACAAACTTTCTTCCACCTCTGAGCAGTGGCCCGTTTCCTTTAATCACAATGATTTCTTATAGAGTTCCTTGACTGAGGTTGCATCTCCTAGGTCTACCTTATTTCTCACAACTGGGTTGGCTCCAGTTGCTGGGGCTCATTCTCCTGAGATCAATTCCATTCACATTTTCTCTCCTCCGTTTCAAAAGGTAAAATACAACAACTGAAAAATAAAAACCCAGGAAATTCCAGAAGACAACTGTGTCACACTGGAAAAACAAAGGGCTGCTCCATACACACTCTTGCTACCTTTCAAAAAATGCAATTAAGTTACAGAAGAAAGGAGTCCAAGTCCTTTTCAAAATGGACAAAGCTGCATATGAATGAGTATTTTGCTTGTTACACAATAATAGCCAACTTTATCAGGGCATTCAGCTGAAAAGGGAAAACTCCACAGTACAAATATATACACTCAAAGTAAATTGTGTAAGAAACTAATATGGTTACAAATGTTAACTATATGCCTAGCCTGAGAATAATGGAATTATTAGAGTTGAACTGAACAGTCATTCATCATTGGCGATCACTCGTAGCCGAGTAAGATTGTCTTCCAAAGGTAAAATTTTAACGGTGGATCCGTAAGTGGCTATAAAGGCCAATTCTGGATCCGCACAACCTCCCACAATGAGGGCATAGGTTTCCGGGTGGGAGACGGTCATGATGAGGGTTTGCCTGACGTGCCTTCCTTTTAGCTCTTTTCTCCCTTTCGCCCTGTACTCGTGCTTCTTCAAAGTCCATAGCACCATTAATAAAGTTATCCACCTATCAAAAATATTATTCTTAAACACAGATTTTAGAACAGTGAGCTCTTCGGGTACTTAAATGCCAACTCAGGATGTGCATATCTGTGTGGGTGTGATGTTAAAACTAGTGTTTGAATCTTCCACAAAAAATCAACAAAGCAAGAGAAAAGAACTGCTCTATACTTTCAGCTGATTGTCCCTTCTTTTATTCGTATACGTTCAATTGCTTGAGACAAACTAATCAGTGGCACAAATCATCCAGAGATGGTTCAGGTTCTCTGCATACCCCAGAATGGAAGGAGCATCTATTTATAATGCCAATCAAGCCACGGCCACCTGAGAAAAACACCTGTGGTTGCCAGTCTACAGATAATGAACTCCCTGGGAAGGGAGGGAAGGAGCTTGAAAGGGCAGAGTGGCTCACGGGCACCAGGGCTGTCACAGCTGACTACCAGGTATGGCTCTGCTCCGTCTGCAGAGGGCTGAACACTGCAGCTTCCCTTCCTGGGGGGACTTACTTTTCAATCCGAATTAATATCTTTCTGCTTCTCCTTCTGCTTCTGCTTTGCTGCAGGTAGGAAGTGTGAGTTAGTCGGACGGCAGGAAGAATTATCACGTTTATCCTCTGTTCAGATAATTGCAGCAGTGTTTTTCATTTTTGCATAAATCTATGTGCTAAGATACATTTTTCTTCCATTATTTTCTCTACTTTTGTTATTCACTTCTGTCCCAGTCTCCCTAATTCACTCATTATTTCATAAATGGGTTTTAATTTTTTCACCTTCATGTTCCACAACTCCCTTTGTCCCATCCACATCTTCTTCACTGCTTTGTTCCCCTTCTTCTTTCACATCCCCTGCCATTCAGTAGTTAATGTAACAGGCCATCATCACAGCATCTCCAAAAGCTGCAAATAAGGGATCTCCTGAACTTATTTCCCCACTCCATGTACAGAGATAAATCAGGGTACAATTGTAGCTTGAGTTATTCAAGATCACAGAGAAGGTCTCCAAAAGAATAAGGATGACGTGGAGATTTCATTGTTGCTCCTTATTTTTCTGTTTTCATTTATCCCTAAATCTTTGACTATCACTTTGGATATGATGCCCATTTCAAACACCGAAAATTATACACTGGACTCTAATAAACAGATCATGATGCTGAAGAGAATAATATTTAACATTTCTTTAAGGCTTAAATAAAAAGTCCATGACTTTTAACAGGTGATTTCCTACAATTTTATATTTCATATAACAATAAAAATATAGCAGAAAAGCGGATATATGTTTTCCCCCTCAACGGTCCTATAGTAATGATCAGCCCTTTCAACCTCTGTCCCCTTCCTTGTGCCCAATGCAGTCGTTTCATAGACTGGATTGCCATTGGATTTTAGTCTGAGTCTGAGTGGTACAGTATATAGCAATATTAAAATTGATGCAAGAGTTCTGTAGAGAACTTTCAGTGTGACTGATATTGAAATGGCACATTTTGGGAAAGAAAATCATAGAAGAATTGAAATAGTCATAATTATTAACAAAAAACTTCTAAAGTCAGTGCTTGGATACAAACCAAAAAATGACAGGATGATCTTAATTTGAGTTAAAGGCAAGCCAGTCAATATTAGTGATCCAAGTCTGTGCTCCACCACAGATGCAGAGGAAGTGGATACAGTCCTCACTTAATGACCATTCGTTTAGTGATGGTTCAGACTTACAACGGCGCTGAAAAAACCGACTCACAACTGGTGCTCACACTTACAACGGTCGCAGCATCCCCACAGTCATGTGATCACAATTTGGGCACTTGGCAACTGGTTCGCATTTATGAGCATCGCAGTGTCCTGTGGTCACATGATTGCCATTTTTGACCTTCCTGGCCGGCTTCTGGCAAGCAAAAGCAATGGGGAACCATGTGCTTAACAATTTGCCAGTTATCAATCAAGCTGGTTGCCACAATCTTGGGTTTTTTGAGGTTTAACTGCAACCCAGCTTTTGCATTTTTTTCTTTCACCTTCGTCATAAGGCTCCTCAGCTCCTCCTCGCTTTCAGCCATCAAAGTGGTATCATCTGCATATCTGAGATTGTTAATGTTTCTTCCAGCGATTTTAACTCCAGCCTTGGATTCCTCAAGCCCAGCACGTTGCATGATGTGTTCTGCATACAGGTTGAATAGGTAGGGTGAGAGTATACAGCCCTGCCATACTCCTTTCCCAATCTTAAACCAGTCCGTTGTTCCGTGATCTGTTCTTACTGTTGCTACTTGGTGGTTATACAGATTCCTCAGGAGGCAGACAAGATGACTTGGTATCCCCATACCACCAAGAACTTGCCACAATTTGTTATGATCCACACAGTCAAAGGCTTTAGAATAGTCAATAAAACAGAAATAGATGTTTTTCTGAAACTCCCTGGCTTTCTCCATTATCCAGCGGATATTGGCAATTTGGTCTCTAGTTCCTCTGCCTTTTCTAAACCCAGCTTGTACATTTGGCAATTCTCACTCCATGAATTGCTGGAGTCTACATTGCAAGATCTTGAGCATTACCTTACTGGCATGTGAAATAAGTGCCACTGTTCGATAGTTTGAACATTCTTTAGTGCTTCCCTTTTTTGGTATCCCCATACCACCAGGGGGAAAAAAATCATGTCAGTATGCAAATAAGATGGAGAAGAAGCTGAAGCAATGCCAGACTTTATCTTCCTAGGCTAAAAAATATCACAGGGACATTAGCTACTTGGATGAAATATTATGATAAATCTGACAAACAGTATTTTATCTAGTGCAAGAGACATCACACTGACAACAAAGTATATATTGTCAAGGCAACGGTCTTCCCAGCTTAATATATGGCAATGAAAGCTGGACCCTCAGAAAGGTTGATTGGAGAAAATCAATGACTTTGAATGTTGGAGAAGATTGTTGAGAATACCTTGAACTGCAAGAAAAGCAGATAATTCAATACTAGTTGAAGTAGAACAAGACTGTTCACTGGAAGCACTAATTATGAAGCTAAAATGTAAATATATTGTTCACATAACGCAGAAACAAGAATCTTTGGAGAAGACCTTGATAACTGGAAAAATCAAAGGCAATCAGAGGCCAACAGAAGACAAGGTGGTTAGATACTATCTTTGATGTGGTTAGATACTATTTTTGATTACCCAAGTAAACTTACAAGAACTGAAAGAAACAGTTAATGATGGACAGTCCTGGTGAATTGTTGCCATCAAATCACAGTTGGAAGCAACCGAGTGGCTGAACAACCGCACTGCAATTGTTCAGTCACTCCCATCAATTTGATGGTTTCTTCTAATCCAGTATTTCTCATGATATAGGCTGCACAGAGCCAGTTTGATCTAGTGGTTAAGGCAGCGGGCTAGAATCCAGGAGACTGTGAGTTCTAGTCCCGCCTTAGGCATGAAAGTCGGCTGGGTGACCTTGGGCCAGTCACTCTCTCTCAGCCCAACTCACCTCACAGGGTTGTTCTTGTTGTGGGGAAAACAGGAGGAGGAAGGAATACTAGGTATGTTCGCCACCTTGAGTTATTTATAAAAATAATAAAGGCGGGATAAAAATTAAATAAATAAATTGGGTTTTTTAATAACAGGGTAAATTGCCTTGAGAATTTTAAATGGTAGTCCAGCTTATAAAAATGGTAATGCACAAACCAACAAATCTGTGTGGAAAAATGGGTAAACAAAGTTGATGTCTTGTACTAATTAAACTTGATCTTCTTTCTGTAATTGTAAGACTCTTTTTTGTGCATTTCTGCAATTTCTATAAGACACTGTATTTGGAATTTATAGTGTTTCCTAGAGTTAGGGAACTAACAAGCCAATTCCCATTCTTAAATAGCCTTTTACACTGGCAGAGATTCCTTGGGAATTATAGCTATGTGAATATCAGCCCATTTAGCTAAATATATTGGTCAGGTTTGTTCATTTTCTTGGGCATTACCTCACCAAATTTGAATCAGAATCTAATTCAGAGCTTTCCAAACTGTGTGTCGTGACACAAAAGTGTGTCGCCTGCAGGGCCCAGATGTGTCGCGTCAAAACCCGGAAGCGTTGATGGCGTGCCATCAGCGCTTCCGGGTTTTCCCACGGCGACACACCAACGGCGGTGCGCGAAAATCCGAAAGCGCTGCAGCCACGGCGGCACACAAAAACCGAAAGCGGCAGCAGCGCTTCCGGGTTTTTGCGCGCTGCTGCAACAGCAGCGCTTCCGGGTTTTCCCGCGGTGACACACCAACGATGGTTGGTGTGTCGCCGCGGGAAAACTTTGGAAAGCCCTGATCTAATTAAATCTTCTAAACCTCAAAATTGTCCTTTGCTTACTTTGTAGAACATTGAGCAGTTGAGAAGGCAGAAAGGAAAATATTTCATAATAAAATATTAATATTGTGGATTTGTTATTTATGATAGTAAATATATGGTTCAACTGATTCACTGCATATAGGCTGCAGAAAAAAAATGTCTGAAATGCTTTTTGATGCTTTAAAATGTGTTTCTATGTTTCTGGGTGTATGCATGACATTGAAGCAAGATGTAATGGTGTAACTGGAAAAGTCCTGTATTGTTTTTGAAAATCAGTAGCATAATGAAAATATCATATAATATTATTTTTTAAAAATATATAAATCTGTAGTACACCACTTTGAATGGCATGTCAGGAGCTACAATAAAACAGTAGACAGGGCCAAGACAAAGATGCAACTGAGGTGGAATGAAGATGGAAACTGAATTTGTTTTAATTTAAAGTAAATTACCTGAGTTAAATAGTTATAATTAGCCCGCATATCTTAAATAATTTCTTCCATCACATTAAAAATAACAGTTTCGTGGCAACTTTTGGACAACTTGAATGAGTCATCCCCAAGGCCTACTAAAGTAGTGGCAACTTTAAAAGATTGTTTCCCATCCATTAAAAAAAATGTTTAACACTATAAATTATTAGTAAGAAAAAAAATTCAGTGCCACTTAAAAAAATCAATTAAAAATAAACAGCTATAGAGAAAACCTGTTGAATATAATACATTCAGTCCCCTGATAGTCAGGGCCCATGTCATTTAAAAGAAAGATAAAGAGCCCAGGGAGAAATTTGCATGGAAAAAAAAACACAGCAAGATGTATATGGACAAGTGAAATATCAATCAAATGGTAAGGACAGGAAGGCCTGGCGTGCTATGGTCCATGGGGTCACGAAGAGTCGGACACAACTTAACGACTGAACAACAACAAAAATAATAGTTTTTAGCAGAACAGCAATCACTTATTAGTGGCCAAGGAAAAGAACCTACAAGAGCTTCATTGCTGCTCCCTAATTGTCCACTGCAGATCCAAAGAAGAATGCCTTGGGCATGATCTGGCACTGAAGCCTAGGGAACTGCCCTAAAGATGTATTAAAGAAAGGACAGCATTTTAAAAACCAATTTGATTGATTTTTAAAAAAGCATCAGCCTCCAGTTCAGTATTTTCTACAGTACAACACAAGGTATGTTGTCATTTCCATGCTTTTTGGCACATAAATACAGTAAATGAGAAAATGCCTTTGCTTAACCTGAAGCGTTTCAGTCCTAAAACAGTAAGTGGGACAGGGAATTTTAGCAGGTGCCTGTCATACAAGCATGAGAGGAACTGCACCTGCTGAAATTCCCTCTGCTAGACAACTATTAAACGCACCGGCATCCTGTCTCACTTTGGTCCTCCTTGTACTATGAAGGAGACATACAGAAGGGATTATCCAAAGCTTGGCTCCGTGAAAAAAGGATACAATGAACATGACAGAGCTATTGCCAAATACCCAGTACAGGATGTTCTGCATTTTCTTTGCAGTCTCAGTTGCTTCCTGTGCATAGCAATGCATGTGCCAGCTTGAAAAGGAACCTCTGTGCCTGCTGAGAAATTGCAAACGGACTCTCTACAGTCTTTCATTTTCAGTCACATTCTTGTGCTTTCAAAGTAAACAAATACATTTCATGAAATCTTACTTAAAACACACACACACACACACACAGAAATGTACATCTAATCTCCCAATAAAAATAAAAACAACACACCAGTGATATAAGCAAACCTATTTATGCGGCTGGCTTGATGCAGTAATATACAGTATAAGCCCTAGGCATAAATCAGAGTATCACTTTCAGCATCAAAAGGTTAGTTCTTGCTCAGATCAAAAACACAGAACATGATTATGAAGAAGTTCCTACCAAGGTAGCAAGTTGAAAAAGAGGATAGGCTTCCTGCCACTTTAATTATTCTGTAGAAGTGGACACTTCAGCAGATAGCATTTGTTATGCAAAGTACATCTGCTGAAATTTCTCCTTTGACTCAACTGTTAAATGTGCAGGAGCTCTGCCTTCTTTTGTATATGGTTGCCCTGTTTTATGATTCCATCAAGCAGGACAGAGAAACATGATCAAGAGACTTGGGATATCAGATGTTTTGGGTCTGAAGCCACAAATGAAAAAATAATCTGCCTGCACCTACCAGGTTGCAGCCCTTCTATCCCAATATGGACACTAATATGGAAAATACAGTCTTGGCTTGAACAGGATTTAGATGCCTTTTAAAGTATTCATGAAATCACAGCAATCATAAAATATAGACTTGGAAGGTGCCATTTAGGTCATTGAATCCAACCCCTGCTCACTACAGGAATTCAGATTAAGTATCTCTGACAGATGGCTGTCCACCTCTGCTTGAACATATCGAGTGATTCACCCTGTCACTGCAGCCTTCTCAGACTGCTCCTCTCCACTGGCTTTTCCCTGGTGTATTTAATTGCTTTGATTGTGGCTCTAAATACACAATCAGTTTGATTTATTTACATAGCTTTGTAATTGCAGCAATACATGAAGATAGCCGGCTGTTGTGGGAGTCATGATGGTTAAAATCATACGAAGAAGGAACAAACTATTAATTTCATCTTAGTGCCCTAAATATGTACCAGTTGGTGGTGACTTAAGGGTCCACACCTAATCAGTAATCCTGATTCCATGTTGCCTAGTAAGCAGCTAGGAGCAAATCAGCTTACTCTGGATTTTGTGTGTGTGTGTATGTGTAGAGATAGGTAGAGGTAGAGGTAGAGGTAGAGATGATAGAGATAGAGATGATAGAGATAGAGATGATAGAGATAGAGATAGAGATTATATATATATATATATATATATATATATATATATATATAGAGAGAGAGAGAGAGAGAGAGAGAGAGTCCCTTCTCACCCCTATGGGTGGTATGTGTCTTCCTCAACCTTGGGTCCTCTACCAAAGGACTGGGAGTTTGAGGGTTCTGAGCAGTATCTTAGCTATTCCTAGCATTGTACTCTTCTGGACAGAGAGCTCTGATGTTGTTCTCCTGGGATCTGTTGGAGCCACTCTCCCAGCTTAGGAGTCACAGCCCCGAGTACTCCTACTACCACTGGGCACATCCTCTCTAGTTCCTCTTTCAGGCCCTGGTAATTTCAGGCCCTGGTATGGTCTAGCTGTCAGAGTCCAGTTGGACTTTTTCCTTTCACTGTGCGAGACATTGTAATAGCATTAATCTAAACATATTCAGTATCCTAAGGTGGAAAAGGTGAACCATAAATTAATCATCTTGTCTGGCTAGGTTTACAGATCCATGCAGTTGGCCAACCTAAGAACTTCACATAAACACTCATTGCAGGCTCTGTATAAAGCTGTATACACACTGCCAGTTTCTTGCCCAAAAAGGGGATGAAAACTAGTTGGACTCTGACTCTGAGGAAAACGAAACCAATCACAGAAACGAGACTTACCCTGTGCAGCAACCAACAAGAACTTGTGATGGACAGGTGCAGGTTCAAAAGTGCAACACTCATGATCAGTCTCGTGATGGACAGGTGCAAGACTCAGAGACGCCAGAGGAGCAGGTGCAGAGCAACAGACCCGGGAATGACCCAGCAGTGCAGGAGAATCCTGAGAAGCTGATTGGTGCTCCTGACTCATTTCCTACTTCACCACCAATCAGCGCGAGAGCAAGGCAGGCAGAAAAGCACGCCAAGCAGAGGAAGTCCCGATTGGCTCCCGAGGAGAGAAGGCGCGCTGAAAACAAAATAAAAGGGCGAAAGAGCAAGCAACAGATCGCTGGGGACAACCGTTCTACTGACCTAACAGCATCTTCAGGAGAAGCCCAGCCAGATTCATCCTTGAAGTCCTGTCCTGTCACCGCTAAAGAACTGGAGCCAGATCTTCCACTCATTTCTGAATTGACTCCAGCTGCAAAAGAAGCCAAGTTCGCTTCAGCATCAATAGGAGTTGGAACTTTAGCTTGAAGTTTCTCAGAAAGCCCCAGCGGGAGAACTTCAGTAATTCCAGGCAACTGTCAGCTGGCGCCTTCGGCTTCACAGTGTTCGTCAGCTTCATCAAGGGAATGCTCCACAGCCACAGCTAAGTACCTTGCTCATCCTTGTGCGGCTCGTCGCGTCGGTCTTGGGTCGCCACATTTTGTCATTGGGGGGCTTCCTAGTCTATCATACCCTGCTGTGCCTGGCATACAGGCAGCATTGCCTAGTGGTAGTAGTTTAGTCTGCCTTGCAGCCCCCATTCTGTTCCTTGCGGTTCCAGTCCAGTCTGCCTTGCAGTTCCAGTCCAGAGTCCCAGAGGAACCAGTCCAGTCTACCCTACAGTTCCAGTCCAGTGTCCTAGAGGAACCAGTCTAGTTCGCCTTGAAGCTACAGTCCAGTGTTCCAGAGGAACCAGTCCAGACTATCTTTCAGCTCCAGTCCAGTGTCCTAGAGGAACCAGTCCAGTCTACCTTGCAGTTCCAGTCCAATGTTCCAGAGAAACCAGTCCAGCTTTGTCAGCATTGCTTCCAGTAATCCCAGAACTGACCTTGAGTCTCCTAGTCAACCAATCTACCTAGCATCATTGATCCAGAACTGTTGTGTTACTTGCTGCTGAACTTTAGTTGTGTTACCGCATAGCTGCCTATCTCCAAGTGCATCCAGTTGATCCAGTACTCTTCAATTGTATTAATGGACTTATACTTGTAAATAGTTTTTATAAAATAAAACTATTTCTATAAAGTTCTGGTGCTCATACTCCGAACAGAACACTAGCCCATACGCTGTGCAGATGTTCCTGTACACAATGCCAGCTACTTGGTTGTGCCCTTCAGTGTATGCTGTTCCTGCCTGCATCTTATACCCTGCCACTATGTGTTGGACTGTCTCTGAGGCCTCTCTGCACAGTCTGCACCTTGAGTCCTGTCTAGTGTGGTAGACCCCTGCTTCTATGGATCGGGTGCTTAGTGCCTGTTCTTGTGCTGCTATGATCAGTGCCTCAGTGCTGTCTTTAGTCCAGCCCTTTCTAGCCACTGGTAGGATTTCCCAATGTCAGCCACCTCAGTTATCTGTTGATGGTACATCCCATGCAGGGTCTTGTCTTGCCATGGCACTTCCTCTGCTTGATCTTCCTCCCACATCTGCTGCTGCCTCAGGCATTCTCTCAGCAGCTCATACTGTATTTGGGTGCCATCTTACTGATGTACCCCTGGATGCTCTGGGTTTCATCCAGGACAGTGGCTTTGACACTCATCAGACCCTGCCCACCCTATTTCTGGCTGGTCTACAGTCTCTGGGTGTTGGACCTGTGGTGGAGCTTATATAGCGAGCTTACATAGAGCTTATATATATACAGTATATAAGCTCTAGTATGTTCTGCGTTTGAATAGTATGTTGTATTTCATCCATATAAGTGTTCTGTATATAATTCATATAAGTGTTCCTTTTGTTCTGCATAATACAAAAGTGTTCCTTTTGTTTTGCATAAAACCTATCCAGAAAAATCTATTTAAAATTATTTTCTTTTTTTCCTCTGCAATGCACAGTTGTGAAACCAGGGGGAAACACATGCATCTCTACATATATCGCTCCCTCACAGTACAATTTTGGACTGACTTACTGCAACAATAAGTACTGATTTGTCCATTTACAACCTGTCCTGCTAAATGTAGCAATGGTACAGTGATGGTAGCAATTTCATTCAGCACTTCAAGGTTTTTGCCAGGTTTTTTTTTTAATTTTTGCCACAAATTTCAAGGGATTAGCACAAATATCTTTGGGACAAAGATTACACACAATGTGAGTTTTATTCTACAACCTCCTGCCCATAGTTTATTAGGACAAATCATTACTTATGTTGATGAAGGTTCTCAGTCATCCAGGTGGAATTGTCTGTAGCTTGAATCATGTCAACTGGATTTCTATTTTCTCAGTGGAAACGTTTCGCTCCTTATCCAAGAAGCTTCTTCAGTCTGAGCAAAGTTTGTAAGGGAATCCTTAAATATGTTTCTAGGGTGGCTGTGTGACCTTGCACCTGGGGCTAGGTCATGGTTATTTTTGAGATGTTTATTTCTAAGTCCCTTTATCATCCAAATGAGGATCGTTAAGATTACCTTGCTGTTGTTGAGATTGCGAAATGGTCTTAATCTTCCTAGGCACAGAAGACAAAGCAGGAAGGAAAATAGGGGAAAGATTGTGCCTGAGGCCCCCACCTCTATTCAAAGAAGGATTTTCCAAGTTGGCATAAATGGATTCCTTGACTGGACAGAGCTGCAGATATTTTAAGCCGCAGTTGTTCTGCTTCCTCAAAAGGTAGGTGGTTGTTGTGGATGGCAGATTCTGTGGCCCCTAATTTCAACAACAGCAAGATAATCTTAATGATCCTCCTTTGGATGATAAAGGGACTTAGAAATAAACATCTCAAAAATAACCATGACCTAGCCCCAGGTGCAAGGTCACACAGCCACCCTAGAAATATCTAATAGAAAATATTTGCAGCTCTGTCCAGTGATCAACCTCCTCCCCCCAACCTTACCATCCAAGAGAGGAGAGCCCTGACAGCCCTCAGCAAAGATGAAACCATCACCATTTTACCTGCAGACAAAGGAAGACGTACAGTGGTTCTAAACACTGCAGACTACCACAATAAAATTACCTCACTTTTGGAGGATCACCATACATATGAAAAACTGAAAAGAGACCCCACCAGCAATTACAAGAAAAAGGTAATAGACAGTTTGAAACAATTGGAACATGATGGCTCCATCGATAGGATTACCTACCACCGTCTGTATCCTGGAGAAGCCATCCCCTGCATCTACGGACTCCCTAAGATCCACAAGGAAGGACCACCCCTTCGACCCATAGTCAGCAGCATTAATTCGGTAACATACAACATTGCCAAACACCTCTCTACCATACTAGCATCTCTGGTTGGACACTCTGAACACCACATCCATAATTCGGAAGAATTTGTTTCCAAAGCAAAGATCCTGAAACTGGATACAGATGAAACTATGGTCTTCTTCGATGTGTCCTCCCTTTTCACCAGCATCCCCACCACTCATGCTCTATCCGTGGTCAGGAAGAGACTAGAAGAGGACAGCACCCTTGAAAGGAGAAACCATCTCAACCCAAACCAGATCTGCCATCTTCTGGATCTGTGTCTCAACACCACTTATTTCTCATACAGAGGTGACTTTTACAGACAAAAACATGGCTGTGCCATGGGTTCCCCTGTGTCACCCATTGTGGCCAATTTATACTGTACATGGAAAAAGTGGAGAAGAAAGCACTCAACACATTCCAGGGAACAGCGCCCACCCACTGGTTCAGGTATGTGGATGACACCTGGGTTAAAATCAAGGCTCAGGAAGTACAGGCCTTCACGGACCATATAAACACCATAGATGCCAACATTAGGTTCACCAGAGAAGACACCAAGGACAACAGATTGGCATTCCTAGACTGTGAAGTCCTCATTGGGACCGGTGGCAAGCTAGAAATAGGGATCTACAGGAAACCCACACACACAGATCAGTATCTGATGTTTGACTCCCACCATCCACTACAGCACAAACTAGGGGTCATCAGGACATTGTCACACAGAGCAGAAACCATCCCCACCTCCATGGATTCCAAAAAGAATGAAAATCAGCACCTGAGAACAGCTCTGAAGGCCTGTGGATATCCAAATTGGGCCTTCACTAAATCTAAGTCTACCAGACCTAAAACAGCGACAGACAGGGCTGAGACTCAGAGTAAACGGAAGAACCTAGTCATTCCGTACATGGCTGGCGTGTCTGAAAAGATAAAAAGGATATTTGGCAAACACCACATACCTGTAAATTTCAAACCCACCAACACACTGAGACAGAGGCTTGTACACCCCAAAGATCAAACTCCAAAACACAAGAAAAGCAATGTAGTGTATGCAATCCAGTGCAGTGAGGAGTGCTCTGAGCTCTACATTGGAGAAACCAAACAACCTTTGTACAGGAGGATGGCCCAACACAGGAGGAGTAACACCACAGGACCAGAGTCAGCAGTTTACCTTCATCTAAAGGAAAAAGGACACTCATTTGAGGACATTAATGTTCACATTTTAGACAGGGAAGATAAGTGGTTTGAAAGAGGGGTCAAGGAATCCATTTATGCCAACTTGGAAAATCCTTCCTTGAATAGAGGTGGGGGCCTCAGGCACCTTTCCCCTATCTTCCTTCCTGCTTTGTCTTCTGTGCCTAGGAAGATTAAGACCATTTCGCAATCTCAACAACAGCAAGGTAATCTTAACGATCCTCCTTTGGATGATAAAGGGACTTAGAAATAAACATCTCAAAAATAACCAAAAATAACTAGCCCCAGGTGCAAGGTCACACAGCCACCCTAGAAACATATTTAAGGATTCCCTTACAAACTTTGCTCAGACTGAAGAAGCTTCTTGGGTAAGGAGCGAAATGTTTCCACTGAGAAAATAGAAATCCAGTTGACATGATTCAAGCTACAATCATTACTTATGTTTCTACTCCTAAAAGACACAAGATGAGGCAATGGTAATCAACTTAGATGGCTTCACAAAGATATGAGACAAATATATGGTGAGTAGGACTATCAATAGTTCTTCACTATGAGAACTAAATGGAACTGTGTCTTACTCTGAATGAAGGGCTCAAATAAACAAGTCTGCTTACACACTTCCAACAGGCAATGTTCACAATAAGAAGATGAGTTTATAAAGAGATGTGGTTTTTGCTATTGTTCAGTCGTTAAGTCGTGTCCGACTCTTCGTGACCCCATGGACCATAGCACGCCAGGCCTTCCTGTCCTCCACTGTCTCCCGGAGTTTACTGAAATTCATGTTAGTTACATTGGTGATGCTATCTAACCATCTCATCCTCTGCCGTCCCCTTCTCCTTTTGCCTTCAGTCTTTCCCAGCATCAGGGTCTTTTCCAGTGAGTCCTCTGTTCGCATTAGGTGGCCAAAGTATTTGAGCTTCAGCTTCAGCATCTGTCCTTCCAATGAGCAGTCAGGGTTGATTTCCTTTAGGATTGACTGGTTTGACCTCCTTGCAGTCCAAGGGACTCTCAAGAGTCTTCTCCAGCACCACAGCTCAAAAGCATCAATTCTTCGGCGCTCAGCCTTCCTTATGGTCCAACTCTCACAGCCATATATTGTTGTGATCCACACAATCAAAGGCTTTAGCGTAGTCAAGAGATGTGGTACTCCAAACAAAAGCAAAGAGATGGAATATACATGTTTAATACCACACCTTGAATTTTTGATGGCAGTGCATACTAGATGTTGGGCTGGGAGTAGTGAAGAGCTGACACCCTCATTTCCTATTTGTAGGCTTCCAGACAATTACTCTGAGCACAGTTCCTGGATTAAATAACATTCAGTTCAATCCAGTGAAGGGCTTCCTACTTTTTTAGTCCTTCACTGATAAAAGCAGGTTATATATTTTTTCAGCACAAGTCCCTAGAATAATTTCCAATTCACAGGGCCGCAACTGGAGGGGGGGCAAGCGGGGCATGTTCCCCGGGTGCCACACTGGGGGGTGACATCCGGGGGGCACCAAAATGACAAAATAACCCATGGGGGAGGCGCGGAATCCATGTTTGCCCCAGGTGACACAGACCCTAGTTCCATCGCTGCCAATTCATCTTAACAAGTTATTTAAAGCAAACATAGTTTTTTTAAAATCGGAACGTAGACCTCATAATCAAACACTACCCCCTATTTCAACTGCTTAGTACTTTATTGTGTACGATGTCTTAGTACTTTACTGTGTAAGGTGTCTCAGGCTGCTGAACTGGCTCCAGTAATGGTGACTTTCTCTAGGACCAGAAGGTTGTATGCGTCAGAAGTGCTACGTCCTCTAGTATAATTAAAGCCCAAGCGCTAGCTGTCCCTTGGACTGACATGAACTTAGATCTTTGGAGTGCAACATGCCTACCTCAAATGCAGTTGTTGTTTATTCGTTCAGTCGTTTCCGACTCTTCGTGACTTCATGGACCAGCCCACGCCAGAGCTTTCTGTCGGCCGTCACCATCCCCAGCTCCCCAATGGTTGAGTCCGTCGCCTCCAGAATACCATCCATCCATCTTGCTCTTGGTCGGCCCCTCTTCCTTTTGCCTTCCACTTTTCCTAGCATCAGCTTCTTCTCCAGGGTATCCTGTCTTCTCATTATGTGGCCAAAGTACTTCAGTTTTGCCTTTAATATCATTCCCTCAAGTGAGCAGTCTGGCTTGATTTCCTGGAGTATGGACTGGTTTGATCTTCTTGCAGTCCAAGGCACTCTCAGAATTTTCCTCCAACACCACAGTTCAAAAGCATCTATCTTCCTTCGCTCAGCCTTCCTTATGGTCCAGCTCTCGCAGCCATAGGTTACTACAGGAAATACCATTGCTTTAACTATGCGGACCTTTGTTGTCAGTGTGATGTCTCTGCTCTTAACTATTTTATCAAGATTTGCCATTGCTCTCCTCCCAAGAAGTAGACGTCTTCTGATTTCCTGGCTGCAGTCAGCATCTGCAGTAATCTTTGCGCCTAGAAATACAAAGTCTGTCACTGCCTCCACTTTTTCTCCCTCTATTTGCCAGTCATCAATCAAGCTGGTTGCCATAATCTTGGTTTTTTTGAGGTTTAACTGCAACCCAGCTTTTGCACTTTCTTCTTTCACCTTCGTCATAAGGCTCCTCAACTCCTCCTCGCTTTCAGCCATCAAAGTGGTATCATCTGCATATCTGAGATTGTTAATGTTTCTTCCAGCGATTTTAACTCCAGCCTTGGATTCCTCAAGCCCAGCATGTCGCATGATGTGTTCTGCGTACAGGTTGAATAGGTAGGGTGAGAGTATACAACCCTGCCGTACTCCTTTCCCAATCTTAAACCAGTCCGTTGTTCCGTGCTCTGTTCTTACCGTTGCTACTTGGTCGTTATACAGATTCCTTAGGAGGCAGACAAGATGACTTGGTATCCCCATACCACCAAGAACTTGCCACAATTTGTTATGATCCACACAGTCAAAGGCTTTAGAATAGTCAATAAAACAGAAATAGATGTTTTTCTGAAATTCCCTGGCTTTCTCCATTATCCAGCGGATATTGGCAATTTGGTCTCTAGTTCCTCTGCCTTTTCTAAACCCAGCTTGTACATCTGGCAATTCTCGCTCCATGAATTGCTGCAGTCTACCTTGCAAGATCTTGAGCATTACCTTACTGGCATGTGAAATAAGTGCCACTGTTCGATAGTTTGAACATTCTTTAGTGCTTCCCTTTTTTGGTATGGGGATATAAGTTGATTTTTTCCAATCTGATGGCCATTCTTGTGTTTTCCAAATTTGCTGGCATATGGCATGCATCACCTTGACAGCATCATCTTGCAAGATTTTAAACAGTTCAGCTGGGATACCATCGTCTCCTGCTGCCTTGTTATTAGCAATGCTTCTTAAGGCCCATTCAACCTCACTCTTCAGGATGTCTGGCTCTAACTCACTGACCACACCGTCAAAGCTATCTCCAATATTATTATCCTTCCTATACAGATCTTCCGTATATTCTTGCCACCTTTTCTTGATCTCTTCTGCTTCTGTTAGGTCCTTACCATCTTTGTTTTTGATCATACCCATTTTTGCCTGGAATTTACCTCCGATGTTTCTAATTTTCTGGAAGAGTTCTCTTGTCCTTCCTATTCTATTGTCTTCTTCCACTTCCGCACATTGCTTGTTTAAAAATAATTCCTTATCTCTTCTGGCTAACCTCTGGAATTTTGCATTTAATTGGGCATATCTCCCCCTATCACTGTTGCCTTTTGCTTTCCTTCTTTCTTGGGCTACTTCCAGTGTTTCAGCAGACAGCCATCTTGCCTTCTTGGTTTTCTTTTTCTTTGGGACGTTTTTTGTTGCCGCCTCCTGAACAATGTTGCGAACTTCTGTCCATAGTTCTTCTGGGACCCTATCTACTAAATCTAGTCCCTTAAATCTATTCTTCACCTCCACTGCATATTCCTTAGGAATATTAGTGAGCTCATATCTAACTGATCTGTGGGTCTTCCCTATTCTCTTTAGTCTGATTCTAAATTTTGCAATAAGAAGTTCGTGATCTGAACTACAGTCAGCTCCAGGTCTTGTTTTTACCGACTGTATAGATGTCCGCCACCTTTGGCTGCAAAGGATGTAGTCAATCTGATTTCGGTGTCGACCATCTGGTGAAGTCCATGTATAAAGTCGTCTTTTAGGTTGTTGGAAGAGAGTGTTTGTTATGCACAGTGAGTTGTCTTGGCAAAATTCTATCAGCCTATGTCCTGCTTCATTTTGTTCTCCCAGACCATGCTTGCCTGTAATTCCAGGTGTCGTCTGACTACCCACCTTAGCATTCCAGTCTCCTGTAATGAAAATAACATCTCTTTTTGGTGTATTATCTAGTAGGTGCTGCAGATCCTCATAGAACTGATCTACTTCTGCTTCTTCAGCATCTGTGGTTGGGGCATATATTTGGATCACTGTGATGTTAAATGGCTTACCCTGAATTCGAATTGAGATCATTCTATCGTTTTTTGGATTGTATCCAAGCACTGCTTTAGCCACTTTATTATTAATTATGAAGGCTACTCCATTTCTTCTGTGGTCCTCTTGTCCACAGTAGTAGATCTGGTGGTCATCTGATGTGAAGTGGCCCATCCCAGTCCATTTCAGTTCACTGACACCTAAAATGTCTATATTTAATCTTGACATCTCACCAATAACCACATCCAATTTGCCCTGGCTCATAGATCTTACATTCCAGGTTCCTATGGTGTGTTGATCTTTAGAACATCGGATTCGTCGTTCACCACCAGCACCGTCGGCCGCTAGCCGTCCTTTCGGCTTTGAGCTAGCTGCGTCATCACATCTGGGGCTAGTTGAACGTATCCTCTGTTCCTCCCCAGTAGCATTTTGACCATCTTCCGACCTGGGAGTCCCATCTTCCGATGGTATACCGACATATCTTTGGTTGTACTGATCCATTTAGTTATAAGTTATAAGTTCTAAGTTAGAACTTAGATCTTTGGAGTGCAACATGCCTACCTCAAATGCACTTGGGATAACTATATCTAACAAAAAATGCTGGGGTTGTTACTACAGCTGCATCCTAGAAAAGTAGCCCTTGGACTATCTGCATGGGATTACAAATGTCTGTACACTATACTCATTCAGATGTAGAAAATTGCCAAATACAATAGGACTTTGTGTTATGAATCTAATAGGAGAGCAGAATACTTTAAGCATAAGACTGATGTAAGCAAAGAGTAGACACAGAATATGCTCTGGATTTTTGCAACAGGCAAAGCCTACAATTTGTTTGATTTAAAAGAAGAGGAAAGTCAAAGGCTCAATAGCACAAATTCAAAATAAGCAATGAGACTTAATGAAAACTACAAGATGCAATCAATGATCTTTGTTCACAAAGGCACCAAGAAGATGAGGGGGTGGGGTGGATCCTTTAGAAGCAGTGATGCGAGATGGGAAATTATAGCATGCATTCTGCCCTCAAGTGTTCAAATTGGGAAATAGAAGAAAATTCCCTTAGTGCTTGACATAACATCCATATTTGAAAGCCAAATGCCTGGGATGTGTTACATTTTTCCTCTTGTCTTAGCTGGCCTTTCCAAGGTGTCTATACCCAATGCTGTAGTTCACAGATAAAGTGCTCTTCAACACAGCAGCAAAAACGGATTGTGCTGTTTATATAACTCCCAAATCTAGACCTCCCCAAATGTTGCAGATTGGCTCATCTATGATGAAAATAATAAATACAGTGCCAGAAGAGAAACTTGGCATTGATTCTAAAACACTGAGAATGGATTAACCACAGCACTTGGACAGCTTTATCTAAAGGCATTTAAGTCAGAAAAAAGGGAGGGAAGTATATAATCTGTATATAATTTCTATATTACTAGAGTAACAAGGCTGACAAATTCTGAGGGCGGAATCCTTTGGTCTCGTTCTGCTGGGTTGTCATGTGAAAGAGGCAAAAATCTGTTCTCTAATGGGGCTTAAATTTACAGTCAGGTAGCTCTCACAGAATCATAAAGTTGGAAGGATTTATTTATGCCATTGAATCCAATGAATAAATAAAGTATCCAAAATAAAATATCCTGAATAAATGACCATCTGGCTTCTGCTTGAACACATGCACTGAAGGGGAATCTGTTGCCTTTCTAGATAATTTGTTCTATAGTCAAACTTCTGTTCTGTTACTGTTAGGAAGGTTTTTTCTCCCCCCTAACATCAATCAGAACCAATCTTCCTGTAACTTTAACCCATTATTCCATGCACTGTACTCCAGAACAAGAGGAAAGAAGTCCTAACATTCTATGTGCATTTAAAAGACAGCTATTATATCCCACTCCCCAGCTGTCTTTTCTCAAGGCTGAACATACTCAGCTTCTTCAATTTCTTATTGTGTGGTGTAATTTCTAGTCCCTTGATTATCTTTGTTCCCCTTCTCTAATTTCTCTAAAACCTTCTTAAAGTATGGTGCTCAGAGTTTAACACAGTACTCAAGGAAGGGTCTGGCCAAAGCAGAATAGAGTGAAACCATTTCTTTCAATGACTTGGAAATTACGTATCTGCTGATGAGGCTTAAATTGTACTTCCATTCTTTGCAGCCACATTACACTGCTGGCTCACATTCAGATTGCATTCCAATATCTTTTCCACTAGTACTATTACTAAGTCAGGTATACCCCATCCAATGCCTCCACATCTGATTATTATTTTTTTTGCCAAATGAACATCTCTGTGGTTGTCTGTAAAATCTTTCTTTTACTTTCAGCTCATTTCTCTAACCTATCAAGATTGTTTTGAATTTTATTTCTGTCTTCTAGTTTATTACATATAAGTAATACATGTAAGGGGGACACGATGGTTCAGCGGGTAAGATGCCAGGCTTGTTGATCGGAAGGTCGCAAGTTCGGAGGTTCAAGACCCTAGCCTCGCGTGACGGAGTGAGCTCCTGCACTTGCCCCAGCTCTTGCCAACCTAGCAATTCGAAAGCATGCAGATGCAAGTAGATGAATAGGTACCACTTCAGTGGGAAGGTAACAGCGTTCCGCACGCGTCATGCCGGCCACATGACCGCGGAAACATGTGGGGGAACCTTTACCTTTTAAAAATACATGTAAATGTATTATTACAAATTTGATAAGCATTTGTCCAATTCATTAATGAAAATGTAGTGTGGTATAGATCCCAATATTGATTTCTGTGTAACTCCAGTTCATACTTCTGGCCAATTTGATGAGTGAGTATAATTTTCACACTAACTATGTATCCACTTAACTGTCATGCCATCCAACCCACACTTAACTAGCTTGCTAATCAGCATGTCATAGGGTATTTGTTACATGTTTTGCTGAAGTTAAGCTACATCTATAGCATCCCCACAATCTATTAAAAGAGTTACCTAATTAAAAATGAAATAAATTAGTCAGGTAAGATTTGTTCTTGACAAATCCATGCTGATCTTTGATATTTCCTATCACGTTTCTATTAATCTCAAGCTTTAATCCTGGGTCATGCCCTTTAAAATTACCTAGTGGAACACAGTTTTTGCTGGAGATGACTGAACTCAAATTAGTTGAGTATATCTGCTTTTCTTTGTTACCTATTAGCATTTTGCCTTCTTCATTAAGCAAGTGGTATACTGGATCTTTTCCTTTTATTTTGGACATATATAAAGAAGCCCATATTATTCTTAGCATCTTTCAGTTAACCTCAGCTCATTCAGTGTTTTCATTTTCCTCAGCTCTATGGTTTCTAGCTGCCTGTCTGTACTCTTTCTTTATGACCTAACCATCTTTCCATTTCCTTCTGTTTTCAGATTTAAAAAGTTGATAAGAGCTGCCTGATAATGTCTAGAACACTGTGCAGCACATTTGTGGGCCACAAAGGGTCTGCAGGTGTGCAGCATCAGTGAGCCACAAGTAAATAATGGGAGGTGCTGCGCAGCCAGAACCCCGCCTCTATGACATCATCAGGGGTGGACTACCTCCATTTCTCCTCTGTCCCAGCAACCAGTGACTTCTGGTTTTGCAGAAATTGTAGCACCTTGTCAGTGTGCCATGAGATGAAAAACATTGAAATCCATGGGTCTAGAATGTTGGACCAGCCTTTCCTTGCTGGAAAACTTCAAGCAGAGGCAGTTTGGCTATTTGTGGAGATTCTGGAGCTCTGAATTTCCTGGAGTGAGAAGATGGCTGGTTTAAATGTCTATTCCAAAATCCTCTGACTGAATCAACTGTGGGATGCTATACTCTTGCAGCCATATGACCAGCAGCAAGGATTCAGGATTTATATTTTAGCACTCTTTGACCTTTTGCTCTAATGATGTATTTCAAGTTCTAATGAACTGAAGATCTACTTTCATGTGGAATATTTCTTTAGGATAAACTAGTTGTCCTTATTTAAGTTTTATGTAGGTCTGCTGTCAATATTTTGATATGAAAGAAGGAATTGGTTTTCTAACACCTGCATATACCACGATTTTCCTTTTTTTTACATCTCTTCATTGGTCCTTTGGGCAAATGATTTTGCACTGTTTTCTCTTAAAATGACATATTTTTGCTACCAATATAATCCTAATCAATCAGGAATTGCTTTGCTTGCACTTCCGGGTGAGCTACGATGGTGAACAGACGCGGAAAGGACGAGCTCCACTGAAAGGGAAAACGCACCGTTGAAAGTGACGATCTCGCCGAAGGAAAGAGAAGCGAGACCGCACAGAAGAGTGAAGGAAAACTCTTCTGAAAAGAATTTCGGCTCTCACGGAGGGGAGCGAGTCGGGCAAGTGTACGTTTTGTCTTGTCTTAGTGTGAGTCCTTGTCGGAGATATATGGAGGCTCGCGAAACCGAGTGACATGAAAGAAGAAAACTAACCAACGGGCGAAGTTGGACAAAGTGTCTAACGGGTTTGCTATCCTAGCCACAAACTATAGTGAATAACTAAAAGAAAAAAAGCGGAAATTCCTTAACGAAGGACAAATAAAAGACTCAGTAAAGACTGATTTGCTTCCTATAAAACTGAGACTTAATTAATTAATTAATAAACGTGGCCATTTTGAATACAATGTAACAGTACTTCTAACATTAGACTAGAAATATAAAGAATATATATAAGTAGAGGAAAATATTGTAACTAATTATTTTCTTTTTTTTCTTTGCCTTAGGTAATTGTATGTTATAGGATTAAAGAATAGATTGTTAAGAAAAAATATAGATTTAAAATACTGTAGATAAAATAGATCATAGCTTTTGGTGTGGAAATATATAGATAAAAATATAGATAAAAAATAGAAGTTTCCTTTTCTCTGTTATTTGATAAGACAATTATGGCCACAAAAAGGATATTAAGAAAAGGATCAGACACGTTAGAACAAGGCTTTCCAAAGTGCCGCCGCTGGCGACACACCCGGCGGCGGCGGCGCCACGCACGCGCACGGCGATGGCGCGGGGGGGCGCGGGAGGGGCGTGCGGCGGCGCGGGGGCGTGCGGCGGCGCGCGCACGGTGGCGGCGCGGGAGGGGCGTGCGGCGGCGCGGGGGGCGTGCGGCGGCGCGCGCGTGCATGGCGGCCGCCGTGCACGCGCGCGCCGCCGCTTCCGGGTGGTGTGGTGACACACCACACTGTGTGTGGCGACACACTTTTGTGTCGCGACACACAGTTTGGAAAGCTCTGCGTTAGAAGGAGAAGGTCTCAAGGCTTTATTTGATGAATTTACTGCAAGAACAACAGAGACTATAACACAAACTGTGAAAAAAGTACTTGAAGAAAAACTAGATGGACTAAAAAAAAATTGGAGCAAAAGCTGGATATAGAAAGAAGACTTAAGACTGAAATTCAAGAAGTCAAGAAACAGACTGATATTTGTGAAAAAAGAAGAGAAGAAGAAGAGGAATGTATAGTCTTATTAGAATTGAAGGAAAAAGAACATTATATAAGAATAAGAGAGGTGGTGGAGGATAAAGAGGAAAATATAAAAGGGTTATTAGTACAAATGATTGCAGATTTGGTTGAGTGGGAAGAGGAAACAATAGATGAAGAAATTGAAAAAATATATAGAGTAAACTCACAATATGCCAAAGTTAATAAAAAACCAAGAGATATACTCATAGAATTCTCAAAAAAAAACCCCACAGAGATATGGTAATCCAGGCTGCATTTAATAAAAAAATTGAAGTGGAAGGTGAAGCAGTAACTATATTTAAAGAGATCCCGGGGAAAATTCTAAAAAAGAGAAAAGAATATAAATTCCTTACAGATATATTGAAGAAGAATGAAATAAATTTCAGATGGGAAAACATTGAAGGACTAAACTTGTTGTACAAAGGACAAAGATATAGGTTAAATTCCATATTTAAGGCAAAGGAATTTTATAAAAAATTAGAGAAAGAATTGGGAAATAAGAAGGAGCAACCAAAAGAACAGGAATAAGGTTAAAAGAGTATAAAGTGTGAAAAATAGGCAAAATTGGAAAATATAGAAAATGAGTAAATTAAATAATATAACGTGGAATGTGAATGGTCTCAATTCCCCAGTCAAAAGATACAGAATATTTCAATTTTTAAAGAAACTAGACTTAGACATTATTTGTCTTCAAGAGACACATATCAAAAAGAAAGATGAAAAATATTTAGAAAATAAAAAACTGGGAATATCTTTTATAACGACAAATGAAAAAAAGAAAAATGGGATTGTAATATATATTAAGCCTTTGCTTAAACCCCAATTAGTGGCAAAAGACCAGGAAGGAAGATTTATATTAGTAGAAATAGAAAGTCAAAATATGAAAATAATGATAATTGGAATTTACGCTCCAAACACTAATCAGAAAAAATTCTTTAAAGATTTATCAGATGTGACCTCAGAAAATAGGATTAATAACTGGATATTGATGGGTGATTTGAATGGGGTAGTGGAACCTGAGATTGATAGAAAGTCAGAAAACCATATCAATAAAAACCAAGGAAAATTGCCAAAAGAATTTTTTAATATGGCAAAGAATTTAATGTTAATAGATGTATGGAGACATATTAAAGGAAATAAGAAAGAATATACCTACTACTCCAATAGATTTAATTCCTTTTCTAGGATTGATATGATTTGGGTTTGAAAAAATTTAGAAAATAAAATCAGAGATATATCAATAATTGCAAAAACAGTTTCAGATCACAACCCCGTTCAAATGACCTTAAGTATAAATAAAAAAATATATAGATGGACTAGGGAAAAAACTACAAGAGTTCTTAAATTGGAATATGGACAATGAAGTAAAAATAGAAACTGTATGGGAGGCAAGTAAAGCATTTATGAGAGGTCATCTGATATCGGTAAATAATTATCTAAAAAATAGATCAAAGAAAAAAATAGAAACATTAATGAAATAGATAAAAGAAAAGGAATTAGAACTGCAAAAGAATAAAAAGAAAGAAAGAAAAGGAAGGAATAATAAACCAAATAAAACTATTGCAGCTCCAGGTTAAGATTGAATTAACAGAAGAATTAGACAAAAAATTAAAATTTATAAAACAAAGAAATTTTGAACAGGCAAATAAACCAGGAAAATGGCTAATGTATAAATTGAGAAAAGAGAAAGAAAAAAGAATTATTACTAAAATCAAAGATAAGAATATGGAATTAACGTATAACGAAGATATTAAGGGTGCTTTTTTTGAATATTATGTAAATCTATATCAAGAACAACAAACATCAATAAATAAAATTGACGAATATATTAAAAATTGTAATCTAGGAAAATTAACAGAAGAGGATAAGGAATTTACAAATAATAGTATTACATGGCTGTTGTGGGTCTTCCGGGCTGTGTGGCCGTGTTCTGGAAGTTGTGGTTCCTAACGTTTCGCCAGCATCTGTGGCCAGCATCTTCAGAGGGCATGCTGGCCACAGATGCTGGCGAAACGTTAGGAACCACAACTTCCAGAACACGGCCACACAGCCCGGAAGACCCACAACAGCCATCGAACTCTGGCCGTGAAAGCCTTCGACAATACAATAGTATTACAACTCAAGAAATCAAAGATGCGATTAAAAAATTGAAAATAAATAAAACACCCGGAACCGATGGTCTTACAGCAGATTATTATAAAAAATTCCAAGAACATCTGATTAATCCACTAAAAATAATGTTTAATTCAATATTACAAGGATCAGAAATACCACAATCATGGAAAGAGGCCAATATAGTATTAATTCGAAAAGAAAACCAAGATCCAACAGACTGCAAAAATTATAGACCAATTTCATTATTAAATAATGATTATAAAATATTTACTATTGCTCTTGCTGAAAGACTTAAAAAAATCTTACAGAAAATAATTAATCAAGACCAGAATGGATTTCTACCGAACAGACATATAAAAGATAACATAAGAAACGTAATTGACTTAATAGAATATGCCAATGTACACAATGAAAAGCCAATGACGCTATTATTTCTAGACGCAGAAAAAGCCTTTGATAATGTTAATTGGAATTTTATGTATAAAGTATTAGAAAATAGAAATTTTGGCGACAAATTTATAAATGCAATAAAAGCAATATACAAGACTCAGAAAGCAAGAATAATAGTAAATGATGATGAAACACAGGAATGTAATATATTAAAAGGTACTAGGCAAGGATGCCCTATCTCTCCCTTATTATTTATCTTGGTGCTAGAGGTGTTATTAGAAGAAATTAGGAAAGACCAAAACTTAGAGGGGATCAAGATAAAACAGGAAGAATATAAATTAAAGGCATTTGCCGATGACCTGGTAATAACACTACAAAATCCAAAGAATTCAATAACAAAATTAATCTCTAAGTTGCAAGAATATGGGGATGTATCAGGATTTAAAATAAATAAGCAGAAAACCAAAATGATTAATCTAAATATGACCAAAGAAGAGATAACTAAAATAGAACAATTATCAGGATTTCAAAATGTTAAAAAAGTAAAATACCTAGGAATACAAATAACAAATAACAATTTGGATTTATATAAAAATAATTATGAAAGTCTATGGAAAGAAATAAAAAAAGATTTGGAGAAATGGGTAAATTTACAATTATCTTTACTAGGTAGTATAGCCACAATAAAAATGAATATTCTGCCAAGATTTTTATATTTGTTCCAAATGATTCCAATCATGATAAAAGACCAAATTTTTATGAAATGGCAAAGGGAAATAACAAAATTTATATGGCAAAAAAAGAAACCCAGAATCAAGCTAAAATATCTACAAGATACAAAAAATAGAGGGGGATTACCAATGCCTGACTTAAAACTATACTATGAAACATGCGGACTAATTTGGATTAGAGATTGGATAAAATTAGAAAATGAAAAAATAATAAATTTGGAAGGACATGACAATAGATATGGATGGCATGGCTATATGTGGTATAATATATGTAAAGTACACAAGGCATTCAATAACCACATAATAAGAAAATCACTATTGAAAATTTGGAATAAATATAAAAAAACGTTATCACCCAATCTTCCATTGTGGGTATCAACTCAGGAGGCAGGTGCCACAATTGTGAATCAAAATAATAAAGAATATATAAGATATAAAAATTTGTTAAAAATGGAAGGAAATAATTACAGAATTAAAACAAGAGAGGAATTAGAAAATGAAAACATAATATGTCACTGGTTTACATATTTCCAATTGAAGGAGCAATACAAAATAGACAAAAAGAACTATCAATTTACAAAAGTTTAAAATAACTGGGATAATATATTAGATAAAGAAAATGATCACTTAATTTCAAAAATATATAAAATATTGCTGGAGATGAAAACCAAGGACATAAAAATAAAAAAATATATGAGTAAATGGGAAGAAAATTTAGGAATAGAAATTACATATGATCAATGGCAAAAAATCTGGACAAAAATATAAAATTTACTTTAAGTAATAATTTGAGGGAAAATATGTATAAAATGATTTTCAGATGGTACCTGTCTCCTGAGGTATTATTCAAATCAAAAATTAGAAATACGAACGTTTGCTGGAAATGTAAAAACAAAAGTGGGTCTTTTTACCACATTTGGTGGTCATGCGCGAAAGCAAAAAAATATTGGAGTAAAATACACAAATATATATGTGAAATATTAGGTAATAATATAAAGATGAAACCAGAACTCTACTTGATAGGCAAAATGGAGGATAATATGAATAAAAGACAAAAGATTTTATTTCTGTATCTAAGTACTGCTGCAAGAATAAAATATGCCCAATATTGGAAAAAAGAAAATATACCAACTAAAGAAGAATGGATTATAAAAATAATGGAATTGATGCAAGCTGACAAATTGACTAATTTAATAAAAGGGAAAGAAACAGGGAAGTATAAGGAAATATGGGACCCCTTTACAGAATATATTAAAAAAGAATATGATATAAAATAGAGACTAAAAAAAAATACAAACAGATTAATAGATATAGTAAGGGGGGGGGAAATAATAACAATCTAGAAGAAGTAAGAGAGGAAATGTATACTAAACAGTTACATTTAAGTTCTAAGTTAAGAAAGCCAGAAGTAATTTTAAAGATGTATATATATGTTTGTATTGTGCGGTTAAGTTGTATAAATCAAGAGGGAAAAATACTTAAGGGAATAATAATAAAAATATAAGAAGGAAGGAAAATAATTAACGAAGCAGAAATAGACAAAAAGAGATCAGGAAGAGAATTAGTGGGTTAGGAGGAAAGTAGGAGATGGTAAGTAGAGAGGGAGGAAAGAAAGAGGGAAAAGGAAAGAAGGATGAGATAAAAATGGAAAAATAGATATTAGGTATGGATTAGAATTGATTTATTGAATTATTGATTGAATTGAATTATTGACTGAATTATGGATATATGCAACTTGATGGAATGTGGGTATGTGATATATGTTATGTAAATGTCTGTGTTGAATGTAAATAAAATTTATTTTATATAAAAAAAAGGAATTGCTTTGCTAACATGACAGTTTAGTGTCACGTAGCCAACTTCATTCATCTTGTGATACCTCACAAAACCCAGTACATAGTCAGTACATACTTCCCTTTCTATTTACACTCTGCATTGGCAATCCCACACAATAATGGTTTCTGGCTGGCAGCAGCATGATATTGTCACACTGTGCAGGCAATCAGGCTTAATTATATCACAGTATCACAAAACCAGTTCAGAAAGTAGAAGATCTTCTTGTCTTGATACTGTTTCCTGTCCCTCCACAGTCACTAGAAAGGGAAAACTTAAGAAGGTGGAGTCTTTAGTGAGAAGCCTTCCCTTTTTTTCCTAATTAACTGTTTCTGCTTCTCCCAGATTTCTTGCACTGCCTTGATTTACTCGATTTACTTAATACTTTCCTACTTATTTATTTATCAGGATGGGTCCTTTAAGCCTTCCATTCATGACCATTTCTAGGTATGATTCTGGCAAGTGTTTGATCCTTGGAACTCTATGAGCCAGCAAACCCTGCAATGCCACTTCTTGGGTGAGTTCTTACTTAAACCTGTTCCTTATCCTGAGTCTCCTATTCCTATAAACTCTACCACAAAAAATTGTCATGATTCTTAGTCTGGTTTTATTAATTTGCAAAATTAAGGAGTAGGGGTGCAGTCTGCTGGGTTTCTATGCAGGGAGTGGAGACAGGGAAGAACATTCCACTCCTGCCAGACCACCAACTAATCTATATGTAATTTCTTATTGGCTATGGCTGTTTGAAGAAAAGGCTACCTTAGGTCTTAAAAAAAAAACAACCTAAGGGTTAGTAGCTTGAATCATGTCAACTGGATTTCTATTTTCTCAGTGGAAACGTTTCGCTCCACTGAGAAAATAGAAATCCAGTTGACATGATTCAAGCTACAGACTGTTCCACCTGGATGACTGAGAACCTTCATCGACATACAACCTAAGGGTTAGTCTTGCTAAATTTCCTCTTAGGAAGACTGTGGGTCAGTCTTAGCTGGGCCTGCATGTCCTTGGCATGTGAATGCCTTCTGCTGTTCAGCACTTAGCTAACAAAAACAATCCCTTATCTTCAAAACTCACTCAATCACTTTGACTCTTACAAAATCAGAGTTCCAGAAAGATAAGTGAAAAAAAAGTGCAATATAATTAACAATTTCCTGGGAATATCTCAATAATTGCCAAACAGCAAAATATCAGCAAGAAGCATTAAAAACAGAAACTGCAAAAGAAGTTCCTATCAGAACTTCTCTATTCAAGACAGTTGCTCCCCTCCCTAGTCCTTAGAATCCACCATCCATCTTCCTTAAATGCCAGTCTTCATAATAAGGTATCTCTTCTGGGCTCAGGGCTCAGGTAGAATGAGGCAACTGCTCTGATGGCAGATATTACCCCTAATATCTAAACAGGAACTTCTCCCCTCACTCCAATCATGCCTTTGTCTTGGAAGACAGTCTGTGCATATTATCTATCCTGCACTCCCTAAAATGGTTTGCTGCCCTCCAGTGTAACTGAAGCTACAATCCCATCACCAGGACTAAAATAAAATTCAACTGTCAGCCAATTCTGTACATGATTCTGTAAATGAAAACTGGGGTGGGGTGAGGAGTTAGAGAAAAGGAGCAGCTAAACTATCAGGGAAGAATCAAGAAGTAGCAGAAGCGGCTGGAAAGAAAATGGCACTGGCCAACTGCTGCAAGTAGGTCTCACCCATATGACTTTTCTAAAAATTTCAACACCCAAAACATATTCCATTTACTTGTATCATTTCTGCTTAACAGATTGCATTCATGGTCTCAGCCTAGGGAATTTGTTACAACATCTGAATTGGGAAACACAGCACCTAATTAATATCACTCTCTGACAGTATGGCACATATTGTCTGGACCTATGGTTATCTTGAACTGGACAAGACTAGTCACAGAAATTAGATGTAAGAAAAATTTGCCCTCCTTGCTCACACTGCAGGCAGTTCCCGCCCCCCAACAGTCCAGTCTAAACGGTCTACTTGTTCTAAAATGCAAAATGGAAATTACACAAAAAGAATACACTTGGGTTTAGGTCTCCATAATCCAAACCATACCAAAACGATCTTTCCCCCTGTGTCTTGAATTTTCTCAAGTCCCCCCAAAACACAACCCAGGATCCTTTTTTGGATTAGCCACTGGATTAATAATTCCTCTGGTGCTTAGCATCTGGCATCCAATATACTAGAAATATGCCCTCATAGCAAGAAAGCAACCCTAAGCAAACAAATATAAGGAAAGGGAATTAGGTCATGATGTAGGAGTAGAAAGGAGACAGAAGAAATAGCATAATCATGATGAGGGTGTGAGTAGCAGAGAAAAAAATGGCTTAAATAAAGTAGAGGTGAAATCAGATTATTACCCAGGAGAAAGTAACTCCGCAAGCACACATACAGGAGTGTAACTTTAACAAGTTCTGCTTCAATATGTCTCTTAAAATATTACCCCTAATTCTATAATAACAATCTTTACTGTGGCACTGGGCCAATTCTTCAACATATTTGACTCATTAAACAGCATCAAAGTTGCAGCATATATTTCTATCTGCAAACATACAGAAAAAGATGTGAGTATATGCTGGTAGGCCCTGAACACTTGTAGTTCATTTTCACATGCACATTTAGAAAGGCATCCCTCCACTGACTGCCTTACTACAGGTAGTCCTCAAGTTACGACCATTCAAAATTACGACAGCGCTGAACGAAGGGACTTATGGCTGGTCGTCGAAGTTCCAGCCAATGCAGTGCCTCCATGGTCACATGAACAAAATTCAAGCACTTGGCAACCCGCTCACACTTACGACCGTTTGCAGCATCCTGCAGTCACGTGATTGCCATTTGCGACCCCCCTGCCAACTTTCCACAAGCAGAGTCAATGGGGAAGCTGGCAGGGAAGGTCACAATTCACTTGAGTAAGTCTCCCCCACTCCCAGCCTGTCTTCGTTCACACGCACCACACCCCACGACCTCCTTTCCCCCTTCACTCGCACCCCCACACACCCTCTTTCCCCGGCATCCCTGCCCTCACACGCACCCTGCACCCTCTTTCCCCAGACTCCCTGCATTTGCATCCCCTTTCCTGGCTTCCCTGCGCTTGCATGCCCCCCACATGCTCCTTCCCCGGCCTTCCTGAGCTCATGCTGCACCACAGCACCCCTCCCCCAACTTATTCATGGCCTGCACTCCCTCCCAGGGCCTCTCCCACTCCTCTGCGGCATCCCCGCACTCTTTATCTGGGACTCTCTGCTTCCCGCTTAACAACCCACGCCTCTGGGTTTACAACAACAACTGGGACTGCCTAGATTGCCATTGCTAAGCGATGCGGTCACATGACATCACGCTTTATGACTGCATCGCTTAGCAATGGCAATTCCAGTCCTAATTACAGTCGTAACTCAAGGACTACCTGTATATATACTACACCAAATACAGAATATGCAGGACAAATATGCTGTTGTATACAATCTCAGCTATCCTCAGGACAATGTAATCAGTACATCTATACATCTATATAACTCTGCATGTGTGATGTGTACATGTACTGTACATTTGACCTTGGGCCAGTCACTCTCTCTTAGCCCAACTCACCTCACAGGGTTGTTGTTGTGGGGAAAATAGGAGGAGGAAGGAGTATTAGGTATGTTCGCCACCTTGAGTTATTTATAAAAATAATAAAGGCGGGATAAAAATTAAATAAATAAATAAATAAAAATAAACTCACAGTTTCCTGGTTTCTAGTCTGATGCCTTAACCACTACACCAAACTGGCTCTCACATATACATATAACAGCGCAAAAAATCTCCCACATTTTTATCATTCTTTAACTACCTATGTTGGGTACAATAAAATGTTTAAAGGTTAATGGATTCCTAACAGATCCACAATGAATAATCTTGAATATATCCTCTGGATATCATTTATTCAGATCATTTATCTGAGAAGGATTATTTGCATGCTCCCTTGGAGACTTGGTAAATCTGGGTTGTATTCGATGTATTTTCTCACCTCTCTTGGTCAGCTCATTTGCCACGCCCTAATTCTCTGTCTGTCCTATAGAACTCTTTGGCTGTTGTGGCAATAAGAAAACAAAGACATGCAGCAGATATTCTTTAATACTATCTGAAATACCAAATCTTTCTTTCTTTCAACTGCTGCTACATAAATGATAGTGAGAGATGCAGCTCAACACATCTGGAGGGCATCCAGTTGGGAAAGAATTATTCCCCCAGGCTATTGGATTCTTGAATGCCAAATAGGTTCTTTTGTGAGTTGAGTTAAAGAATGTATATTTTTTAAGAATGTATATTTTATAAGAATGGGTATTTTATAGTAATTATGTTTTTTTATTATTATCATTAGTATTTTATTGCTTGAGTGAATTTGTGAGCCAACTGCAACGAAATTTCATTCTATTGTGCACTTGTATAGTGTATAGTGGGATGACAATAAAGTTATTATTCTATTCTATTCTATTCTATTCTATTCTATTCTATTCTATTCTATTCTATTCTATTCTATTCCTACATGATCTTAAGAAGGAAGCATACTGTACATTTCACCAAGTGCAAGACAATTATTGTACAAATATTTCAAGGCTGAATCCTCAAATTTTGGCAAATGAACATATTTATGATACCAATAACAACCCAGGCTGGGCATGAAAGAAATAGCTGCAGATCATACTAGATTCCTTACAGTTGCCCCATTTGAGCTAGCTTTCTGTGGATTTATCTGTATACCCATTCTTCCATACAGACACTGCTTAGAATTTGATTGAAGAACAGTATTAAAATAACTTAGTCAAATATGCATGTATAAAATAATTGCACTGATCCTGTGATTTAAACTAAATTAAGCTTCTTCAATTGTAATTCAAGCCATGCATTCTGCACACAGAATTAACAAACAGTTATTAGATTTCTAAATGCTGTTATGATCAAAGAGATGTAGCCCACAACATGGGGAACTAGCAAAGTGAAGTACACTCTGTTTCTATTTCTATTCTGCTTGCAAGCATGGGGGAAGATGTATTTTTTTTTGTCCTTCAGCCTCCTTTCATCCCTGCTTCTCCAATGGTTAGTTCTAACTGCCATACCTGATTCCTTCATTCTATAATAATTTCATAATCCGCTATAGGCTTAAACAAGAACTGGAAAAGCCAAGATGGTCCTAGATTAAGTGATGTATAAACAGTGTGATACTACGAATGCAGATTAGAACTATTTTCACAAGAACTAGTAGGGACATCCAGCCTCCTCTGCATAACACACAGACTAAGAGCTATGTAACTTAGTTTCCTCTCAGTGTTCACCCCTCTCCTTACCCATTTTCTCCTGCTTACTTCATTTGCAGAGAGCTACTGCTAAATGGAGCTGGGAGGACTAGGTATCTTTGTCGTAAAAGGACATGAGTGCAGAGAGGAAAATACAGTGGGCCCTTATAGATGTACAGATTGGGATTATGCCTTTGAGACCAGTAGCCAAAATCATCTGCCATTTCCTGGTAAAACACCCCCAAAACACAAGATAATGAATCTCCTTCACAAATCTTCCACAATAAGCATATGTTCTTGGAGGTATTCTTCTGTAAACCTGTTAAGGTGTACGTGTGTGTGTGTGTGTGTGTGTGTGTGTGTGTGTGTATTGTCTGCTTCAGTAAACAAACACAAGCAAGATTTCACACCTGAATTCTGCATCAAAAGCATGCTTTAAAATAGTACAAGACTGGATGCAAAGAAGGCTTGCAGGTCTGGCCCTACTTCCCAACAATGTGAAGTAACCTTGGGATAACCATAAATGCATTATCAAAAAGAAGAAACACATCACTAAAAAGTGAATTAGTTTGCATAAAATGTATACATGACAACATGTGAATATATTTATGTGCGTTCCCAACATCATTGCTATAACTTAACTAGAGATACTACACCTCATCCTCATATTTATGGGGAAGACTATGACCAGTTGACTCGCATGTCTAGCTGCTTAGTCTGTTGCTCATGAACTAACTGGATGAGCAGCTTCAAGACTTCTGTGTCTTCTCCTTTATACTTTGTAAAGAAATAGGGTCATCCTCAGGTGCTTCAGAATTTAGGGATAAATTTTGGCAGAAAGGTGAAGCAACACTTTTTAGAGTCTGTCACAACATAAGAAGAGAGAGAGAGAGAGAGAGCAGGATCTGATGCTCCACTTCAGGCTGCAAAATGTCTTGGGCTGACACTGAAGTTTGGGCCCCTCTGCCATTTGCTAGCTCTCCCCATTTTGCTGGGAAAAGCCTATTCGTTTGAGTGTGAGAGAGCAAAATTAACATCTAGTTCTGATATGCTGAGGCTGCCAAGCACATATGTCTGCTGTGTGCTGTAAGGAACGCATCATCTTGTACAAGTAGCAAGCAAACAGTTCCAGCACAGTGGAAGTGCTGTCTTTCCTAGCATATACATAACCCCCCTACACTCCCGCACAGTTCAAAAAGATTCCCGCTGAGATAAACATGGTTGTTTTTATATTAGAGGCTTTTTTAATGTGAAGTATCCTTTGTCTCCCAATGGTGAAATTCTCACTGTCCCTTTCTGCTAGCAAAGACCACTCACTTCCTGTGCTCTCTGTAACTTGCTGTGTTGCACAGAGCTAGATGAGTTTGGCTGTGATGTTTTGTTTCAAAGCAAATCTGTATTCTTAATGCTCTTGCTCACTCACTTGCTACTTTTATTAGTCTCTCTTTTTTATATAAAAAAGATATTGTTACCATAGTAACCCACAATTTCCTGATATCACTGTGGACGATAAAGCCACGATGTCAGACTTCAAAGCTTTGTGACCATACTCTGCAGCTTTAAGGCTAAATCCCTTGCTTGAACGTGGGCCAGCTGGAAACCCATCCACTGAACCCATAGACTTAAACAGTCTTCCCCAGCCTGAAGGTAAAAACGTCCATGATCAGATGTGTTGAACTACCATCATCTTCAGCCAACATGGCTACTGGCCCACACGACAGTAGTTGCAGTCAAATACACTCAGCATCAACTCTATGTGGAGAGGGGGAGCTGTTCCATTACAATGCAGCATACTGGATTTCACACTATAGTGACTTTTGTTTATTAGTGGGACTTTACAAAACCCATGAGATCATTTCAAGTTGTCCTGAACTAGTGTTTCATTCTATGGCTACCTGGAGTTTGCAGGAAAAATTAGGCACAGCAGGCAAAGGTAAGGCAGAGGCTGTCTAGTGAAGAGACACTCTGTCCGAAGAAGGCAGCAATAAATAGGCCCTTAGATATCTCAAGAAAGCCCTAATGGCTGAGTTTCTTCTATTAGATTAATTCTGCAACATTCTAAAGCCAACTGAAGCCTTATATAAATAGGATCTGCTATGAGATCAGCTTCACCTTCTCTAGAGTTGTTTTCTGGCCTGCTGAAAAAGCCTTCATCTGATTTTGCATACTAAGGCTTCTTCAAGATGGATGCTGGGCGGAAACTATTCTGAAGTCTGAGGATGATGGCAAAGCAGTCTCTCGTGTATATGGAGTTAACTGATATTACCTTGAGGATTCAAGTGGGACACCTACTTCTTCCAAAATTGCATAGTATCATCTGCTCTCCACCTCTCTGCATGTTTGAAGTAGGGAATGACAACTGCTGGGCAGCTATAGAGACAAACTGGGGAAGAACATATGTGCACACTTGGTGTCCTGTATCACACATGCACATATACTGTATACCACCAAGCTAGAAGCAACGGAGATTGCCTTAAAGCTACCACCAACCCAACTTAAGAGATTATTTGAATATGCAAGCATTGATGAATTAATAAGGTACCTGCAGTTTCAGAGAGATGCATTTTCCAATGTGTCTTCTTTAAACTTTTCATAAATAGAAAACCATTTCAACTCCAAAATTTTATTTTCATGGACATTATGAAACATATAACTTGCTCCCAAAACAGAGGGTCCCTGTTTTCCTATTCTTCTCTTTTGCCCATAAATCTGTCCTACTCTCCTGTTCAATCACTTGTTATCCCAGATCCCTAAAATTAATATCCCCCCACTCCTTGGTAACAGGACAACTGTGTGGGAGGATTGAAGAAAACACAGAAGACATAAAGATTAGGCAACAGGGGAGTAATAAATTGATTTGCTGTTCAGAGTTAACTGCTAGGTAAACAACTGAGGATCCCAATTAATTGTTGGGGTTGATGGAGAATTGCTCCCATTCCCAAGAGGCTTTCATCTCCACTAACACAACTAGCACAGCAGTCGTCTGTAGCTTGAATCATGTCAACTGGATTTCTATTTTCTCAGTGGAAACGTTTCGCTCCTTATCCAAGGAGCTTCTTCAGTCTGAGCAAAGTTGGTAAGGGAATCCTAAATATGTTTCTAGGTAGCTGTGTGACCTTACACCTGGGGGCATGGTTATATTGAGATGTTATTTTAAGTCCTTTTATTATCTAAAGGAGGATAGTTAAGATCACCATGCTGCTGTTGAGCTTGTGAAATGGTCTTAATCTTCCTAGGCACAGAAGACAGAGCCGGGAGAAAGATGGGAGAAAGATTGTGCCTGAGGCCCCCACCTCTATTCAAGGAAGGATTTTCCAAGTTGGCATAAATGGATTCCTTGACCCCTCTCTCAAAGAGAGAGGTCAAGGAATCCATTTATGCCAACTTGGAAAATCCTTCCTTGAATAGAGGTGGGGGCCTCAGGCACAATCTTTCTCCCATCTTTTTCCCTGCTCTGTCTTCTGTGCCTAGGAAGATTAAGACCATTTCACAAGCTCAACAGCAGCATGGTGATCTTAACTATCCTCCTTTAGATAATAAAAGGACTTAAAATAACATCTCAATATAACCATGCCCCCAGGTGTAAGGTCACACAGCTACCTAGAAACATATTTAGGATTCCCTTACCAACTTTGCTCAGACTGAAGAAACTCCTTGGATAAGGAGCGAAACGTTTCCACTGAGAAAATAGAAATCCAGTTGACATGATTCAAGCTACAGACAATTCCACCTGGATGACTGAGAACCTTCATAGACATATAGCACAGCAGTCATAACAGCAGGACTAGGGAGCTGGAACGGAATGTGTGACTTTTCCCTAGTTTGGATTATATCCCAAATCAGGAGAGAACTGTAAGGAAAAATGGCACCCAATTTGAATTAGAAGTGTGAAATTCTAAACCAGATAATTTGTGAACTTCAGCAACATTGCTAAAGGAATAGTGGAAACTAGAATTGTCTTGCCATGACACCATACAGACAACCTCCAGATTCATGAAACAGATTGCAATGTCCCTGTGAGCTTTTCTGGGCTCAATATTATGTACTACTGGGCCCTAAAACTATACATTTTCATGCAGAAAGATACCAAATAGAGCCTTCTAACTTGGATTTCATGTTCTTGCTGCATCACAGCAAGCCACATGGCCAACCAACCAAGGCTTAAATATGTTATTTTTAGCCTCGTGATTTTTAGAACAATCTCAAGACTTAGAGGGCTATGGCTTATTATGCAAGAATATTATGCAAGAAATACAAGTGTTTCCCAAGCTGGCTTGTGCTTCAGGCTGGTCATCATGGTCAACTGCTTCTATTGGCTGGATATGCAGTATATATTAGACCAATGGCCAAGTTGTTTTCCTCCTATAATCTCTAAATAAAACCAGTGTTAAATAAAATAAAATCTGGCCTGATATAAATGTCCTTACTTGTGTTGCTTTTTTTTGTAATGGTAAGGTACAAGAGAAAATAGTTCATCTAAATTTGATATCTTTGCTTCTAAATATACAATGCTAATGTACATTTCTACTTTTTCTGAACCATTGCTGATGGTTTCCACATCCACCTACTCAAAATGCAGCCCCTCTTTAGAATATTGTAAAAAAACCAACTCCACCTCCCCAAAACTAGCCACTCAAGTCATACTCCTGTTATCATTCCAGTGACATCTCATTCCATAATGGATTGACAACTGTTGATATTTTAAAATTTTACTTTGTAGTCTATGAAGGTTCTCAGTCATCCAGGTGGAATTGTCTGTAGCTTGAATCATGTCAACTGGATTTCTATTTTCTCAGTGGAAACGTTTCGCTCCTTATCCAAGGAGCTTCTTCAGTCTGAGCAAAGTTAGTAAGGGAATCCTAAATATGTTTCTAGGTAGCTGTGTGACTTTACACCTGGGGCTAGGTCATGGTTATATTGAGATGTTATTTTAAGTCCTTTTATCATCTAAAGGAGGATCGTTAAGATCACCATGCTGCTGTTGAGCTTGTGAAATGGTCTTAATCTTCCTAGGCACAGAAGACAAAGCAGGGAGGAAGATGGGGGAAAGATTGTGCCTGAGGCCCCCACCTCTATTCAAGGAAGGATTTTCCAAGTTGGCATAAATGGATTCCTTGACCCCTGTCATGTGTAGATGCAGAAATAACACGCCGAGGACAGGAATCTAGTCTCTAGTGTTTATTGCATACCTACAAGCAAAATCCTGCTAAACTAACAGTGCCTGAAGATTCCCAAGTATATCAGCTCACCCTAGGGCGGAGCTTTCTTCTGACGTTTGGGAAAATAGGCTAGGCTCTCTGAGTTACGTGCTCGCTTCTTATCTTTTGTCCAGCCTTCTTCTCTGCTCTCTAGAGTCTCCCTGACAACCCCTCTCTCAAACCACCTATCTTCTCTGTCTAAAATGTGAACATTAATGTCCTCAAATGAGTGTCCTTTTTCCTTTAGATGAAGATAAACTGCTGACTCTGGTCCTGTGGTGTTACTCCTCCTGTGTTGGGCCATCCTCCTGTACAAAAGTTGTTTGGTTTCTCCAATGTAGAGTTCAGAGCACTCCTCACTGCACTGGATTGCATATACTACATTGCTTTTCTTGTGTTTTGGAGTTTGATCTTTGGGGTGTACAAGCCTCTGTCTCAGTGTGTTGGTGGGTTTGAAATATACAGGTATGTGGTGTTTGCCAAATATCCTTTTTATCTTTTCAGACACGCCAGCCATGTACGGAATGACCAGGTTCTTCCGTTTACTCTGAGTCTCAGCCCTATCTGTCGCTGTTTTAGGTCTGGTAGATTTAGATTTGGTGAAGGCCCAATTTGGATATCCACAGGCCTTCAGAGCTGTTCTCAGGTGCTGATTTTCATTCTTTTTGGAATCCATGGAGGTGGGGATGGTTTCTGCTCTGTGTGACAATGTCCTGATGACTCCTAGTTTGTGCTGCAGTGGGTGGTGGGAGTCAAACATCAGATATTGATCTGTGTGTGTGGGTTTCCTGTAGATCCCTATTTCTAGCTTGCCACCGGTCCCAATGAGGACTTCACAGTCTAGGAATGCCAGTCTGTTGTCCTTGGTGTCTTCTCTGGTGAAGCTAATGTTGGCATCTATAGTGTTTATATGGTCTGTGAAGGCCTGTACTTCCTGGGCCTTGATTTTGACCCAGGTGTCATCCACATACCTAAACCAGTGGGTGGGCACCGTTCCCTGGAATGTGTTGAGTGCTTTCTTCTCCACTTCTTCCATGTATAAATTGGCCACAATGGGTGACACAGGAGAACCCATGGCTGTGCTGGCTCGCCTCCAGAACAGATTGGAGAGTCTTGGCAGTCAGCCCGAGGTAAGGAATGCAGTCCAAGGTTACTTTGCAAGACTGGCCGAGAGAGAAACCAGCGTGTGCCAATAATCAGAGTAGTGAAGCAAAGGGTAGTCAATAATCCAAACCGGGTCAAGGGTTCCAGAAGTCCGAGCCACGATAATCCAAGCCAGGTCCAGGGGTTCAGCAAGCAGAGTAAGATAGTCCAAACAGGGTCAGGAACGCAGGAAACAGGATACCAGAGTGGTCGCGAAGCCAAAGTGCAACGTTGCTCCCACAAATCCCTCACTGCGTCGTTGGTGATTTATCAGGAGCTCAGGAGCTGTCCTCTGGGTCCTGCAAAGACTCTCCCTGCCCTCTGCGTAACTCCCTAGCAGCCAGCCGAGCACTTTTCCTTCTGTCCTTTAAGGCGAGGTGCACACGCCTCCGCCTCTGCCCTTTGGGGGATTCAGGAGAGCTGGGAGGCTGATGGGATCCAGCTGGCTGCTGGCTAAAGGGTGGGGACAAACCGCAATCCCCAGCTTGCTCCGCTGTAGCCTCGGTTGCTGGCTGCTGGCTAGAGGGTGGGGCCAAACCACCATCCCCAGCTTGCTCTCCTGCAGCCTCAGGTATTGCTGCCTCCTGCGGTGCTGGGTCATCGTCTGGGCCCGTGTCCGCATCTGGGGCCTCGCCTGGCTCAATCCCCTGGGGGTTTGCCAGGGGCAGCTCGTCCTCTGACTCATCGCTGAGGCCCTGGGGCAGAGGCTGAACCAGGACAATGGCACAGCCGTGTTTTTTTCTGTAAAAGTCACCTCTGTATGTGAAATAAGTGGTGTTAAGACACAGGTCCAGAAGTTGGAAGATCTGGTTTGGGTTGAGATGGTTTCTCCTTTCAAGGGTGCTGTCCTCTTCTAGTCTCTTCCTGACAGCGGATAGAGCATGAGTGGTGCGGATGCTGGTGAAAAGGGAGGACACATCAAAGGAGACCATAGTTTCATCTGTATCCAGTTTCAGGATCTTTGCTTTGGAAACAAATTCTTCCGAATTATGGATGTGGTGTTCAGAGTGTCCAACTAGAGGTGCTAGTATGGTAGAGAGGTGTTTGGCAATGTTGTATGTTACCGAATTAATGCTGCTGACTATGGGTCGGAGGGGTGTTCCTTCCTTGTGGATCTTAGGAAGTCCGTAGATGCAGGGGATGGCTTCTCCAGGATACAGACGGTGGTAGGTAATCCTATCGATGGAGCCATCATGTTCCAATTGTTTCAAACTGTCTATTACCTTTTTCTTGTAATTGTTGGTGGGGTCTCTTTTCAGTTTTTCATATATATGGTGATCCTCCAAAAGTGAGGTAATTTTATTGTGGTAGTTTGCAGTGTTTAGAACCACTGTACGTCTTCCTTTGTCAGCAGGTAAAATGGTGATGGTTTCATCTTTGCTTTACTTTGTAGTATATATGGAGCATTACCCACATATTCATTTACTTTTTATTATATATTTTGTGTTTTTTTAAGGTCGCCCAAGGATTTGCCTAGACCACAACTTGGAATTAAAGAAAATATGACTTGTAAAACTTGTTCCTTCCTGTTTTTCAACTGCTGCTGAGTTCTAAGTGAATCCTTACAGAAGCAATTGTGAACTATCCCAAGAAATAAACCCTCAGGCTAGATGACAATTAAAAACAAACCATAGTCCTGGGGCATGGGAATTATGATGGGAAGCATTATAGGGGAAGGAAGGTCTACAGTCTGGCACAAGCCTCCCCCTCTTCCCCCCCACTTCTGTCTCACTGACTTCAGTCCTAAGCCTTGGTAATAGCATTGCTGAGTACAATGGCCTCAGGTTGCTATTGGTTAATACCAGATGTATGTGCAATAAGACACTATTTCTCCAAAGTATGGTAGTAGACAAGTGTGCTGATCTGGCTTATATCACTGAGACCTTACTGGATGAAGATGGGGGTGTAGCCCTCTCTGAAATTTGCCTACCAGGTTTCTGGGTGCCTCAAGACCTCTAATGCCATGGTCAGGGAAGAGGTATGGTTGATTACTGTTTATGAGATCTTGGTGGCAACCAGAAATGCTACCATGCCATGTGCCTATATGTTATACTGGGCCTTAGTCAGGGCTGACTGACCACCCTGCTGCCCTTCCCAACTCCTGGTTCTCATTGTGGGGCTGGTGGTGGAGATTCCAGTGCTTTCAGTGCTCTGGGACTTTAACCTCCATGCCCTGGGTGAAGAGTCCAAACGGGATCAGGAATTCATGGCTTTCATGAAACCATGGGCTACACTAGGAGATCTTGACCTGCCATATATAAATGATCACATGTTAGATCTGAGCAGGTCTCAAAGCAGGTGCAACATGATGTGATAATGGAAGATATTGTCATCAGTTCTTTCTTGTGGTCCAGACCATTTTTTGGTTTCCATGCTGAACCTCTACTACAGGGACAGAAAATCTGCCACAAACACCCAATGAATCTTCTGGGTTGTTTAAAGGTACTTGGAGAGCTCTCCAGTGATATGGCAAGCAGATCCACTATGCACGTCACCAACCTCTGGAACTCAAAGGACATTAGATGGGATTGCCTCTGAATACCCTCTCATCCTCTGCAGATCCCAGTATGCTCCTTGTTTTACAAAGGAACTACAGGAACTGAAGTGGGTAAAGAGACAGCCAGAGCACCAATGGAGGAGAATGACGAGTGAATGTGACCATGCACAGTTACACACCCATTGTTCTGTTCGGAGGATGAGACTACCAGAACTCTTTAAGGAAATAGTTTTATTTACAATTAAAACTATTTACAAATGGCAAAAGTCCTTTAAGCACATAACTGTAATTCGACTTGGATCAACTGGACTACACAGCAGGATGCACTTGAAGGCTTGGCAGCTCTGCAGTAACACTGGCTAGAGATCACAACAAGTTGAACAGACCCAAGTCCTTGAAGCAATGATACAAGGCTGACTGGAACTGCAGGACTAAACTGGTTTCACTTAGAGACAGGATCTTCTGAAGCACTGAGGCAGGACTGGACTGGATTACAGGACAAGCTGGACTAGATCTACTGGACAAGGTTCTTCTGGAGTGACAGGGCAACTCTGGACTGGAACTGCAAGGCTGGGCTGGATCCACTGAGCAAGGTCCTTCTGTAGTGACAGGACAACGCTGGACTGGAACTGCAAGACAAGCCTGTACTGGATTCCTTAGATAAGGTTCTTCTGGAACAACAAGACAATGCTGGGCTGGATTTACAAGGCAAGGCTGGACTGGATCCACTCGGCAAGGGTCTTCTGGATCAACAGGACGATACTGAGGCTGGACTGGCAAAACTAGGCAAGGTACTTCTGGAACAATGAAACACGACTGCACTAGATTAGCACGATAAGACTGCCCGGGAGCGAACTGATAAAACTTAGCTGAATTAGCAAGGAGTTGCTTGACTAAGGCTGCAGGATGAAACTTGGCTGAAGCGGCTGGGCGAGACGGGACTGAAGCGTTGAGAACGCTATTGGCTGGAGTCCGATGAAAGACTGCGAGATAAGACCCCTTTTGACTTGGCGAAGGAGTGGCTTGAGATTCTGAAGCAGCTGGGGTCAATTCCAAAATGATGCAATGCTCTTGCTCTGGTTCTGCGGCGGCTACACGGCAAGACTCTGAAGACTGTTCCGGCTGGGCTTCTCCCAAAGAAGCTGTTAGCTCAGTGGAACATTTGTCACCGGTGATTGGGTGCTTGCGCTGGCGTCCTTTTATACTGTTCTCCGAACGCCTTCTATCCTCAGGAGCCAATCGGGCTTCTTTCTGCTTGGCGCGCTTCTCAGCCCTCCTTTCTCGTGCATTGATTGGTGCTCTGGACTTTGTTCCTGGTTCTGGACCAATCGGCTCCTCAGGATTCTCCCGCTCTGCTAGGTCATCCCCGGGTCCGTTTCCCTGTACCAGCTCATCACGAGTCTGGTCACGAGTATCACACATTTGACCCTGCACCTGCTCATCACGAGTTCCACTCGCCGGTTGCTGCACAAGATCAGTTTTGTTTCTCTGATAAGTTTCGTTTTCCCCTAGCTCAGAGTCAGAGTCAGGCTGGACTCTGACACCCATGTCAAGAGTGTATTGTAATGATGACGGGCAAACTGTGGTCCTTCTTTGCTCTTATTACATTTTCAGACCTGCATCTAGCAGTGCTCTTCTAGATTACCCTTTCCCTTTTGAGGAAAAGTGAGAATGAGGATGCTCCTACAGGCTGCTGTGACATGTTCAGGAGTATTTTGGAAACAAAATAATTACACTAACTCAGAGCTGGACTCCACCTGGGCAGGGTCTAGTGAAGTTATCTAGGATTCCTTTGAGTCTGTGGAGAAGGAGGAAACGGATAGTGTTCTCTGTGGCATGAGCTCTGCCACCTGCAAGCTGGACCCATGTTCCACCTGGCTTATTCATGCAGATGGGAGCAGTGTGTGGGCTGGATTCAGGAAGTGCTTAATGTTTCTTGGGGGATAAGCCACTGACCTTCAGAAGGACCATGGTCCACCTCCTTCTACAACTACTGGCCAAACCATTTTGGGAAAGGTTTTGAAGAAAGTCTTACTAGTCCCTAAGCAGCATACCATTGATCATGGTATCCTTCTCAAGTGCCGTGAGTATTGCACATTATCATTATCCTGCAGTTATTCTGTTCCTTCCTTAGTGAGTGGCTTCAGTCAAAGTACTTGGGGAAGAGTGATTGAGCCGAGGATGCCCCAGGACTCATTCCTCTCCCTCATGCTATTCAATATCTACATGAAGCTGCTGGGAGAGGTCATCCATCAGTTTCAAGTAAGGTATCATCAGTACACATTGCTACCCCAGGCCAAGCTGCAAATACTGTGAAAATCCTGACTGGATGCTTGGACACTGTAACGGTCAGATTAAATCCCTGAAAGATGGAGTTACTGTTTGCTGATGATAGATTGGCCCTGTCCGTGTGCAAGCTTTAGCTCCCTAAGGGGTCGTACTCTCCTTTAAGGAGCAGTTCTGCAATTTGGGGGTTCTCCTGGACTCATGGTTCCCACTGGAACAGCAGGTGGAAGCTGTGGCCAGGGAGGCCTTTGTCCAGCTTCAGCGGTGCACTAATTTGTGAGCTTACATGGATTGGGATATCCTGATTATCATGACTCATGTCCTTGCCATTTCATGGTTAGACTTCCCCAATGTACTCTGCCTTTGAAGATAACCCAGAAGCTTCAACTGGTCCAAACTGCAGCAGCCTATTGGCTAACTTGAGGTAGTAGATTTAGCCATGTAATGACACGTATGCTATAGCTGCTGTTCCCGTTGCTAATTTGCTTCCAAAATCAATTTGAAGTGCTGGTTGTCACCTTTGAAGTCCTACATGGCTTGGCTCCAAAATATATACTGGACCATCCCTCCTATCAAGATCTGTGCATTCCTACAGGGATGGATTACTGAGAGCTCCCATCCCACATAAACTCAAGGTGGTGAGGCAATGACATCCTACTGTGTCTGTCCCCCATGCTGCAGAACATCCTACCACCCAAAATACCAAACACTCTAATTTGTGCCTTTCACAAGTTGCTTAAGACCTGATTGTTCCATCAAGTGTTTCAGACCTACGTAATAGTGTGCTGTCAGCCTTTTAAACATGTTATTTACTGTTTGCTCATTTTTCACTATATGTATCCCTTTCTTTTTGTAAACTGCCTTGAAGTGGGCTATACATAAAACTGTGTAATAAATAAATAAATGGATAAATCATAATGGTTTAACAAAATTGCTTCTATGAGTTATTCAAGATTGAACAAACCATGGCTTAATTTGCTTTAAGGACCTGGCCAGTGTCTCCTAAAAATGTGAAGGTGAGAGTAAAGGCTAGGGTTTGGGGGGCCACAGTGAAAGTTTTATGTTGGTTTGCCACCTATATAGGGCTGTTACTTGAAAAGGATGTGTGCATTATCAAACTATATTAGCAATGCAATTGCACAAGCTCCTGAAATAAACATGTATAATTTCTATTTTTAAGACAGTACAGTGCACAAGGGAGCTTGGGGAAAGATTAGTGCAGGGGGTTGGTAAAGACAAAGAAGAGCAATCCATAAATGAACTGTGGTATTTGAATTAATATTGAACAGTTGTTAAAGCAGCATTCCCCAACTTGAGCCCCCTCCCCCCATGCATTGGACTACAACTTTCAGAATTTCTAACCAATATGCATCTGGCTGGGAATTCTGGGTGGTGAATCTGGAGGGTGATAAATATATATATATATATATATTTATTTATATTTATTTATTTATTTATTTATTTATCAATCAATCAATCAATCAATCAATCAATCAATCAATCAATCAACTTCTATCACTGCACCATCTCCCCCAAAGGGGACTCTAAATTGTTGTATATATTTTTTATGTCTGTAGAATATGTGGCTGAGTTTTTAAAAAGCCAGGCCTCAAAACTTTTTTCCTGTTTGGGCTCAGAGAGCACATGTTCACCCCCCACTCAGGATTGTTAATTTGCCCAGGTGCCGGCCAGTCTGAGAGTTTCTGACCAATCAGAATTAGTTGTTTGAGCTTTGCCCATATTGGGAATCTGTTGCCTAGGTATTTTGGTCACATGGTGGATCCTGTCCACTCAGATGCTGGTCAGGTAAAGGTTTAAAAATGTAAATGCCTTTTGTCCTTTTGTTCTCTGCATTCTGCTCTCTGCTATCTAAATGGCTATGTTAATCAACCATGCCATGCTTTGGCTAAAGAGGAAGATTCAAGGTTTGTTCCTATGTTTTTGTTTTAAATAAAACAACGTTTTGCTACAAACTTATCTCTTGGTTTTTCCATAACTCTGATCACAAATTTTATAAAAATACAAAATAAATTGGGGGTGACTGCATAGAATGTTAACAGATTAGGTAAATCAGGAGTTCAGCTTTGGAGGTTGCAGTCGGGGTGGAGTAAGAGTTTTGATATTATTATGAAAAAGAAAGCAGAAGCCTTTGCTCTATAAAACAGTGCAGCTTACTGAAATATATAAGCAACCATCAATGGTCTTTCTACATTAATCCTCAAGTCAGCAGGAATGGTACAGATCAGCTGCACATTAACTTTGATTCAGCACTGATTCAAAACAAATCAGTACTGCAGCCCTGTCCTGGTTTAGATCTCAACTAAGATCGATATTATTTCAAGCCTTCTTTACACTGAAGCATCTTACAAGTGTATTTAGTTTGGCCATTTAACAACTTCCTTGAGATAGGATATTTCTAATAGTACGGTTCCTCAGGTTTTTTGACTACTATATACTGTATGCTCAAGGAAAAACAGTTTTAGGCTCTGAAGCCTTGGTGAGAACCTGTGACTTTGGAGTGTTCTCTGATGCTCTGGGCCCATCTAGGTGGCATAAAGCCAAGCAGTGTTGGGCCTGGTAAGTATTTGAATGCGAGACTACAAGGAAAGCCGAGGGTGATATGCTAGATGGGCATAGAGTACATCTAAAGCCGCCTTTCTCAACCTTCTGACCCTGGAGGAACCCTTGAAATATTTTTCAGGCCTTGGGGAAGCCCCGCACATTCAGGCTCAAATATAGGCCAGAAGTTACAAAATTATTATAATCGGTCTGTGCGATTGGCTCCCGCCTGCAAACCCTGCCCCCCGGTCCACACGATTGGCTCCCGCCTGCAAACCCTGCCCCCGGTCCACACAATTGGCTCCTGCCTGTAAACCCCGCCCCCCGGTCTGCACAATTGGCTCCCGCCTGCAAACCCCACCCCTGATCCACGCGATTGGCTCCCGCCTGCAAACCCCGCCCTCGGTTTGCACAATTGGCTCCCGTCTGCAAACCCCACCCCCGGTCCACGCGATTGGCTTCTGCCTGCAAACCCTGCCCCCGGTCCATGCAATTGGCTCCCGCTTGCAAACCCCGCCCCCCGGTCCGCACTCCGGCTCAGATCCTAATTCCACGCCATTCCCGCCGCGTTTGAAAAATGGGACAAAATTGAGATTTTTATGAAAACGACGGGACGGTTGAAAAATGCTTAAAAAATGGGACTGTCCCGTTCAAAACGGGACGTATGGTCAGCCTACTTAAACCAAAACTAAAGAATGAAACTTACCTCTTTAATGTGAAGTTGCCTGAATTTGAAATAATTTTTTTAATAAATCATGATCTCCCAGGGAACCCCTAGTGACCTCTTGCAGAACCCTAGGGTTCCATGGAACCCTGGTGTATTTATTTATTTATTTATAGTGGTATTTATACCCTGCCTATCCCCTCCCTAACGGAGGACTCTAGGCGGCTTACATACATATCTATATACAGTTTGTCATTATACAATATCACCAAATATAATTAACCCGCGCATCAGGAGAGGGGGTAAGGGAACCGGCTCTTCTAAGGCTCTGGACTACAATTCCAGAGAACGCCCAGAGTCCCCTTTGGGGGAGATGGTGCGGTGATAGAAGTTTAATAATAAATTCCCAGGATGCCTTGAGCCGGCTGCTGACGTCCTGTTGATGTCACTTCCGGGTCTGTCTGTCCTCACCGGCAGCATTCAGTCTTCCTCCGATCTTTTCTCCGGTGGAACCGGCTCCCCCGACAGGACGCCCGCACATTCTCCCACGTAAGGTGGTACCCATTTATCTACTTGCATATGCTTTCGAACTGTTGGGTTGACAGGAGCTGGGGCAAGTGACGAGAGCTCACCTCGCCACGCGGAGATTTGAACTGCCGACCTACTGATCGGCAGTCCTACAGCATCAGCGGTTTAACCCGCTGAGCTACCGCGCCCCTTGAGAAACCCTGATCTAAAGGTTTGAAGAGATGTTAGACAGACATGATGTTTTGAAGCATTTGAAAAGATGGTACAAAACAGCATTTCAGTTTTTTTCCCTTTTTATTCAAACTATTAATAAAACATAGCAAAAGCACTTTCATTTTTCCAACCTCAGCTCTGCAAGTATGTTAGAGTTTCTTATTGCTCTGCATACCATTGTGAACAGTTTTCCCTCCCTACAGTTAAGAGTTTTTCAAAAGCACAAATGAGATATTTTTTTCTGATCTTTAACTTTCAACCCCAAGCATGTATTCTCATTCCACCTCTACCTGTTCTTCCAAAATCTAGAGTTAAGGCTTATAGGTATTAGTGGCCAGTTTTTTTTTCCTCAGTCAGATAGCTGGCCTTGTTAGCTGATGATCCTTTGTCAAGTAAACCCTATGATCTTATTGATTGTAAACCGCCCAGAGTTCCCTTGTGGGGGGAGATGGGCGGTGATATAAGTTAGAAATAATAAATAAATAAATAAATTATTTCCTTGCATCATCTTCAGCCCCATCAAGGGTCCTCTGTGATGACTGGGTAAGGTACTGTGCTCTTTCTCTTCAGCATTAATAAACTTGAATGCTTTGTGGACTTTGGACTACTCATGAACAAGTCTTCAAGAGTGCAATCCCATTTTAGGATCCTTAGCCACCCTTTCTCTGGATTGAAACCAGCAGTCCATCTTCAACAGCCATTAGATTTGTTGGAAGTCCATATTGGCTATTTTAGCTGCCAGCCATCATCTCCATTTCTAAGCTTCTTCTTTTCACAGTAATTTTTTTTAAGACTTCTCCCTTTGCCACTCCATATCTGCCATGCCTCTTTCACTTATGAGAACTATTTCCTGTCACAATCTACTCCCAGCTCCTTATCAGCAAAGCAAGTAGAAACTACCTGGTTTGGATATTTGCATGGATGTGAGAAGAGCAACAAGAAACTATAGCTGAGAAAAGGCTCTTCATAGGGAAGGTTTTTTTTAAAAAAACAACAACCCAAATTCTTCAAAAAAGGCAACTGCAACCTAGTTTTGTATTGTTCTAAAGAAAAATACATGAATGTGTCCATGAAGTCATCAGCAGTTGAAATCAGTTAAAGGAGACTTCATTTTCCTGCGTAGGTCAATATAGCTCTCTACAAAACAATTTTCCTCTGCCATCTGCCAAGCCAGAGGCATGTGACATTAGCTTCAAAATCTCTTCACATCTGCATAAGGAGGATTAAAACAGAGAATATTTCCCATGGTGCTGAATCTTCCATTTGGCTGGACACATTCATTAAAACATTTTTTTAAAAAAATTAAGGGCATTTTCTGCTCTTGTTTTGCATGCAAACTGAGATCAGAATATGCCCCCAGGTAAAAGGAGTTGCTGAAAATAGCACTTTGAATGTGTTCACATCAGGAACATTCTTTCTTAAATAGCTTATTAAAAACCTTCTCTAGCTATATCTAAACTAATCAGAGGTCTAAACTGTGTTGCTTGCTGCATTCAAAGCTGTAACAACAGCAGTAAGTTCTTCAGATGCAAAAGGACCAAAAGATTGATAGTGTGGATTGAAAAACAGTGGAGAGCAGAACTAGAGGAGTCTGCTCAGATTCCTTGACCTTCTTATACTATACTATGAAAAGGGAAATCAGTGTGTCTTGGGAATGGTAAACCAAGTCAGATCCCTTCAGTCTACAAAATATTTACATTAATAGCAGTCTTATGTGAAACAAGGAGTTGAACTCCTAGATCTTTGGTTTCTTCCCAAAATTCTGTCTGTTATTGATGGTGTAATGTATTTAATTTGCTTTTGGGGGAAGGGGGGACATCTCAATGGAATCTCAGCTACACAGATATCAAGGTTCAAATCTTTAAGAACTTTGGATATAATATCATGTTGGAGCAATGGGAGAACATGTGGAACAAAGGTTTGAAATTTACTTTGAATTACAATTTAAAAGATAATTTTTATAAAATGATGTATCATTGGTATTTAACTCCTGATAAGCTGTCAAAAATGTATAATGGAGTGACAAATGTTTGTTGGAAATGTTCTCAGGGTGAAGGAACTTTTTATCATCTTTGGTGGACTTGTGAGAAGACCAAAAAATGCTGGGACCAAATATGTGTCAATATACAAAAGATACTTAAACTGGACTTACAAAAAAAAAACCCAGAACTGTTTCTCTTGGGACTGATGGAGAAACAGCATGAGCAACAACATGGGACTTTTGCTGATCGTTCATACCAGGCCAGTATATACATTCTCGTGCCCTCCTCAGGCAACTCTCTATACCCATGTGTGATGAATGTATTCTCTTCATAATGTCCATGTGCATAGCCGCTGGGATGATAGCTCAGTTCCCTCTAAAGCACAGCTTTCCAAACTGTGTGTCACGACACGTTAGTGTGTCAGCTGCAGTGTCTGGGTGTGTCGTGGCTGCTGCTGCCTCCGAGCCCTGCCAGGATTCTGCGTGGGTCCTAGTGCCTGCCTTGTGCCTTGCTGCCTCCAAACCTGCTGTGATTCCATGCAGGTCCTAGTGCCTGCCTTGTGCCCTGCTGTAAGAGTGTGTTGCAAAATGATGCCCTGCTGTAAGAGTGTGTCACGAAATGAAGCATGTCTAAAAAGTGTGTCACCAACAAGAAAAGTTTGGAAAGCTCTGCTCTAAAGAGAATGCCATCTTATACACTGAGCTCCTCCCTCATGTAGAAATATGGGGTAGCTTCCACTGGCAGCTGATGCTTGTTCTCCGGCCAGCCGGCAAGGACAATTTGTTTAACTGTCTGCAGCTCCACGTCCTGGGCAGTGCATTCCTGTATTGCTTGTAGGCGTGGCCATGAAATGGGTAGATACTGCAGCATATTTATTGATTCTATGTCCTTTTCTACCGAGCCCTCTTCACTAGGCTCTGGTAAATATGCTCTGCTCAAGGTATCTGCCATTACAAGTTGGGAACCTGGAAAATATTGGATGCGCACATCATAGTTCTGAAGTCTCATTAGCATTCTCTGGAGTCTTTTCATAGCACTCAGCAAGGGTTTTCGCACAATGGTTTCCAGTGGCTTATGATCCGATTGGACATGCACTGTCTGTCCAAAAGTAAGCTGATGAAAGCACTCCACTCCAAAAAGCACCGCCAACAGTTCTTTTTCAATTTGGGCATACGCTTTCTCAGCTTCTGACAGTGCTCTACTAGCAAAAGCAATTGGCTGTTGGTTCTGTAGTAGGGCTTCTCCTAGCCCTTTCTCTGAGGCGTCACACTGTAAAACCAACGGTTCACCTGGGCTGTAGTATTTTAGCACAGGTGTCTTAATTATTTTGTCCTTTATTTTATCAAATGCCTGCTGATGACTCTCTGACTATTCCCATACTGTTTCCTTGTGTGTCGGCTTTCTGAGTAACTCACAGTCCTTAGCCAACCCTTTGCAGAACTTTGCCAGGTAGTTTACCATCCCTAAAAATCTTTGAACTCCTTTTACATCCTCAGGCCTTGGCATCTCTCGAATGGCCTTAACCTTCTCTGCATCTACTTTCAACCCCTCTGCCGTCAACAGGTGGCCTATGTAGGGTACTTCTTTTAGTCTTAACCAGGCCTTCTCTGGGTTTAATTTGATATTTCTGTCCCTACAGCGCTCCAAGAAATGGCATAACTTTTCATCATGATCCCTTGCCGCTTCCGTTTCAGTATCTCCCTCTCCCACAGTCAGGATATCATCTGCAATTATTTTCAAGCCCGGGATGTTCTCCAACTCTTGGGTTAGTCTGCGCTGAAACACTTCTGGGGCAGGGCTGATGCCCATTGGCATCCGTAGCCATCGATATCTGCCAAAAGGGGTTGCAAAGGTGGTCAGGTAGCTGGATTTCTTATCCAGTTGTATGTGCCAGAATCCGTTTTTTACATCAAATACTGAAAAGACCTTGGCACGTGATAGATCACATAGTACATCCTCAATAGTGGGCAAAGAATAATGGCTGCATTTTAATGCCTTGTTTAGTGGTTTCGGGTCAATACAAATGCACAGTTTTCCAGACTGCTTCCTGACAATGACCAAACTGCTAATCCAGTCTGTGCTGGTCTCTACCGGTGCAATTATGCCTTTCGCCTGAAGACTTGTCAGTTCCTTCTTCAGTGGTTCTGCTAGTTCTCTAGGTACTCTCCTAGTTGGGTTCTTTACTGGCTCTATACTCAAGTCTCCACCTCAAGTCTCAGTGTTCCTGCCAACTGTCCTTCACCTTCGAAAACATCTCTATACTCCTTTAGTATAGTTTCCATAGTCCAGGCTCTGGGCCGGTTTTCGTCCATGGTTTCCACTGCCTGCAGGATATTGTCATGTCGCACCTGAATCAGCTGCATGGCCTGAACTGCTTTGTTTCCCAGCAGTGGTCTGCGGGCTTCTCCCTGGATAATGACACATTCCAGGCGATACAGTTTATTGTTCTTTGGATTGAGAATCTTTAGCCTACATTTCCCCACAGGCTTCAGGGTACTCTTGTTATACATGATGAGTGATTGGCCACGTGGTTCAATGTCCATCTCACGATCCACCATGGCTAGTGGCAACACATTGCAGGTGGCTCCACAGTCCAGTTAGAAACGAACAGGATGTTTGCCTAACAGCATTGTGGCAAACAAGGCAGTGGGGTATGTTTCTTTTGTCCCAATATTCCCCACCATGTGGACATCATGTTCCATGGGTCCTAAACTGAGGGTTAGGACATCCTCATAGTCCTCTGACTCAACCCCATCATCTTGTATTGTTCTCACCGCCAGTCTATACTGTCTCTTCACCCCCTTGCACTGGCTTTGGAAATGATTATATTTGCCGCATCCCTTGCATTTCTGTCCATATGCTGGGCATCGTTCTTTTTTTTTTTCATGGCATTTTCCCCAGTATATGCATTGGACCCTCTGTAATTGGCCCCGCCGCTGGCAGTCCTGCTCCTTGTGGGGGCCGGACTGGTGGTGGACCACATGCACTTGTGCCTCCTGTGTGCCTTCTAGTGTCCTGAGCCTGTCCTTTGCTGCTTCTGCTGCTCTCCCCAGTTCTAAACACCGAGCCAATGTCAGATCAGGCTCCCGCAACAGTCTTTCCCAGACATGCGAATCCGTAGTTCCACAGACAATTCTGTCTCTGACAAGGGAGTCTCTGATCGCCCCAAAATTACAGGTTGCCGCCAGAGTCCTTAGTGTAGTAACATAGGCATATAGCCTTTCTTCAGTACCCTGCTGTCTCATAAAGAACTGGTAGCGTTCCATCGTTTCATTTTGTTTGGGTACGCAGTAGTCCTCCAGACCCTTTAAGAGCTGCTGCAACGTGCTAGTAGGACCAAACCCAAGGGAGCTGCAGATTTCCTGCCCTTTTTCACCAATCAAATAACATAAGAGTTTTACCTCCCTCTCATCTTCGTCTGTAAAGGCAAGGTCCTGGTACAGTGCAAACTCCTATTTCCAGTGCTGCTACGCCTGAACAAGGTTGGGAGCATTTAAATCTACTGGTGCAGGGGGCTTCAACCCATGCTCCATGCTTCCTGAAGTTGTTTCTTTCTCCTGTATTTTATTTTTCCCACCTTTTTGTTGTTTCCTTGTTTGGCACTTGCCGCTGTGCTAATCTTCCAAAGTGGGTTCAGTTGTTAACTTCTGACACCATGTTTCAAAGTCTCTTCTAATAATAATAAGTTGGAGGTTCATTTATACTAAATGTCTTTATTAGCTAACAACTCCCACATACAGCCTCCTGCTCTAACTACTTGTTGCACTAATGAACTACTTCTGGGGTCAATAGCCGTACTTCCCAGCAGAGGGTGTGCTTCCACAATCTCAGTCCTCCCTCTGTGTTACCAACTTTATCCTCCTGACTCTACCACTTAGTTTCACCTATTGATACAGCCTCTATAAAAAGGGAGCCGCAAGCCCAGACCATTCGTTGGGGACAACCTTCTGCTTACTGGACTCCATGTGCCTGGACTCCTGATCGGAAAACCTCGTGACCTGACTCTTGGACTCACTTGACTAATCGTGTTTTGAACATGAAGCTCCCTTAAGGCAAGCTCTTTGGACTTTTGGGGCTTGTTTTTGTAGAGTGTGAGTGTTTGTGCTCACACTCCCTTGCCGCCTGTTCGTTACCTCACAAGTTTACCTCACAAGTTTCTCAGTAAAGTTTTACAACTGCCTCCCTGGTGTATTGCGTGTGATTGGGCTGGGACAGTACAGTAGCCACCATTTTCATTCCTCCTCTGCTGCCACCAAAGGGCCCAGTGCTCTAATGTTCTTGTTCTGCATGATAATTCTGTTAAGTTGAAAACTTAAGAAATCGGATAGTACATTTTGAGAATTCTCCCATACTTTCAGGCAGTATGTACTAGCCCAGTGTTTCTCAACCTTATCAGCTTTAAGATATGTGGACTTCATCTCCCAGAATTCCCCAGACAGCATATTAGCTGGGGAATTCTGGAAGTTGGGGTCCACATATTTTAAAGTTGCCAAGGTTGAGAAACACTGTATTACCTGATTATCCCAAAATAAGGACCACCTGCCTCAAAAGTGCTCAACTGGAAAAAAAATAGTTTATAATACTGAAAGTTGCTATAAAGAATATTGAAAAATAATGTAGGCTCAGAAAATGCAGAAAAAGCAGCATTAACATTCTTTTACTTTAAAAACCTCTATTTTTAATTATGTTGTCCTGAATTGCCCGCCATCCAGAGTCAGAAATCACAAAAACACTAACTTCAGCTTGTAAACAGAGGAAATAGAACTTTAATGCAGAGTTTGAACAATTAATGGCTCTGAAATGGTGTCAAAGGACTACTGATAGACTAATTAGAGATGGTTCTTGTATTACATTTTATTTTTAATTCAAGGCAAGGAACAGTGAATTCCCTAGGTGATCATGCAGATTGGATGAACCACTTCCTCAAAGGAGTCCTACTGCTCAATCCATAACTTATTAGATGAATATGAAACTTTCCACAACCCTCCCCAAACACATACACCTTCCGTTATATTTCTGCCTTCCAAGATATTGGCACTGCATATTCAGGGACTTTTTTCCAATGATAGTGTGGTTTTTGCAATTCTGCTCTGAAGCAAATTCTACTATATACAATGAAGGTAAGAAGATACAGTATAGATGCATCCTTAGCTGTATCTTTTATTAGACTTTCAAAGCACTAGCTGGCCTGTTGTGTACATAGTACTGCAGCACTCATCTATGTCCCCAATTAAATCACAGACAAATTGTTACTGATATGGCCACAGGTTATCACTGATTCTCATTCAAAACAAAAAAGGATGGTCTATTTTTCACTTTTCCTAATTTCCAATAATTGCACAGTCTATTTTTCTTTCTTTCTTTCCCTTCTTGCCTTCCTCCTGAAGTAAATGATTCTGAAAAAACGATTAGAATACTTATCAGCAAATGTATAGTTTTTGCATTGGGAAGCAAAAATCAGTTACTTACAGAATCTCCTTTCTTTTTCATTTAGCAGCTGTGGTCATTGAAACAGACTAACACAATCATTCCAGCAATCACATCTCCCTAACATGCTGTGAACTCTAGAAATGAATGAAGAAACTAACTTAAAACATAGCCTCAATTTACTAGTTGAAGACACCTGTTAGAATTACTAGGCTCTTTATCAGTTTATAGTTAATACTCAGGTCTCTAGAAAGTTCAGGGTTTCTTTCTGTAACCAAAGCAGCTCTCTGGCATTTAAAATCCTCCAGATAACCAGCAATAATCTTTACCCTATTTTTTATGAAGTTGAACCAATGTTCTCTTCCTATTAATAGGACACTTCTACAACACCACCATTATTTTTATAGTTAGGAATTTGTGGTCTAATCCATTCACACAGGCTTCTATATCACTTGTTTGTTGACATATTACCCTCACCATTGAATGTATAAACTGTCTGTAAAAAAGAGCTTGGTGGTTTGATATAATAGGAAAATTCAGTATCAGCACTACACAAGTATCTATCCCATTATAGTTCTTGAACTACCTGACATACTAGCATGGGAAAAAGTGTACCCAACATTACTCTACTGGCTATTGTCTCAGTTATTTTCCAAAATGAATAGTTACAGGTTCTTACTGAAAGAATTTAAGAATCTTAGAACAACAACAAAAGATTTATTGCCAACTACTCTCTTGTTGTAGTGTGCCATGGACTAGTCAGTCTCATCTTTATAGCCACCTCCTAGAACTCTAGTCACAGATGATACCGCCCAGAGTTCCCCTTTCGGGGGAGATAGGCGGTAATAGAAATTTAATAATAAATAAATAAATGATACAGGGTTACAACTTAACATTGTTGTTATCCTGCATTCAGTGTTGATTCAGATACTATTTTGCCTACTCACAACTATAATTTTCTGAGAAATGAAGATCACTTATTTCAAGCCTACCGATCTGACCTCATTTTGATCTTATTGCTGTGCATTCCTGGCAGCTTCCACTGAGTATCCTGTAATAATGTTTCCTAAGTGTTCTGATTTTTCAAGAGATTGTCTTGTTTTGACGCAGAGTGCACATGATGTACAAACAACATGTATTTAAACTTCAGTACTGTTCATTTTAAGGGGCAACAGCTTGAACAGAAGGTATTTTAGATAGCTAGGAAAGTACAGAGTTTAACCATTCTCTCATCTACTGTTTTATTTTACTGAAGTTCTCCCATGCACAACTGTATGCCTTCTAAAAGAGTACCATACATGCATTTCCAAGCATAAGTAAATATTCTGAATGCCACATTAGGGAAATTACAGCAATTAAATGGCAGATATGGAAAGCCTGGAACTTGGAGAATACCTATGCGTGATGGGTCTCAATATAAGGAAGAAACCAGTTGGGTAGTACCTCCTAAGGGATGGTCAGTAACAAATATAATAACTTACTTTCCCCTCTGCTATTTCTCTGCTGAAAATCTCCTTCAACTGAAGTATTTCCCCCGAAAATACATACGTTGTGAACGTAGCCTGCATGCCAGACTGCAGACACACAATGTGCATCCTCATGAGTGAACAATGGCTCTTTGGGAAGTACACAGATACCCCAGACCCTTCCTCTGCTGGAGCCAGAAGAGTCTTTTTAAAAACAAGGAAGAAATCAGGGTTTGCATCCTCCCCAGCAGCCTCTAACAATCTCCAAGCTATATTGTAGAAATTGATAAATATATAGATAGCCAGGATTTTCTGCTAGGTTTTTTATTTCTGTTTTCTGTGTTGTGCTAAATCTCATTTTATCACTCTGCAAGGTAAAGGTAAAGGTTCCCCCCGCACATTTGTGCAGTCGTGTCTGACTCTAGGGGCCAGTGCTCATCTCCGTTTGTTAGCTGAAGAGCCAGCAATGTCCGAAGACGGTTCCACGGTCATGTGGCCACATGACAAGCGCGGAACGCTGTTACCTACCCACTGAAGTGGTGCCTATTAATCTACTTGCATTTGCATGCTTTCGAATTGCTAGGTTGGCAAGAGGTGGAGCTAGTGCGGGAGCTCACTCCGCATGCAGGGCTAGGGATTCGAACCTCCGAACTTGCGATCTTCCGATCGACAAGCCTGGCGTCTTACCGGCTGAGCCACCATGCCCCCATTTATCACTTTGTACAAGTCCATAATGTTGGGAAAATTGAAAGGAAAGAGAAGAAGAGGATGACCAGCAGCAAGATGGATGGATTAAATGACAGTGGCAATGGGTGTGCCATTGGGAGACCTGAAGGACTGGGCTGGGGACACATCATTCTGGAAAAGGTCTATCTATGTCAGGGGTGGGGAACCTTTTTTCTGCCAAGGGCCATTTGGATATTTATAACCGGGGACCGGGGGGGTGGGGGTGGGGTTTCTGGGATTTCCGTGACCGGGGGCCAGAGTTTGCGGGTGGGAGCCAATCACAAGCACTGGGGGCGGGGTTTGCAGGTGGGAGCCAATCGCGTGAAAGGGGCGGGGTTTGCGGGCAGGAGCCCCGCGGGCCTTATATGGCCTGCGGGCCTGACGTTGCCCACCCCTGATCTATGTGGTCACTAGGAGTTGACCCTGACTTGACAGTACTTAATCAATCAACAAATTACAAAATTGGATATTTCTTTTCACCCTTCATAGATCTCTCAGGCTATGGTCATTGTTCTTCTTGGGATCCGTAATATTTTGGGCAGAGGATTCTTCATTTGTATCTTCACCTGCACTATCTTTTATTCTATCTGGAGCACTGTATTTTATTTTTGTAATTTTTCCTAACTAATTTGCATACTGCTGTAGTACCATAGTCTGGGAAGCTCTGTAATTATCTCTTTCCCATTAAAAGGCTACATTTTAACGCTTAAATGTTTAACAAAGGTTTTTTAACATATGTTTTTTTTTAAAAAAAATGATTTTGTTTATCTCCTATGAGTTTGATTTATCTGCCAATTGAGGGAGGAAGGGCTGAATCCTCTAGTCACCATGTCTCTATGCTACATGGTCAGGAGGTGGCACCACTGACATGATTTCTATTATTGCATTTTGACATTTTAATCACCACCAGGCAGCAAAGAATGTGACGGCCCTTTATCTCTTGCACACTGGGGTTAAGAAGTGGATGGCAAGTGAGATCTCCCTGCACGATAGACGGGGGCAGAGGAAACTAGCAAACTACTACCTCAATGCAGAAGGTGGGACCAGAGTGTGAAGACCCAGAGGGCTTCTCGGAGAGGAGGTTTACAACTTCAAACATTTTACCTTATCAGACTCAACACTGGTATAACATTTAAATCTAATTGTTTCAATATATTATGTAAACTAGCCTTTAATTGTACTGTTAGATTTGAATAGATCCCATTTCAGCTCTTTTCTGTTATATATCGTTCTAAGACAAATCTTATATATTGTAAAGACAAATTTCTTCAGATCCAAATCCAAAAGATCTCTGGAATAACCTTCATCTGAGTACCATAGAGGTGGGAATCTGAAATTTGCACTGGCTTCTACAAAATATCTAAGCAGGGTCATCCCCTTGTGGAAATCGACTGCTTTGACCTCTCAGATGAACAGAGGCAGGAAAACTGTACCCAACTATATGTCATACTCTATCACTTCTGATTGAACCAGGGCATCTCATTCCATATAATATCCTATTATGATTCTGAAGGCTGAAGGAATGGAGAATATAAAGTATGTCTTATTTCCCAGAAAAAGGAGATGGGGGGCGGGGTGAAGATCCCAGGCTGTGTTTGAATGAGGATTTGGGTCATGTTTTTCAAATAGACACATGTTGCGCGATTCACTTGCAATTTGTAATATTTTCTACCTCTTGCGGTTGTACAATTTGCTTGTTGTTGCTGCTGTGCCTTAATTTCTTCTAGCCTAATAATGGTCTGTTACTGCAAGATCATAACAGAATGCCTACTGGCTTTATCGATCTTCATGAAACAGCTAAACAGGACTCAGTAAGTCATCATACCATCAATAGGACCTCACCGTATATCAGTGAGCCCCCCAGACACTTATGATCTTCTGTCTGTAGCAATCTCTACAGTCACACAGCAGTCTCTAAAAATTTATTACTTTTATACTGGCCTTTGCGCTAGCATTTTTAAAATATTTTTAAATGTACAGTTCTGTTTTTATTTTACTCTTATGAATAATGTTGGGTTTTACATAAAAGAGAAATGGCATGTAAATAAATAACAGTAGTAGCTTCTTTAAATGCAACGACATCTTCAAATACAACTCACAGAAGTTCCTTCGTACAGCCCTCAGATCCTAGTGTCCAGTATATAGCAATAATGATATTCTGCTGCTCCCTCACTGCCCATACATTGTCACTCTGCATGTTCATTCAAATGCTGAAGAAGTGCAGACCTTACCTGGGTTGGTCTTAGAGGTGCGCACTGGCGTATAGTGGTTTTTAGAAGACGTTCGGATGGGTGTGTTGTCTTTGGGGGAGGTATCTATAGCCGAGATAGTCTCTCTTTCACAGTGTGCTATGGGGATTGGTCCCTGCTGCCGGAGGATATCGGCCAGAGCCCTAAAAGGAAGAAAGACCAATCATGCAAAGCTTTTATAAAGCAAGTGAGCAGCAAGTGAAAATGAGTAAACTCATCCCTGACTTTTGATTTAAACCAAAAAAGGAAGAATATAGCAGTCACATTTTCTTTTGTCTGTAGGTGTGTACAAATACTAGATTCTCAACTAGCTGGCAGTGCCTACCTAAACCTAATTTTTTCTGCCAACACAAGGACTGGAGGAATGTATATTAGCATGGCTATCAGGAGGACCCCAGTCTGCTCTAGCTCTCCTGAGTAGTCCACTGCATGTACTGCTTTATCTGACCAGGAAAGCACCATTCAGAATTAGACAGAGTGGGCAAGTTCTTGTGAGCTGTTAACGGACACACCATCTTGCTGTATTATCTGGGAGATGTTTGACAAAGTGGACAGGATCCTTGGGATTGTTAACCCAACCACCTGTGCTTAGATACTACATGTCCCTTCTCATTAGTTGAAACCATCCAGGAGGTGATGCATGGCTGAGTTCATGTAGTGCATGTGAATGCATCCCTGAGTGAGGTACTTCCTCAAGAAGTTAAGGCTGAACCTGTCAGCCATATAGGGTAATCAGACTAAAATAACAATGCTATATAGGTCTAAAACTAATTTTATTAGAACAGCTATAGTAACGGAATCTTCCAATTGTGAATGTGTTTTCCCCCTCCCTCACTTCACCTTCATGTGAATTAGGCAGGAGCCAGTCTGATGCATTTTCTCAAATTGTTTCTTGGCATGGACTTAAGCCATGCTTGTCTAATTGGTAATAGATTTTCCCACTGTCCTTCAAGGCCATTCTTTGTGCCTTCTACAGAACCCTATGGTGCTGGACAACTTCCATCCAGTGTTTAACCTCTTTTTAAGGAAAGTTGTTGAGAAGGTGGTTGGATTGTAGCTTCAGATGGCCCTGGAGGAAGTGGATTATCTGGACCCTTTTCAGTCAGATTTCAGGCCAGGACACAGTAAAGGGATGACATTGATTGCTCTTGTTGATGGCTTCTGGCAGAACCGGGATGGAGGTGGTACAACATCCTGGTTGTCCTTGATCTCTCAGTGGCTTTTGATACCATTGACCATAGTATCCTTCTAAGTATCTTTCTAAATTGACGACAGGGATTAGGTACGGGAGCCACAGTGTTGCAGTAGTATTCCTCCTTTCTTCACAGCCAGTTCCAGTTAGTGTTGATGGGGGAGCCTGAGGCTCCTGACTTGCAAGATGCCACAGGATTCATCACTTTTGGCACTCTGATTTAACATTTACATGAAGCTGCTGGGGAAGTCATATGTCAACACAGGGTCAGGTATCATCAATATGCTGATGATACCAGTTGTACATCTTGACCCTGGGCTGACCAATGGATGCTGCTGAAGTCCTGTCCTGGAGGCTGTCAGGATCTGGATGGGGAGAACAGGCTTAAACTCAAGTCAGGCAAGACTGAGTGGCTGGGTGTCTCTTGTTCTCTCAGTACCATGGATTTTTGATATTTAGTTCTTAACACTCCTCTGAGCAGAACTGGTACAGTTGGGGAGTCCTCCTGGGGACTTGTAGTTCCTGCTTGAAGAATAGATGGCAGCTATGGCCAGGGGTGGGAGTGGGGGCTTTGCTCAGTTTAATCTGATACACCAGTTGAGTCTTTTCCTGGACCAGGAGTCCCCTCTCCCAGTCACTCATGCCTTAATCGCCTTGGGTATATGATTGTAATGCATTTTACATGGGGCTACCCTTCAAGATCACTCAGAAACTACAGATGTCAGCACTGTAGATCACTCAGAAGCCAGAATATGGCAGCATGGGCAGTTATGGGTACATCTCAGTATAGCAAGTAACTTCTCTGCTACATGTGCTGCACTGGTTACCAGTAAGCTTCTAATTGCAAATCAAGGTATTTGTTATCATCTATAAGCTCCTTCACAGATGCAGGACCTAGCTATCTAAGGGACCATCTTTCTCCCATTGTTTCTGTCTATCTGTGTGAACTGACAGAGTGGGCTGTAGCTTGAATCATGTCAACTGGATTTCTATTTTCTTAGTGGAAACATTTCGCTCCTTATCCAAGGAGCTTCTTCAGTCTGAGCAAAGTTGGTAAGGGAATCCTAAATATGTTTCTAGGTAGCTGTGTGACCTTACACCTGGGGGCATGGTTATATTGAGATGTTATTTTAAGTCCTTTTATTATCTATAATAATATAACTTAAAATAACATCTCAATATAACCATGCCCCCAGGTGTAAGGACACAGAGCCATCCTAGAAACATATTTAGGATTCCCTTACCAACTTTGCTCAGACTGAAGAAGCTCCTTGGATAAGGAGTGAAACGTTTCCACTAAGAAAATAGAAATCCAGTTGACATGATTCAAGCTACAGACAATTCCACCTGGATGACTGAGAACCTTCATAGACATATTGACAGAGTGGGCATACTCCAGATCCCTTCCTTGAAACAATGCCACCTGATGGGTCCTAGGCAGCAGGCCTTCTCTGTACCTGCCCCCTGGAATACTCTCCCCCCTGAAATTCAAGCTGTCCTGACCATGATGACCTTCAGATGGGCTTTCAAGACCTGGCTCTTTCCCCAGAGGCTGGGTTAAGAGAATGTGTCCATGAGGATTTTTTATTCAGGTGCTTGTTATATTAGTCCTTGGTTTAGTGTTTCTTTTGTTTTTGAATTGCATTGGATGCGCTCTTAAATGTGATTTATAAATAGTCACTAAAAATACCAAACTTTGATATAAAAATAAGTCCATTTTTTAAAAATATGTAATTTAGACATTATCAAGAATAGCATGGTCGTGTGTCAGTTTTTCAAGGGTGAGCAGAGGCCGTATCTGCCCCCATTCCCATTTTTGTGGACCCTCCCAAGATGATGATACTGAAATTTAGTAGGTTTACAGTATGTTTAAAGAAAAGAGTCTAAATCCAGTAACCTTCCCAGGATACTGAACATTTCTCTGGTGACTTCCACACATCATCCCCATCCCACTGTGGATCTTGGAGATTAAAAGAACAAAAATAATTTTAAAAGTGCCATCACTGACTACAGAAAGCTTTCCTGCCTTTCTCTACTTGAAAAGCTGTTTGATTCAAGTCACTTTCAATATTAAAAAACAACAACGTATTACAAGCAAGGAGAGCTTGTAACCATACTACAAGCAGCAGTAACATCTGTAGATCGCCTGATCATCGCCCACTGCTGTACTTGTATTTATGCATTTGCATGTACAGATTAGCATATGCACATCTGCTATTGTCCTCCTTGTTCTCCTTTGGTGATGAGGGGGTAAATGTGTTTGTTCTTTCTTGCAACATCAAACCACTACCATTCCCTGGGAAAAGGTTTGCTGACTTATTCTGCTCTCATTCTCAATATTTAAAAAAATGGTTTACAAGTTATTAAAGAAAATGGGGAGGGGAAGGGATTTTTTTAAAATGAATCTTTCTATATATACAAGAAACAGAAGAGGGGGGAAAACTCTGAGTGCAGGGTTTGAGGTTTTTTAAAAAACTGAAATGAACATTGCAGAACCTGAAGGCAAATTGAGTTGTCCCACACCTCCACCATGCTGAGCTGCATCATATATTTATTTATTAGTACCTATATTTGATAGGAAACACTTTCTAGAATGGGAAAGGTTTAATTAGAAATATCCCCATGAGTTCTTAGAATCGCAGGGCCAAACTATATCTGATGTATTCTATTTCCCCCAGAGGTTTGACTTTTTTTTTTTTTAATGAAAAGCATCTGCAACTAGATGTGGGCTTGAGGAGAAGAAGAATAACATAAAGAATGGGCTTCTTAACTCTTTCCTTTCCATTTTTCCACTCAGATTTTTGCCCAAGCTACTTTCCAATCTGTACAGGAAAAGGTTCTTTATCTTTTTTCCCCATCAAGAAGAAAATGACTTGAAAGATTTGGAGAAGACATAAACGAGAGGAGAAACAATTAAATAAACTCTTTCCTGATCACATCTTCCCCAAACTGCTTTTCATTTTTTTTAAAAAAAAAGTATTAAGGAAAGAAATGTGCAATTACTGTCAAGCCTAGATTGGATCTTAATAAGCAAAGGCTGTGAGAATTAGCCCTGTTCACCAAGGAGCTCTAATCATGCAGTCCAATCTTATGCTAGAACTAAATTCAGTCAAGCATCCTCTATAAATAAGCATGCATTGGGCTATAACTTTAGAAACTTCATAAACAATACATTTTCAATGCAACAGATGGGTGCAAAGGGTCTTCCTATCTGTGTTTCACTATAGTTGTACTTTTGTGGCAAGGACAAGGATATACTATAGCATTTTCCTGGAAAAATGCAATCTTCTCCCAGATATTGAATATGACATTGTTTTCAGCTCTGCTCAATATTGCCTGCAATATGAATAGTACTAATGGCAAAACGTTTCCCTTCTCCACGCTTGTATTATTCTGTAAATCTTTGGAAGCTGAGTGTATTATTACTTTAATGAACAATTTCTTGTGGAGTCCTTGGTGCTCTCTGAGCTTGGTTGTTTGCCTGCAGACATTTCATTACCCAACTAGGTAACATCATCAATGCTAGTGAGTGTGGGGTTTGCTCCCTGTTTATATATAGCAGCTACTGTAGCTAATGTATATAGTACCATATGTGTATATAGTAGCATATTTATTTATTTATTTATTTATTTATTTATCTTATTTATACCCCGCCTATCCCCTCCCTAATGGAGGGCTCTAGGCGGCTTACAATCATGTACTTTCATTTATACAATCATATTATACCCGCGCGATTAGGGAGGGGGTGAGGGAACCGGCTCTTCTTTCCAGGCATCGGAACTACAGGTCCCAGAATTCTTCGCTTTCGGAGCCGGCTGCTGACATCCCGGAAGTTGAGCTGGGATCCGTCGTCCTCTGCCGCCGTCCTCAGCCGCCATTCCGGCTTCTCCAGATCTCCGTCTCCGTCTTCGGCTACGAGGCGACTCCCCGACAGGATGCCAGCATATTGCCCCACGAGAGTGGTACCCATTTATCTACTTGCTTATTTAGCTTTCGAATCGCTGGGTTGGCAGAGAGCTGGGGCTAGTGACGAGAGCTCACCTCGCCACGCGGGTTCGAACTGCCGACCTTATGATCGGCAGACTACCAGCTCAGCGGTTTAACCCGCTGAGCTACCGCGCCCCATAATATATACTTTATGTACAGTAGCTACTGTAGTTACTGTAGTACTGTAGCTACTGTGTATAAACAGGGAGCAAACCCCATACTCACTAGCACTGATGATATTACCTACTTGGGTAATGAAACGTCGGCAAGCAAACAGCCAAGCTCAGGGAGCACCAAGGACTCAACAGTTCAACCCTGAGCTACAGATATTCTCTTCTATTGGAACAATGTCTTGCTGTACTTCTCCAGCATACAAGGTCAAATAGTCTTTAAAATATATTAAATACTATAGCAGTACTTCTCCTGCTTCAGTAACACCCCTGATTACCGAACTTTATTTAGTTTTAAAATGTCTGTTTTTTCTTCACGAAGCTAGAACACTCCTCTGCCCTGATTTTTTTTAAAGGAGCTAAAAGTTGCCTCTTGCAGCAAGATGCCCATCTGTCTGTCCTGCATGATCAGGATGTCATGTTTTGCCTTGAATTCAGATTTTAGGTACTGTACCAACTCTAAGGGGCGTGGTGGCTCAGCGGGTAAGACGCCAGGCTTGTTGATCGGAAGATTGCAAGTTCGGAGGTTCGAATCCCTAGCCCTGCATGCAGAGTGAGCTCCTGCACTAGCTCCAGCTCTTGCCAACCTAGCAATTCGAAAGCATGCAAATGCAAGTAGATGAATAGGTACCACTTCGGTGGGCAGGTAACAGCGTTCCCCACGCATCATGCGGCCACATGACCGTGGAAGCGTCTTCGGACAGCGCTGGCTCTTTGGCTAACAAACGGAGATGAGCACCGGCCCCTAGAGTCGGACATGACTGCACAAATGTGCGGGGGGTACCTTTACCTTTACCTTTACCAACTCTAAGAAAAACTGGCATACTGTATGTGCTCATTAATTTCTTATGACTAAGTATCCATTCACTAAGCATATGATATGATTATGTCCAAGTTGCTTTATGTATGAAAAAAGTGCCTGAAAAGTTGAGCAGATTTTTGCCCGTTTCCATGAAGCAAAACAGAGGCTATGGGCTGAAGATGGATAGGAATTGCAGAACAGACACTGAAACACAGGGGATACATGTAATCTAATTCTGTGTACCCTTATGCTGTTTTGTTCTTCACATCAGACTGAAATTATAATTGTATAATATAACTGAAAGCATGGAGACTCTTCCAAGTTAGTTGAGAAACACTGAACTGATGTCAGAAGAATTCTACATCTATGAACTCCGCTGTGATTACCGCTAACTCAGCCACACCAAAGTCTTATCGAAGTGCTCTATGTCATCTTCTTCCTCACTTTGCGATATTCTGCATTCCATTATGGCAGAATCACAAATGCAAACATCACTCTCCATTAGTTTTTAATACAAGTGCCTCCCAAAAGGAAAAAAGGAAAAAGTACTCTTCCTTGGTGTATTCCTCTGCATATTTGCTGGAGATGACTGTTCTACTACATACGCAATGCATGACATTTCAGCTGGGTGCTTCCCAACTGCAGGGGAGAGGAATGAGGGACTTGATCTTGCCAGCCTCCTCTCTAGAACAGCCAAAGGCATCCTACTCATTTGCGTAAGAGATGTGTAGGCCTAGGCTGATTATGACACAGTGCTGGTACCAATGATACATCTTAGATCAGAAAAACAAATCTTGCCTAAGAGGATGCTTCACCTATCTAGGCAGATGGGAGAGTCAGGCTGGCATTGATGCACATTCCTATCTTCAAATGATGGTTCTTGATGCATCCAATTTTGGACAAGATCATCCTGATGCCAAGATCCAAACTAGCTATGCTCCAAAGAGTTGCTCCAAGGTGTACAGGTACAACTGACAATGTGTTCCATCCTGTTCATTGCTGCAGGTCACAATACCCTTGCAGGTTCATATCCCATTTGCAATGCAGAAAAAATGGTAGTATTGAGATCCCTGGCTACACTGAGATTTATATGGACATCATTTTGGACGGACACTCAAACTTGTGGAGGCTGCAGCAGCATATGCATGTGCTGGGATTGTTGGTGTTTTTGCCCTTTAGGGTTCCCATCAATAAGAAACAACTGGGATTTTAATTGTCTAATGCAAATAATCTGGTTCAAGTAATAAAAAATAGTACTGTACAAAGCTTTCATAACAGGTACTTCACAAAACATCTTCGCATGAATGAAGCACCTCTCTTTGAATCATTAAAACAGGCACATCCTTTGCAAGAATTGCACAGGTGCCTCAAAACCCGTACCTCCATAGATAACTTCCACTGGGACTGCCAGTGGCTGTGCATATGCATGCCCATGGAGACAGCTGAGGACAACTTTCACAGCAGCTGCATGGGCTTTGCAAAAAAAAAAAAAAGTTGCTGTTTTAACACTTTGAGGAGAGGTGCTTTGTTCAGGCATGTTGAGAAACACTTCTTTCAAATGCTCCAAAAAGGCCTCTTATCTACACAAACTACAGATCTTCCCCTCTCTCTTACTATATGTAATTTTAAATTGGTTTTATTGTATGGGTTTCTGATTTCCATCAAGGACAGCTAAGGGATGTCTGAGGAAGCTTCTGAGAATCCTGAGTAAAACTCCTAACTACCCTGTATTTCCTAATATAGCCTGGAAAGTATATTAGGGATTTTAGGTAGGTGGGTAGGTAGGTAGGTAGGTAGTTGAAAGTTATTAAAACCTTTAATGAGGTCGCTATGGCTTCTACGTTCACTTTTTATACTGCCTGGAGAAAAGGAAAAGCCTGTCAGAAGCTACTCATGCAATGAACAGGGCAGCTGCTTTGAAAGACGGGTTTGCCTTGGGATATGGAGAGAGAGAAGGTGAGGCTCAGACCGTCAAGATTCTGCTGAGCTGTCTGCCATTCATTTGGTCGGGCTGGTATTCATCTTCAGGTCGCCTGGGTGTCAGAGAAATGTCAACATGCTATCCAAAGGCAGTGCTCTTTTAAGCAGAATCTGGATTGGGTTCTACCCACTGTTTTGTACGTTATTTTTAACATCACCATAGTGAAAACATCCCAAGTCCCTGAATGTCTGTCTACCACCATTAACCAAAAGTCACAGGAATGAAACATCTGCAATTCAAGAGTATATCCACTGTCAGACTCTTCTATCTATCTCCCATCCAGAATCCAAAGACTTAGGCAGGCTTATGCCATTTCTGTGACATCACAGCAATTCTTCCAGGAAGGATCTAGCTACAAAGGATATGGGGAACCACAGCCTGACATGACAAGATCCATATACTGTATGGATTGTTTTAAAAAACCAAAAGTTGTAGGGCTGTGTAGCGTTCTCATAAACTAAAAGATGTACATATGAGTGTCTGTGATTCTATATTACAGCATATCCTTGATCAGGGCACATGTTGATGGTTCACAATGGACATGTCAAGCGGGTGGGCTGCAAGTCCAAGGGTTCAGATTACACAGATGTATGGATCATAATAAACAAACATATGGGAAAGGCCATTGTAAAGAACTTAGAAAAGAAGATAAGGAAGTTTGAAAGCAGCTAGAACTTCAAGTGAATCAGGAACTGCTTCTCTACAACAGATGCAAACCTCATCACTTGCCCCCCAACTTTATTTTCAGCAGATGTCTGATGGGAGTTTCAGAAATGTTTCGTATCTAAGATTTAATTCTTTGAAAAAGACATGTGTTGATAGCATGAACAGTTCATACCTGAACAGTGAGGAATGATCCTACTGCAGGAGTAGAAACAATAGCTAGTGACTAGGGCTTTTCTCAGGAGAAGTGCCTTCATTTCGGACATTGTAAATATATACATCCAAGCATCAGTTTATATAAAATGTACTATATGGCAGCCACTATTCTTGTGATAATCATGCCATCAATCAGGTAGAAGGCTCAGAGATAAATGTTCAAAACAGAACTATTCTGAAAAGTGCTAAATTTACCATGTTGCTGGGATGAGATTAAAAGGGTGGAATCTGTTTAGGCTGACCATATTTCAGGATGGCAAAACAGGATGGGGTCTTATGTAATATTCCGTATTCATGAAAAAGACAGGGGTCCCCGCCCCCGGTCTGCGTGATTGGCTCCCGCCTGCAAACCCCGCCCCCCGCTCCACGTGATTGGCTCCTGCCTGCAAACCCCACCCCCGGTCCACGTGATTGGCTCCCGCCTGCAAACCCCGCCCCCCAGTCCACGCTCCGGCTCGGATCCTCCTTCTGCACCATTCCCACTGGGTTTGAAAAACAGGACAAAATTGAGATTTTTATGAAAATGACGGGACGGTTGAAAAATGCTTAAAAAATGGGACTGTCCCGTTCAAAACGGGATGTATGGTCAGCCTAAATCTGTTTATAGTTTTTGATAGAGGGTTTTATGTTCTGGATGTATGTAAATTGTATGGAATTGGTGGTATACAAAATTTGGGATAAAAAAGGTCCAGATATAGAAAAGTGAGGAAATATAAACTGTCCTGCAATGTCCAACAAGTCTTTTGAAGTTGACAACAGTTAGCCTCAGCTTTACTGATGATTTTATGAAGATTGTGTAAACAGACAGTATCTAATGTAAACCTAATGTGTATATAAGATTTCACATTTCATATATTCCTTAGCATTTTTGAGGTTTCAATTTGTTTGGTAAGTGAGAAGCAAGGTACAGGGGAAAGGGCAGTGCAACAGTAAACTATTCTGCAAATATTACTGAGGAATGGATCCATTTTTTTCTTTTAACCATCTGTTAAAAGAACAGGCAGGTATTTAATTAATTAAGTACATTTCCAGATGTAATTCCAGGAGGTGGAACTTAGACAGAAGTCCAAGTTCCAAGGCAGGCTGGAATAATTTGGAGCAAATTTTCAAATATTCAAGATGGAATGGACGGGTCTAAACCTGCCCTGTTCTGGCTCTAGGCTTGATCAACTTCTCTACAGCAGAGGTTTTCAAACCTTTTCAAGCTGTGGAAACTGTTAAAAGAATCCTGGAACCTTGATAAAGAAGCAAAGCTCTTGTGATAGAAAATTGGCTTTGTTCAAGTGACCTCCTCCCCACCCAACCCATTGGTCTCTCAAGGAACCCCATCATGTTCTTGTAGAATCCTAGGGTTCAGTGAAACACAATTGGAAAAACTCCAGAGCTCTAGGACGTTGCAATGGCATGGCTGCAGCAGCTTTGCTAAAACCAACCAACCAACCCTTTGTTGCTTATATAAAACTCCACGATATGGAGGGAAGAGAGGAAGAGTATTAAATACAATGACAGACATATCTTCTCTTAAATCAGGAATGACACTTGTAATTAGATCACAAATGGACCACCTTTCAATGCCCCAGTGATGGAATTTTTGTTACAAAGGACATTGTAGCCCAGTTGTTTATTAAAAATTTTGTGAGCTGCATTAGCTAGGAGACCTGGCCTAGCAACTAATTTATTTTATGGGGGGAAAAACCCAGTAAATTCATCCCTTATGCTTTCTCTGCCACTCCTGACACTCAGCTCCTTCCACATTCAGGAAAAGGCGGCATCATTTTTCACCACCCCTCTTCTCCTTCGCACAAAACTTTCTCAATGCATTTGTCTGAAATTTGGCAGTGGCATTTCCCCCAGAAAGAGATTCTATTGCTGCAAATGTTGGCACATTCTATCTCAAAATAACTATGGGCTTAAAAAAATAACCCAAACAGATTTTAAAGGAGCCAGCTCACTAAATAACCACTAAAACATTAGCTTGTTTGCAAAACTAATTCCTTCTTGTTGAAAAGCAAAATCGTTACAGCCATTTGGGATTTTCCCATGTATTCTTGTGGGAGGACTGAGCTCTGTTTTTTGGAATCATCCTTCAGATCTGGTTATAAAGTTGGACTGATCTACCCACACACAAAGCTAGAGCAGATCAGGTTATTTCTGTAGCCCTGGCTCAGGCTCCCTTGAAGTGGATCAGGTGGCTTCTGCTTACTCCTACATACTATCTTCTGCATATTATATAAAGGCTGAAAATTCTGGAAAAAAAATCATTAACGAGGGAATTAAATTGCCACACATACTCTGTGAAAATGGAATGGTTCTCATTAAGTGAGATACCATAATATTTTTCTGTATATGCTTATGCTCATCAATACACACACGCACACAAACACACACACACACACACACACACACAGGTTCAGCAACATGTAAAGCATTTATAAGGTACCTCTTTTTGTGGAAAAGCAAGTTTAAAGACTCAGATAAGTAACCCTGGTAAGGGATGAATATAGATTAAAACATTATTGTTTAAATGGAAGACAACACAAATTCAGAAGTGCACAACAGCATTATACAACATTCCAGTGACAGAAATGAAAACACAGCTGGCAATTAAAATCATCTCAGCAGTGTGATGACTGTGGGAAATACATGTTTAGAAAACTGGAATCACATTCCTATTGCTTACAAAAAACCTAAAATGAATATAGATGGCCACAGAGATTTTGTTTTGCATTTCATGTCCTGTTACAATTGGCCACAAAAATATGTCCAACAGCCACTAATTTCCAGCATCTCACCTGTAGCCGATACCCAAATGTTGAGAAAAGACATGATGTATATTATCTAAATAACTTAAGGCACCAATGAACAATATGTGGGCCACTAGATATTGTTCAACTCCAGCTCCATTAGTTCTAGCCAGCAGACCTAATGTTGAAGAATGACAATATTTGATATACCATGACTTATGGAGCGCCATATGTTGACTACCTGTCATTGGTTTAAAGAAGTAGCATAGGTACAGGCAAGTAGCAGCATTAAAAAAAATACAGGACACTACATTCCTCAGCAACCATGGGGAATGATCATTAATGCCTAGTAAGTTTGCAAGTGTGCCTTTACAAATGGTACAAGAAGAAGATGAAGCTGATAGGCAAATCAAACAGTAAATGAATCTGGGGTGGTGGAACTCCTATAGGTTCATATCTGAATGTCAACCGGAAATAATGTGTGATGTAAGACATTCAGCAAAATTTCTGACAGTGCAAGAGGAGTGTAATGGGGGATATCAGTGCACATCTATTATAAAATGATCTGTGATTTGCCCTAGAGCAGATGCAAACTAATGTAAACTGAAACAAACTGAGCTTATGGGGACAGAAGATTTGGATCTGGGAGAAATTTCAGAAGCAGAAGCCAGTACAACTAAGAGTTACAATAGGGATTGAGCTGTAACAAAAAATAAGGAAGCAATCTTGATACTGACTTGGAAGACAGCAAGAAATAAAGCTGACACATTTCAGGGAAACTCATGAAGTATGAAAACACTACGAGCATGTGTTTATTCCACATCAGTACCACACCTGAATTCTGGGTCATATCCTATTTGTTAAGTGACACAGGAATATGATAAAATGCAAGTATATAGCAACAATAATCTGATATTTACTATTTGTGCATCCAAATGCCAAATATATCATATACAGGTAGTCCTCGCTTAACAACTGCCCTGTTTAGTGACCATTTGAAGTTATGACGGCGCTGAAAAAGTAACTTTATGACCAGTCCTCATACTTATGAGCGTTGCAGCGTCCTCATGGTCGCATGATTGAGATTTGGGCACTTTGCAACCGGTGGGTATTTATGACTGTCGCAGCATCCCATGGTCACGTGATCACCATTTGCGTGCTTCACAGCTGGCTTCTGACAAGCAAAGTCAATGGAGAAGCTGGCAGCAAAATCACAAGTCATGGTCACGTGATGTCTTGCTTAATGACCGTGGGTGATTTGCTTAATGACTACAGCGGAAGTGAGGTCATAAACCCATTGTGGTCACATGATGTCTCACTTAACAACTATGTCGCTTAGCAAAGTCCCATTGTGGTTGTTAAGTGAGGACTATCTGTATGGGCTGATTTCCATCACATTTGGTTTCATATTGTCACCATTTTGTTACCAATGTTATTACATAGTTGCCATATATATTGATTTGTATGTGTTCCTACATAGATTTGTGTCATATATTTGTGTAAAGATACGAATGAACATCTATAATCCTATTGAAAGCTGGCCATAGAGGCAAAAGGGTTTGTTTTGATTATGCAGTATGTGGAAAAATACCAGAATGAAAACTTTTAAGTCTCAACAAGAGATGGTTCTCAAAGCAAGAGACAATTCCCTCAGGGAGGAGAAAGAGAAGTGTAGAGAACCTCTTTACAATTCTGTCTGTGACATAATTAGCATAGTTGGAAGGATCCAAGTCTAGGCACTAGAACAAATTAAGAAGATGAGAATGTTTAAGTCTAACGGAACACTGGGGACAGAGCAAATCCCAAAGATTCTGTGCAACGTTCTGTGGTAGAACCCCCCCCCCAAATGCTTTGACTGATAAGGGGTACTGCTAGGATGGGTATTTTACAATGGGAAAAGGTGTTCCATCTCTTGCCATTCTATAACTAGAAAAGCATGGAGATTACAATTGATGGCACTGCCAGCCTAAAGGAAATGGAGTAGTTAAAAACAATTGGCTATGTGTCATCCACATTTGCAAGCTGGCTAGGAACGCTGGGAGACCCATGAGTGGTGAGAAGGTGAGACAAATTCTTAGTTTTTTCTGGACTTTGTATTTTAACAGGAGTTTAGGATCCAGATCATTTTAAGGATTGTAAGATCCAGAGAATACCTGACAACAGACATTGAGAAAAAAGAGCCACAGTCCAAAAGGTGTTTAGACATGGATGAACAGTCTGTTCCTGTCCGAAAAGCAAGATGAGATTGAAAAGTGCACCTTGATAAATGTAATAAAGCATACTATGATGGTTTACAAAGTAACCAGAACAAATACTCAAGTCCAGTCTTAAAGCAAAGCAAGGTAGCTGCCTTAAACAGATGTTCCTGGGGACCAGCAATGAAGTACTGAAAGACAAAGCCCTAAATATTTCACACTGTCCTGTGTGCCCTCAGCTCCTTTGCTATCTCCACATGAGATAGAGAACTCTGTTTAATTGCCAGCAGTGAGATGAGGAGCATGGTGTCATTTTTATCCTTTAGCGTTAGGCAAATATTTCAATATATACAGTATAACAAATAGTTGAGACAGCTTAGCAAATGCTAGAGAAAAACTGTACTACCATTTGTTAAAACTAGATGAAAATGTTTACTCTTTATATGCTTGTAACCCACCTGAATAAGTCAGGTACTTAATTGTGCTTCTGTTACTAAAATTAGCAGTTTAAATTATTTATCATTGTGATAGATCAGTTCAAGCAATTATAATGTCATTGTACTATTTACCTACTATACTTAATGTTTTTGTATTTTCCTCAATAATAATAATTACAAAATCTTAGTTCTCTTCAACACTTTGCTGCTTTTCTCTATGTAATTCAAAACTCCAACCAATGCATTGCTCAACATTTGTATCGCTTTATGTTTTATCTGTATAAAAGTGACAAAGTGAAATGTTAGAATTCTTCCTGTATGTAGCAAGAAATATGTGCGTGCAGACCAATATCAACTGTTCTTAATCTTATATTTCAAAAAGTCACCCAGAACTGTCAGAAGACAATGATACCATTCACTGTTGAACATGCTGCTTCTTTATGACACACAATAATACTTTCCTTAGAAATTTTGAATTAAGCATATCACAAAATCTACCAGCAATGTTGGTCCTATCACTACATGTAGAGATAAGATCACAGTTACTGTATGTCCCAAACAATAAGAGGCCTTCACTTAAGAATCCTTCAGACTGAGCTAACATTGCTTCCCCAAAGAGCTAAATAAGAATAATTCCAGTATCTATATATGCCTTTAGAATTTTTTTTTATATCTTGATATCCATTATAATTTAGATTTGCTTTGACTCTCTCTGAAATTAGTGGAAATATCAAGTGACCTTAAAATTAGCTATTTAACCCAAAGCCACTGGTTTCCATTTGTGGCAAGTAGTTGATTTACTACACCCTCAATTCTGAAAACTTGCAATTGAAAAAGGATTACCCGGTCCCAGATATTAAGCTTAGCCTAAATAAGGGCAGCTGAGCAGCATATTTGGAAAAGAATATATTTCCATCAGCTCCAATTTTTCCTCCCAGCTTGATCATCCCAGGACATAACCAACCTGCACAGAACTGAAAGATGTCTGCAAGACACAGCTTCTAAAAAATCTGGAAATATCATAGCCTCAGCCTTAAGAACATACTGTATGTGTTCAGACATGGATCCTGACTATATGTGATTTTATTCTTTTTAAAACAAGGAAGAAATACATTAAGGATGCAAAAAGTAGAGCCCATGACTACATGGGAATTACCAGCATTCTTTTGGCAGCCCCCAGAGTGGGCTTTGAGAGATTAGAAGGGACAAAATAGGTTCCTTAAGATTTGTAAAGTTACCACAGTTACACATATCAGAACTGTCCTTACAATTTTAATCTTTGCAGCTTATTTCAACATCTCTACTTCAATCAAGACAACAGAACTTGTGCTTTTGAAGTGTGGCCCTTGACATGCTATACAAGTTTGAGTGGCTTTTGGGTTGACAGAAATTGAGCACCCTGTGATTTTTCCGACTTCTGGTGGGTACATGGCAGACTTAACAGCTGTGCCCGCAGGCTCAGCGGGCAGAACTGACAACACGGCAGTTTTTTCGGGCTCAGGCAGGTTTTTCCTGAAGCCTAGGAGTGTTTTTCCAGAAAAAGGAAAACACCTGGAATCACCCCATCTGTCCTCCAGATGGCTGCTTGCAGCCAGAAGATCGCAAATAGCGTTTGCGCTTGACTGGTAAGAGCAGCCGGGAGGCTGGGACATCACCATTTTCCAAGCCGCGCTGTAGCCTTAAAGGGACACTAAGACCAGCCACCCCATTTCTAAATCACCCAATTTTTTTTTTAAGTACGCGTACCCTAAGAGAGGCTTTCTACAGCAAGGAGAAGCGGGTTCTCTTGGTGCTTATTATTTTTGGGATTATTTTTTTAAAAAAAATTCTTTTTCAGTTTTCAACTTTGTTTTTCATCCAAATATTAAGGAGGATTGAGAGTAAATAATTGTCTCCCTGTTATTATTTTTGTACTAAATTTGAAGATATTAGCATTTTTCTACACGTTGAATCGGCTGTTTTGAACTTTTAGTTTTCTGCTTCTACTTTCCCTGGGGAATTGTCTGCATATCTCACTTCCGCTTATGTAAACACATTCTGCAATTCTTTCATATCTTTGACTTTTGCTGATTAAGCTCCTAGGGGGCGCCATAATCTACTGTGTGAGACATGGAGGATTTTAAACAGACTTTCTCTGACTTCCACCGAGATTTTAAACAGATTATTTCTGATTCCTACCAAGCTTTTATGCAAGGCATTCAGGACATTGTGAAAAATATGAGGTCTAAAATGTGTCATCTGGTTGGGGATGTCGTGGATGAAATTGAGGAACTTAGTAGCGACAGAAATGTCTCTTCAACTTCTGTTGAAATGCTGGATGAAGATCGGATAGTTGAGTTGAAGAAATTAAAGGGAGAGATTGAGTTGCAAGCTGTAAGTGAAACTGATCTTCTGATGGAACACCATGGAAAAGAAGGGGTATGGGAGATCTTCTGAAGAGAAGTCGGAGTTTTTGAGGGGGGCAGTTGGGCTGTTTGATTTTTTAAAGAAAAAAGCTCTGTGTGCATTGTGGGGATATGTAAATGCTCTAGTTTATTTTGAAGTGAGATAAGGGTTTAAGAATATTTATCTGGATTGCTTTTAGGGTTTGGCTGACTTCATTTATATTTAACAATTTGGATTAAGATTATTAAGGTATAATAAAAATAATAAATATGTGGTTTTGGGTTTAATATGATTAAGATTATTAAAATTGTTGTATTATCAAGTATAATGGCAGAATTTATATGTTTTTTAGTTTGATCTTTATTATAGGAATGTATAGAATAGTAGTAGGAAGTAATATTATAGGAAAGTATAGAATAGTAGTAGGAAGGAAATAATTAAATAAATGTTATCTTTGGGGGGGAAGTTGATTAGGAGGTTTATATATCTTTTTTTTTTCTTTTAATATAAGGGGAGGGAGCAACTGTATTTAGTGATTTTTATAATGTGCCAATGGAATGATTTATAGAAATAATGTGATTTTGGTTTAATATAGAGTAAGGGATTGATTATGGAAAATTGTTGTATATCCTTGCTGTTAAAAGTCAGAAATCACCTCTTTTTGTAATTTTTTAAAAAAATTATCTTGTGTTTCTACACTTCTTTAGTTTTTTCTTTTTTTTCTTTGTAGTTTTTTGTTTTTCTGTAGCTTTTATCTTTGCTTGAAACTTAATAAAATTCTTATATAAAAAAAGAAAAGAAATTGAGCACCCTGTGATATACCATGCATTCCCCTAGTAGCTGGTAAATGGTTCTTAATATTTAAATGGGTTTACCAAAGTTGATGAAATTTAGGTTAAATGTCTCTGAAAGATATAATCTTTTGTCATCTTCTGTGCTCTAATAAAAATTTTAAAAATCCATTCTTCCAAAGATATAATTTTTTTCCAAAACACAAACTGTCATTCATTTCTTTATATCCTTCATCTCCATAAATACAGGTGATTTATTTCATCATTTAGAAACATCTTTAAAAAGCAAAAGGAACATCAAAGAATAGAAATGACAAGAGGTAGTTTAGACAGGGCTGATAAGGCTTGATATGATTTTGATGGGAGATCTGCCACTACTCCTGGCATTACAGAAGAAAAATAGGGAAAGAGGAGGACGCATATATTTCCAGATTCATCAAGAATGCCATCTACCTACTGAGACCTGCTGACCTTAGCAAAAGCATTAATGAGACAAAAAAGAGGTGTTTCAGTTCTAGAAGACTATATTCTCAATTCTTGCTAATATTTACTGAAGCTAATGCAGTAATATTTCATAGCATTCAGTAATATTTCCTAGTATTGCTGACAGTAGTTTTTAATATTGTCACTGTGTGTACGTGTGTATGTGTGCATGTGATATGTGTGTGTGTGTTTGTGCATGCATGCATGGCAGTACACATAAGGTATTGACTGAGAGCAAAGTGTGTTTGAATTAAAATTCAGTTTTAGCATAAACCTTCAGATGCAAAGCTTAAGGCTGTCAAAAAAAAATTGATTCAGTGTGCTTATCAGCTGATGAGTTGCCCTTCACTGTGTATAAGATAGTAGTAAGTAAATGAGAAGAATGAAATAAGGGAATATTTTCAACTTTTCCAGATTGGCTGATGTGGGGCGGGGGGAGTAGATGTGATAAATTCAGGCATTTTTGTGGTCTTGCTTGAGATTTTACTGAGTAGAATGCTGATACTGTATTCTGTGCACTGGATAAAATACACTTGTTTTTCATTTAATAAGCTGGTGTCAGGTCTTTCAGCAAAACACAATATTTAATTGATGACTTAAATGAAAGATAATCATGCAAAGGCAGCTGCTCCTCTCTGACATGATTGCTTCTATTATATATTTTCAAAAAAATTGCTCACTATAAATTAGTTTACTTACACTTGAGTGACATATACACCCCAAATTTAATGATCCTACATTTGGAAGTCCCATCCTAACTATTCATGTCAGATGCAAAAGAGTACTTGTCATTCACAAAGGTAAAATGAAGGGCATCTGTCTTTTCCCATTTAAGATGTATTTCTGCTATGCAATATTCCCACAGAAGGTGAGTAATTTTATTTTGTCTTTACACTTAAAGACAAAAAAGCACCAAGTGCCACCTTAATCATTCAATAGTTAACTAATAATGCCTCACCGTGCTTAAAATAGAAACACAGGACTTCCTAGTAGCTCTAACTACTGAACAAAAAATCCAACACAGGTCTCCTCTCCAAAACATAAAGGAGAAGCTGGCTTGAAACAGAGATGAATCCTGATAGAAGTGCAAGAAGAAAGTGTTCCACTATCTGTAGCACTTAGAGTAAAGGAGAACTAGCAGGACACAGAGTACAGGAGGCACCATAGGGAAGTGTGAAAGTTCCAGCAGAGAATTCAGGAATGGGGTGAGGGTGAACATGTAGTTGTACAAATATGCTTGTAGTTGAGTCAGGTGAGGAGGAATACAAAGTTAACAGAAGTTAAAGAGGAGGAAAGAGAATCTTAAGTAGGAATTTAAAAATACAAGGAAAGTTTTATAACCTTGGAAAGAACAGATGGAACCCATAGAAAATAGCCCAGTGAGTTTTTGTGCAGTTTCATCAATAGGAGGGGAAAAACTGTTGAGTGTTTAACAGGAAGATATGATAGGTGCAAACTTTAAAAGAGAGAAAATGGGAAAATCCTGTTCAAGATTTGTAGCTATCCAAAGAAGTATCTGGATGAACAACAAAGAGATAGAGTAGTCTCTACTGTTTTAAAGATACAAAACAACACAGAACCTAGTTCTCATGGTTTTAGAAAGAATAATTTATAGAAGATGCTCAGTTGCAATGTGGAATGAGATATTTTTCTCATTTCTGCTTTGAAAAGGTTTATGTAATGTTAAAAGTGAACAAATCTTTCCCTACTTTAAGCCTGCTTGTATTATGTAATTCTGTGCTTTGTTAGGCTAAAATAAATTAATGTTAGTGCCTAAAGGTAAATGCTGTACAAATTTCAAGGTTGTATGAAAACAGAAATAGGATAAAGATTAACACTTGTTAACTTGGGGTAGAGATTAACAGTTGTCAATTTCAGACCTCATCAAGAGGTTTGTAGCTTTAAAAGACTTTTAATTTTAAAAAAGTAATAGGAAAATATTTTTTTCAAAGCCTATGAGGTAAGGTTTCCAAACTTGTTAGGTGGTTATGATAATTGTGCTATTAAATAATTTTAATTATTAATGCAGAACTCAGACACCTACACCTTCCATTTAGAGGGTGCTCTTCAAACTATAGCAGATTATAGATAGCTGAGTCTCAGATAAAATTCACTCTTTCCTCTTCATCCTAGCTGATTCAAAAGAAACTGCTCATTTATTTCTTGAGTAAAATCTACCATAACCTGCATCTTTATTAAAATTTATGACTGGGTTTTACTTTATAACTCTCTATAATCCACATTTGAGTAAGTTATTTAGAAAGCATAATTATTCTGTGCATGTGTGTGCATGCATGCATGCATATATATATATATTAAAAATGTCTCACTGTAACAATAGTCTACCTATGGAAGTCATGGGTTCTCCATCTTTGGAGGTTTTTAGGAAGAGCCTGAACAGTTACGTCTTAAAGAGGCTTTTATGATGTTCCTGCACATTGCAGGGAATTGGATTCGATGATCTGTACACTCTCTTCCAACTGTACAGTTCTATGAACTAACATATACTATGATGATTTTTTTAACTGGATTTTTTAATCTACTTTTCCCAACTGTTCTTATTATTAATAAAAAAGAAGGAATAGGACGGTGTGGTGTAAAACAGCTGTCCCTAACCTGATACCTTCTAGATATGTTGGACAAAACCGCCCATCATTGAAACCGGTATGCCATGTTGGGTAAGGATGATGGGAGTTGTAGTCCAAATGTCTGGAGGATGCCAAGCTGGGGAAGGCTGGTATAGAGGAAATGCATGGTTCACCATGCCAATTCTGAACAAAATAAGTATTAAGAAATGAGGATCTCTATGATGCCTGGAGGTGAGACAACTTGATAAAGTATTAGGTTTTGCACATTTGTTTCTCTGGGGAAATGGATCCATGAAGAACGGCAGGTGAAAATGCCTCAAGTATCCTAAAGAAAACTCCTTCCTTCATTTCCTGCAGGAGAACAGATTGCACGGAGGAACAAGGAAATCAATCATCCCATTTATGAGACAGGAAAGTGAGGTTTAGATTCATAAGCCAACCTGGGAAAGACAGTGGTGTTTCTGTGAGGCAGGGGATTCCTCCCTGAGTCACAGGATGATGGTGTCTGGAGTGATAATACTTCACTCGCATCAGCGCACATTCATTGCTCAGGCTGTGGGAAGTGAAAAAGGTACTGGGGTCCACACTCTGTTCTCACCTGTGGATGTTCATTTCCTGGGGTGGTTGTCGTGCTTTGTCGTATGCCACCTTAGCAAAGATGCCCGCAATGACAACGAAGGCAATGGCCCCACATGAAATGTAGACGGTGGCATTTGTGTTGTCCTCATTAGGGTCATACCCATTGGGGATATCTCCAGGTCCATTATTGCTGGTGGCAGGGGTCATAGGATCTGTGCTCGGACGTGGGTCCTGATTACGGCACTTTTCCTGATTCAGCTTCTTAGAGCGCTTGTTGCAGCAGAAGCGGAAAGAGCAGGTGCCACAACAGTAGCGAAAATCCTGCTGGGTATTGTTGCACTCAAACTCTTTGTCCCACTGCCCACTCACATCATAGTAGCCCATGCATGTCTCATATGCTGGGCTGGAATTGCCTGCACTGCTGCTGCTGCTGCTGCTGCTGCTGCTGCTGCTGGAGGGCACCTTTGCTGGCCCTACACCAGGACTGCGACCACGGCTTCCTCCACCACCGGCTAGCACAGAAGAGGGTGCCGCGCTGGTTAGTGACTGGTTCTGTTGCTCCTTGGCTGGCTTGTAAGGTCTCCGGGAGGCTCCTGCCCCCTGTGTCCGGTTGCCCTTGGGTGTCCGTGGGGGCCCAGCTGCCTGTGTGGTCAGAAGTAGTGTCAGGGCATACAAAGCAAATGGTAGAAGCAAGAGGAGATGCCTCCACCCCATGGTGAGTTGAGAGAGCAGAATGGAGGAGGTGGGGGGCTCTGCCCAGCCCAGTCCAGTCAAGAACCTTGGTCCAGCCACTCCATGGATCCTGAAGAGGAGCAACTTGGCACTTCACTTCATCCTGATAAGAAACAAGAGGCACTACTCGGCTGCTTCAGGGCAAAGATGGGCTCTTCTGCGAGTCCCGACCTCCTTGTCACAGCTCCTCCAGGGATGGGCTACAGGAGAGAAAGGGACATCAGAGGCTACCTGACCAGGGAGGAATGAGTAGAGAAAGCAAGCTGGGAGAGGGCTAAGGGATGCTGGAGTTGCCCCCCAAGGGGGCCTACTACGACTCCGGATTGAGGAGGGAGGGAAGAGTCAGAACTGTCCAGAAGAAGCGCAGAGGGTCTCTTTGGGACAGGAACCCAAAAAGGAATCCTCCCGCCGAGACCGGGATGGGTGCATGGGGGGAGGGGGCGGGAAATGGCTGCTATGCCGTCGGGACTTATTACCACCCGAGCGAAGCTGTTCGGATACCAGCCCAGGGTCTCGCCGGCAGGGAATTCCCTTGCCACTATCGCTGGGGAGATGGAGCACCAACAGTAACCACGCTCCAGCAGAACCTGGCTGCCAGCAAGGACTGCAGTACCCCCCGTCCCTTTTTCCCTCGCCCAATGCCCTTGTCCCCAAGTCGGCATGCATTCCTTCCTTCACTTACCATGCCGGGGCGGAGCGGGAGCACTGCGGAGGCGCCGCGCTGGGCATCCGTGTCGCCGCGCACTGGCCGGAGCTCCCTGCGCCGCCGCTGTTGCACGCCCGGGCTGGAGAGGAGCTGCTGCTGTTGAGCGGGCGGGGACAGCTAGAGGCTTAAAGAGGAGTGGCCACCGCCTCCCCTCAGCTCCCTCGGCCCGCCCAGTCCCGGTCCCCCGCGAAGAAATCGCAACCCGTGCAGCCAGAGGCCGAAGAAGGGAATGGGCTGGGGGTGAGTCGGAGCCTGATCTCGGCCACTTACGCACGGGTCAGGCCCGAAGACCCCTGCCCCGCTCCGGTTCTCCACACAGAGCCACGCTTTTCGGGATACACGGCTGCGCTGAGGGCTCTCCCCCGTCTCGCCTGAGGGCGACATGAAGCCTTGCTCAGAGGCGGGAAAGAGACCGGCGTAACCGCCCCCTTCTGCGCCGGGAGACGCTTCTTTCTTCCGAGAGAGTGAAATGGGAAAAACCATGTTTGTTCACACGTGAAAGAGGAATGCGTTTGGCATGAAGTTGCGGACTGAACTAAAGGCGCCGAGAAGGTGCTCCTGCGAAGAACTGTGGCGTGGAAGTTTGACTGCGCCAGTAGGCTCGACCCTGGAAATAGCAGCAGTCTTTGCATGCCATCGTACCGAGGGGATCGCTCCTTTGCGTGTCTGGTCAATGAAGAATTCGGGTTCTGTGTTACCCCATTTACGCCCGTAACATTTTAGTCTCCACCCGCTTCATCTTAAACCGTGTACTCGAGAAAGGGGAAGAACCTCCCATTTTCCGCTGTCCAAAAGTCTCCAAATGTTATGCATACATTCATTGAAATGACGTGACATGCAACCTCCAAAACCAAAGCTCTGAGCAGAGTGAGAACCATGGTACCATTTCCTGAGTTTGTGATCTCCTTAAGAGAGCTTACCCACTCATTCACAGTTCCAGGTGAATGGAAACAGCAGATATGAAAAGGATTGCAGTAGAATTGAGATGACAGAATTTGGGTTGTTTGTTCAGTCTCTGGGGGAAGCTCATATTTCCGAATGTGTCATGTGTTTGGGAGAATGTGTCCGGGTACTAAAGGAACAAATCCCTACTAAATTCAGGGAACCTTCTATGTGCAGGAGCATTAATTAAAATATGATAGTGATAACTCCCCACCTGCATTCTGAATTGGCACACGATACAGAATCCCACCCCCTCAGCCTATTGATTTATTGTGATTGATTGTACAATGGTTATAGAAAAAAAAACGAACACTTTTAAATGTTGCTGCTGCAGATAGTTTAAGTATTAGTAAAGCAAAATTCAAGAGGCAAACTCTATAGGTATGGGCAAAAAGTTAAAAGACTGTGTCACCTTTCTCTGACAGGTGATTAGGTCTCCAGTCACTTCTCATTTATCACCCTTAGTCCAGATGGTGATGGTGATGAACAAGGGGCGGGGGGCGGGGGAGATCTACAATTTTATATCCACAATTGCCTTGTTAGGTTAGTCAGATTGAGAGAGTGAGTGGTGTAGTCACCCAGTGAGGTTCATACTTGAGTGGGGATTTGGCTCTTGGATGTCCCTGGTCCAACTCCAACATCCTGCTTAACTCTTCATCATACACCCTTCACCCAAGAGTTCACCTGAAAATCTTCACTTATAAAAATGTGTTTAATGCAATATACCTATCCAGGCACAATAATCCATCTCAAGATATATGTTGTTTTGAGAAGAGAAGGCTAAGGTGGGCAAGGATGTTATACCTCAGGAGCTGTCACAAAGAAGAAACTTGATTATTTGCTGCCCCAGGACTAGATGGAATGGCTAAGAGTTCAGCTGAATAGATTTTGATTCAACATTAGGAAAAAAACAACATCTTAGCAGTGAACAATTTGGCTTATAAAACAAGTCCTTCAAGGAATGGTGGGTTCTCCCTTTCTGGAGATCTTCAAGCCCATTCCTAGAAAGTGTATTTAATGTGGTGACTGATAAATCTGTTGAAGACACTATAATTCTGGATTTCTGCATTAAGGAGGGGGTTGGACTCAGTGTTTTACCAGGCTACCTTAAACATTAGATGCTGAAACCCTCTCTGTTAAGGGCTGTATAATTTAAAATGCAGGTGGGGGAGAAGAAAAGTCATGAACAATTCACTTATGATTATATTATGAGCTTGGGGGCTCTATCTGGATTGTATGGGAGCTAGAGTTTATTCCATGAAGTTTCTTGAAGGCCTGAGAAATATGGATTGATTCATACGTTAAAAAAAAAAGTAACTTCCTGGCAGTAGGTTTCCAAAGTTTAGCAGATAATAATTTCTTACAGACCCACTACTGACAAATCTGAAATACAAACAAGTGGTGAAAAGACGTGACACTACAAGGATAATGAAAGCCAACTTGAAACTGTGCATTCAAATGTAGGGTATGATAGGGAAATATTTTAATCTCCATAATTTCAGCTGCCATCCTAATCAATTTAACAGATTTTCTGTGGGTCTCTGCAAGTTGTTTATACTGATTCATCACTAAGCAGACATTATAGGCAGGGACTCAAATTGAACTAGAGCAGAAGCTCAAAACCTGATTCAGGCAGTTCCCCGTCCACCCACCCCACATACACACACAGGCAGCTCTTTATCCAGAACAATCCTACAGCCATTTCTTCTGAAAAGGACTAAACAGGGCTTCTCATGTTCTCCTTAATGAATTTATTTAGGATTTAAACATTATAGTAATCCTACCCAGAAATAAGTCCAATGAAGTGTAATTAAACTTACACCTCAAAAGAGATGGTTTCAGTTGAACTGAAACTGAACCACAGACACAGAAAGAAGCAAGTGGCTCTAAGAGATAGTTAAAAATTAATGGCAAATAAACTTCAGCAAACCTAGAGATCCAGGCAAGAGCTATATTTGCCATGAATCCAAGTACAAAATGCTTCTATCAGATGAGGATGAAGACAAAGCTAATTTAACCAAACTCTGGTCAGACTATGTACACAGGCTTGATATTTTTCTCAGAAATGTCAGACTAATTCAGATTATGCAGTTCAGATCCCACTTCCCCAAAGAAGTACTGTAGGAGTCAAAGCATGGTGATCTGGATCTGGATTTTTTTTTAATCAATGAATTTCAACAACAATGGGTTTAGCAGTGTCTTTTCAGCAGCTGCCCATGAGATGCCCCTGTTCAGAAGCAGGTTTGAAGGCAACTGCCATTTTCTACCTTTCTTTTTTTAATACTGACGTTTTGGTCTGAGAACAAACTTAGATGTTAAGGAGGAACACAAAGCTCTTAATCAATATAAAGGACTGGGGAGGCGTTTACAATTCTCTTTTGCAAATGGCCATGGATCATTTTAACCTCCCTCAATTCCTTTGACCACTCAGAAACTGAAAGTGACCCTAGGAGTATTTACAGGAGAATTTTCAAGGGATAAAGGCCACCTATCTCTGATATTTATCCTCTTTAAATTCCTTCACTGTTGCCCCAGTTATTTACTCAAATTTTAGATTTGATTTGTTCACATTTGTCAAAATGCCACAGATATTATTTATTCAGAATATTTCTACCCCACTTTCTGTCCCCCAATAGCAATCCGTTGAGGCTGAGAAAATGATTAGCTCATAATCACTGAGTGAGCTCCATGTTCGAATGGGGATTTGAACCTCTCCAAAGTCCAGTCCGAGTCCAACACTTAAATACTACATGACTAACTACTGCATGCCAGTATAACAGTAGTACTATTCCTTGCATTTGATAGAGGATGAACTTGAAACAAAGGAAGGGGTGACTAACCCCCTTCTTTTCCTACTATGGACAGGATGATCACATCCCAGTGACACACATACACACACAGAGTGATGTTACTTCTCCATATCATTTGTTGTTGTTCAGTCATTAAGCCGTGTCTGACTCTTCGTGACCCCATGGACCATAGCACGCCAGGCCTTCCTGTCCTCCACTGCCTCCCGGAGTTTACTCAAATTCATGTTCATTACATCGGTGATGCTCCATATCATAGTTGGCAGCAACTCAGCTCCTGAACACCATGACCCAGTGGGGGAAAATATTTAACACTTACAGAATGTGTGGATTTTAGTTAGAACTGCTATGAATTCAGCATTCAAAATTGCTAATGCTAAATCTCTGATGAGAATATTTACAAAGGAACCAAAATCAGATTTTAGATGCAAAATGTGCATGCACAGACATTTGCTGTGAGTGAAGAGGAGCATGTGGGTGTGAGACAAACAGTGGGACTAATACTGTAACTGTATGGGAGTCGCTGTGTTTTACTTTTAAAGGGTTGGGTATGTGGAAAGTTGTGGCTTCCTATAAGTGTTAAACATCCACTGGCAATATAATGTCTCATAGCAGGGTGTCACCTGTAATTCCTGTAGGTCAGTGCAAAGCCAGCAGTATGATTTAGGGCTGGAGGACAGCAGGAAGGGACAGCCAAGGTTCCCCATTTGCCTGGGACATCTGTGATCACATACTACCAGTGCATGGTGATAAGTGTTTACCCCAGAGGAGTAGCAGTGACAGCAATGCCATGTGAACATAGTCATTGTGTGGCACCAGGAGTGGTTTTTGCAGTGAACGCCTTCACTCACTGAGGAACACACACCCCAAATGAACCAGTAGGATCAACCTCATTCCTTCCACACTTGTAAGAAAAGTCGAGGAGCAGATAAAATTGAGTAAATCCTGGGCAGGCTCATATACAACAGCTGGCAGGATTGGCTTCTGCCAACTTCATGTGAACCTCCGCTTTTCCCCTTGAAGTGCAGGTTGAAGCCCAGGCAATGCAAACGTGTTCCTTGTAGTGCCCCTGTCAATTTTTCCTCACATGCCAACTTTCTGCCTTGAGGGGAAGAGATGAGAGGCAGCCCAAATATAATGCCAAAGGAAAGGATTGGGGGAGAAGGAAAGGCCTTGCTCAGGTCCCCATGAACTGGTTTGGCAAGTGGGATTGGGTCTCTGGGCCAAACTTTCCTTATCCCTGTTTTAGGGTGAGACCTGGCACTGCCACTGATCTGTGGCTTTTGTTCTTTTTCTTTTCTTTTCTTTCTGATCTGCTTGTTCATAATCCAAGCACATGTGTTGATGGATTGATACCTCTGCACTGCATAAACCAAGGCAATTTTTGTCAAAGCAACGGACAATATTGTGAAGTCACTAGTGCCCTCTTTCTTTAAGAGGGCACTAGTGACTTCACAATATTGTCCGTTGCTTTGACAAAAATTGCATTGGCTGCATGTCAAGATTTGGAAAGGTAGTAGCAGGTGCTATTTTCATTGGGAAGCTTTCAAGCTCCATGGTTTGATATCAACTTTTACATTTCTTATTGTGGCTCAGGTGCAGAATTGCTACTTTGCATATTTTAGCAAACAGTAAGCGTTTAGATTTTTTTTTATCTAATAACTGCAAGTGAACAAATAAAATGCTAATCTCGGGGCCCTTGGGAAGTCTTTATTAAAAAGTTTATCTATGGAAACATAGACGTTAGAAATATTACAAAAGTCATTTTCTATTTGTTTATTTATTTGTAATAATATAGCCCTGTTTTGCTTCAAATGACTCAGAACAAAGTAGACATGATCTCTATAGTTTCTGAAGCTAAATCTGCTCAATTTCGTAGTAGTACTACATTGTGTTTTTCAGACCAGTCCAATCAAGTAACTTTCTGATTAAATACTACTGATAACACTTAAATCAGAGCTTTCCAAACTTTTCATGTTGGTGACACACTTTTTAGACATGCATCATTTCGCGACACACTCTTACAGCAGGGCATCATTTCGCAACACACTCTTACAGCAGGGCACAAGGCAGGCACTAGGACCTGCGCGGAATCACAGCAGGTTTGGAGGCAGCAAGGCACAAGGCAAGCACCAGGACCTGCGCGGAATCCTGGCGGGGCTCGGAGGCAGCAGCAGTCCCGACACACCCAGACACTGCAGCCAACACACTAATGTGTCACGACACACAGTTTGGAAAGCTCTGACTTAAATGAACAATACAGAATTTTACTGAGGGGTGGGATTGGATAATGACAACATGATTCATATCTCCCCCCAGATATAGTTGGCTCATACTAGATAAACCTTCTCCAATTTGAAGTGTGCCAAACTACAAGTCCTATTCTCTGCAGTCAGAACTACTATTGTGGTTAGAGATGAGGAAAATTGTAGTCCAGTAAATCTGAAGGGTAAAAGGGTAAAAAGGTAACAGCGTTCCGCGTGCGTCATGCGGCCACATGACCGCAGAAGCGTCTTCAGACAACGCTGGCTCTTTGGCTAACAAACGGAGATGAGCACCGGCCCCTAGAGTCGGACATGACTGCACAAATGTGCGGGGGGAACCTTTACCTAAATCTGAAGGGTACCAGATTGAAAAAACCACTCTAGATGTTAAAGCCTCTACACAGATACAGTATTACTCATGCTTAGAAAAACAGATAATTGCTCTTTGCAGTTGGCTATGCAACTGCCTTGTGGAACAACATTTCTCCAGAAATCTGGATGACCCCAACTCTGTTAACCTTTTGCAAGGTTTTGAAGATCACTTGGCTGTTTCCCCAGGCATTTGGGCCAGATGGTTAGGCAAGTTCTGCTGTTGGTTTTTCTGATTGGGATTTTTTTGTTTTAAGCTCAGCCATCATAGGTTAAAGTATATTTATATTTTAGATGTTTTTATCTTTATTGTTTTAAAGTGTTTGTTATTGTAAACCGCCCAGAGTCCCCCTTTTCTGGCGGTGGCAAAATTTGAAATATAAATAAATAAATTAATAAATCATTTTAATTTATTTATTTGTTATTTATTTATGTATTTTTATCCCGCCTTTATTATTTTTATAAATAACTCAAGGTGGTGAACTTACCTAATACTCCTCCCTCCTCCTATTTTCCCCACAACAGCAACTCTGTGAGGTGAGTTGGGCTGAGAGAGAGTGACTGGCCCAAGGTCACCCAGCTGGCTTTCATGCCTAAGGCGGGACTAGAACTCTCAGTCTCCTGGTTTCCTATTGGCTCCTTCCCAGGGCTGAGAGAGAGTGACTGGCCCAAGGTCACCCAGCTGGCTTCCATGCCTAAGGCGGGACTAGAACTCTCAGTCTCCTGGTTTCCTATTGGCTCCTTCCCAGGGCTGAGAGAGAGTGACTGGCCCAAGGTCACCCAGCTGGCTTCCATGCCTAAGGCAGGACTAGAACTCACAGACTCCTGGTTTCTAGCCCAGCACCTTAACCATTGTTTTAATCCCTATACACTGCCCAGGGTCACTATTGTGAGATGGGCAGCCATAAAAATAAATAAATAAACAAACAAATAAATAAATAAATAAAATTTTGTGGATCAATGTTTTGTGAAAAGTCAACTCAAGTCCTTGCTATACTGTATGATACAGTTTGTTACATGAACTCAGGAAAGTAGATTAATTCCATAAATCATGCATAGGTGAACCATGGATAGGCATGCAGTGCAAACACAGCTTAAGTATCCTATATGTATTAGCCTTGCATTAGATAACCTTGAATGAGGACACAAAGGATACAAAATAGTTCCACCAGTTAGTTGCTTCTTTCTAACTCCATAAAATGCCCAATTAGAATAATTTTCCTATTTCCCCCCCGTTTTCCTCAAATACTATTGCAAGTCATTAGTAAGGATCAGATTTGTGCTTAGAATTTCAGCTTTCCTTGCCAACTGAAAATACTTTTGTCACTGAGTTTTTGCTAGTTGCATTTGGGAAATATTTTTAAAAATTAATTTGTAAAAAAATGAATATTGGTACAGTTTGCATTGAATTCACTGGACTGCATAAAATGATGCGCTTTGTGTTGTTTTTAAAATGCTTTACAAGTAGTCCTCATTTAGCGATTGCCTCGTTTAGCGACTGTTCGCAGTTATGATGGTGTCATGGTACACCTGTCAAGCATTGTAGAACTTGACTCATGTTTGCTTTTGTGCCAAAAGCCTTGCTAATTGGAACAAGCCGCTCGCCTTGATATTCCTGCCTTGGCCATTTTCTTCGCACGAACTGCGTGCGATAAGACACCTAGACTGTCAAGAAGCGTTCTGATGGGAGGGGGTCGAACTGGAGTGGGAACTAGCTTGTTTTCAATTAGATAGTAAATGATGTCAGAGGGATGTTCTTGATATTGAATAATGCGCGCCAATTTGGCCATTCGAAGCTTTGCCTTTGCCTCATGTATTCTGGTCCTTAATAAATGAATCTTTTTAGCATGAACTGACTGAAAGATTTTGGGATTCTGATACTGGGACTCTCACAGGCTGGCAGAAGGTAACTCAAGATCTCTGACTGGTTTGCAGTAGTTCAGCAAGGGTTTCTGAATTTTGGTGGTTCAGCTATAGCAGGTGCATGTGCAGTAGTCATGTGTGAAGCAGGTTGGACTTGGATGGGAGACCAGCAGGAGAACCGAGCATTCTTTCCCTGTTTACATTGACCTTCTAAATACAAGCCTAGTGCTCTTCCAAAAGAGTGCTATCCCATGTTTTTTTAAAAAAAAATCTAGGGTTTTTCAAAACAGCGCTAAACCCATGTATGTACAGTAAGGAGCCTGTGTATTGTCTGACTAGCACTTTCTGAATGAATGTTATAGCTGAATAGTTATTTTTTTCTCCTAAAGAAAAATCTGCTGGAACAGGGAGGAGAGTACAAACAGCCTTCTTTTATTTCTCTTATTTTGTTTGCCAAGAAAAAGGATTGCAGTCTCTGAGCTGTTCTCCCACAATTAAAGTTTCTGTACATCTTTTTTTTTATTTTAAGTAATTTTATGTATGTATTTATTTAATTTCTATAGTCGCCCATCTCAACAAGGGACTCTTGTTAACCTATACTTCACTTTCTTCATCAACACGCTGAATTTTAACTGTGCTTTCTTTGTTTTGAGTCTTCTTCAGATAGGAACGTGCTTGCTGCTCTTTGAGGTATGCCACAGTTGAAATCTTGGGAGCAAAAACAAACTCAGAGTTGAAACCTTGGGAGCAAAAACAAACAAACCTTTCTGCAAGACTGCCTTTTACCTTCTCTCAATCTGAGAAGATAATTCTTACTCCCTTGGAAGCCTTGCCCCAACACAGAAGCTGCTTTCAATGGCTGTGCCAGCTAGACAGGTACAAATCAGCGCAATAAGTTTGATCATCACAAGGATGAGCAAACTCCATTTTGAAAGAGATCCAGATTCCTTTCTAAGTCCTCCCAGTATGTATTGTCTGGGACTGAGGTATTGTATCTACACAATTCCATCCAGTTAGAGCAATGTTGTTGTTTATTCGTTCAGTCGCTTCCGACTCTTTGTGACTTCATGGACCAGCCCCCGCCAGAGCTTCCTGTCGGCTGTCACCATCCCCAGCTCCCCCATGGTTGAGTCTGTCACCTCCAGAATATCATCCATCCATCTTGCCCTTGGTCGGCCCCTCTTCCTTTGGCCTTCCACTTTCCCTAGCATCAGCTTCTTCTCCAGGGTATCTCCAGTTAGAGCAATAGTGTGCCTTAATGTGTGTCAATTCCTGACACCAGCAGTAAATTGGGCATTACTCTCCACTCATGTAATAGTAACACTTTTGCTTTTAGAAGCAAGAATTCAGCCCCTGAAGTCACTGATGGCAACCCTGAAAGCAAGCATGGTCATCTGTGGCTTTTGTTCTTTTTCTGATCTGCTTGTTCATAATCCAAGCACATGTGTTGATGGATTGATACCTCTGCACTGCATAAGCTGATGCTCCATGCAATAACACGGTGACTTTAGGATCTAGGGCATTTCCTTACTTGCACCTCACCATGACACAGACATAGCCCGGCAACAACTTTTTTCTGCTATGTCCTCATAATGTTCAATTTATCTAATCCCAGCTCATTAATGAGATTGGTTTAAATCATTTTTGACTGTACTGATGTTAAGCAGTGTTTTCCACTCTTAAGTTGACAGCATCCAAAAACCGGATGTATAAAATCTGTCATGCCTCATCATTCATTATATCCAAGGCAAAATCAGGTGACCAGAAGCAGATTGGATCGGAGTGGTAGCTACTGGCTGTGGCAGGATGAATGCGCCCGCCTCTCTCGTCCTTGGTCAACCTCATCTGCTGACATTCTGCTGTTGTCTTCCAAAAGAGCTGGACACAGCAGCACAGGACCAGTGGGCCTTCTCATTGTACAAGATCAGTCAACCTGCATTTTTTTAGCAGATCTAACTAAAAAAAGGGGCGTGGTGGCTCAGCGGGTAAGACGCCAGGCTTGTCGATCGGAAGATCGCAAGTTCAGAGCTTCGAATCCCTAGCCCTGCGTGACGGAGTGAGCTCCCGCACTCGCCCCAGCTCTTGCCAACCTAGCAATTTGAAAGCATGCAAATGCAAGTAGATGAATAGGTACCACTTCTGTGGGAAGGCAACAGTGTTCCGTGTGCGTCATGCCGGCCACATGACCGTGGAAGCGTCTTCAGACAACGCTGGCTCTTCGGCTAAGAAACGGAGATGAGCACCGGCCCCTAGAGTTGGACACGACCGCACAGATGTGCGGGGGGAACCTTTACCTTTACTAACTTGTTTTAGCAAAAGGCTGAAATAGCAAAATGGTAGAAAGATGGGGCCAACCATTCCCCTCAACCAATACACACCTGGTTGCCTTCTAAACAAAACATAAAGGAATCTGAAAACCAGTATTTGCTGCTTTTGGAGAGGAAAGGGATCCTAAATAAAAGTGCTGCTTGTGATTCCAGTCTCTCATGTCTGTTTTTCAAACTTGAGTCAGTTCTGGTTACAGCAGAATGGAGAGTAGGAGAGGGACACAGGAAGGAGCATGGAGATGACGGGCAGAGTCATGCACTAAGACAGATGCTCCTCCCACCAGCTGATGACATGCTGAAGAGCGAGGACAGTAAAGCCAGGGGAATCAACCAGTTACTTTGCTTATTACTCAGCATCAAGACAGTACCATGCAGCAGTGATCTGGAACAGATGCAATAGAGCAGGGTAGGGATTGGCTATGGGGGCGGTACATCTCATGGTAGGATCGTTTTCTGATAGCTTAAAACTGGGTGGATAGCATTTTAACTCAGCACCGAGGAGAGACCCCTAAATAGCTATATTTAGTCATCTGGTTGCTGGAGTTAAAGCAATTGCAGGCCATTGCACTAGCAAATAATTGTTATGGCCACTGAATGAACAGACTGAATCAAGTGAGTTAAGAACTTGGCAAAGCAAGAACTTGAAATCCAAAGCAATGTAATGGTTTTCAAACAAAGTACTGGGTGTAGACCAATATATGCTTTTTTTGGTGCCTGTGATCCATTCTTTCAATGTAGCAAGAAACTGTTTTTTGCAGCAAATCCAGACAATTTTTTTTGTAAACTTCCTTTCTTTAATTAGCCTTCTTTCAATATTATGTAAAGCAAAAGCCGCCACATGACTTCACCTGTTAGAAATATTGTCTTTGCTATTTCTTTCTTTTTTAATTAAACACTTTAGAGAAAATACAGAAACAGATAAAAGAGACTAAAAAAGTAAAGAGCAAGTAAACAAGGGATCTAAAAATGGCTGAGGGGTTATAATTTTCCAGTATATAATTAATTATGAATAATTGAATATGGCAGCCAGTTTGGTGTAGTGGTTAAGGCACAAGACTAGAAACCAGGAGACTGTGAGTTCTAGTCCTTCCTTAGGCACAAAGCCAGCTGGGTGACCTTGGGCCAGTCACTTTCTTTCAGCCCTAGGAAGGAGGCAATGGCAAATCACTTCCAAAATCTTGCCCAGAAAACTGTAGGGACTTGTCCAGGTAGTTGCCAGGAGTCAAAACTGACTTGAAGGCACCCACCCCCCAATGAATATAATACATCGCTTTAAGAAACTAAAAATCAAAGCTCTAAGTCAGAGCTTTCCAAACTGTGTGTCGGGACACATTAGTGTGTCGGCTGCAATGTCTGGGTGTGTCATGGCTGCTGCTGCCTCCAAGCCCTGCCAGGATTCCATGCAGGTCTTAGTGCCTGCCTTGTGCCTTGCTGCCTCCAAACCTGCTGTGATTCCGCGCAGGTCCTAGTGCCTTGTGCCCTGCTATAAGAGTGTGTCGCGAAATGATGCCCTGCTGTAAGAGTGTGTCACGAAATGATGCATGTCTAAAAATTGTGTCACCAACATGAAAAATTTGGAAAGCTCTGCTCTAAGTAATGATAAATTTCAAGAACCATGGTCAACACAGTATGAATCAGATAAAGCTATAAGCTACAATACATTGAGTCAAAAGGAAAATATGTTCTGATTTAAATATCTCATGAAATTTAAAAAAAAAAAAAAAAACCTGATCTCCTCATTACATTTCCAGCAATTTAAAAAATGAATTATTTGTTTTAGCAGTCAAAGCTGGAGTGATATACCAACAATGAAACATCTTATACCAATTTTCTCTAAGTTTAATATTTGGCGTAAATTTAATGTTCTTCCATTGAAATTTCTGTTGTTGCATCTCTATTACTGCATTCAAATTCTGGATCCATTTAATCATGCAATGATTTGACTTCCTTGGATTCTGAGTCATACTTCACCAATAATTTACAAATCAAGCCTAACAATTGTTCTGAATTATGTATTATAACATTTTTGAATTTAGTAAAATATTTAAATGTTCCCCTTTGTTCCTGTAATTCATTTAGTGCTATGCTACTTATTTGAAAATACAGAAACCGATCAAGTAAATTAGACTATTGTGAAATAAAAGTTTTAAAATATTTAATCTTCATCTTACTGACAATTAAATCTTGCAATCTGAATGAGTTATTAACTTTATATTGAACAAGCTTCTTAGTATTTTCCTCTTCATAAAAGTAAACTTTTAAGAACAAAGGGAGGGGGAAATCTGAGCTCATTATTTTCCTGTACTTGTCCCAGAGATTCAATAAATTACCTAGTATTACATGATCTTTTGTTTATTTGTGTTTGTATCAACCCAAATATATTTGTACAGATCATCTAGAAGTCCTTCCCCTTTTGTAGAAGTAGCTGGGTGGGAAGGAGATACAACCTATACTGAGATACACACTAAGCAACTAGCATGATAATACAAATTTAAAGTTCATCTATTGTCTTTGACAATTCAAAGTATCATACAGTACCATAAAAGTCACTTGTGTAATACAGCATACAGCACTTGTTGTCTAGTGTCAGAATATTTTGGTGAAATTCTAAAATGTATTTTTTTTTTTGGTGGAACTTGACGTGAGATACTTCCAAGAGAAATATGTTTCATACACTAAGTTTGTCTAGCTTTTAACATTGTGGTCTGTTTAATGGTCAAGAATTTATAACTGCCAGGTTGCTGTTACAGTGAGAAAGAAGAGTCAATTAAGCCATTTTGGGTTTTCTTTCCCGACAGGCAATGGTATTTAAGAGTGACCCTGGGGCCTCCTGTCGTGTTTGATATTTAGCAGTCGAGTTTCAAGAGCATTTCATATTTGGTAACAGATTTGCAATACAATTGTGTTCATTAGGCAGTATGGCTAGCGTGTCTGTTATTTGGTACGTGGCAACTGTTGCTAGAACTGTCAGTATTTGATGGCTTATGTCACCTGGTAAAAACTATAAAGTCACTACTGATAAATGACATCTAAATAGGCTGAAAATCTGCAAAGCATACTATAGCATACAAGCTGTCCATTCCAGCCAAGAAAGGGGTTCCATCGCTTAATGGGTGATATCTCCTTCTCAGAGAAAAAGGTATTTCCCAGGATAGTAGAAATAAAAATGATTAGGGACATGGAAAAATGATTGCTTTCATATTCATGAAAGATTGACTAGTTGTAAACTATGATCTATTAACTGCCTTTTCTAGGCAAGGTTTCCTACTAGTATGGGTTTTATATAATATAGCACTGATGTAAATGGTTATAAACTGTAAATGAAGGAAAGCCCTCAATGCTTGTGGCAGCATGACTAGCTAGTGCCATTCTATATAAATGGTGAATTAGTTATCAGAACTTTTTAGAAAATATAAAACAAAGCTTTTTGGTTGTAGCTTGAATCATGTCAACTGGATTTCTATTTTCTCAGTGGAAACGTTTCGCTCCTTATCCAATGACTGACTGATGACAATGATGACTGAGAACCTTCATAGACATAAAGCTTTTTGGTGTAGAACAAAACATCATGCCTAGTACTGATTGATTGATTGATTGATTGATTGATGTAGTTTATTTTTCAGATCTTAACAATGCTTTCGTGAGTGGGAATTTCCTCTTATATTTCAGTAGCAAATTTAACATTATTATGGTTGGTCACACAGTCAGCCAGATATTTAGACTGGATTTGGCATTTTTATCCACCTATCAAGTTCTTCCCAACGACCTGGGATGATGATGATGATGATTTAAAATAAAAAAGTGTAAATTTATTTGTTTGTTTGTTTATTTATTTATAATTCAAATTTATCACTGCCCATCTCCCTGTAAAAAACTCCTGTTTTTTCTTCTTGGGCTACTGGGTCTTTTGGTTTACTTACAATGTTCTGAAGGGTTTTGGTTGGTTTGTGTGCTACAGTGATGCCGTGTGGATGTAACAGTCTATTAGTAGTTTCTGAGATGTTTCTGATGTATGGCAGTGTAATCCTTTTCATAGCTTCTGTTGGTTTTGCTGTGGTGGGTTGAGTGGTCAGGCACTTTTTGATAAAGTTGTGTGGATATCCATTTTGCTGGAAGATGCTATATAAGTGGTCTGTTTCCTTTTTCTGGTGTTCTGGGTTGCTGCAGTGTGTTTGTGCTCGTCTGAATAGTGTTCTTACACAGCTCCTCTTGTGTGAAAGACAAAAAAGACCCAGTAGCCCAAGAAGAAAAAACAGGAGTTATCTACAACATACAGTGTAAGGACTGTAACAGCCACTATGTAGGACAGACTGGCAGAAGACTAGCAGAACGCATCCACAAACACCAACTAGCAGTCAGAAGACATGATGAAAACTCCTTAATCTCACAACACATGGACAGACTTAACCATACTTTCAACTGGGAAACTGTGAGCATATTAGACCAGGCCAAATCCAAAAATGCTAGAGAATTCCTGGAAGCTTGGCACTCAGACAAAGCAGCCATCAACAGACACATAGAGGTTAACAACATTTACATACCATTCATAAGAGACAATAGAATAGCCAGAAGACCAGAACACCGCTGGGCCAGCAATCAACAACAAGATATGCATAGATTAACAGCAAGATTAGCAGCAGAGGAGCAATCAAACAACACAATAGACCTTAATCAAGGAACTATTAACTCAGTCAATCACCCAAACAGCACACAACAGCCCAATCAAGGAACTACCAAGGAGAGTACAAGACCCCCACCAACACAGGCAGGACAAGCCAGGGTATATAAACAGACAGCAAGTTCCACTCCCTTTTCGCACTGAAGATGTTGCGTAGCCTGGCAATGAAACGTCTGCATGAAAACAGCAAGGCTCAGAGAGCACCAAAGACTACACAGATTTATGGTGGACAGTACTGTAGGCAGGTTTGAGAGTGAGCATGCAAGTAGCAACCATCTCTGAGTAAAAAGAAAACTAAATGTTGGTGCTCAAAAATGCAAACAATATACGGCGGAGGACACAGGTCTCCATATACTGAGTGTATCAGTACACGGCATTGATTTTTATTTGGTAGGATGAGGGCAACAGTGTCTGGCTTGCAAGGTAATCTTTAGAGTAGAGATCCCAGTTTATTAGTCTGTCTTTCATTCATTCATTCATTCATTCATTCATTCATTCATTCATTCATTCATTCATTTTATATGGCTGCCCACCTCACAGCAGTGACTCTGGGTGTCATACAAAGATTTGCAGAGAATAGTATGATCATGCCTGCAATAAAACTAAGCCTTGGTTGTACTTATGGTATATTAGCCAAAATGTGTCAAAACATACTACCCATACTGTTAGCAAGGAATGCTGCATGGGTATGACTAAGGCTTCTTTCTCTTCATCTTGCTAAAAAGGGTTATGTGAAAGAATGAAAGCTCTTGTGTTTGTAAAACATAAGAAAGGGGAAGGAAATTGTGCAACATTCTGAATAAATATAGTTCAAGAGAAAAATGTTATTCTGTTAGGTGTCATGGATAGATGGGTGGGAACAAGATGAGAGAATACAGAAAAAAATGGGGTTTTTTGGCCATTTGGAGAACCAAAAATGAATAAGAATGATGTCTATTGGCTGACACTATTAGAAAAGGGTCTGTTTGTTTCAAATACATGGTTTAACCATAAGTCTGTTTATGAATATACTTGGCAAAGGAATTAATCTAAAAGCATGGCTGAGAGAGTTAATGAAGGATACAAGGGTGATGAGAAGTTCTGATTATGAGACAGAACATTATTTGGGAGTATCAAATGGGCTGTGAGGAATTGTAATGGGCTATGAGAATAACCATGAGAGAGAGGAGGAGGAGCCTCAGCCTAGGCAATGGTCTGATAAGAGAAATCTGAGTCTAAAGCAGGAATGCAATTTGAGAAAGCATCTTAGAAGGGACCTTCCCCAGTTCTCTGGAATGTAAAGGCAGGGAGGGGGAGCACTTTCAACCTTGCGAGGTTCTCTTACTGTAACCTTACAATAAAAGTAGTATTGGTATTCATTATTTTGGTTTCCTGGTCTGGACTATCTCAAAGGGCTGACAAGAATGGATATTGTGAAAAAATGAACATGGGAGAAAAAAAGTGAAAGAAATGAGGGTGAAAATAGAATGGCTACAGGAAAAGAACATGTAAGTCCTGGATGAAAAAAATATTAGAACGTAGGTGAATCACCCAATAGAATGAATGAAAAGGGAAATATGATGTGGAAGGTGCCTGGAATGGAGTGAAAACAATTAGGTTACAAAGTACCAGAAAAGTATATGGAGTTACACTGCTGGGCAATATGAAAAAGTGGTATGTTGAAGTGAAGGAGGCTATGGATGAGGGAAAAAAGCATTTACTGTAAGAGAATTATAGCTGCAAACATGAGGACAAGAGTGTTAGAGATATCGGGTTTCAACCAAGCACATCTCACACAAGCTTGAAGGAGGAGGCAGCCTCTGCTATAACCTAATATTACTTGCTTTGTGTGGGAGGGGCTGAATCCCGATTTCCTGTTCCTGTTCCCTTCTCTTCTCCTCCTTCCTGTTTGAATCTCCTACCAAGGAGGATGGTCAGCTATGGCTGTCCACGTTGCTCACACTTCCATTCAGGTGGGCCACATTAAGAAGCACGTGGGTCTCGTCAGAACCTATTGCTCGCACACATGGACTGTTTCTACTAAGAAACTGTGAGTTACAATAAAACTGTAAGTTACTTTACATTAACGTGTGAAGTGTGTTTATTTTGTGTTTTTGAACTGATTAAGCCTTGTGCAAGTTTATGGGAATGCTTCTGCTCTGCTATATACTAATAAGAAGCTGCGTTGAGTTCTTTTATTACCATTCCAGAATTCCTACAAAGAGAAGAGCAATTTTGGTGGAAATACAATTTTGTTTTGGGATTTGAAAAGAGCTAAAGAAAAAGCCTCCAACAGAGTACATGGAGTTAAGGACAGAAACGATGACATGACTTGGAATGAATTGAATCTGAAGTGAGGGATTGCTAGAAGGAGTGTGTTAGAGATTTGTATGGGAATGATAGTGATATATTGGAGAGTGGAATTGAAAGGAAAGCTTTACATGGATGGAGAATTTTAAGTCATGTAAATATCGGTAGAAAGGTAGTGGGTAGCATATGATCCATTGCAAGCAATTCATGTTTTCAAAAGAAATAAATGGCTGTGTGTAAAAACAGTTTCTTTATTATATGAAAATGAGAGGTGGATATGCCATAACTTAAGTTGAATACAATGCAAATGTGTTACTGAAGAAAAGTGAAAGGTTGAGAGGAATGGGAATACTGAGAAATTTGTAGTTGCTGGATGAAGTTGGTGGACTTGTACAGTGATGAAGATCCAGTGGACGGAGAGGTGAAGTGAAGTTGATGTAAATCAGATTTAATTAGGTTTCTTTTTCTCTTATCTCCTGCCTTTATTTTGCTTAAATACATTGTACTCTTTTTCTATGCTTTGCATAATGTTGCTTTCCTCAAATGGGAACTGCCTGATAAGTATGCATGTATCATGTACACATGATATGTACACATGCAAACAGGCAGGTGCGGTCAATCTATAGCCTGAATGTCACCTGCCCTAGCCCATTTTTGTGGCCCCCTGAATTTAGCTTCCAAAATTGGTTGGCAAATTTCTCCTTTCTCTCTGGACATTTTAAGCCTTAAAATGTCTGGGAGAGTCAACATGCCTATTCTGTTTTAACCCCTTTCAACCTTCCTGAATAATAATAAAGGACAAAAATTTCAGTCTGAAATGTCATCCAGTCTGATGGCATCACCAACCACAATCTCTGTGGCCCTTGATGGTTATTTTTTTCTTTTAATAACGCATGTCTTATGGTCATAAAAAGCTACCCACTCCTAGTGCAGAGGTTCAGAGGAATGAATAATTATGGCTAGATCAATATTTACACTGCACATCATGCAGAAGTTGGTAAATGCTGTAGGCTTTGGAGAAGCTAAGTTGATTACTGCCTACACTAAAAAAAATCCTGTCTCTCATGGTTACTGATAGAGATTCAACACTGAAAAGAACAATCCTCTGCTACTTGCTCAACATTCAATGGCATGACTCTGTTCCGCTGCAGCAAAGCAAGGCAAGGCAAACAGCAACTTGCATTGTGTTAGCTCAAGTGGTGCCCTACTCTTGATGGAGAAGAATTGCCAGGCTGAAAGGCTATTGGCAGGATCACACATTCCTTTTTGGGATTCCAGCAGCCAAAGAGCTGCTGCATTCTGCAGCAATATTTATCTATTTACAGTAGAAATTTTCTGGGTAGCTCACAAAGGTAAAGCCATATAAAATGCAGTGTTACAAAAATAAAGCTCCCTGAGGGGGAGATGGGCGGTCATAGAAATTCAATCAATCAATCAATCAATCAATCAATCAATAAAGCTGCACACATGCACATGCACACACACACACTCCTAAAACTAAACACTGCAAAACTAAAACAATGCAAACAGCGCAATAAAAATTCAAAACTGAAGATCACCAACATGGAGAGAAGAAAAATGGTCTTTGTGTGGCACTGAAACAAAACTAAAGAAAGTGCCAATCAAATTTCACTGGGTACGAGAGTACTTCAGGGGAATCCCAAGGGTTATAGTGATGGATTAGGTTGTTGGCAAGAATAAGTCCAGGCAATTCTTTCAGCAGTCAAAGAGCAGTGAATCTTTTCTTAGCAAATAACCTTTCCTCTTCCCATATCATCTATGTCTGCTGTTAGTAAAGACATGTAACCCTGGACATAAACTGAGGTTTGCTTTTGGGAACAGTTTTGGCAATAGTGAAAGCTGCAGTTGCAGCTCTGGCCAAATCTTTGGCATTCCTTTGAACATATATTCCCCCCTTTGCGGGGAGATGGGCAGTGATAAATTTGATTGATTGATTGATTGATTGATTGATTGATAGATAGATAGATAGATAGATAGATAGATAGATAAATAAATAAATAAATAAATGTGCAGTTAGAGCTTCTACAGTGGAGCTAATGGAGAAGCATTAGCCAGGCTGCTCTAACCATATCGTTGGCAATACTAAGCTGAGAGCAATCGCCTTAGTTTGTCTCCAAGATTACATAGCACACTCACTCACTAAATTGTTCCTGGTAGACTGGGATCTTTCAAGGGAGGAGAACATATACTGCATACACACCCACCATGCTATTTCATTTTGCTGTAAGCATAAGCAACATTATGCAGAATGCAGAAAAGGAGTAAGAAACTATAAGGCAAAGAAATTAAAGTCATGAGATAAGAGACAAGAAAAGGAAGTGTAGCTAAATCTAGTTTATATCAATGCCATTCACTATACCTTTCCATTCCTTCCTATCCTTGCAAACCATTCTTGTTCCACAACTTGCATACACTGCTTCACACATGGCCTTTGCTCCTTTAAACTTCTCTTGTCTTTGAGAATCTCATCAGTTCCATTCAATCATGATTTTCTCAGTCCTCTCCTTCCTATCCAGCCATTACTATTCATTATACATTTTGTTTGTGATTCCATTCTCCTTCATACCATCTATATGACCACTCAGCTATATGATGGGTGGAAGCTTTAGAGAGAGAGAGATCCAAACTCAAAATAAGGAGTAATTATTTCCTGACCATGAGAGCTATTGAGAAGTAGAGCAACCTACCTCTTGGTGTTGTGGGTGTTCCATCATTGGACAGCTGTTTGTCTGGGTTGGACAGCTGTTGGACAACTATGTGTCTAGGATGGCAACCGCCCAGTCTTTTGCAGTGGGGCGGCTATAATAAATCTAATAATAATAAGTAATAGTAATGGTCTGAGGATTCCTCTCTGGGCAAGGGATTGGACTGGAAGACCTCCAAGGTCTCTTCCAACCCCAGGATTCTATGACTCTATGAAACTACTCAACATACTTCTTTCATACTGATTGCTGACTTCTGTATTCAATCCACATTCATTCATTCCTGATCTTATCACTTCTTGCTTTACCATGCACACTTCTTCAGAAACCCATTCCCATTGCATTCAACTTTTATATTTCTCCTCATATACACAACTGTCACTTCCACACAACAGAGTAGGAATAAACATGCCCTTAAATACAACAATTTTCACTTATTTCAACAAGCATTCATTCTTTGCAACAAACTACTCCCTACTTTCCTACCAGCATTTGCAGGTCTTAAAATGTATCCACTCTTTTTTTATTTAACTTTTTATCCCGCCTTTATTATTTTTATAAATAACTCAAGGCAGCGAACATACCTAATACCCCTTCCTCCTCCTATTTTCCCCACAACAGCAACCCTGTGAGGTGGGTTGGGCTGAGAGAGAGTGACTGGCCCAAGGTCACCCAGCCGGCTTTCATGCCTAAGGCGGGACTAGAACTCACGGACTCCTGGTTTCCTATTGGCTCCTTTCCAGGGCTGAGAGAGAGTGACTGGCCCAAGGTCACCCAGCCGGCTTTCATGCCTAAGGCGGGACTAGAACTCACGGACTCCTGGTTTCCTATTGGCTCCTTTCCAGGGCTGAGAGAGGGTGACTGGCCCAAGGTCGCCCAGCTGGCTTTCATGCCTAAGGCAGGACTAGAACTCACAGACTCCTTTTCCCCAAATTTAGTAAATATTATAGCATGCTACACAAATTCATCTATTTTCTCTATTTTTTTACTATTTAGGTATAACTAGTGATCACTGATTCCATTTTTCACTCAAACAAAAATACCTTGGAGTAATTTTCATAGACATATTCCTTGTTTCACCATACAATCTATCCCTCAGTGCAAATCATACAGATTCTCAGCCAACATCAGGATACAATACTACATGTATGATTGCAACCAACATGCCTCTAATATCACCACAAGCATTCTTCATATATTTGTCCATAAATACATTAAATAACCAATGGGACATCATACTTCTTTGCCTTACTCCCTTTCAGCTTAGTGCTGAACTATTTGCTAAGTATTTCATGTATTCTCATGCATGCTTTATGTAGAGCAGCACAGGTGACCATTAGTAAAACATGAGTTTATCCCAGGAAAACAAGAAAGCATGAGAAAGAATTTCAAGGTTACCCTGCCTTGATTCTCTTCAATATAAGAGGGAGGGAAGGGGAAACACTATCAGGCTTTCAAGATCCTGTTACTATAGGTTATATAATTAGAGTTTTAGTACTTCTTGTGGTTTCTGTTTTCTGACCTGGCTTACCTTGAAGGGCTGAAACTTTATTTCCATCATTTGCTGTCTTACCATATTCACTAACCAACCGTCAACTCCATATTTGCTTAAAATATTCTATGATTCAAGCATCATTCTCTGAGTCAACAAATGTACAATAAATTTGTTTTCTCACATTCACATATTTCTCAATGACCTGCTGAAAAATCAGCAACCACCACCATCACCATCCCCAGCCTGACATCTAAATCTATAATATACTGTACTTCCCTAATGCTCTTTGTCACCTCTCGTATCCTTTTGATCAGAATCCTACCAAATGCCTTCCCAGGAATCCTTAACAAACTAATCCCCCATAGGCATTCATTCCTAATCACAGTGATGTCAAAATGATGAAGCATGAGCTGTGATGTCTGACATAGGCTCTGCACTTCGTACTTGTGTCAGATCTCACAGAAGGAGGTGACTTAGTTTGTGTTGCAATGTGGTAACACACATTCTTTTTACTTGCTTCCCCTTGCCCTGTCCCATGGATACCTATGGATCCCCATTAAATGTTTGACTTCACCCTTGCTCCTTTTCCTTTGGTTAGGGGAACAACAGCGGCATTCTTCTATTCATCAGGCACAAGTGCAGTCTTCATACATACATTAAACAAGTGGGCACAGCCATTCCATAAACAAACCATATTCATATTTTAACATTTCTCCAGTTATGCCTGCCTTACATTCTCACAGCATTTATTTACTTTCTTTTCATCATTTTCCTTGGACACTGGTGTGTGTGTGTGTGTATGTGTGTGTGTGTACATGTGTGTGTAATGCTAGAATGTCTGTTTTAGAGATGTCTATGGGAATGATAATGATATATTGAAGAGCAGAACTGAATACTCTGTGAGTGTGTGTGCACACACACTCACAGAGTATTCAGTTCTGCTCTTCAATATATCATTATCATTCCCATAGACATCTCTAAAACAGACATTCTAGCATTCCCTTACATCACTACCATCCAAAATCATTTCATCATTTCTGTTTGTAATTCTATTCACTCTGTTGGAGGTTCCTCATTTCACTTTCTTCAGATAACTTCATTCAGACCTATTACATCATTCCTCTTTCTCTTAGTTTCACAGATACACAACATATCCATTTTTTTTCTTTCATTTGTTGTCATGGACTTTACCACTTACTCCTCTTACATTCCAGGTATCCTTCCATATACCATGGTCATCACCAGATGGGCCCACAGATATTGACCAAGCATATGGCTTAGGTCAACTGAGTCAAAGTGTAGAGTAGTTTACAAGCTTTAGCTATTCCTCTTCATTCCCTAATAACAGTGAAGACAGTACTGGTCAATTTTGGCACATTTTGACCAGTGTACCCCAGATATAACTAAATCCCATTAAGACAACATAGTGTTACACACATGCCATCAACTAGGAGGTATGCACAGTGTACTGATGGATACTTTCCCAGTACCTGGAGGCTTTCAGGGTCTAGATGGGAGAACACAGACTGAAGATGAACCCTGACAAGTTGGAGTTGCTGTTGATACATCAGTTGTGACAGTCCTCTGTTGCTCCCAGAATAACTTCTTGATGGCCCCATCAGGAAGCAGGTTCATGGGGATGGGGGATGTCCTTCTGAACTCATGCTTTGTGCAGAATCAGCACATGGAAGCCATAGCCAGAGAAAGGTAATCCATGCCCTCATTATCACCCAATTAGACTATTATAATGCACTCTACTTGGGGCTGTCTTTAAAGAGTATTTGGAAACTACAGTTGGTCCAAAATACAGTGGTTTACATGCTTTAAAGCTCCCAATACTGAGAGTATATAATTCTGATTTTGCAGATGCTGCATTGGTTACTGATTGGCTTCTCAGTCCAGTTTAAGGTACTGGTTTTGACCTATAAAGCACTTCATGGCTTGCTACCCAGTTACCTGCAGGACTGCCTATTCCAGTCAGTACTGGCCAGACTGATAGATCTACCAGGAAGAAACTGATACAAATCCCACACTTTTGGGAGGTTTGGGGGGATGCGGTGAGGAGGTCCTGCTTTTCTGTAGCAGCGTTGACACGGTGGAACAGCCTGCCTGTGGAGATCAGGCTAGCTTCTTCTTTGTTAGCTTTTTGTAAACGTGTGAAGACCAAGCTATTTAAAGGAGCCTTCTCCTGATTTGATGTTGCCATCTTTATTGTTATCGTTTATACTGTTGTATTGTTGTGTTTTTATCTTTAAATTTAAATGTTTTAAATTGTACATTTCTATGTAAGCCACTGACAGTCATTTGGATTGCAGTGACATAGAAATATGTATAAATAAATACATAAATAAGTACTCAGAATAAAAAGAAAGAACTCTTTAAAATGGCAATGCTGCAATAACAGTGAGAATAAAGTGAAGCCATATTGACAACTATAACAATCCCATTAAATAAAAAAGTAGCAAAACGTTAGAGAGCAAGGAAAATATTGATGCACTGCCAATTAGCCAATTCCCATACTTGCTGAACGCTTCTGCTGTGCAGCCTAAAGTATGGAAGATATGGTAAGATCTGAAAAGGAAGCAAGCTTTTTTTATCAATAAATTAAAATAAATAAATGGAGCCTGGCATTCACTCTGGACACTATAAAACCTTTCTCGCTCCTTCCTTCATATATTAGCAGCCTTCATTCTTTTTCATGTTAAGTCAAACATACTGTGCCCAGCAGGGCAAATATGCTTTTGTCATTATCCTTTAAGGAGAACTGAAAATATATGACTCCCACAAGGGAGTCACCCAACACAGCTTCTTCTAATGTAAGATCAATCAGAGCCTTTTGAAGATTTCACCCCCCCCCCCTCCTTGATTTGGGGATAATTATCTTCCCTTCATTATCAGGAACATTCTTGTTTTCCTCCAGTGAAATCAAACAAATACAAGTTGTAAAGCATTAGTGCTCAGAGCTCTAAGGTGCTAAACAAAAAGTGCCTTTCAACCTTGGTTGATATTTGGCTCCATAGACTCCTGGAATGGGAATGGGAAATGCTACTCAACACATACTTTGGAGGAACAAGGGGTGCTTGCAGTAAGATTCCTGTTGGACACAAGGGTGGTAATTGCTAAAAAAAGAAAAAGAAAATGCATCTCAATATATCTGTGAAATATTGGGAGTTCAGCAACATCTCCAGGGCTACAGGCTGCCCATCTCTACCCTATCCAAAGCAGTTGACTTCCCTGTCCCCAGTCAATCTTATCCACCATACCATAGTTATATTTCTAATAAATGCAGAAATTCCATCAAGAGTTATTTGCCAACACCAAGGTGTCTTAGGTGTCACAGAAATCTTGCAGCAGGTAGGCCAAAAATGTGATAGGAGCCAGAATGAGGGACCTGACAGTCTGTTTGTCTATCAGCCTCTTTAGGGAACTGAGGAAGCAAGCAATAAACCTGGGTTTATAAATCACAGTAGTGCCCAATATGCTAAACGACCTTTTAGCTTAATGAGAATACAGTACAAAGACTGCCATTGTCTAGATCAGTGTTTCTCACCCTTGGCAACTTTAAGGTGTGTGGACTTCAACTCCCAGAATTCCCCATGGCTGGCTGGGGAATTCTGGGAGTTGAAGTCCACACATCTTAAAGTTGCCAAGGTTGAGAATCAGTGGTAAAGATGTAGGTGAATTCAGCCTGATTCTTCCTTTAATATTGCTGATAGGTTAACATCTTCCATTAAAATGTAAGGACAGCAGGCCATTTTAATGAGTGCAGGATAAGCTGTGTGGTACACAATGCTCTGTTCTCCAACACCTTCCAGTCTCATTCTGTCTAATGACAGGGCTGTCCCTATAAGGAATGCAAGTTAACAAAGGTTAGTCTCTTGGAATGCAGAGCGTCTGGTCTGCCAACTCTGGTTATTTTGGGGAGAACTTCATATTTACACATCCTGCCCTTCAACTTTTCCCCAGGGAGCACAAACTCAAGCTCATGAAAATCAGACTTCTGATACTACTGGTGATAGATCTGCTGTCATGTTTAAATTGCTCTCACCTAAATCAGATAGAAGCAGCAACAGGAGACTGCTGGATCTGGATCTGGTTGCCTTTTTTCCTTGCTAAGCTTGGGGTCCATTAAACTCTGTCCGTTGCTGCCCCAAATTTGTCTCTGAAGCCAGCAGCTCATATGGATTAATTTCACAATGTTATTATTATTTGTTGTAACAGTAAATAGAATTTGTAGTAGATGTTTATATTGCTTCCCTCAGTAATTATTTTATTCTGCTGTGAGATTATACCTGGATGTCTTTACTTGTTGACATGTTTGTTTTAATCCCAGTAGCTTTATTTTAAGTATTTAATGAAGGTGTTTATTTTCAAACTGTTTACAGGGATTTCTTTTGATAGGTTAGGCTTGCGCAGAAAGTGGAATTAATTAGTTTCACTTTGTGCTTCTTATATTATATATTTGTGCAGGAAAGACACTTTTAACTGGTATAAAATGGGCAACAAAGAAGTACTTCCTATACCCGTGGAAGTGAATAACATTTTCTGTTGTGTTTGGGGTTTTGCCAGTACTATTGTTGATTGTGATAGGAAAAGCAGAAAAAAAAATCTCTTTATTTCCCTACTTCTTTGTTCTATTTGAACTGTCTCTGTGTTCAGGAAGCTGTGTAGAATCCCAAAGGGCAGAAAGATGGGAGTGAGATGGGATTGGCCTTTTCCCACTGACATTTAACCATGGCACAGATGTACCCCAACAACATCCCTTTTCCGCCGTGTCCCCATGACTTGGCTTTTATCTTGGCATCATGAGTGAGACAAACTTAAGTTGTCCTTAGTTGTAGCAGTGTAACCAATGTTTGGTTAAACCCAAAATGGAATGGCTTGGTGGATAAAAAGATTGTCACTTGATGCCAAAAAGCAACTGAACTTGGTATTATTTGAGCATTCTAGGAAAGAACAGTTGAGGTCATATGCCATTTAATTACAAAGGCACTGGGGGGAAGGGAAAGTCTCCTAAAGAAGAATTGAGATATCAGCAGGTTGCGTGGAAGAAATTGGACTTAAGCTACCCTGGTCCTAAGCCACTTGGGTTTTAAATATTATAAATTTACCCAGAAATCGGACAAGGAGCCAGTACAATGGCAGCTGGTTTAAGATTGGTATATGGCTATATATTGTTTAAATATCCATTTCCAAGTCATATTTGGGGACAGTCCCACACACAAGGTATTATAGTAAAATGGATATAATATCGGAACATGAAAAGCCATGGTTCCACAAATCTTGGTCCAGATGAGACTGTAGCTGGTCTTGGTGCTACAGAAACCATCTGAGCTTTTCCTAGAGGACTGTTCTCAATGTGCACAAAACCAGCAATACACAAGCTCTTGAGACTGTGTGGATTAAGCAGGTGAAGAAGTGGGAGAGGGGAGGGGCGCATCTAGCAACTGGTCAGTGCAGCGCTTTTGATTCAAAGACAAAAATGTGCTTTGAAGATGCAGGTGACCTCACTCAGCACCTGTCTCCACAGATGCTCAATAAGTGCCTGCTCATGCTCCAAAATTGCAACTTGCAGATAGGTGCTGAGTGAGCGTTTCCCCACATTTGACTTAAAGTTTGAAGTGCTGCACACCCCTAGTCCGTGTGGTGCTGTCATAATAATATTTCTTCCCAGCCACTGATCACTTTGTGGTGGCCTTATAAACCGTGAAATATTTTCCTGCAATATCCACTGCCATGCAACATTGATACAGTCTGGGTGTGGGAAGGCAGATTAAGGTTTATGGTGTGAAAGGAGAAAGTGGAGATTTAAAGTGATTTAAATGTGATCGGGTGTGAACCCTATTTCCATTCCTAATTCCACCTGAAATTGTATCTCAACTCAACATTTCCTTCGTGGAATTTACTATCATCTCAGATCCCAACATATAGGAGAAAATTTCCAGGGGAAACACAGACATGGGGATAAGATAGCACCTTTTCAACATGGAATCACACACTTGCTGATGAAGGTAAGTTTTGTTTGTGTGTGTGTGTTTACAATAATGATCCTTTTCTACAATACAGGTAAATTCTTGCCACATCTGGCTAGATACTCAAGGCAGTTTCAGTTCCACCTCCATTGCAGTAAGGCTATCAAAATGAAATGGAGAAAAATGGGGCTACCAGAGCAAACCATTTTTTAGCTGAATCAGTCTTTCATCAGACACTTTTCAGTAGCAAATTCATGCAAATCACAGGCAGTACATGACTATTTCTGCACCGAAGCATAGTTTAGTTTGGGAAAGGGATTGTTTGCTAAGAATAGTTCCACCAGCTGGGCCATTGCTACTACCCCAACACTTCCTGCAGTTCCAACCAAACTTTGTGCCTCCCCTAGCTTTAATCTGTTGATATAGCTCCATATTCAGGATCTGGCCTTTCTAGTCCATAGCCAGTGGTGCTTCATGGAAAAATTAACTGGGGTCTGGATCTCATTAAGGAATCAGGCAAGAGGAAAATGAAAGAAAAGTGACAAAAAGATGACTTGAATTGCAGGGGAGTTTGATATAAGACGTAGCATGGGAAATGGTATCCTGGAATAATTAGAGAGATCTCTTCATTGGAAAAGAAGTTATCTGAAATTAGAACTGTTTCTAACTCCCATTCTAGGGGGGAAAGGGCAGGGTGCAGCAAATAATTTGTGAGGGGAGCATTCTTTCTTCTCAACACCCACTTTTCTTTTTGATACAATCTCTTATCTCTCTATGTTTCTTATGCTTCTCCCCTTCCCTTTTCCACGCAGTAGGCTGCTAAGGAAGGAAAAGAAAGATCACTCTTGTTGATATTGATGGCTTGCAGGGAGCTTTTGAAATTCAGTTGAGGACTGCATGTAGTTCTAGGATTCCATGTTGCTTCCTCTATTTTAAAGACCCATTTATAGAATTTGACCAGTTTCTTATAAAAGCTTCTTAAATTTCAGTATAGAGATTCTTCAATGTTTTGAACATGATTCTTAAAATAAGCTTAAACAAATAGTTATGAATTTGAATTGCTGGACAAAGTAAGTTTCTATGGTAGTGCCACTATACTTTAAAATAGTCTCTTCAGCAATTACCCATAAGACTTGAACATGCCCATGAGTAGGATCCAATCCAAATTCCCATGGCTTGGATTTAGTTGGGAGCCCCTCTCAGTAGACCTCTCAATTCATAGGATCCTTCAAGTGGAGGAAAGGAAGAAAGCAATTTTCATTAATTTCTCCTTTACCCTAAGTTGTTAAGACATATTTCAGTTAAAGCATTTGTGTCATTGGGTTACACGTTTCTGACAATCTGCAGAAATTTTTAAAATGAATTTTCTGAAGCTAATATTTGCATACTTCTTAATTTGGAGGGATGTACTTTGGACCAAGCAAGCTAGATATGAAAGGATATTATTGAAAATATAAAATATGGAATGAAACTATCAACATGCATATTGATTTCATTGGCCAATGGATCATTTAGAAAGTCCTCCACACAATCCCACTGACTTACACAGGATACAAAATTGAGTTAAGGGTTACCAGTTTGATCTGAATTAGAAACAGGGCTAAAATATATTAATGGCATCATATGAAGGAAGTTTGATAACATTAGGTTCACAGAACCTTCAAATAAGCAGTGGTGTGCCCACCCCTGAAAAGACCATCTCTTGATCCAGCCATATTTGACAACTTTTACTCTGTCGCCAACCTTCCCTTTACAGATTGTTGGGATTGTGGTTGAGAAGGATCCCAGAGAAATTCCAATTTCAGTTAGAGTTCAGGTACCCTGTCAGGAGACAGAAACAGCATTAGTTGTAGCGGCTGAGTATTTTGGGGATCTGGATAGGGGGAGTGTGCCTCACCTGGATTGACTGCTTGGAAGGGTTGGGAACAAGAGGCAACATTTTGGGGTGGTTCTGCTTTTACCTGAATGATGGTTCCAGACAGTAATTATTGAGAAATGCAGCACCGCCACAGGGCTCAGTTCTCTTCCCTATGTTATTTAGCATCCATATAAAACTGCTGGAAAGATCATTTATCAGGTTGTGGTGAGGTGTCATCAACATACCGGTGACTGACCAGATGTATATTGCCATCCCAGACTAAGCTGAAGACACTGTGCATGCCTTGAACTAGTATGTGGAGGCTGCTAAGGACTGGATGTGGAGAAACAAGCTCAGACCAAACCCTGGCAAGATGGAACATTGCACATCTGTAAATGTCAGAACTAGCCAATAATATTGGCCCCAGTAGTTGCTGTCATCGGGGTCACAATCCCACTCTGACATGGGTCACAGCTCATGCTTGGGGTAGAAAGGTCTTTACCCAGCTTTTGCTGGTGTGCCAATTATGGCCCTACTGGATTTTTACCCTGATCACTACACACCTGGACTATTGCAACTTGCTCTACAAAGGGTTGCCTTTGAAGATAACTCAGAAGATGAAACTGGTGCAAAATCAATAGCCAGAATTCTAGATGTAAAAACTCACTATTGTAGAATTACACTGATCTTGAGCTCCTTGAATAGGATACCAATAGGGTTCCAGAGCCAATTTAAAGTTCTGGTTATTACCTATAAATCCCTATATAGCATGGCACTAGGATACATCAGGAATCATCTTGCTGAGTATGATTCTGCTTGACAGAAGGGAAGGCCCACTATAAACTTCACCCCCTTGTGAAGTCAAGTGAGTTTGGGCTTTTTGATGGTGGCCCCGCACTATGGAACACGAGGTGTGATTAATTCCTTTAATCACACCATTTTGGTGTGGTGCTTCAGAGTTAAGAGGATTGGGGCTATCGGTCTATTTGTTGGTATGATTATCATGATCACTGTTAAATTATTTGATATGTTGTTTTCTGATTTGCTCTTTTCATATACCACCAAGAGTTGGTCTGATTGGGGCAATATACATAATAAAACAAAACACTGTCACATTCGTTATTTTGATCCAGAAACCTGCATTCTGATTCATGCCAGCTTGAGGACCAGATGCATAACTTTTTTGTGCAAGGGGTTAAAGTATACAATCAAGAGATAAAATTCTATAAGAAGGAGAGATAAAATTCTATAAGAAGGAAGCAGAAGTCTAAGGGATTTTCTGCACTTTCATCTCTAAGAACATTTGAAAGATCTTGTATGTTTCCCCCCCCACTTCTGTGAATTCTGCTTTATAAAATCATTTGGATTGTTTAAAGCGAGTGCATGCTTGATTTTCTAAATGAACTGGGACCAGACTTTTGCTAGCAGTAGCTCCACAGAAACATCTCTTTATGAAAGCATTAAGGAGTATTCTAAGAAAACATTAGAGTAGTGCACGCACAGCTGCTGTTTGGGAATGTTGATATTTTGCAATCCCTTGGCCAAGAGCTGTGAATCGTGGGACTGAGAACATGCCAGGACTGATTTCATAGGTAACTTGGACTATGAATGCTTGTCTTGCTACTTTAATTAATCAACAAAAATATAGTAGATTACCAAGCCTTGGTTTGCAAGCTGGTGGCCAACCTGGGAAACTAAGCAAAGTTGGACTTATTTATTTATTATTTAAATTTATATCACTGTCCATCTCCCCCAAGGGGGAACTCTGGGCGGTTAAGTACTTGGTTAGTACTTGGTTGGATGGGAGACCTGCAGGTATCCTCAGGGCTGTAGACAAGAGTGGGAAGTAAAAAGAAACCACTTCCTTGAAGAAGGCAATAGCAATCAACTTCCACGTTGTTGCCAAGAAGACGATGTAGATATGTCCATTAAGTCACCAGGGGTGTGCATTTTCCTACAGCTTTCAAGAGACACAGGCTTAGTTCTGGGGAACACTTGGTTCCCTGGGTAGCTTCACTGACTAGCATTCCTGACTACAGTTTTCTGCATTGATAAGCTGATAGGGCAAGAGCTATTAACCCAGTGGTGGATTTCCCCAGAATGTCGTATAAGTGCTGTGACTTGCCTGCTCTCTCCTGCAGCCTTGGATATGCATGCTTGCTGGGTGTCAAAAGCACCATGCTGGACCAAGCCAAAGGCCTGTCCGATCCAGTCTCCTATTTCTTGCAGGACGCAACCAATGTCCCTAAAAAGCAAGAGGTGAGTGCACCATCTCCCAGCCTTGCCTGCTCCCCAGCAATCATTGCTTTCATTCAGGGGCCATTTCCACACTACACTAGTGATTTGTGACATCAGCCAGCCGGTGCTGTGCTCAGTAATGGCTGAGGGATGCTATCAGAGCCTCTAAATCACTAAGGTGAAAGTGACCGTGCTGCTTTCAATCCTCAGGGTAGCCATTATAACTAGCAGCTGCTCACGACTAAGAAAACTGTGGAGGAAAGCACTTTGGTTAGCCATATTGTTAGCCATGCTTCTTCAGCTGTCAGTAGGAATGTAGGAGGAAATCAGTAGCTCCAAAGAGTCTCAGAAAAAGCAGTTGAACAGCCCTTGACCTTCGCAACAAAGGGCCTTCTCCATCTGTTTTTAACCACGGTGCAACCATGCTTGGCAATATCTTTTTTTCTCACATGTCCACATGACGTTGCCTTTATCTCATCCTAAGGCAATGAGTGAGACAGGCTTAAGTCATCCTTAGCTGCACCAATGTTATACCTCTCCCCCCCCTCCCTTATTCTGGCAGCCTTAAGGCAAACCTCAAGGTGCCCAAAATGTGTTAGGTTTTGTCTTCCCTACATCACTTGGGAGGGAAGTCTGTGACTGGCTGTGTCGGAACAGAGGCAGGAGAGGCAGGATAGAGATCAGCAACCAAGACAGCAGCTATCATGCTAGGTAGCTTTCTGCTGGCTCAAGGACGGGCGGGGAGCCCTTCAACTCAGCGCCAGGGCAGGGGAAGACCCCCAAGGGCTTGAACAAAACGACGCCAGGGCTTTGTCTTGTGGGCTGGAGATCATTTCAAAGCAGGCCACTAGAGGGCATATGCAGACTTCTGAGGAATAGCAAAGCCCTGTTACAACAGTCCTCTCTCCCGAGAAAGGCCGTCTTGCCAAATTCCGACTTTTTCAGCTGCTGATCTTCGGAGGCTGCCTTCCGCTCAGAGAGATGACTTGCCCTGCTTCGCACTTGGAACGGGAGAGGCAGGGCTACCCTGCAGAACAGATAACAGGGTGCGAGCGATTCTTTTTCTTTCCACCCCAAGCAGCCCTCTCCCCTTTCCAGTCCCATTGCTGGTGTTTCAGACACTGAGGAATGTTTTTGGTGTCCCTTGTTGAGTATGGCCGGAAGAGCTTAGTAGAGACCGTATGACCAGAGTAGAGCTTCCTCTGAAACTATCTCAGGGCACTTTCTTCTTCCCTTTTATCATCTTGTGGGAACTATCTGTAGCTTGAATCATGTCAACTGGATTTCTATTTTCTCAGTGGAAACGTTTCGCTCCTTATCCAAGGAGCTTCTGTGTGGGAACTTTTATCATCTTGTGGGAACTATGTTCAAGTGCATGCTAGGCAGGTGGCAGGCATATATATACACTGTATATATGATAGAGATCCCCACTAGGGATTCTAGAAAGCTGAGGCCCCCCAGAATTAGAAAAGAGTGAACCACACAGTCAGTCTGAGGTGGCTCACGCCAGTTCTTACCTGCGTAATCTTTTCCCATAGCTCGAGGGACCATGGGAGCCTTTGAAGAGAGTTGGCCAGGACCTGTGAAATGCAGACGGGATTCCCAGGTTCTGCATCGATAAATGTATAGCCGAGGCCACTCAGCTCCTCTCCAATGGTGTTTCCTTGGAAATTCATTCAGTGTTTTCTGGAGTTTCACTAAAAAGTTTGTTAAACTAAATAATTTCAATAACTTGTTGATTCTTCTGGGCAAACATGTCTTCAACATTAAAGTTTGAGTCTGCTCATATAAATAAGTGGCCGATAATTCAGTCAGTAGCAACAGATTGCTACAGCACGAACCCTATATAGTGACATTAGATTATCTGACGTCAGGCTGCTTCTGTAGACTGGACCTGCATTGCTTTGCCTGCCTGATCAACTCCTCGGCCAACTGGTAAGGAGGCAAGACCCACACAATCATAACATCCTTTTTAGGTGTGGCAACAAATTTTAAACCATTTACCCATCAGAGGTGCCCAAGTATCTAGAACTTGGGGAGGGGTGGGAAGGAAACAGTCACTGTGACTCTACGGAGACTACCTTGCAGTGTGCAGGGAGAATGAGGGAATGTGAGAATGTGAGAATTGACTGTTATAAAGGTAAAGGTTCCCCCCGCACAGTTGTGCAGTCGTGTCCGACTCTAGGGGCCGGTGCTCATCTCCGTTTGTTAGCCGAAGAGCCAGCGTTGTCCGAAGACGCTTCCACGGTCATGTGGCCGGCATGACGCTCACGGAACGCTGTTGACTGTTGGGTAATACCAAAAGCGCCCAGAGTCCCCTTTGTGGGGGGAGATGGGCGGTGATAGAAGTTGGACAAATAAAATAAAAATAAAATAAAAAGCCACTGAAACCAGCATGTGAATCAGCCATCTATTGTTCATCTCCTTGAATTGGTAAATCAGTGGTTATTGCAACTGGATATAGAGTTTCAATTTAGTCATTATGGCCAAAACACCAATTACCTCTTTAGTTATTCGACAGCTTATTATTTGAGTGCATAAATCAGTCCAGTCTGCAGAGAGCCTCTCCCAGAAATGATTGGAAAGAAGCACAGGGCAGGCAGTGCTTAATTTATTTAAGTGTGTATTGCTTTATTGGCAATAAATAACTGTAATGTGTTTGATCCTGGAAAGCGCATTCAGGTGGTGTTCAGCACAGGGGGTTAAAGGAGAAAATTCCCAAGGAAGTAGCAGCTACAAGCCAGTGGCTGCTGTGCCTAAGTTGTCCAGCGTGCCAGTTCTGGCTAAATGCAAGGTGGAGCAGGGGTGGGGTGGAGGTAATTGTTTGCACAACACAAGCTGCCAAAGCCTTGGCTCTGTTTTTCTTGGCAAAGGAAGTCAGGATCCCCTTAGTATAGTATAGGTGCCAAAGCTGACTTGGCTGGCAATAGCATTCAGGCTCAAATACTGTGGAGGAGGAGGAGGAGAATTCCGACTTCTCCCATGATGGGCTGGGAAAGGATGGAATTGTAGTCATGCACATACGAAGGGAGGCAGCCAGGTTGGGGAAGGCTGGTATAAAGATTTGTGGCACTGCAATAGCAGCACTATCTGCCCAATCCAAAGGAGCCCTTGGAGAAAAGAACAGAAGTCTGTTTTAGCCTCAATTAGGATGGCACCTTCTGCATCCAAAAGACTGCACACAATTCATATAAAAAGAGGTAAGTAGAGTCCTTTAAGACAGCCAGATTGGTGTAGTGGTTAAGGCACCAGTAGAAACCGGGAGACCATGAGTTCTAGTCCCACTTTAGGCACAAAGCCAGCTGGGTGACCTTGGGCCAGTCACTCTCTCTCAGCCCTAGGAAGCAGGCAATGGCAAAACACTTCCATAATATTGCCAGGAAAACTGCAGGGACTAGTCCACATAGTTGCCCGGAGTCAACATTGACTCAAAGGCACCAAAAAAAGAAGAAGAATCCTTTAAACTAGAGACAGAAATTGAGCCTCTATGGATATGAATGTGATAGAAAGGGAGATTTTTAAACAAGTGACATCATTGGATGGCAAGATAATGGAAAAATTAGGAAATTACCCAAGGAAGATAAATAAAAAAGTATAGAATAAAGAGAATGAAGTAAGATCTAGAAAGAACAGAGCCCCCAGAAATCAAACCTAAACAATTAATTAAGAAAGAAAGAGTGGTCCACAGTACTTAAAGCAGCGGAATCATCCACAACAAAAGTTCAAAACAAGTTGACCGATGGTGTTGATTCATCACTAAGAACCTCCAGCATTTTTATTGTAAGCCGCCCAGAGTCCCCCGTTTGGGGGAGACGGGCGGTCATATAAATTTAAATAATAAATAATAATAAATAAAAATAAATTTTAGTGACAACAGTTCCAAAATAGCAAAGAACAGAGAATTGCCCATTTTTTATATGTGAAGTTAAACACACACACGCTTCATCTGATGTGAAGTGTTTTAGAAAGGCAAATAGCATTACCAGGACAAGGGGTTGATCATTAGTGATAGGAGAACAGGTGGAGAGGAGGCAATTTAACCATTTCCTTCCTTGCTGTGGTTAGGAGACAAATTTGTCTTCTGAAGCAAATACTACTTTGGGGAAGGGAATATCCACTGGCAGCAGTAAAGTGTCATTGAGGTGTGCCCGCGTTTCTGTTCACCAGGCGGAGGTGTGTAAGGCACCCAAGTGACTCCTCTGCAGATGGACCCTGCCTGGTATGCATGGTGACCCATCATGATCTATCTAGATGTGGAACTCTAAGCACGGGAGCTGTTCTTTTCCTCTTGTTGGATTGTGTTAACTAGCTCTTTCCCAGTCTTCAATTCAGCCTGAATTTCCATCCTTTTCATCTGTTGAATATTGTGCTATTTTCTCATAGACGTTCTCTGTATGCAGAGTACCACTGCTCCATTTCCTTTACTTGCAGCTGTTCATTCATGACTTGCCATTGATCTGAGTTTATATGCAGGAATTTGAGTGAATCTCCTTGTCTACGGTTCTGTCTCCTCTGCCTGTGCCAAGTAATTTGGGAAGCAGCAGGTGCCTTCTCCCTTGCTATTTACATGGTGAGCCTAAAACTTTTATTCTTAACAGCCTGCCTGCTGGGAATGCCAATCTGACCAACCAGTGAGTTGGATAACTATTAGGAATGGAGCAACCAAGGAGGAACCGGTCACAAGGTGAGCTACAGGAAATGCAATCAAAAGTTATTATTGCATTAGCTTTCCACAGTTGAGAAAGAAGATTTTTGTGCTCAGTCTTGCCTGTAAACCACACAAGTTTCTGGGCAAGCACACAAATATTGAATGAAAGGAATTAACTGTATTTGGCTAGAGAAAAACAAGGATGCACAGAGCCTTATAAAAGCAGATGGCTGGCAAGGATTCTCGGGTGCTATCAGTATTCTCCTGCAGAACTTTTTTAACCATGGTAGTGACCTTCATACATTCACACATAGGTTGTTTCAGGGGGGAAAACTGACTTCATCTTTAAAAAAAACCCACCACAAACAGAGACATATATTTGTAAATGAGTTGGAAAGAACTTGAGGTTTACGAATATCATATAGAGAGAAGGACCTTTCAGAGTCATCCACTTAGGCAAAAGGTTTTTATTTATTATTTATCACCGACATTTCCACACTATCCCAATCTAATGATTCTGGGATCAGATCCTTATATATTCTGACACATAGTGCTCTGGGGGGGGGGAGCAGCCCAATAATTTGGAGAGCTCACAGGTGACACATTTTTAAACAAAAGGGAAAACATGGCCTTCTTTCTCTCCTCCCATGAGCATCACTCTTGCACTGCCACTCTCCCCCCCATAACCAGGTAGCAGGTTTTTCTTTACATTTCAGAAGAGGTCAAAGTATGGAGAACATTGCAGCTACTTCTGACCTCTTCACTTCTTTAAGGGGGCTTGTGGGAAATCAAGACAAGGGATGGAATTGCACTGATTCCACATAAAAGTGCCTTCCACAAATAAAAGACAGAGAAGCAAAATAAGTGGCTTATCAGCCGTGCTATCTTAAGCATTTGATAAATTGACCCCATGCTTTGAGGCCTGAATAAATGAAATTAAGCTGTTGTTTCCCCCAAAAAATTGTTCCATGTAATCAGACTTATACAGTAGTAGGACTGGTAGAAATTAGACCAAGCCTTTGTAATTTACCAAATGTCATTGAGAAGGGGTCTTAATCCCCAGATAATTTTTCACTTTCTACCTAAATCCAAAACATCATGGATTAAATATTTTCTTTGATTGGAAAAAGTAACAGTCAGTCAACTCAAAAAAGCTTCCTTCCTGGACTTCCGGGGATGGTATGGTGAACTGAAGATGGCTCTGCGAAAGTGGAGCTGATGACCGTGGCAAAGACCAAGGAACTGTTGTGTTGTGTAGACAGGTTCCTTGGAACTTCTCCGGATAAGGAGAGGACGGGAGATTGCCCACATGTGCTTTGGATGGCTGCTCCTTGTAAGGAAACCACAGGACAGTGGTTTTCCACGGGTTTGAGCACCGGGAGACAACAGGATTAGCCAACTTGTCCACAGACTTTTAAAGGACACTAAGTTCACAAACCTCACTTTCTAATCACTTTCAGAAATTGCCTATTAACTATTCTAGAGTTAATGACAAGTTTGAAAAGTCTTCATCGGGTGAGTTTATCTTCAGCTCTGAACAAAAGAAAAATTAATTACAAGCTTAAGAATTTGAAGAATTTGAAATAAACAGCCTAAAGCTAAATAAGATTTTGATTTAAGAAAGTTATAAACAGATTAAGGGTTTGGAATATTGACTTTTACTATAAGATTTTGGAATTAACTATAAAAAATAAACAACTTCTTGTGGAAAACACACTTATTTGGTTATGCTGGCAATTGCAAGTCAGAACAAAAGATAAATGATGATTTTAGAAACTGGACACTAGAGGGGACTAAAGATTTTAAGCAGAAGAAAAAAAAATACAAAGCCTGATGTCCGTTAATACTGGGATTTACAGAATGATATAAAATGTTATAACATCAGAAATATTAAAGGAGATCTTTGAAGAATGGAGCCAGAAGTCAGTAACTACAATATCAACACTGTCAGTAATGATGTCTGTTTCTATGGATAGACTATGTCTAAAATATGTTAATGAAGGACTGACAGATGTGGAACAAATTTTATCTGATGAGATAGATGAAGTACAGAATGTGGAACTACAAGTGACAGGCTAAGAGAATGATTTGGAAAAGGATACTTTACTGGATATACAAAAGAAACTGGCTGAAGTTTTAAAAATTAAAAGGGAAATACAAATGATAAACCAAGAGAATGACCTGGAAAATGTTTTATTATTGGATCTACAAAAGAGGCTTGCTAAAGCCTTGAAGAAATCTGTGTGATGGGATAAAGAAGAATTGAAGAGAAACCAAATCTTATGACAATATTTGATTGAATTAAAGATTAAGACTGTTAGAAGTAAAAGGAAGGAATAAAAAGTTGGTTTATTTGATCAAGATTAAAATAACACATTTTTTTTTTTGCAATGTTCTGGCAACCCTTTATGGCAGGGCTTTCCAAACTTTTCCCGTGGCGACACACCAAAGGCGGCGCACGAGAAAACCCGGAAGCACCGCTGCCGCTATGGTGCTTTTGGGTTTTTGTGCGCCACCGCCACTGCAGCGCTTTTGAATTTTTGCACGCCGCAGCGGTGGTGGCAGCGGTGTCCTTGTGTGCCATGCGAAACCCCGGAAGTGCTGATGGCCCGCTGCCGCTGTGCGCACGGCGGCACACGGCAGCGGCACACCATCAGCACTTCCGGGTTTTGACGCAACACACCTGGGCCCCGCAGGTGACACAGTATTGTGTCGCGACACACAGTTTGGGAAGCTGTGCTTTATGGACTTTTTGCTGACATCAGGATGAAAAGTTGATGTTTTATGGATTTGCTTATAGATAAGGGATGGGATAGGGGATGAAGAGATATCTGTTTAACGTTATAGAGCGTGAATAGTTATTAAATTTGTTTATACTTGTGATGAAGTCACTTCTTTATATATTTTTCTTTTTCTTTATTGTATTCTCTCTTTTCTTTTTCTTCTTTCTTTTTCTCTTTTCTTGTACTTTTTATTTTTTCTTTCCATTCTCTTCTTTTTCTAAGTTTAGTTTGTATTAGTTTTTATTAGTATTACTGTAATTAAAAATCTTAGTAAAAATTATATTTAATTTTTTTAAACAAATCTTCCTTCCTCCACTTATGTGCTGCTCTATCCAAAATATCTCTGAGTAGCATACATAAAATTGAGGATAGTGTCTAGGATAGGTGGTAAAGAAGAAAGAGAGGAGGAAAGGAAGAGAAGGATGTTCTGTTTAACAAGATCTCTTTCTAGCTATCTTTTTTTCAGTGAACTCTGAGCATGGGTTCAATCTAAGAGTTTAGTAAGAAGACTATATTTATTTTATTAGGAATTTTCTTTGTGTGATTGTTGTCTTCTCTTGCTTCATCCTCTATCCCAGTAAATCATTTTTATATTAGAGAGTTGACTTCATTGCTTTAATACCATCTACGGATATTGGGGGGGGGGGGCTGCAATTATAAAGGTCTCTAGAGAATACAGATTTTCTGGATCCACTGAAATTCAGTTTCAGACCTAGACATGAAAATGTATTTATCAGTCTCATGCTTGACTTGTGGTGGGGCCTGGGTGGAAAGAAATGCAATAACTTTGCTTTCTAGATCTCTTGGTGGCTTTCAGTACTGTCAGCTACAATATTCTCCTAGTCTATCTGTGAGGGATGGGAATTGCAGACATAGCGCCTTAAAGTGGTCCACGTGTATTTATGTATTTGTGAACCCGAATCAGAACTTTAACTGCCATCCTGGATGTTATTTTATATTTTATATTTTATATTTTATATTTATCTGTTATGTGATATATCTTGTTTTTATTGTATTTTAATCTTTTTAACTTTATGGTAAACCACCCAGAGTCCCTCTTTTTGGGGGGATGGGAGGTGATGAAATTTGATAAATAAAAATAATAATAAAAATAATTGTGGTTCCACTCCTATCTGTGGGGTTGGGTCCAGGTAGTGGTCATGGTGGGGAGAAGTTGGGCCAACAGTCATTTCATTATGAGGTGCCCCAAGATATTTTCTTATCCTATTTAATCCCTACATGAAGCCATTGGGAGAGGACATGTGTCAATTCAAGGGGAAATATCATTCATATGCTGATGATATTCACTTTACATCTCCACCTGATGGTGCCTGGAGGCTGCCACAGTCTGAATGGGACAAAAACAGGCTCAAATTCAACCCAAGCAAGATGGAGTAATCATTATTTCAGAAGTTTATTGAATCCAGGAGTGTACCAAATTTATCTCTCAATGGGGTTGTCCTCCCCCAGGAAAAGAGCAGGTTATCAATTTGGGAGTCCTCCTGGACTCTTGGCTATGCTTGAGGAGCAGATGGAAGCTGCAGCCAGGAGGTTCTTTAACCAGCTTTGGTTGGTGGGCTGTTGTGGCCTAACCTGAGAGGGGATGCTGGGAAGACAGTCCCTCCACTCATGCCCTGGTCATGTCTCACTTAGTAAGGTAAAGGTTTCCCCCGCACATTTGTGCAGTCGTGTCCGACTCTAGGGGCCGGTGCTCATCTCCGTTTGTTAGCCGAAGAGCCAGCGTTGTCCGAAGACGCTTCCACGGTCATGTGGCCGCATGACGCGCGCGGAACGCTGTTACCTACCCACCGAAGTGGTACCTATTCATCTACTTGCATTTGCATGCTTTCGAATTGCTAGGTTGACAAGAGCTGAAGCTAGTGCGGGAGCTCACTCCGCACGCAGGGCTAGGGATTCGAACCTCCAAACTTGTGATCGACAAGCCTGGCGTCTTACCCGCTGAGCCACCACGCTCATTCATGTCTCACTTAGATTACTGTAATTCATTCTACATAGGACTGCCCTTGAAGACCACCTGGAACCTACAGCTGGCCCGGAATGCAGTGGCCCACATGCTTACTGGGCAGTCATAACACTGCTACATTGCACTACACTTGCAGAAGTGGCACTGGTTACTAGTATATTTTAGTGCAATTCAAGGAACTGATGACTACTTTAAAACCCTATATGGCTTTGGGCTTGAGTATCAAAGATCCTCGTTTGGACAGTCAAGGAGCATCAATTAAGGACTTCCACCTACCAATCAGCAAGTGTGGTGGGAGAGGCCCCAACAGTAGGCTGTGTCTATGTGAGCTCACCTCCTATGGAACCCTGAGGCAAGGACAGGCCCCCTCCCCCCTTTATAGCTTTCTAGACGCTGGTAAAAATCTGGCTTTTTCAGAGAGCCTTTGGGGGTTAAGTGTAGAGCCATCAGTGCCTATATTAGTCAATGTATGTAGTAAGGAACTTGCAATTTGCTATCACTCTATTGTACTTTATTATTATTATTTCTTGTTTTTTAAATACCACCGAAAGTCCCTCTGGACTGTGGTAGGGAGCAATCACGTAAGTAAGTAAGTAAGTAAGTAAGTAAGTAAGTAAGTAAGTAAGTACTTTATTTATTTATTTATTTATTTATTTATTTATTTATTTATTTTCCCGCCTTTATTACTTTTATAAATAACTCAAGGCAGCGAACATACCTAATACTCCTTCCTCCTCCTATTTTCCCCACAACAACCCTGTGAGGTGAGTTGGGCTGAGAGACTGTGACTGGCCCAAGGTACATTTCTCACTAAAGCTCTCCTCATATGAAAGTTTGCAGTTATTTCTTGGGTATCAGGGTTAGCGTATGGCTGCCAAGATCTGTATTTTGGACCTTGGGCCAGAAGATCCAAAGCACCTTTCTTTTTATTTCCCCGGTGGTTGCGCTGAAGGTGAATTCCTCGATAAAACGGCTAAGAATTCCCCAGCATGATACACTACAGGGTGTTTAGGCTAGGTTCAGCCTGACTGGTAGCCAACTAGCATAATCATCTTTTACCAGGGAGGTTTTTGAATTCTCTCTCCTCCTGGTTTGTAACAGGTGGGGAAAGAGAATGAGCACTGGAGAGAGAGAGGGCAGGATAGAAAGGGAGAGAAGGAAGATGGTGGTAGCAACAGAGGTTGAGCACATGGGCATGTTGGGGAAAAGCAGAGAGAGAGAGAGCAGGAGGAGAGGGATCAGAACTGAGAATACAGATGTGCATGTGGCAGAGTCCTCAAAGCCAACAGTACTGCTGACTTAATCTATAACCACCTTCATTATACAAGCATAATTCTCTATGCTGAGTGTTGCCGAACCTATCGAATTTGGCCGGAGTAGACAAATGAGAAATTTGTTCCTTTTTTACAAAGATTTACCAACGTTTGTACATTTCTTCATAAGCGGGATTTTTAAAAAGCTTCAGCTTTTAAAAAAAATGCAGGGAAAAATAAATCCGATGGATCCCGGCAAATATCTGCCTACAAGGAAACCTCCTGATGTTTTGAACATGCTAATGAGTGTGACAAGGACTTGTTTTCCTTCTAAAACTGCAAGGTTTTTTTTTTTACTAAATGCCTTTCTTCATGATTCATTTCTTCAAATCAGTCATATGTTCTTTCCCTTCCCTTCCTTTCCTTTCCATTTCTTGTTTTTTTCCTTGATTTTTTTTTCTTTTTCTGATCCTGCCTTCTCAATGGGAACTCGATTCATACCACTCTGAATTTGCTTTAGTGCAAATAAAAACGGAACTGGTATATTCTGCTCCTTGTTTCATTTAGTTTTGGAGTACAAGGAGTGATGCCAAATTCCTGTAAATTCTCTCCTCTTCCACCTTTCCAGTCTCTGACTCCAGTCCTTTCCCCCCCTTCTATTTCTATAAGAAACCAAGCTGTGCTAGAGGGTGATAAAAGCTTTGAGAGGGGGCTTTCCATGGCATCTTCTAGCACCGTTCTCCTGACAAGCCAATGGCTACAAGTCTCCAGAGTCACCTTTGACAACGTGGATGGAAACTGAGGCGATACCTACATTTCATCTTTTCCATATTAGCTAAATCCACCATGTCTCTTGGCTCATCTTCTCTAAAACCTCAAGTTTATTAAATATCAAATAGCAGTGCTCCCCGGAAATCCAGTTCAGGATTGTGCCAAAGGTCTAGAAGTGCTCAGGGGTTATTTTAAGCCCGAGTTAATATTTTTAAGTAAAGCATTTTCTTTTCCAGGTAACATGATCTTTTGGTTGGAAGGACATTACTGATTTTATAAGGCAAAAACAATTTTTAACCTAAAAATAATTTTATATAAAAAAATAACGATAACAAAATAACAATGCTGTCCTTTTCCTTTCTCCTTTCTCTATTATATCAAGTTATGCAAACCTTCAGGTATTTGTTCTGGTGTAAATAATTGCTGGAGTTAGGTTTATGGAAACTGAACTAAAGTTTCAGTTAAGGTAAAGTGAGAAAATCCAAGATGGCGACCGTGGATGGACGCCGTTCACCGCTCTGAGGGGTGAGTCTCAAATTGCCTCAACCTCCCCCCAATTTTTGTTAAATTGGTGTAAGATTTGGGGAGAGAGAGAAAAGTCTGTGGAATCCCCCTGGACAGAGCAGTGACGGTGGTATCGGCGACGGAGGTGACGGCGGTGGTAGCAGCCCTTACCAGTGGCGGCGGTGGCTCTTTTCGGCCTAATTTCCTCCCTCGGACAACCCGATGGGTTTCTATCAACCTAGGGGAGATGTCAGCGGTAGCGGTGGCGGCAGTAGCGACGATGATAGCAGCGGCCCTTATTAACAGCGGACCCGTCGTCGGCTTTTGTCGGCTTTTGCTGACTCAGTCCCCTGACCCCCCCGGATGGCCCGTGAGGCCTTCAAATAGAATATCGGTGGCGGCAGCCCTTCCAATGGCCCTTACCAGCGGCCTTTGGCGCCGGCGACAACGGCGCTGGCCTTTTCCAGCGTCCCGTGGTGGTCCCTGCTGGCGGTTTAACCGGAGGTGGCGACAGTGGTGGACAGTGGTCTTACTGATTTTACCGACAAGTGGCAGTAGACTGTCTAGCAGCCCTTACTGGCAGCCTTTACGACCATTACCCTATGACCATTACCTGCAATGGTGATGGTGGTGGCGACAAGAGTGGCGACCCTTATGGACTTCGGGGTTTTTGGGACTTGGATCCACCCCTTGGATGGTTTGAAGGGCCGGTGGGAGCTGGGCGGTAGCCCTTTGCCAGTAGCCCTTATCAGCAGTTGTGGACTTTGCTGGAATTCGAACGGGGACTGGAGTCGACTTGTATTAACTTTTAGATCATAGAAACAACAGCTACCGAAATCTGAACTTAACAACTCTTTCCCAATTGCTCTAAATTCCAGTCAACTTGCTTGTGGTGATTAGGATCCCTCCAAAGTGAATGTACTACTCCCTTACTATTGTGAGAGAATGGGAGGGAGTAAGGTATGAATGGGAATGTAAGAAAGTACTCACCTCCTTGAGTGAGAGACAAGGGGTGAGGAAGAGTTTTGGATGAGTGCCCCTCCTATCGACCAGTGGGAGAAGCCGAGGGGGGAGCACAGTGAATGGTATTGAGTGGATGTGAGTAAGTGGAGTTGGGGCTCCAACAGTGCCGAGAGCGTGAGCTGGTGCACTGGAAGAGCCCCCCCACTTTATGATTGTGAGTGTATGAGGTTGTGTGGATCAATGGAGGGATCCTTACTTTTATCCAGAGACCTTGAGAGTTCAGGAGTGGGGGCTACTGAGCTTAGAGAATCTGGGGGAAATAGGGCAGGACAGATGATTGAGGTTGTGATGGGCCGGGGACGTTATGGCGGGAGCCGGAGGGCAGGTCATCTTAGAAGAAGGCGTCCCCGATGTTTGTTATCTGTGACGTCTTCTGGCCCTCTGTGCTCAAACCCAGAACCTGGACAGCATACTCGTGGTAACCCCAACTTCCGGCTGCTGCTCTGCAACACCAGGTCGGTTTACAACAAGGCCCCCCTCATAAGTGATTTAATCACAGAAGAGGGGGCAGACCTGGCGTGCGTTACCGAAACCTGGCTGGGCAGCGAAGGGGGTGTTCCTCTTTCAGAGATGTGCCCACCCGGGTTTCGAGTATGGCACCAGCCGAGACTTCGGGGTCGGGGAGGTGGGGTGGCTGTTGTCATCCGAGAATCCCTGGTAGCTGTCAGGGGCCTTGCTCCACAAGTTTCTGGATGTGAGACCCTGTTCTTTAAGTTGGGTTCCCGTGAACAGTTGGGAGTGTTGCTACTGTACCAGCCTCCCTGCTGCGTAGCATCCTCCCTGCCCGAGCTGCTGGAGGCCGTCTCGGGGTTGGCGGTGGAGTTCCCCAGACTTATGGTTCTGGGGGACTTCAATCTGCCATCCCTGGGACAGGCCTCGGAAGCAGCACGGGAGTTCATGGTCTCCATGGCGACCATGGGCCTGTTCCAGATTATTCAGGGCCCGACTCAAGATAGTGGCCTCACACCAGATTTAGTCTTCTTGTCGGAGCAATGGCAGTGTGATCTGAGGGGAGAATTACAGCTTTTCCCTTTGTCATGGTCAGATCATGCCCTGGTGACTTTGAGATTCTCTTATGCCACCCCCCTCCGCAGGGAGGTGGGACCTATTCGATTGGTCCACCCCCAGCGACTGATGGACCCAGAAGGGTTTCAGAGGGAGCTGGGGGTTATACCCGAGGATTTGCTGAACGGTCCAGCAGAGGCCCTGGCTACTACCTGGAATAGGGAGGTGGCCGGGCCCTTGGACAAGATCGCACCTGTGCGGCCTCTCCTATCCCAGAGAACCCAATGCTCCCTGTGGTTCACGGGTGAGTGAATGGTTCTGAAGAGGATTAAGAGATGCCTAGAGCGCCACTGGAGGAAGAAAAAGACTGAATTCGACCGAACACAGGCTAGAGCTGCTGTTAAGGCCTACCTTGTGGCAGTAAGAGCAGCGAAACGTCAATATTTCTCCGCTCTTATTGCATCCGCAGAATGCTGCCCAGTGACCCTGTTTAAGATTACCCGATCCCTTTTGGGGAAAGGGCAGTCAGAAGCCCATCTGCAGGGTCGGGCCGAGGAATTTTCGAGGCATCTGCAGGATAAAATCGCTCGGATTCACTCCAAGTTGGACTCTGAGTGTGAGGCAGAATCTGAGGAGACACCCAGGGAACGTACTCACCTTGTTATGTGGGGACAGTTTGACCCTGTTGGTCCTGAGGAAGTGGACAGAGTCCTCCGGTCTGTAAATGCCACCACCTGCCAATTAGATCCTTGTCCCTCCTGGCTGATGAAAGCAGCTCAGGGGGTGACTTGTGGTTGGGTCCAAGTGATGGTAAATACATCCCTGAGAGAGGGGGTGTTTCTGGCAGCTTTCAAGGAAGCGCTGGTGCTCCCCCTCCTCAACAAGCCATCACGGGACCCTACTATACTGGATAATTTTCGTCCAGTCTCCCACCTCCCCTTTTTGGGGAAGGTGGTTGAGAAGGTGGTGGCGTTGCAGCTCCAGAGGACTCTGGATGAAACGGATTATCTGGACCCCTTTCAGTCAGGTTTCAGGCCGGGTCATGGGACAGAAACTACATTGGTCACGCTTATGGATGATCTTTGGCAGGAGCGAGATGCAGGCAGTGCATCCATTCTCGCTCTTCTTGACCTCTCAGTGGCGTTCGATACCATTGACCATGGTATCCTTCTGGGATGGCTCAGGGAGTTGGGGGTGGGCGGCGTGGTTTTGCGCTGGTTCACCTCCTTCCTCCAGGGCCGGTCCCAGTCGGTGTTGATAGGGAGCGAGAGAGCCAGCCCACGGGCCCTTCTTTGTGGGGTCCAGCAGGGCTCGGTACTCTCGCCGCTCCTTTTTAACATCTACATGAAACTGCTGGGCGAGATCATCCGTCACCACGGGCTGAGGTATCATCAATATGCCGATGATACCCAATTATACATCTCCATCCCGGGTGAAGTAAGTGATGCAGTGACCACCTTGTCCAAGTGCCTGGGGGCTGTAGGGGTCTGGATGGGGAAAAACAGGCTTCAGCTGAACCCTGGTAAGACGGAGTGGCTGTGGATTAATGGCCCCTCGGTTTCTGGGAATTTGTCATCTTTAGTTCTGGATGGGGTCGCACTTCCCCAGACAGACCCAGTGCGTAACTTGGGGGTCCTCTTGGACTCACGACTCCTGCTCAAAGAGCAGGTGGCAGTCGTGGCCAGGAGGGCCTTTGCTCAACTTCGTGTAGTGCGCCAGTTACGCCCTTTCCTTGACCGAGAGGCCCTTTGAACGGTCACTCATGCCCTGGTTGTCTCCCATATAGATTTATTTATTTATTTATTTATTGGATTTATCACCGCCCAACTCCCCCAAGGGGGACTCTGGGCAGTTACTGCAATGCACTCTACATGGGGCTACCCTTGAAGAATATCCGGAAGCTACAGCTGGTGCAGAATGTGGCTGCACAGGCAGTTTCAGGTGCATCAAGATCGGTACATATAACACCTCTGCTCCGTGAGCTGCATTGGGTGCCAGTTTGCTTCCGGGTCCAATTCAAGGTGTTGGTCATCACCTTTAAAGCCCTACATGGCATGGGACCAGGTTATCTGAGGGACCGCCTCATCCCAATTACATCTTCCCGTCCCACCCGATCTTGCAGAGAGGGCATGCTGTGGACCCCTTCGATGAAAGAATTCCATCCAGCGGGGTCCCGGAGGCGAGCCTTCTCTGCAGCAGCACCTGCCCTATGGAACATCCTCCCACCAGGGATAAGGCAGACCCCCTCGCTCCTAGATTTCAGAAAAAAATTAAAAACCTGGCTCTGTGATCTCGCCTGGGGCAAAAAGGAAAGCAATCAAGCTTGGGGATGGCTGATCCCCTAGTACCACCTTAAATATTTTAAATATATTCAACGTCACTTTAGAACCACCTGCCTCTGGGATTTTACTGTATTTTTATTGTAATTTTATTGTATTGTATTTTTATTACTGTTTTTATTGTATTTTGTTGATATTGTGTTGTGAACCGCCCAGAGTCCCTCCTTGAGGGGGAGATGGGGCGGTTATAGAAATTCAACAAATAAAAATAAATAAATAAACTTCCCTTTGCCTGCGGCTTTCTTTACTTATCAAAGGTCCAGAAAACTACTCTGATGTGAGGTGGAAGTATCAGAAAGTTGAGGTCTCTAGTCCCGCGGGGCAGCCGCCTCTTGCCCAAGGCATCTCTTTCTTCTGCATAATTATAAACTGGTTGCCTCTGAGTAGCTGTCTGTCTCTCCCATTCATTGCAAGCACTTACATTTTAAGAGAAAATCTGAAGCATCAGGAACACATCTGGAGCCCGCTCTTCAGCAGGCTGGTCTATTTCCCACTGCATGTTTGCATTTTAACCATAATCCCATCCAAACTCAATTTCTTCTATTTCACTTCAGCCACGGATGCCCAGGCATGACTGACAGCAGCTGGGCCTGCTTGGGCCCTTCCTAATGAAGACAACTGTCATATGTTCCACCTGCTAGGAGATGTGCCATCAAAAGCTTGGCTGAAAATTCCACAGCCCCAATTTTAGTGAACATAAATTAGTGTTTGCTATGGAAAATAAGGGGCGTGGTGGCTCAGCGGGTAAGACGCCAGGCTTGTCGATCAGAAGATCGCAAGTTCGGAGGTTCGAATCCCTAGTCCTGCGTGACGGAGTGAGCTCCCGCACTCGCCCCAGCTCTTGCCAACCTAGCAATTCGAAAGCATGCAAATGCAAGTAGATGAATAGGTACCACTTCGGTGGGATGGTAACAGCGTTCTGCGTGCGTCATGCCGGCCACATGACCATGGAAGCGTCTTCGGACAGCGCTGGCTCTTCGGCTAAGAAACGGAGATGAGCACCGGCCCCTAGAGTTGGACACGACTGCACAAATGTGTGGGGGGAACCTTTACCTTTACCTATGGAAAACAAACAAAAGTTTGTTATCTGTAATTGCAGTAGAACAGGCTCTCAGGCAGCCCTGAGTAATCTAACCTTGCAGTAGCACAGGGGTCAAAGGACAGAAAAGCATCTAAGAAGGGCTAAAGCTCGTGGAAGGCAAAAGCAGCAATCTGTGAATGTCTAGTATTAAACCAGGCTTATCCTCAACCTTGAATGTTTTATTGCCTTTAGGAATGTTTAATAAAAAGTTGCACAAAAATAGTTGATGTCAATTAAGTAACATTAGAGCAAAAGTAGACCTTGGTGGGAATGAAGCAAAAAGACTTGACCTTACAGTTGATTTTAAATCTGTGTAACTGTATAAAGTTCAAAATTCAATCCAGTTGCCCGGATTAACGTACCCAAAGACTATATATAAAGAGAAGTACAAAACTCAGAAAAGTGCAAGATTTGCAGGATAACTGTGTTTGGATTACTGCATTAGCTCAGGAAATGTGACTCTAACAACTACAGTTGTTATGTGACTAAAGTAGTTATGTGACTAATAAATGTAACACATAAATAAAGGTGACTAAGTAACTGTGACTTGAGCATGCCTTGCTCTTGGCCCTAAAATTACAGTATACTGCCTTGCTTGCTGGAATAGGAAACATTTGGGTTCCACATGCGCTAGCTCCCTCTCCTATTCTGAAGGTCCTCTCCCAGATGGGAACATGACTAATCAAAGTTGTCTGAGATGCTCCTTTCTGAAGATGGGTGGAATATGTAAACCACTTGTCCTATTTAACTAAGATAGGTACAGTACATCTTGGTCTGAGAACTTCATACCAAGGCAGGGATTAATTGCCAATTTTGCACCTTTTGCAAATGAACTGTTTCATCAAGTTTATCTGGCTTGGAAGGGCAGAAGAGAGAAGAAAAGAGGCCATCTGAAAGGAAACTGAATGTTATGTTCCTAACAGACAACTGTCCCTTTCAGTTTACAGGAGCTGTTTGCTTGATAATTTGTTGTCTCAGAGAATGTAATTTGCATTCATGCTCTTTAGAGAAGAGAAATTCCTTCAGTACATAGCCAACTAGCCCCAACTTTTGATATTTTGCTTAACCTGCAATTAATTAAAAATGACTCTACAGTCAATCCAAAGCAAGAATTATTTCCCTTTTCTGTTCTTTTGCTTACTGGATATAAAAGCCTACCTATTATTTAAAATGCTTTGCCAGTGTGGCAAGGCCAAGGGAGAGCAGAGAGTTGCCTTGTCTGCAACTGATAAATGACTTGCCAGATACTGGGCACCTCTGCATCCTCATTGAGAATCAGTACAATGCCCTGAGCAGGAGGCAGAGAATAAGAAGCATCTCGAAGCAGCAGGCATACCACATTCCTATGGGTTCACTTGCCTGCTCAAAGTGACACGATTTATTAAAAACATTTTTCAGCTAAGGCGTAGGTTGTACAGCATCCCTATGCACTGCCCTGCATTTTTTTATAAACAACATTTGAATTGCCATGTTTTTAAAAAAGGAAATTAGAAATTTGAAAATGTAATAACTTTCCCTTATGCAAATTTGATTTTTTATCAGAGATGAAGCTGAAGGGCAATAAAAACATACTTTCATTAAGTTTATGACTTTCACATGCTATTGTACCCCAGGACAGTCAATTATAAGGTTCCTGTAGCAATAGATGGCTATGGTTACCAAGTAACAGGGCTTCCCTTCCAGGCAGGATGAATGGAGATGTTTAGTTGGTATTTAGCACTAAAAATGAGGAAGGGACTAAAGATGAGTGCCAGAGGTTCACTGGAAATGCCAAACTGCTTGTCCTCAAGAAGGAAACCTGTGACCTCTGAAGTTGCTTTGTACAGTTCCATCCAGATTGTTGATGAACTGAAAATGGCCACAACTGCCTATGAATGAACTGCCTCTCCTCTCCTCTCCTCTCCTCTCCTCTCCTCTCCTCTCCTCTCCTCTCCTCTCCTCTCCTCTCCTCTCCGAGTTGTTGGTAGATCCATAAATGCTTTCTACTAAAAAAATGGCTGCCCCTGTGGGCAGAGGAAGTTACAAGACTCCTATCTGCCACAATGCAGACTTGTAAGGTTGCTCTCCACCCACCATTCTACAGCCCAGGATGTTCTCTACCATTCTGTTTTATGTTTTGTTGAACCAGTAGGCTCACTTCTGGTCTGCATCTGCCTATAATTTTTATTTTCTAAGAATGCTTCTGGAGCTTAGAGCTTTCCTATACATAAAGATAAGCTCACGTTTTGTGCTTTGCAGCTTGCCAACTTCCCATGTATTTATTTTTAATTAAAAGAATCTAAAATAATAGCAATAATAAAGTCAGATGGAGTCTGGTGAGTACCAGGGGAGGTCTTTGCAGGTACCACATGGCTTGCTCTTATTTAAGGTGACTCTATTATCCCACAAAGAATTCATTGTTTGATTACAATAAAGGGGCAGAAAACATTAATAGGGTGATAAAAAAAAACTAGCAGAAAACCAGAACCCCTGTGAACTGATGTAATATTCAAGAAATCTGGCCATGTACTTATTATTCCAGATGATACAAATGCTTTCCTTATCAACCTGTCCTTGCTCCTTGAGCTTTGATGCTACAGAAAATAATGCACATGTCCTTGGTGATGTGCTCCTAGTTGAAAAAGCAGGAAGGGCTGTGCACATCCTTTGAAGAAGGCCACAGAATCATAGAGTAGGCAAGTGTCATTGAGGCCCTTGAGTCAAACCCCCCGCTCAGTGCAGGGGCTCAAGCTACACACCTCTTTTCAAATGATTAAAGCAGCTGCAACTTTTCCCCAGCTCACATGTCTGTTTCAGAAGCTAGTGCAGGGCCTCTGCATGGATGTGCTTGCACAGCTGTTCCACTTTGCTAGAAGATGACCCGGGCCTTTAACAATTTAAAAAAAGGGCTCAGTATATTATCCCATGGATTCTGAAGCACCTCTTTCCAAGGATTTGCAAGGCCTCATCAAGTGCCAAATCTGGACTGAATCTAGTTCTGATATGCCAGAAGCCCGATCCAAATAATGCAAAACCCTGGAGTGTTCTGCCCGCTATGCTTTACCACTGACTGAAACCCCTTTCAGTCAAGTTTCAGGCTGAGATATGGGACAGAGACTGCATTGGTTGTGCTTATGGATGATCTCTGGCGGGAGCGAGATGGAGGGAGTGCATCCATTTTCGCTCTTCTTGACCTCTCAGCGGCGTTCGATACCGTCGACCATGGTATCCTTCTGGGACGGCTCAGGGAGTTGGGGGTGGGCGGCGTGGTTTTGCGCTGGTTCACCTCCTTCCTCCAGGATCGTTCACAATCGGTGGTAATAGGAGAGGAGAGATCTGGCCCTCGACCCCTCTTGTGTGGGGTGCCGCAGGGTTCCGTTCTCTCTCCTCTCCTATTTAACATCTATATGCAGCCACTGGGCAAGATCATCCGTCACCATGGGCTGAAGTATCAACAATATGCTGATGATACCCAGTTGTACATCTCTGTCCCGGGTGAAGTAAGTGTTGCAGTTGACACCCTATCTCAGTGTCTGGAGGCTGTAGGGGCCTGGATGGGGAACAACAGGCTTCAGCTGAACCCTGGTAAGACGGAGTGGCTGTGGATTGATGGCCTCTCGATTCCCAGGAAGTTGTCAGCCTTAACTCTGGATGGGGTGGCACTGCGCCGTACAGATTCAGTGTGAAACGTGGGGGTCCTCCTGGACTCACGACTCCTGCTCGAGGAGCAGGTGGCAGTCGTGGCCAGGAGGGCCTTTGCACAGCTTCGGGTTGTGCGCCAGTTGCGCCCCTTCCTGGATCAGGAGGCCCTCCGAACAGTCACTCATGCCCTTGTCATCTCCCATATAGATTACTGCAATGCACTCTACATGAGGCTACCCTTGAAGAGTATCCGGAAGCTTCAGCTGGTCCATAATGCAGCTGCATGGGTAGTTCTGTGTGCTATAAGATCAACACATGTAACACCGCTACTCCGTGAGCTGCATTGGGTACCAGTTTGCTTCCTGGTCCAATTCAAGGTGTTGGTTATCACCTTTAAAGCCCTACATGGTATGGGACCAGGGTATCTGAGGGACCGTCTTATCCCGATTACATCTACCCGCCCCACCCGATCATGCAGGGAGGGTATGCTTCGGATCCCATCACTAAAAGAATTCCATTTAGCGGGGTCCAGGAGGCATGCCTTCTCTGCGATAGCACCCGCCCTGTGGAATATCTTGCCCCCAGAGGTGAGACGGGCGCCCTCGCTCCTGGCCTTCAGGAAGTCTTTAAAGACCTGGTTCTGCCGCCTTGCTTGGAACAAAGGAAATAATAGTTCCTCCTGGGGGTGGTTGGCTTAGTAATATCCTTTTAAGAACTTACCATCTTTGGATTTTTCTATTTATTATTTTAGTAGATTTTAGCTGTATAAGTTTTAATTGTTTTAATTGTTTTTATGATATTGTTGTAAACCGCCCAGAGTCTACTGTTGTAGAGATGGGCGGTGATAAATTTGAATAATAAATACAATAAAAATAAATAAATAAATAAATTACAAAGACTAGATTTCAGCTGGACATCAGGAAGAATTACCTGGTGTTAGGAGTTGTTCAACAGACCACTTTGGGAGGTGGTAAAGCCTCTTTCACTAGTACATTTAAGTAGAGCCTAGGTGGCCCTCTCTTGGGAATGCTGTACTAGTGGATCCCTGCACTGGGCAGGCAGTTGAAATAGATGATCTCCAAAGTCCCTTCCAATCTTGTACAATGATAGTAATAAGATGAGATTAAATTCAAATCTCAATTTGGACCTGTGGCATTTTCAGGCTCAGAGGGATCACTAAATCCTACAAGACAAAAAAGTGCACAGTCTTTATAAATATCTGCTATCAATAAATGAATCTGATTTGTAAATGTTCAAGACAATGGATTAAGGAACTGGAGACCACTCATTTTGTCTAAACAGTGGGAAAATGATCAACCTTATTCCTCACTAGATGTCAGATTATGGTTTATATCATAAAAAACAATACTTCGGACTTATTGGACCCCAGTGTGTTCGTACAAAAAAGGAATGACTAAATCATTGTCTTCTTGGAGCTGCAACTAGAACAATGCTTCATTAAAACACATGTTTTTGCAATTTCCTAAATTTATTATGTTCTGGGAAGAAGTAATTACATACATTGGTTTGACTCTGAGAAAAAGTTTAATATTTTTAGATGCATACATTCTTTTGAGCAACATATCTGCTACATGGAAATTGATAGCTGGATAATGAAATGGATTCTCCATGTCCATATTGTCAAGAGATAAGTTCTTCAACTATTTATTTATTTATTTATTTGTTTTTCAAATTTCTAGGCTGCCCAGCTCCAATGACTCTGAGCATTAACTTCTGAGCAGAGCGCAGATGCGACAGAGAAGTCATGCCTCCTCGGTCCTGCCAGATGGCGTTGTTTAATTGCCAGGATGAGAAGACAGCCAACTCTTCCAGATCTTACAGGGTAGGCACAAACCATGGGAGATAGTAAGGCCCTCAAATAATTGTGTAGCAGCAATGACACATGGGTGTAATGAGAAGTGCCTGTTTCTGCTCATGCCACTGCAGTTTCGACCAGCTGTAGCTTCTGGATGGTCTTCAAGAGCAGACCCATGTAGAGTGCATTGCAATAGTCCAGTTGTGAGGTAATTAGAGTGTGAGTAATTGTCTGAAAGTTGAGGAACGGGTGCAACTTCATGGCCCAAATTGTCTGAAAATGTCTATTTCACATCTAAAGGCTCCTGGAGTTGCAGTGCCCCCTTTTCTCCCAGGTTGACTAAATATAGTCTATCCAGCAGGGGTCCCCAACCATTTTGGCACCAGGGACCGGTTCTGTGGAAGACAATTTTTCCACGGACCAGGGGGTGGGGTTTGCAGGCAGGAGCCAATCATGCGGATGGGGGGGCGGGGTTTGCAGGTGGGAGCCAATTGTGTGGGTGGGGGGCGGGGTTTGCAGGCGGGAGCAAATCTCATGGACCAGGGGGCGGGGTTTGCAGGCAGAAGCCAATCTCGCAGACAGGGGGCGGGGTTTGTAGGCGGAAGCCAATTGCGTGGACCAGGGGGCGGGGTTTGCGAGCAGGGGCCAATCGGGCCTCACACCCCTTGGCCCGCCTCTCCACCCTTCTTTGCCACGCACTGATAGGTGGAGGTGTTTCCCCTTCAGGGTCCCCACCAATCAGCTGCTCCAGCTCAGGCTCTGTCTTTGCGACTTCCCAGCTTCTTCCTGCTACCGGCTGCTCTTCCTCCGACTCATGGCGGCAGGGACAGGCTCGTTCCTGACACCACCGCTCACCTCCTGCTGTGCGGCCCATTTCCTAACAGGCCGCGGCCCACAGGTTGGGGACCCCTGGTCTATTGAATATTCGCTGATAGTTGCTAACATTAGCTAGATCCAAATATAGTTTCTTAAGCAAGGGCACCATCACTACCCCTTTAAGCCTCTTAAGTGGGAAACTCAGCCTGCAAAAATGAAATACTAATAATTTAACCGATCATTAACTGGACAGTAGAATAAGTACTCCAGTAATCAAGATCTTTCAAGCCAATGATCAAAAATATATTCTTTGAGAAGGAGGAATCCTGAGGCTGTTTTTTACTACAAATCAAAAAAATGACACAATACATTCCCTTCGGCATAGATTTCATAATATTTTAGAAGCATGAACACATTTTTATGCCTAATTTGATAAATTGTTATTAAATGATTAAATGAACATATGATCTACATAAGTGATTTCTATCACTTCAGTATGTTAATTTTTTAGGGTTTTTCCCTGATTCTTTTTCTTTTTCTTTTCTTTGTTTTGGTATTATAATGGACAGTTCAAACTTATGACAGTGCTGAACAAGTGGTAGACCGTTCCTCAGAATTCTGGCCATCGCAACATCCTCATGGTCACATGATCATGATCCAGGTTCTTGGCGCCCAGCTCACGATTGTGACGTTGTAGCAAGCTATGGTCACGTGATTGTGATTTCCAATGTTCCCTGCTGGCTTCCTACAAGCAAAGTCAATGAGGAAGGAAGTCAGAAGTTGTGGTCACTTGAGGTCCTCGCTTAATAACCAGCACAGCCCTCACTTAACGACAGCAACCAGGACTGCTGGAAATGCTGTCGCTAAGTGGCATGGTCACGTAACATTGCCCTTTTTAATACCGCGTCACTTAGTGATGGCAATTCTGGTCCCAACTGCCATCGTAAACCAGGGACTACTGTTTTTCTTTTAATTTGTTTCTGTATATTCTTTTCTTTTTCCCAATTGCAATGACATTATTAAATCCAGTGCAGTCCAACAATACAACAAACAGAAAAGATCACAGAAGCCTTCTGGAATTAAAATCAGTAATAAAATTTCATGTATATGTCTAATCCTTTCTTGGATAGGATTTTTTTTTAAAATAATGAGTTGTTTTAAAAAAAGTTAACTTGAATATACAGTAAAATTGCATCTGACCTCATATTTCATCTTCACAGCCCCCTCACTGTCTTTTATATCCACAACATTCTTCCTTCCTGGCCTTAAGTGATGCCATATGCTTCTTCGCCATGTTTCATTACCTGTCATATGATAGCAGTGCTCATATACCCCAGCCTTCCCCAAGGAACAGTGGCTTTTCCAGTGATAGCAATCACCTGAGCTAGTGCAGTGAACTGCTTGCTTAAGAGCAAAACAATAGCAGAGGATGAGTAAGGGGAACATACTAACCTAATGTGGGTATGCGTAGGGAGAGAAGATGCCTGAGGGATTCAGTCTTCATTCTCTATAATTTTAAATGCATCAAAATGGAATTAAAGTAGTTTTTAAGATATTCCTTTGAAAGCATATTGAAACAATACTCTGTAAGGAATTAATAAAACAGTTGCATACAAACTCTGAGCGGCAACAGACTGGAATGAGGACTGACCAAAAATAGGTTCGACATGCTTGGTGGGGAGCAACTCCTCTTTCATTAACAGAGATTGAGCATTGGAGGAGAACTTCATAGGCTATGATAACAACTGATCCACATCTAGAGAATCTCCAACAAATGGCTAGTCAGCCTCTGCTTGGAGACACATAGAAAACTGTGTATCTGACCTTTTGATCATTTATGCATTCCTTGTTGCCTGCACAATTAAAATTTCAGATCTCCACAGCTGGGTCATAGAAGCCAATATGCATCACCCTTGGCTACTCAGATTGTAGCCTATGACAGAGATTAGCCATTCGGCTTGGGAAGGCTGAGAGTCAATCAGGGGTCCACATTTCTGGAGGACACGTTTTTGTAATGTTCTTTGAAAAGAACTGTAGATATTTATGGTATACAGAATCATTTTCAATGTCTAATTAATTTGGCAATTAATTGGAATAATTTTATCCCCCTCCCCCAAAAGCAACATTAGTTTGCTTCGAAGTTCATAATGGGAAAGGGAAGGAATGTCTTTCATATAGACTTACCAAATTAATACATTACGCAAAATGCCAGGAAAGTTAGAATTAGTATTATTATTGCAAGTGGGGTGATTATTTTTGAATACTGAGAGTTTTAAAAAAAATCTGAGAAGATAAAGATTTGTTTTTAAAAAAACTGAATTGTTCTACAGTATAAGCTTATCTTAGGAGATTCCTCTTAAATGACCTTAAGCCAGGTCAGTGAACAACAAGGGCCCGCTCATATGTGATTTGATCACTGAGGAGGGGGCAGACCTGGTGTGTATCACCGAGACCTGGCTAGGCCCGGGGGGGGGCGGTAGCCCTCTCGGAAATGTGCCCAGCTGGGTTTCAGGTGTGGCACCAGCCAAGACACCAGGGTAGGGGAGGAGGGTTGGTGGTTATCATCCGAGAGTCTCTAGTGGCCTTCAGGGGTGCTGCCCCTCAAGTAGCCGGTTGTGAGACCCTGTTCTTCAAGTTGGGTTCCCGAGAACAGTTGGGATTGTTGCTATTGTACCAGCATCCCTGCTGCGTAGCAACCTCCCTGCCTGAGCTGATAGAGGCCGTCTCAGGGTTGGCTGTGGAGTTCCCCAGGCTCATGGTTCTGGGGGACTTCAACCTGCCGTCCCCGGGGCATGCTTTGGAGGCGGCTCGGGAGTTCATGGCTACCATGGCTGCCATGGGCCTGTCCCAGATTATTCGGTACCCGACTCGAGACAGTGGACTCACCCCGGACTTGGTTTTCTTGTCGGAGCAGTGGCAATGTGATCTGAGGGGAGAGTTAGATCTATCCCCATTGTCATGGTCAGACCAAGCCCTGGTGGCCCCAAAATTCTCTTATGCTGCCCCACTCCACAAGGAGGCAGGACTCATTTGATTGGTCCACCCCCGGTGACTTATGGACCCGATGAGGTTTCAGGGGGAGCCGGGGGTTATACCCGAGGATCTGCTGCATGGTCCAGCAGAGGTCCTGGCCGCAGCCTGGAATAGGGAAGCGGCCAGGGCCTTAGACAGGATTGCGCCTGTGTGTCCTCTCCTACCCCATTCAACCCGTCACTCCCCGTGGTTCATGGAGGAGTTGAGGGTTTTGAAGAGGGTTAAGAGATGTCTGGAGCACCGCTGGAGGAAGAAGAAGACTGAATCTGACCGAACACAAGCTAGAGTCGCTATTAAGGCCTACCTTGTGGCGGTAAGAGTGGGGAAATGTGAATATTCCTCTGTTCTTATTGTGTCCACAGAATGCTGCCCAATGGTCCTGTTTAAGATTACTCAGTCTCTTTTGGGTCAAGTAGATTCGGTGACCCACTTACAGGGCTGGATGGAAGAATTCTGAGCATCTGCAGGATAAAATCGCTCAGATCCATTCCAAGTTGGACTCTCAGCATGAGGCACAGTCAGGGGAGATGCCGAGAGAGTGTACTTACTCCGTTATCTGGGAACAGTTTGACCCTGTTGGACCTGAGGAAGTGGACAGGATCCTCCAGACTGTAAATGCCACCACATGCCATCTGGACCCGTGCCCTTCCTCGCTGGTAAAGGCAGCCCAGGAGGTGACATGTGGCTGGGTTCAGGCAATGGTTAATACATCCTTGAGTGAGGGGGTGTTTCCGGCTGCTTTTAAGGAGGTGCTGGTACACCCTCTCCTCAAGAAACCATCCCTGGACCCTACTGTGTTGGACAATTTTCATCCTGTCTCCCACCTTCCCTTTTTGGGAAAGGTGGTTGAGAAAGTGGTGGCATTGTAACTCCAGAGGATTCTGGATGAAACGGATTATCTAGACCCCTTTCAGTCAGGTTTCAGGCCAGGATACGGGACAGAGACTGCATTGGTCGTGCTTATGGATGATCTCTGGTGGGAGCAGGATGGAGGGAGTGCATCCATCCTGGCTCTTTTGTACCTATCAACGGCTTTCGATACCATTGACCATGGTATCCTTTTGGGGTGGCTCAGGGAGTTGGGGGTGGGCGGCATAGTTTTGCGCTGGTTCACCTCCTTCCTCCAGGGCCATTCCCAATCGGTGGTGATAGGGGATGAGAGATCCGACCCTCAACCCCTCTTTTGTGGGGTGCTGCAGGGTTTGGTTCTCTCTCCTCTTCTATTTAATATCTACATCATACCTTTCCAACCTGTGTGTCGCGACACATTAGTGTGTCGCGACAAAACCCGGAAGTGCTGATGGTGTGTCGCTGCCGCCTATGGCGGCACACGTGGCAGAGGTGATGGCAGCGACGTGCCATCAGTGCTTCCGGGTTTTAGTGCAAAACATGAGGCTGCCACTGCCACCATGCATGCTGCCACTGCGTGCGACCCCACACCGCCACCACCGCCGCCGTTGGTGTGTCACCAACAGCGGGAGCTTGGAAAACACTGATCTACATGAAACTGCTGGGTGAGATCATCCGTCACCATGGGATGAGGTATCAATATGCTGATGATACTCAATTGTATATCTCCATCCCGGGTGAAGTAAGTGATGTGGTGGCTGCCCTGTCTCAGTGCCTGGGGGCTGTGGGGGCCTGGATGGGGAACAACAGGCTTTGGCTGAACCCTGGTAAGATGGAGTAGCTGTGGGTTGATGTATCTGTATCCAGGAAATTATCATCCTTGGTCCTGGATGGGGTGGCACTGTCCCATTTGGACCCAGTGTGGAACTTGGGGGTCCTTCTGGACTCATGACTCCTGCTGTAAGAGCAGGTGGCAGTCGTGGCCAGAACGGCCTTTGCGCAACTTTGGGTTGTGCGCCAGTTACGCCCATTCCTGGACCGAGATACTCTTCGAACTGTCACTCATGCCCTCGTCATCTCCCATATAGACTATTGCAATGTGCTCTACATGGGACTACCCATGAAGAGTATGCAGAAGCTTCAGCTGGTCCAGAATGCAGCCACGTGAGCAGTTATTGGTGCCTCAAGATCAGCACATATAACACCACTGCTGCGCGGGCTGTACTGGGTACCGGTATGCTTCCGGGTCCAATTCAAGGTGTTGGTTATATATAAAATATAAAAAATATAAATATTATATAACATATATATAGCATATATAAAATATTCTTATCAATATCAATATTAATATTAGGTATAGATGTAGGTTACAAAGTAGCTGTAAGGTTCCCCATCGGAACCTTCCACCCAGACACGACAGAAAATACCAGTGGATTTTCTTTTATTATTTACTATTGATGGGGGATAATCTTTTTCCCCCACTTTTGTTTTCTTTAAGTTGGGTGGAAATTGATCGTTTTCTCCATTTCCCAAACAATAGTTCATGATCACAGGTATTTTACATCATGCAGTGATGGTTCTTATACCTGAGTCTGTGGGAAACAGGGAGGCTCAGGATCCTCAGGGCCATCATCCCATGAGTAGAAGCAGAGCCATCACTTTATGCCAAGGGTGCAAACAGGAGTCACACATGACCTTCAAAACTTTCCAGCAGAAGAGGACATAAAGAAAAAATGCGTGGGGAACACTCATATTAAAATGGCAAAAATGATCTTGAGTTGAACCTGACTCCTGGTCAGCACCTGTATATACATATGCAGTGTTTGTGGCAACATAATGGAAATGGTCATCCTTGCCTTCTGGATGCAGAGGAGTATGGAGATGCCCTTGAAGAAAAAAGGCAAGAGTGGTCTCATAAAGATCAGCTTCGCCCCAAAAGAGAAGAGGGGATGAGAAAGAAACTTAAGATTGCCCCATCTTAGTTCTCTTTGATATAAAGGATTGGGGATAGAAACACTGTCAGGCTTTCAAAATTTTGATACTGTACCCTGCAACAATAAATAGAGTTCCAGTGGTCCTTGTAGAGTCTGTTTCCTGAACTAACCTACCTCAAAGGTCTGACACAAAGCTTTGTAGTTCACCCCAATAATTTACACATTTAAATTTAAATCCACATATTTAAATTAAACAACATCTGCAAGTGAGGTTATGCTATTTTTTTGTGTCTGACAGAAAATTACAGCACCATCCAAGACCTATAATCAAGACTATAGCAGTCTAGCCACTAAGCCAGGCAATTGTGTGAGGATGCCAAGTTCCAAGGAAAGCTATTGGATCTTTTTTTAAATATTGCAGAAAGACAATGGCAAGGAAGTCAAATACTCCATCACACTTGAGATTGAGATTTGTTTTGGATTCCTGCTCCTGGGTACCATCTCCACCCATTGATGAATACATTTGAATCTGAACTTGTGGACAATTCAGATTTAGGATTTCTGGTTTTTTATAAGAGATTCAACCATGGGTGTTTAAATTTGAAAGGAAAAGAATGTTCCAAATCAACAAACATTTATCTTAGTTGGAAACTGAAAATCTTTAGAACAATTTGTGTTCCAGAGCATGTTACTTGTGGGAGGGCAGTTTTGGCATTAGAGGCCTAGCCATGAACTTCTGCCAGCAAACAATGATAAAATACCATTTCCAAAAACATGTTATGTTTTTAAACCAGGGTTTCCCAAACTGTGAGGTGTACCTCCCTTGGGGAGGTGCAGACAGAGTCCAGGGGAGGTATGAAGAACCGTTTAGTTACATTTTTACAATAAATCCGTCATTCCTAAAGTTTCATTGTATTGTTTGCATTGCTCATTTGTATTCATTTTGGTGTTTGGATTTTTAGGGGAGGTGTGTACATTAAGATTGCACTAAAGGGAGGTGTGATGGCAAAATGTTTAGGAACCCTTGTTTTAAACAGAGAGTAAGGAGCCCTTAAACAGGAGACGGGAAAGTAAAATCCAAAATTGATGTCTGAGCAGAAGATACCCTTTCTAGGAGCTTTCTGAGTCTTATTGGGAGAGGATGAAGTAGTGGAAGCAGTGGTGTTCCTTGAGCTCCAAATGTGGGATGGTGAAAATCTGGAACTCTATAGGTGACCAAGCAGGTCTGTGCCTATCATTTGACCAGAAGCGATGATATGGAAGGGAAGGGTACGGCAAATTTCTTTTCTCCACAGAAAAGTTTGTCTGCCACACCTTGGAGCAGATGCTCAGGGAAGCAATATACTGGATAGTTGATTAGGTCAGGAGTCCCCAGCCTTTTGGGCCAATGGGCACATTTGGATTTTTCAGGGAGCACATTTGTTATGGGCACTTTTCCAAAATGGTTGCCATGGAGGGTGTAGCCAATTACAAACTACCTGTTGACCCAAAGGCAAACCCACATTGGAATGCAGCCTCACAACACTCAATTTCTCAGGGTGCCTCAGGGGTACACATTGGGCTCAGAAGCACGCCCGGAATACATTTCAGGCTTGAGGCTGGTGCTCTGGTTTGCAGACTTCCTGTTCGCTTTTTAAAACATTAGAAGAATCTTTGAAAAAAAAATAAAATTAGGTTGGGCATGCACTTGGCAGGTGGAGAAAATGTGTCACCATCCTGGAACAATCAAGAGCCTTTTGATCAGCGCAACACATCCAGTATCCCACAGCTTTAAAGGGGAGGATGTAATTAAGTGACAGATATTTCTTAAAATGAGAAAACAGCAAACTAGCCTGCAAATAAAAGGTCATTATTATATTGCGCGATATGCAATGATACTTCAAGGGGAGGGAGAAGTTAGCAATTAGCAAAATGTTAATTTGCTTAGAATTGTTAAACAGACACACACACATACACATACACACACACAACACACACACACTCCCCCCTTGTGCCAGATTTGCCCAACAGCTTGCAATTTTATAGGGAGAGAAATAGCTCTGCATTATCCTTTGGAAAACTCTTTTTCTTACCCCACTCCTACAGCAAATTTCAGCCTGCTGTTTCAATAAATGATCATGATATGACTGCTAATGGGATGTAGAATTTCTCTCTGAAATTCACAGAGGGCCACTTATAACTACAACACAGATTCTTCATTTCTCTAAGATATTAGAAATATATTAGATCAACATTCTGGAGCTGTGGGCTCATCCCTCCCAACAGCCAGAGAAATTGAGGATAAATTTGCCTAAAATGCTTAAAAGAAATTTGGGTGAATGCTCATGCTGTTTGTGTCATGTGGACATTGTAGAACAACATGAATGTACATTTTTTGGTAATGCTGGTGCTTTATTTTCTTGTGATTGAAACCTTGCTTGTGAAAAATGAAGTCTTCAGTAATCTGGATGCTTGCATATGCCCAAAGAATAATATTGTTATAAATGTCATAAAATAAATACACAAATAAATGTTGGATTGTTTGATTTGGTCTGATTTTCTTCCTCCTCACAAAAGCCCAACTGAAGGAAAAGTGGTTTGTAAGCAGCTCCCTTTCCTATGCATTTTCTCACTGTGTGAGCCCTCAGAAGTAGGGGTTCTAGAAAGATCTTAATTTGTTCAACAATGAATCCCTGAAGCATCCTGCCGGGGGAAGAGAGTTCACAGCATGTTCCAGTTTGGAAACTGAGTTGAGCTGAGACCACACAGGCTTTGTGGTACAAGAGGATGGTACTGATGGAGAAAATTCAAATCCCAACATTGATTTAAAATGATGAACTGGACATAATGGATAACACAGGTAGAAAACACCACATAGACTATACATACGTATACTAGTGATCTATAACCTGAAAATATTTCTGATTTTATTTAGAGAGTCAAAGGCTCTGCCCTGCTCTCAGAAGCCTTTTCCAATTGTCAGTTTAATCCCAATTCTGTACTGCAGAAATAGCCTAGTAGTGATTCTCTGTTATGTTTCCACTGCTCTAAATCAGTATATTGCTGCTGGTGAGTTTTATATGACTCTTCCTACTTTCTCTTATCATTTCTAGAGTGTTTTCTTATATTACTGTTGCAAAGTAGGATGGAGCAACAGGAACATTTTATGATATGTCTGTCAAATAAAAGCAGAGTCCTGGCTTGGGCCTGCAATGATGATTTAGAGTACATAAGGAGTAAAGACACAGAAACAATTACTAGTGAGGATATATGACTGTCAGAAATTTGTTACCTACTTGGTTTATAGGTTTCTTAATATGAGCTGTGCATAAATGCAACTTTCAACTAGTGCTGATATTCCATGATAAAGATTTGTTTCAGATTCAAACTGCTTCTGAGATGCATTTTAAGATGTCTTGCATAAATCTGTGTCTGATCAGTAAGAATGTACCTCCCCCTCCCCCAACTGTTTGCAGTCTGGAAGGATACAGAAAATTTACCTTCCCAACATGAAAGACAATGTACATATGCCTTTCTCTATCAAACATGTGTACAGTACATAAATACTGACAGTTTCCAATAACTAAAATTATTTTAATTAAAATAAGTGATTTTTTAAAAAAAGGTAAAGGTTCCCCCCGCACATTTGTGCAGTCGTGTCTGACTCTAGGGGCCAGTGCTCATCTCCGTTTGTTAGTCGAAGAGCCAGCGTTGCCCAAAGACGCTTCCATGGTCATGTGGCCAGCATGACGCACATGGAACGCTGTTACCATCCCACCGAAGTGGTACCTATTCATCTACTTGCATTTGCATGCTTTCGAATTGCTAGGTTGGCAAGAGCTGGGGTGAGTGTGGGAGCTCACTCCGTCACGCAGGGCTAGGGATTCAAACCTCCGAACTTGTGATCTTCCGATTGACAAGCCTGGCGTCTTACCCGCTGAGACACCACGCTAACAGAAGGGAAGAGGAAGTGTTGGTGTGGGGACTGGGAAGCTGCAAGATGAAATCTCCATTCAGACATAACATTCAGTGGGTGGTCTTAAGCTACTGATGACCTCTCAGCCTGTTCCACCTCACGAGACTGTTGGGAACGTATAATGGTGGCAACATCTTGTGTTCCTAAAAGAATAGCAGGATGTAAGTTGAATGAATGAATATGCTGCTTTGATCTTTTTGAATAAGGTATGACGAGAATCCTCTGAATGAGAAACTATTGGAAAGTTTCAAGAAGATAGATGAATGGGTGAGTAGGCAGGTTATTGAAGATATTTCTTTGGACTAGACTTAACTGCTCTTTCACTTCCTCTAGCACAGAATGAGGGAGAAGAAAAGGGTGCTCCTTCTTTTTCTTAATCCCTTCCCCAAGTTCAAGCAGAGCTACTGAGGAGTTGAACATAATCATGGGAAAAATGGGAACAGAATGAGCCACAGTTGGGTTTGTTGTCTTGTGCCAATTTTTAATGAACATTTCTGGATTTTGTGTGTTTTGGCTGTACCATTTTTTAAAATTTAATTTATTTTCTATCCCGCCTTGAAGGCTGTCAGCTGCCTCTTCTAATCACCATCCTTTCATCCCCCTGGATTTATCAGCCAGTGAAAGCATCCCTTTTGCAAGTAGCAACTGGAGTTCAAGCAGGCCCTTTCATTTCACTGTGGCTGGCCAGCAGATGACGTGCACAGGGCAAGAGACATTGTTGAAGGGATGATAGCCTTGATATAATTCCTAATCAGGCCTTGCCACTGCCTTGTCAAATGAATGCTGAGCTTCCCATTTGTTGGCATTCAGTGGCTCCTCTGGATGCTATTTCAGCAGCAGAATAATTAGTGACTTGCAGGAAAACAGCAAGAATGCCTTGAATGGTATTTAGTGACAATTATTCTGCCAAACCCATGCTTACTGTTATAAATGGAGCTTATTAGTGCCAAATTGTTTGGATAGGAAGCGGCTGCCGTGGGGGGGGGGGGGGAAGAATGGCTGCAGCTCCTTGTATGTTGCGGGCATCAGCACAATGCCACCGGCTGCTTTTGTTCTGCCTGCTCGACACTTCAGGCAAGCTCAGCCTAGCCTGCCACTGGGCTTTTGGGGAACTGCTTTCCATTTGGAGCTTCTAGTGCTACTTTCCCCAACCAGGGTCCTTCTGGATGTGTTCGGATTCTAGCATCCAAGCATAGCTGGACTTCTTGCAGCTGAATTCCCCACACAGGTTGAGGGCACCTGATTGAGGAAGGTTGTCCTAGATCAGGGGTGGGGAACCTTTTTTCTGCTAAGGGCCATTTGGATATTTGTAACCGGGGACTGGGGGTGGGGGGCGGGGTTTCTGGGATTTCTGCGGACTGGGGGCTGGAGTTTGCGGGCGGGAACCAATCACAAGCACTGGGGGGCGGGGTTTGTGGGTGGGAGCCAATCGCGTGGCAGGGGTGGGGTTTGCGGGCGGGAGCCCCGCGGGCCTTAGGCGGGAGCCCCGCGGGCCATATACAGCCCGTGGGCCTGACGTTGCCCACCCCTGTCCTAGATGAATTATATTCACGGCTCCTTAGATAGCAGGTGGGTCCTGTTCTAAGAATGGTAGAGAACATCAGCTTGAGACACTGCAGGAATTGCTTTCAGTTAGAAATATGGCACCTCCAGCCTCTAGGCAACATTGCCCATGGATGTATCACAACCAGCTCAGGATACTCTACATCCTGTTGCTGAAACATCTAAATATATGCATCTTCTTCTTCCTTTCTTAATCTTTTTATTGTGATATGCAGATAGATACATATTTATTTGAAGTGTCTATGAAGGTTCTCAGTCATCCAGGTGGAATTGTCTGTAGCTTGAATCATGTCAACTGGATTTCTATTTTCTCAGTGGAAACGTTTCGCTCCTTATCCAAGGAGCTTCTTCAGTCTGAGCAAAGTTAGTAAGGGAATCCTTAAATATGTTTCTAGGTGGCTGTGTGACCTTGCACCTGGGGCTAGGTCATGGTTATTTTGAGATGTTATTTCTAAGTCCCTTTATCATCTAAAGGAGGATCGTTAAGATTACCATGCTGCTGTTGAGCTTGCGAAATGGTCTTAATCTTCCTAGGCACAGAAGACAAAGCAGGAAGGAAAATAGGGGAAAGATTGTGCCTGAGGCCCCCACCTCTATTCAAGGAAGGATTTTCCAAGTTGGCATAAATGGATTCCTTGACCCCTCTCTCAAACCACCTATCTTCTCTGTCTAAAATGTGAACATTTATGTCCTCAAATGAGTGTCCTTTTTCCTTTAGTTCTTTTCCTTTTTTCTAAAGGAAAAAGGACACTCATTTGAGGACATAAATGTTCACATTTTAGACAGAGAAGATAGGTGGTTTGAGAGAGGGGTCAAGGAATCCATTTATGCCAACTTGGAAAATCCTTCCTTGAATAGAGGTGGGGGCCTCAGGCACAATCTTTCCCCTATTTTCCTTCCTGCTTTGTCTTCTGTGCCTAGGAAGATTAAGACCATTTCGCAAGCTCAACAGCAGCATGGTAATCTTAACGATCCTCCTTTAGATGATAAAGGGACTTAGAAATAACATCTCAAAATAACCATGACCTAGCCCCAGGTGCAAGGTCACACAGCCACCTAGAAACATATTTAAGGATTCCCTTACTAACTTTGCTCAGACTGAAGAAGCTCCTTGGATAAGGAGCGAAACGTTTCCACTGAGAAAATAGAAATCCAGTTGACATGATTCAAGCTACAGACATTTATTTGAAGTATTATTGAAAGAGGGTAGCAGAGTTAATTGAATGTAATTTATTTGAAATATTAATTGAAGGCAGCTTGCTTTCACTGAGTGACAGTAACACTTGTTTTAGCTGCACGTAATTTTTATAATTCCCATATTCTTTTTGGAAACTTGGAGAATGCCAGATTATATTTGGTGCATATATTGCTATAGCTTTTATGAAGTTGGGGGTTACATCTTCCCTATAAACCCAGACAAATTCAACTCCAATTGGGAGGAGTTGATGTAACTGATGCTTTATCCTTTGATATGCTCTGGGGCTATCATAGAGAAATTGCCAGAAGTGTGGTAAAATTTTTGGCTTTGGAGGAAGCATCACAAAGGATGCTCTGGTTGCTGTCATGCTTGGCCATTTGGCTTGGCTGCAGTGAGAAGATGACAATATTAGGTGACTTGCTGGAGATAGATGCCAATCTGTGTAGGGGACCGAGCCCTTGAACAGCTGGAGAATTCAAATGTATGTTACCTTAAGAGAAAGAATCACTCCCAAATTGGCTCTTCTTTAGTTACTTCAGTGGCAATAGAGAGTTTGTAAGGGAGGCATTGAAATAGGTACTTTATCAGCTCAGGTTTTCAATAAAAATTATTACTGTTGTTATTTCAAAAAGGAGAAACAAGTGACCACCCTTCAAAATAAAATAATATATTCTTGTTAGCATCTGCACTTTAAATAAAGATCTTGAGATTCACTATGACAACTTAGATTCAAAAGGAGGCGAGGAGAAGAGAAGGATTCCATCTAGAGCTAATAAAAATGGTTTCCCTGTTTATCTCCTCAAGCAAATGTAGGGAAATCAATTTTCTTTACTTTGTCGAAAGCTTGGGAGAAATTCTGGAGAAATTTTTTTACAGGTAAGAGATTTACATGTTTATCAGAGAGTAACAAAGATGTCTCCTTTTTTTTCCCTTCATGTTTTTCCATTTAGTTGCTGTTTTTCTGTTTTTAATGTTAAAAATAAGATATCTGATACTTAGATTGTATTTTAATGTAGAAAAAGACAAAGAAATGAAAAGGGTGCTCCTCTGAGGGAAGGAAGGAGAGAAGGAAAGGGTATCTAAAACTATGAGAATAATTTGGGAAGGAGAGAGCCAGTTTGGTGTAGTGGTTAAGGCACCAGGCTAGAAACTGGGAGACCATGAGTTCTAGTCCCTCCTTAGGCACAAAGCGAGCTGGTGACCTTGGGCCAGTCACTCTGTCCCAGCCCTAGGAAGGTGGCAATGGCAAACCACTTATGAAAAACCTTGCCAAGAAAAAAGCAGGGACTAGTCCAGGCAGTCACCTGGAATCATCACTGACTTGAAGGCACCAAAAAAAAAAAACACCTTGGGAAGAGGTTTCTCTTTATACTTTCTGATTTTCATATGCCATCCCTCTTAGCTGCCTGAACATTTTGCATGAGAATGACTATATGGAAAAGCCTCATCTGAAAGCTCCCTTAATTTTCCTTGACATTTTGCAAAGTTAGCTGCAGCATAGATTACAACTGCCAAAGTACAAAGGGCTTTTTGTCATATAAATACTTATATTGTTCTTTATGTTAGAATTTTCTGTAATTTTCTGTCATCAACCCAAAAGCACTGACTGATGCTTTCCAAATGTAGATCTAAGACATTTCAATAGGCAAGAGTTCTTAGATAGGCTGAAACACTGTGGCTTCCCATAATACGTACAAGAATGAAGCAATTCACTGTGGTTAGGGGGACATCATATTAATATTTCTCTATTGTTTCCAGTGGTTTGATGTTTTCTATCTTCCACAATCCCCTTCATGGATCACTGCCTTGTCGTGGCAAAGGGGCTTGCGTAACTCAATGAAGTCAGGTCAAGAAGAACAGGTCATGACGGAGAGTTCTGACAAAACGTGGTCCAAAACTGGAGGAGGGAATGGAAAACCACTCCAGTATCCTTGCCAAGAAAACCCATGGACAGTATCATAAGGCTAAAAGATATGACGCCGGAAGATGAGCCCCTCAGGTCGGAAGGTGTCCAAAATGCTACTGGGGAAGAGCGGAGGGCAATTCCGAGTAGCTCCAGAAAGAGTGAAGCGGCTGGGCCAAAGCCGAAAGGACGCTCAGTTGTGGATGTGTCTGGAAGTGGAAGGAAAGTCCGATGCTGTAAAGAACAATATTGCATAGGAACCTGAAATGTAAGATCTATGAATCAAGGTAAGCTGGATGTGGTCAAACATGAGATGACAAGATTGAACATCGACATCTTGGGAATCAGCGAACTAAAATGGACAGGAATGGGCGAATTTAATTCAGGAGACCATTATACAGTATATACTACTGTGGGCAAGAATCCCTTAGAAGAAATGGAGTAGCCCTCATAGTCAATAAAAGAGTGGGAAAGGCAGTATTGGGGTACAACCTCAAAAAGGACAGAATGCTTTCAGTTCGAATCCAAGGCAAACCATTCAACATCACAGTGATCCAAGTCTATGCCCCAACCACTGATGCCGAAGAAGCTGAAGTTGACCGGTTCTATGAAGACCTACAACACCTTCTAGAACTAACACCAAAAAAAAGATGTCCTTTTCATCATAGGGGACTGGAATGCTAAAGTAGGAAGTCAAAAAATAACTGGAATAACAGGCAAGTTTGGCCTCGGAGTACAAAATGAAGCAGGGCAAAGGCTAATAGAGTTTTGTCAAGAGAACACGCTGGTCATAGCAAACACTCTTTTCCAACAACACAAGAGACGACTTTACACATGGACATCACCAGATGGTCAATACCGAAATCAGATTGATTATATACTTTGCAGCCAAAGATGGAGAAGCTCTATACAATCAGCAAAAACAAGACCTGGAGCTGACTGTGGCTCAGATCATGAGCTTCTTATCACAAAATTTAGGCTTAAATTGAAGAACGTAGAGAAAACCACTAGACCAATCAGGTATGACCTAAATCATATCCCTTATGAATATACAGTGGAAGTGAGGAATAGATTTAAAGGATTAGATCTGGTAGACAGAGTGCCTGAAGAACTATGGATGGAGGTTCGTAACATTGTACAGGAGGCAGCAACTAAAACCATCCCAAAGAAAAAGAAATGCAAGAAAGCAAAGTGGCTGACTGATGAGGCTTTACAAATAGCTGAGGAAAGAAGGGAAGCAAAAGGCAAGGGAGAAAGGGAAAGATATAAACAACTGAATGCAGAATTCCAGAGAATAGCAAGGAGAGATAAGAAGGCCTTCTTAAATGAACAATGCAAAGAAATCGAGGAAAACAATAGAATGGGGAAGACTAGAGATCTCTTCAAGAAAATCGGAGATATCAAGGGAACGTTTTGTGCAAAGATGGGCATGATAAAGGACAAAAAAGGCAGGGACCTAACAGAAGCAGAAGAGATTAAGAAGAGGTGGCAAGAATACACAGAAGAACTATACAAGAAAGATCTTAATATCCCTGATAAATACGATGGTGTGGTCACTGACCTTGAGCCGGACATCCTAGAGAGTGAAGTCAAGTGGGCCTTAGGAAGCATTACTAACAACAAAGCTAGCGGAGAAGACAGTATCCCAGCTGAGCTATTTAAAATCCTAAAAGATGATGCTGTTAAAGTGCTGCACTCAATATGCCAACAAATTTGGAAAACTCAACAGTGGCCACAGGATCAGAAAAGGTCAGTTTACGTTCCAATTCCAAAGAAAGGCAATGCCAAAGAATGCTCAAACTACCGTACAATTGCGCTCATTTCACATGCTAGCAAGGTTATGCTCAAAATCCTACAAGCTAGGCTTCAACAGTATGTGAACCGAGAACTACCAGAAGTGCAAGCTGGGTTTCGAAGAGGCAGAGGAACTAGAGATCAGATTGCCAACATTCGCTGGATCATGGAAAAAGCAAGAGAGTTCCAGAAAAACATCTACTTCTGCTTCATTGACTACGCTAAAGCCTTTGATTGTGTGGATCACAACAAACTGTGGCAAAGCCTTAAAGAGATGGGAGTACCAGACCACCTTACCTGTCTCCTGAGAAACCTGTATGCGGGTCAAGAAGCAACAGTTAGAACCGGACATGGAACAACCGACTGGTTCAAAATTGGGAAAGGAGTACGACAAGGCTGTAGATTATCACCGTGCTTATTTAACTTATATGCAGAGTACATCATGAGAAATGCCGGGCTGGATGAATCACAACCCGGAGTTAAGATTGCCGGGAGAAATATCAACAACCTCAGATATGCAGACGATACCACCCTAATGGCAGAAAGTGAAGAGGAACTAAAGAGCCTCTTGATGAGGGTGAAAGAGGAGAGTGCAAAAGCTGGCTTGAAACTCAACATTAAAAAAAACCCAGATCATGGCATCTGGTCCCATCACTTCCTGGCAAATAGAAGGGGAAGAAATGGAAGCAGTGACAGATTTTATTTTCTTGGGCTCCAAGATCACCGCAGACGGTGACTGCAGCCATGAAATTAAAAGACGCTTGCTCCTTGGGAGGAGGATGGCAAACCTAGACAGCATATTAAAAAGCAGAGACATCACCTTGCTGACAAAGATCCGTATAGTTAAAGCTATGGTTTTTCCAGTAGTAATGTATGGCTGTGAGAGTTGGACCATAAGGAAGGCTGAGCACCGAAGAATTGATGCTTTCGAACTGTGGTGCTGGAGAAGACTCTTGAGAGTCCCTTGGACTGCAAGGAGGTCAAACCAGTCAATCCTAAAGGAAATCAACCCTGACTACTCATTGGAAGGACAGATGCTGAAGCTGAAGCTCAAATACTTTGGCCACCTAATGCGAAGAGAGGACTCACTGGAAAAGACCCTGATGCTGGGAAAGACTGAAGGCAAAAGGAGAAGGGGACGGCAGAGGATGAGATGGTTAGATAGCATCACCGATGTAATGAACATGAATTTGAGCAAACTCCGGGAGACAGTGGAGGACAGGAAGGCCTGGCGTGCTATGGTCCATGGGGTCACGAAGAGTCGGACACGACTAAACGACTGAACAACAACAATCTTCCACAATTATTAAGTGCTCTAGTAACTGAAGTCTTCTTCTACTTTAGCAGTCATGTTTGGTTAGTGAGTACTCAAAACTTAGGAAGAAAAGTGTTATATAAATTAAGGAAAGAAAATAAAAAAATAAAAATTTTGGAGCAATTGCTAAACCTGATAAAGCACCAGGAATACTTATGTGGGAGAAAGTCTCATTGAGCTCTGTGAGGTTGACTGAACAGATCTCCATAGTGCTCTGCTATAATATCTGATTAATATGACTCTACCACTCCCTCAGTTCATCTTCCTCGTGGTAGGATAGCAACTCCACTTTCCGGCCACTTTCCAGTAGGTAGTGACAGTGATTCCAACAATGGTGAGAAGTGACAGCAGGCTTCAATTTCATCAGTGAAATACATTCAGTTAGGCGTGCCAGTTCTTTAGCTGAATGAAGTTCCTAGTCAGTAGTGTGACAGATGGAAGTGATCTCTGCATTAATTGCCCTATTTTTGTACACTTTCTCTTGCTTTATAGCAGATTTTATAGCCATTTCTACATTTTCTCTGCTCTGCAAGATTTGTGGGAGATTTTCCATCCATCTTTGGGAGAGAAAAAAAAACTCCAGAAACGAAGAACAAGAGGCAAAGCTATCTGTCAGCTGCTCTCTGATGGGATTGTGTGGGAGCAAGATATAGAGCTGCTGACAAGCTTCAGATGGGTTGTCTGCAGACTGAGTAAAGTATAAAACATCCATTGGATTAGACAAGAAAGCTTTGGCCATGAAAGAGCACCCCTTTTTTATGTACTTCTTTAATTTCTTCTGCACTCAGTTGGGCCCCTTTCCATCTTGTGTCTTTTGGAACTTGTTAGGGTTTTTGAGGACCAGAATAAATATTTTATCACTGTAAGAAATGTGATCAAGCTATTTATGCTGGCAAAAGATTAAAGTGTAATTCCTCACAGTTTGCCATGTGATACTGAAGTTGCTGACACAAGATCAATGGGTCTTGTTCGTTCCCAACAGATCCATATGAGACTTCTTGATGGCAGAAACAAAGCTTTGGAACTCAGGAAGAGAGTTTGGCCCCTGGCCTCATATTTTGTTGTCTTCTCAACACTTGGCTGCTTAGATAGGACAATGACTGATGGTTGATTATTATTATTACTGATGATTTTCAACTACATCCACCATTTTTATTTGTTTAATATTATAAATTATATTGTTGGATTTGTTGGACTATTTGGTTTTTAATATCCTGTGAACTGTTTTGAACACTGCATGGTGGAAATATGAGATTTACATTTCCTGCTAACCTGACGAATAAGCAAGTTCATGGTAATATGGAAATGAATCCCTAGAAACTCAAAATATAGGATTAGTGCCTCCCTAGACAAAACGAAGATATCACAAGGCAACACAGAACAAATTAAAAGGACAAAATGGGATGGAGACAAGATTAAGAAAACTGTAACCTAATATCATGGGCCCTGACTGACCAGGCACAGTTAGTCTAAAAATACTTCTTGTTTAAGGAGATACCTGTATAGTCCTGTTGCCTTCTCATCAATAGTGCATTAGCGCTAACAGCTTTCAATCGTTAGTGGAGCCAAGAAAAGAGCTCTCCTGGGGTGGCTGGAAAGAAAGCCCCATCAATTAATAGCATATCTCTTTGATTGGGCTGGAGAGTCACAGGATTTTTATTCTGTATGGAGAAGTCACAGCAGGTGGGAAGTGCACTTTCTAGCCTAGCAGTGCAAATGCCAATAGCATAGAGCATGGGCCAAGGTCAGCACCAAGGAAATTAATTAGAATGCAAGTTCAAAGGGCAGAGAGGTGACAAGAATAAATGCCACTGATAGAAGAGAGAGGAAAATAATTCCTGATTGAATAAAGGGGGAGTCCCAGTAGGAACTGGGCAGGTTTTTAACTATTGCCTGCATGATTCTGATCTTTGTAAGTATAGACTCATCACAGCATCTGAATATGTTTTCCAAGGCCTTCATGGCTGCTCTACCAAATGCTAGTCTGCAGCGCATTTCTTGACTGCTTGTTCCTTTACTGTTGATGGTTAATCCTAAAAGGCAGAAGCTATCCACCACTTCAGTATCTTCACTGTCAATTCTAAAGTTGGTTATTGTCTATCCATGTGGTTTTCTTGGTAAAATAGAGTAGTTTGCCATTGCCTTCTCCCACACAGTAGGGAACAATGCCTTTATCATGGTAAGAAGTTATCATCTGCCTCCAGTATCTTCCTATATCTCTGCTGCCCAATAAACATGCCTGCTTGTTTTAGTAGGGCAGTTGGGATGACCTTCTTGTTTTATGTGACCTTGCTGGTATTATATACTCTTGGGATATATTCCTGGCATTTTTTATCAGCTCCCTCAGAAACACCCCTTCCACACCCACTATAATGAGGGTAGCATGATGGGACTTGAGGGAGAGTAGATAAAGTAGGTGGTCTTTAATTAAACCTATGACACTCTTTCTCCACTCAGTTTTAACCAAGTCATTTGTATGGTATTGTCTTCTATGTCAATATTTGCAGGGAAGCGAATCACCAAAACCATAGAAGCTGGTTCCCCTCTGCAGTTCCTATGATCAGAGTACTACTGGAAGCAAGTGAGCTATACATTGCTTGAGATCTGTATGAATAATTTATAATATGTGCTGAATTAGCTCCTCCTCCCAAAGTTTAAATGCCAGGTGCACCAATGTTAAGTGACATTTTGAATCTGTCTCATCTGAACCCAAGGGGCTTGGTGGCTCAGCGGGTAAGATGCCAGGCTTGTCGATCAGAAGATCGCAAGTTCAGAGGTTCGAATCCGTAGTCCCACGTGATGGAGTGAACACCCGCACTAGCCCCAGCTCTTGCCAAACTAGCAATTCCAAAACATGCAAATGCAAGTAGATGAATAGGTACCACTTCGGTGGGTAGGTAACAGCGTTCCGCGTGCGTCATGCCGGCCACATGACTGTGGAAGTGTCTTCGGACAACGCTGGCTCTTCGGCTAACAAACGGAGATGAGTACTGGCCCCTAGAGTCGGACAAGACTGCACAAATGTGCAGGGGGAACCTTTACCTTTTTACATCTGAACCCAATGGCTCTGCTAGCATGTAGAGCAATGTTTCTCAACCTTGGCAACTTTAAGATATGTGGACTTCAACTCCCATAATTCCCCAGCTAGTATGCTGGCTGGGGAATTCTGGGAGTTGAAGTCCACATATCTTAAAGTTGCCAAGGTTGAGAAACTCTGATGTAGAGAATTCTGAAACTCCATATTTCTGAGAGTCAGGATGTATGCATGTATACTGTACATCAATGGATGTACTGTATTCTAAGCAGCAGGAAAGCATGTATTTTAAAATGACTACAGGTAGTTCTCGCTTAACAACCATTCGTTTAGTGATGGTTCAGACTTACGACAGTGCTGAAAAAACTGACTTGTGATCAGTCCTCATGCTTACAACTGTCAAAGTATCCCTGCGGTCACATGGCCACAATTTGGGCTCTTGGCAACTTGTTTGCATTTATGACTGTCACAGTGTCCCATGGTCACGTGATCACCATTTTCAATCTTCCCAGCCAGCTTCTGGCAAGCAAAATCAATGTGGAACTGCATGATTTGCTTAGTGACCACACGGTTTGCTTAAGGTCCTGTCCCAGCCCAATCACACGCAATACACCAGGGAGGCAGTTGTAAAACTTTGCTGAGAAACTTATGAGGTAAACTTATGAGGTAACAAACAGGCAGCAAGGGAGTGTGAGCGCAAATGCACACACTCTACAAAAACAAGCCCCAAAAGTCCCACATGCTTGCCTTAAGGGAGTTTCACATTCAAAACACGATTAGTCAAGTAAGTCCAAGAGTCAAGAGTCAGGTCATGAGGTTTTCCAATGAGGAGTCCAGGCACATGGAGTCTGGTAAGCAGACGGTTGTCTCCAACGAACAGTCTGGGCTTGCGGCTCCCTTTTTATAGAGGCAGACCTGGGCGGAGCTTATTTAGGAAGGCGGGGCTACTTTCTCGCTCGTAGCCTCGCCGACCTCTGCTGTTCCTCTCTCCTTTCCGCTCTCCTTTCTCGAGCACTGGGAGGGGGCAGCAGCTCTGAGTCTTCGTCCTCACTAATCAGCGGCCCCTGTGCCTGCTGCTCGCTGACCAGCCCCGCCTTCTCTGACTGCTCAGGCAGCCATTTATCTAGAGCTGTCTGCTCGCCCTCCATCTCTACGTCAGAGGCTGGCTGCCTGTCCTCGTCATCTGACTCTGACTCCGAGCCCGAACCCCCCATGGACTCCGAGCCCGAGCCCCCATGACACTTAACACCTGCCGTGATTCGCTTAATGGCCAGCACAAAAAAGGTTGTAAAATTGGGTTGGATTTGCTTAATGACCACTTCACTTAGCAACCAAAATTCCGGTCCCAATTGTGGTCATTAAGTGAGGATTACCTGTATGACAGAATTACCTTGGGAGGTATAACATTGTCCCCATGGACATGACATTCAGCCTCCTCACTGCTGTCACAGTAGCAGAAAGGAACCAAGGCATTTTGTGAGTGAGTATATTGAGGGAGGGGCATGTTGGCTTAGCGGGTAAGATGCCAGGCTCGTTGAATGGAAGATCACAAGTTTGGAGGTTCAAATCCCTAGCCATGTGTGACAGAGTGAGCTCCCGCACTTGCCCCAGCTCTTGCCAAACTAGCAATTCGAAAGCATGCAAATGCAAGTAGATTAATAGGTACCACTTCGGTGGGAAGGTAACAGTGTTCCACATGCGTCATGCCAGCCACATGACCGTGGAAGCGTCTTCGGACAACACTGGCTCTTTGGCTAAGAAACGGAGATGAGCACCGGCCCCTAGAGTCGGACATGACTGCACAAATGTGCGGGGGAACCTTTTGTTGTTGTTCAGTTGTTTAGTCGTGTTCGACTCTTCGTGACCTCATGGACCATAGCACGCCAGGCCTTCCTGTCCTCCACTGTCACCTGGAGTTTACTCAAATTCATGTTCATTACATCGGTGATGCTATCTAACCATCTCATCCTCTGCCGTCCCCTTCTCCTTTTGCCTTCAGTCTTTCCCAGCATCAGGGTCTTTTCCAGTGAGTCTTCTCTTCGCATTAGGTGGCCAAAGTATTTGAGCTTCAGCTTCAGTATCTGTCCTTCCAATGAGCAGTCAGGGTTGATTTCCTTTAGGATTGACTGATGTGACCTCCTTGCAGTCCAAGGGACTCTCAAGAGTCTTCTCCAGCACCACAGTTCAAAAGCATCAATTCTTCGGCACTCAGCCTTCCTTATGGTCCAACTCTCACAGCCATACATTACTACTGGAAAAACCATAGCTTTAAACTATACGGACCTTTGTCGGCAAGGTGATGTCTCTGCTTTTTAATATGCTGTCTAGGTTTGCCATAGCTTTCCTCCCAAGGAGCAAGCGTCTTTTAATTTCATGGCTGCAGTCACCATCTGCGGTGATCTTGGAGCCCAAGAAAATAAAATCTGTCACTGCTTCCATTTCTTCCCCTTCTATTTGCCAGGAAGTGATGGGACCAGATGCCATGATCTGGGTTTTTTTAATGTTGAGTTTCAAGCCAGCTTTTGCACTCTCCTCTTTCACCCTCATCAAGAGGCTCTTTAGTTCCTCTTCACTTTCTGCCATTAGGGTGGTATCGTCTGCATATCTGAGGTTGTTGATATTTCTCCCGGCAATCTTAACTCCGGGTTGTGATTCATCCAGCCCGGCATTTCTCATGATGTACTCTGCATATAAGTTAAATAAGCAGGGTGATAATATACAGCCTTGTCGTACTCCTTTCCCAATTTTGAACCAGTCGGTTGTTCCATGTCCGGTTCTAACTGTTGCTTCTTGACCCACATACAGGTTTCTCAGGAGACAGGTAAGGTGGTCTGGTACTCGCATCTCTTTAAGAATTTGCCACAGTTTGTTGTGATCCACACAATCAAAGGCTTTAAAGGGGGAACCTTTACCTTTACCTTATAATGAGGGAAGGAAACTATCATAGGAACCAACCCTAGAGAACAGAAGTGCTGGAGACTGCATCTTCTTGATGCACCTAGGAAACTTTTGTCCACTAGGGCAAATGGAGACAGATAGGTAAGGGGAAGATTTTTTACACACTGTCCCAGTGTCTGCCTATCATCAGGCCTATTGTTAGAAAAACTAGTCTCTGTGTTTAAGAGACTAAGGAATTTCCTCTGTCTCTCTTTCTCTGACTCCTGTTTTTCTCTCTTTTCAAGATATTTTTTAGAAAGGGGACTCCAGGCTTGGCTGCCAGCTCGACCAGTCAGATTTCTCAGAACTGACTGAATTTCCCTTGCTTGCGTGGATTGCAGAAGTTGTGGTCCACTGAAGTTTTTTTTCCCCTGGAGAAGGGGAGACCAGAAGATTACTCGTGGGGCCATTGGGATTGCCTACCCTTGTTTTTTCTGTAGTTTTCCACCGCGGAAGGAACAGGGTAAGTGCAAGGCAATGGCCGAGATATATCAGGCTCTCGCAGGGGAAACAAGTCTCTTTGAAGAGACACAAGAGCGCCCAGCCGCTTTTAGATCACTTTAGGAATGTTTTTTTTAGATTAAAATATTTTTGAAATCTAAGATCTATTTTTTGGACTTTGTTGAAAATGCTGGCTAACTTTGTGCTTTCTTTGCTATAACTGATTCTGGTGGAAGTTTGATGGACTCTATATTTGCAACATAATGAAACGTCTGCATTTTTTTTTTTTACTTCTCTTTTGTATTAGAGGGATTTAAGAGACTCTGTTTGTAATTCTTCGCTTGATAAACTAAATGACTATTCATTTTTTGAGAAACTCTTTGTTTGGATTAAGCAGCTTGCAGCTTGAAGAACGAAAGCTCGCAGTTTGAAGAATAAAAACACAGGGTAACGTGTTTTTTTTCCTTGTCGTCTTTTTCTACATCCTCCCTGGTTGGATTCTGCTTCATTTGGAATATATTTTTTATTTCTCCTTCTATAAACTGTTTAAAATATTATTCTCTCCTGTATTTTGGATTATTGGAACTTTCTTTTTTCTTTTGACTTTAAAAAAAACAACAACAACAACAACGTTCTGCTTAATAGATTCTGCTGGTAGTATTCCATGGACAGATTACATGATTATTGTTTTGACTAGAAGGGTTGTTGTTTTAATTTGAAGGACACAGGAAAGATGGCTTTCCAACTTGTACCTGAGGAGCTCAGAAGAGAGATTACTGAGGCTTTTTCAAATATTCAAAGGTCGTTGGAATTACTGTTCGTAACTCTGCAAAACAGAGAGAAAGAACAGAGAACAGAAACGGAGACAGAAAGGAAAAATGTTTTTCAAGTGGAGGAGAAACAGAAGGAGGAAATTTTGAGTATATTAGTTCAGAAGAACATTCTGAAGGCTTTACACTACAATCTTGGTATAGATATGTTGTGGCAGTGGAGACAGAGTGAAAATATGGGTGCACAGTTGGATGGATGTTGTGAAATATGTGGAAAGGGAGAGAAGGTTGCTCTGATATTCTATATGAGATATAGAAAAGAGCAGGCTGTATATTGCGAATCTCCCACAGTGTATTGTGATTTTGGCATAACCTAAACAGAAGATATGAGAAACTGTATGGATATAAAGGTTAATGAAAAAATATGGACTTGAATTGTTATGAGAAATTGTATGGAAATATATAAAGTGATATTCTAAATGTAAGATGCTAAATACAAACACAAGTTGATATTATAGAATATTGTTTTCCTTAGAGATATATTTATGAGAAGATAATGATATGATGGAATTAGAATGATGGTTACTACAGGATGATATATATCAATATGTATTGTATGAATATTATAAGAATTGATATATTAGCTATTAGGTTAAGTGATATGATAGATTATGCATTTAGTTTAAATGGACACTACTACAAGGAATGGAAATTACAGATGGATAATTGAGATTCAAGAATTCCTTTTTCATGGAGATATATATATATATTAGAATTAAATTATAGAAATATATATGTATGAACACTATAAGAATTGCTAAATTATGTATTAAGTTACATAACATGTTAGGTTATGAGTCATAATATGAATAGAATATATTGTAGTTTATTAGAAGTAAATAAGGCTTTTATCTGTTATACTAATTGGTCTTTATTGAAGATATAAATATGTAGTAATGAACATTCAACATTTAACTACTACTTCAAGGAGTGGAAGCCAAAGATGGATTATTGGGAGACAGTAAGATGAAGGTTAGAAGATTGGATTAAAGAAATCAAAAGGCATATGACAAAGAAAAGTTCCTGTATACTGTATGAAGGACTAACATTTAAAATCAATTGTTGTACTTTAAGTTCAAAGATAGATTGGAGGACATCTATTTTCTATATTTTCTTTGCTTATTATTTCTTGACTTCACTTTTTCTTTATCTTTTTCTTATTTTGTATTTCTGTTTCTATTTCTTTTTCTACTTTAAATTTTATTATGTATTGTAAAACTTAATAAAATTTAGTAAATGTGAAGATATTTTTTAGAAAGGCTTTCCTATTACATGTGTTTCTTAATAAATCTTTTAACTTCAAACCTGTTAGCATTGACTGATAGGTGGGCTAAGCCTATACTTTGCATCCAAGATGACAACATTGTCAGCATCTTTTTGAATTCCTTATGGTCCAGCTCTCACAGCCATAGGTTACTACGGGGAATACCATTGCTTTAACTATGCGGACCTTTGTTGTCAGTGTGATGTCTCTGCTCTTAACTATTTTATCAAGATTTGCCATTGCTCTCCTCCCAAGAAGTAGGCATCTTCTGATTTCCTGGCTGCAGTCAGCATCTGCAGTAATCTTTGCGCCTAGAAATACAAAGTCTGTTACTGCCTCCACTTTTTCTCCCTCTATTTGCCAGTTATCAATCAAGCTGGTTGCCATAATCTTGGTTTTTTTGAGGTTTAACTGCAACCCAGCTTTTGCACTTTCTTCTTTCACCTTCGTCATAAGGCTCCTCAACTCCTCCTCGCTTTCAGCCATCAAAGTGGTATCATCTGCATATCTAAGATTGTTAATGTTTCTTCCAGTGATTTTAACTCCAGCCTTGGATTCCTCAAGCCCAGCACGTCGCATGATGTGTTCTGCGTACAGGTTGAATAGGTAGGGTGAGAGCATACAGCCCTGCCATACTCCTTTCCCTATCTTAAACCAGTCCGTTGTTCCGTGCTCTGTTCTTACCGTTGCTACTTGGTCGTTATACAGATTCCTCAGGAGGCAGACAAGATGACTTGGTATCCCCATACCACCAAGAACTTGCCACAATTTGTTATGATCCACACAGTCAAAGGCTTTAGAATAGTCAATAAAACAAAAATAGATGTTTTTCTGAAACTCCCTGGCTTTATCCATTATCCAGCAGATATTGGCAATTTGGTCTCTAGTTCCTCTGCCTTTTCTAAACCCAGCTTGTACATCTGGCAATTCTCGCTCCATGAATTGCTGGAGTCTACCTTGCAAGATCTTGAGCATTACCTTACTGGCATGTGAAATAAGTGCCACTGTTCGATAGTTTGAACATTCTTTAGTTCTTCCCTTTTTTGGTATGGGGATATAAGTTGATTTTTTCCAATCTGATGGCCATTCTTGCGTTTTCCAAATTTGCTGGCATATGGCGTGCATCACCTTGACAGCATCATCTTGCAAGATTTTAAACAGTTCAGCTGGGATACTGTCGTCTCCTGCTGCCTTGTTATTAGCAATGCTTCTTAAGGCCCATTCAACCTCACTCTTCAGGATGTCTGGCTCTAACTCACTGACCACACCGTCAAAACTATCTCCAATATTATTATCCTTCCTATACAGATCTTCCGTATATTCTTGCCACCTTTTCTTGATCTCTTCTGCTTCTGTTAGGTCCTTACAATCTTTGTTTTTGATCATACCCATTTTTGCCTGGAATTTACCTCCGATGTTTCTAATTTTCTGGAAGAGGTCTCTTATCCTTCCTATTCTATTGTCTTCTTCCACTTCCGCACATTGCTTGTTTAAAAATAATTCCTTATCTCTTCTGGCTAACCTCTGGAATTTTGCATTTAATTGGGCATATCTCCCCCTATCACTGTTGCCTTTTGCTTTCCTTCTTTCTTGGGCTACTTCCAGTGTCTCAGCAGACAGCCATCTTGCCTTCTTGGTTTTCTTTTTCTTTGGGACGTTTTTTGTTGCCGCCTCCTGAATAATGTTGCGAACTTCTGTCCATAGTTCTTCCGGGACCCTATCTACTAAATCTAGTCCCTTAAATCTATTCTTCACCTCCACTGCATATTCCTTAGGAATATTAGTGAGCTCATATCTAACTGATCTGTGGGTCTTCCCTATTCTCTTTAGTCTGATTCTAAATTTTGCAATAAGAAGTTCGTGATCTGAACTACAGTCAGCTCCAGGTCTTGTTTTTACCGACTGTATAGATGTCCGCCACCTTTGGCTGCAAAGGATGTAGTCAATCTGATTTCGGTGTCGACCATCTGGTGAAGTCCATGTATAAAGTCGTCTTTTAGGTTGTTGGAAGAGAGTGTTTGTTATGCACAGTGAGTTGTCTTGGCAAAATTCTATCAGCCTATGTCCTGCTTCATTTTGTTCTCCCAGGCCATGCTTGCCTGTAATTCCAGGTGTTGTCTGACTACCCACCTTAGCATTCCAGTCTTCTGTAATGAAAATAACATCTCTTTTTGGTGTATTATCCAGTAGGTGCTGCAGATCCTCATAGAACTGATCTACTTCTGCTTCTTCAGCATCTGTGGTTGGGGCGTATATTTGGATCACTGTGATGTTAAATGGTTTCCCCTGAATTTGAATTGAGATCATTCTATAGTTTTTTGGATTGTATCCAAGCACTGCTTTAGCCACTTTATTATTAATTATGAAGGCTACTCCATTTCTTCTGTGGTCCTCTTGTCCACAGTAGTAGATCTGGTGGTCATCTGATGTGAAGTGGCCCATTCCAGTCCATTTCAGTTCACTGACACCTAAAATGTCTATATTTAATCTTGACATCTCACCAATAACCACATCCAATTTGCCCTGGCTCATAGATCTTACATTCCAGGTCCCTATGGTGTGTTGATCTTTAGAACATCGGATTCGTCGTTCACCACCAGCACCGTCGGCCGCTAGCCGTCCTTTCAGCTTTGAGCTAGCTGCGTCATCACATCTGGGGCTAGTTGAACGTATCCTCTGTTCCTCCCCAGTAGCATTTTGACCATCTTCCGATCTGGGAGTCCCATCTTCCGATGGTATACCGACATATCTCTGGTTGTACTGATCCATTTAGTTTTCATGGCAAGAATACTGGGGTGGGTTGCCATTACCTTCCCCAGGGATTGTATTTAGTCTGACCTCTCTGCCACGACCTTCCTGTCTTGGGTGTCCCTTCACGGTTTAGCTCATGGTTTCATTGAGGTGCTCAAGCTCCAGCACCACGACAAGGTAACAATCTCCTTTGCTGGAGATCTTTTTGAATAGGTCTTGCTAAATTCAAATATTCAACAACATAGAGAACAGGCATTTAGAGAGCAGCTGTAGTAAGAACTCCACCCTTTTGGAAATGTTTTATTCTTCATTTCAGTTTCCTTTGGCAATGTTTTTTTTTTAAATGCAGCCAGACAAATGTATTTCTTTTCTGTTATCAGATGCAGGAAGCTGTATCCCTGTTATATTCTTAGATGCATATTAATTTATTTGGCTAAGTGGAGGTTTTGATTGGGCAAATACAATAATGGACTTTCAGCCTAATTTGTTCCTGAGATAATTCTGTCAACATTCAAATATCCTCTAAGCATGAACAGAATTTCCCATATGAACACCATACATTGAATTAACTTTACTACATGGAACAGGAGAGGCAGGTGAACAAAGGGAAAGTTGAATGCTTTAGCATAGAAGGAACTTTGAGGGGGCTGACTCTTCTTTAAAAAAAGTCTGATGACACATTTACTGTAGCACTTTATTATGTTTAATGCAGCAGAAGTGTGAGCAGGACTTAGAAGAAATTAAAATCAATTGTATTCTTCTCTCAACAGCAATATCAGTGTGGTGGTAATTACTTACTTGTTGCTTCATTGTGAATGTGAACAATTCCAAGGTTGTTAATGTGCCATCAGAGAAAATAAAATTACATATTCAATTTATTCCACTCAAAGACAAATTGCCAAGGAGGAAATTCAGACTTTATTGGCCCTTGGATGGTAAAACTGTGATAACAAAGGAAGAAAGAGAGAAGGCTGATAGTCAGTCAGTCAGTCAGTCAGTCAGGCTTGGACCAAATCTTTCAGTTTTAAGTGTCCCACATAAGTCCATTGGCTATTCATTGCAAGACTTTGGTGGTGCTCACTGTTTTGTCATGGCTGCTAGCTTTGTTCATTTGTTTCAAAGAAATCTAACATGGAACAGAGGAAGAGTCCAGGAAGTGGTCTTTGATAGGCTCCTGCCTCTCAGCTTAATCTATTTTACATGGTTCAAGGCAGGATAAAAGGCATGGTGTAGTGATGAAATCCTGGAATGAGACAGGAAAGAAGTCCAAGAAATAAGTGAATAAGTACAGATCACATTCTTTGAAGAAGGTAGCATAGAAATGCCATGGAGATTAAAGCTGCCTGAGAAAACTCTTTTTTAATCCCTATGTAGAGATGATATTTGATAACCAAAGGAACTTTACTTTAAAGTGAGAATGTAAGATGTTTCCACTCATGCTCCAGAAAGCCAGAAACTTGCAGTACAAGTCCATCATTTATTCCATTCCACATCAACTGTAAAAACTTCATTCAGTTTTCTATGTTGTGATAGCTTTACAAAGCAAGGTCCGTGCATCCACAGCTGGGCAAGCCCTTTCTCCATAGCCACTTTGTGATAGTGCCCACATATTCTCTGATGTGCTATGTTACAGATAAATATTTGTCACAAAAATCACACCTTCCCCAACTGTTCTACATGAAAATATCATTGCTAACTCCTTTGCCAGTATTAATGAGCAAAACACAAAATTGGAAATCTACAATCTGTTTACCCCTGTGTATGATTGGAGCTAAGAGTCCTAAGAGCTGCAGGCAGTACTTATGATGATTATGTAAGTCAAGCAGCAGCAGGAAAAGGGGAAATAACTTTATGAGAGCAGCTGACTGTTAAAAAACCCTTTATACTGAATAGGTGCTGCTTCCTACAGCAGTTAGGGAGTTCGCTGCAGTTTGTTCCTTTGGAACACAGGAAACAAAAATAGCATGTGGCTTCAATTTATATTGCATTCCAATTCATTTCTACAATATTTATTATCTTTTGAAAAGGGTGAACCAAAAGGCCTTCATTTTGTGATCCAGAAGTATTTTTTTTCTTTAATAAAAACAGAGGATCAGCGAATTCAAGTAAATTGAAATAATGGGTTCCTTATTACTTTTTATGATGCAGGCCACTAGCAGTAATAAAACTCATATCTGCAAAGCAGTGACTGATGCAAACATGAGTGGGAATAAGCCCCACTCAACTCAATGGGATTTAATTGTGAATAAACATTTTGCTCTGCATATGTCAACAAGACTATCATCCTTCTCTTTTTCTGTCTGTCTGTCTGTCTGTCTGTCTGTCTGTCTGTCTGTCTGTCTGTCTCTCTCTCTCACACACACACACACACAAATCTCTTTTGGCCTGTGAATTTTCATTAACAGACTTATTAAGTTTACACTGATGTTTTGGTTTGGGAAGTATGCTGTTTTGATATGAGCCACTGCTAAAATACCCTTTAGGAGATGAATAGACCACTGACAAGTAAACAAGTATGGTTGTTTCAATGAATAAAACAAATTTACTTGAGAGACTGTATACTATTCGTTCTGAATGGTACACCTGATCTTCAGCTTGTGGTACAGCCTGATGAGAGTATGAAAGATAATAAAGAAAATCTTCTCCTCCATACATATCCAAAAGTTGTACAAACACAAGGTATCGCTTGCCAGACCCCATTCATGTACTAACAGCTGATGGAACAGCCAAGGTCAGCCTGGAGGCAAGGATTTTATTTATTTATTAATTATTCATTAAACAAACTTATATAGCCACCCATCTACCAGAAGGAACTCTGGGTGGTGAACAGAATAAAAACACAATAAAATAAAAAAGACAATTTTCCACTAACATCTTTCCATCCCTGATTGGATCAAGGCAAAGAGTAGTTTCCGCTGGCATCTTTTCCCTCTCCTGATGGAATCTTTAAATTATGTTCATTAAATTATTTTCTTCTCAGCATTGAGCTCCATTCTTCTTCAAGCAGAAGAGTAATAGAGACTCATATTTTTGTGGAGGCTCCTTACTTAGCCTTACTGGACTCCAGACTTAAAACTGCAAGACCTTCAGTTTCCATCCAGTTTTATGGTTTTTAAATTGAGCTTATTATTATTTATTTATTTGTTCAATTTATACGACCGCCCATCTCCCCCCACGGGGAACTCTGGGCGGTTCACAACAAACAAGCCAAAATAAAATCTAAAAATATTCAAAGCCACAATATGTACAATACAATAAATAATTAGATGACAGGGAGAACCAAATGGAGAGCACAGAATCTCTTGGTATAAAGACAGAAGGTTTTATGGAGAAGAGGATTGGTATTCAACATTATTTTTGTATCTGTATCTCACAGCCTAGTGAATCCCCACTATGATGATTTATTATTTTCTACAAAAATGCATGAATAATTTCATATCTTGAATATTCCAGCTTAACACTATATGCCTACTAAAGAGGGGGGATGGTAAAAGAGCATTTTTCTCGACTAGTAATAAGTTTGACCTGAAACTATAAGCAGATTTATTTTCATGGTAAAATTTGCTGACCTAAGTTGAAAGAATCTGTACTGCCTTTTCTGCTCCTTTTAAATCAATAAGAGCTTGACTTTTACCTGGTCAGTTAAGGACTCCTCCTCAGTAATGCTCAGATAGTTTATCAGATGTTTGAATAATCAAGGTGGTTTCAGAGCCTTATAATTAAATATAGGTTTTATGAAAACTGGCAAGGGATATAATAAGATTATAAATGAATGCTCCAAGACAGATGAAGGTAACTTTTTGATACAGAAACAGCATTTTGCATTTTCTCTAGTCCAGGATGGGTGTATCTGGCTCCCTGAGGATGAATATTTTGTATATCAATATTGTAACATATTTTCACAATACTGTATGTTAAAAATATGTTTCTGAGTAATGCCTCTTCCCCACAACCCATTCTTCCAAAATCTAGTTAATTAGTGATACTTTGTACATATAAAGTCCCAAGAGGATTTAATTTCTTCTGTGTGATATCCTTTGCATTTAGGGGTGTATTATCATGTTCTTTGTTCTAATATATTTATGATATAAGCTACTGTTGGGTCACAACTGTATTTCGCAACTTTTCCAAAATATCCTGCTTTTAAAAGCTGCATAAAACCATGAATTTTTGGTAGGGGGCACAAAGATGCAGTAATGGAAAAAGCCCGGGTTGGTAATTTTTGCTCATAGTGAAGGTGTTAAAGGCACAGGAGTTGTAACACAGAGTTTTGGCAATTCATAGCCACAAAGCGTTAGTAGTGAAATCCTACACAGAAATGAGTGCCGTTTTCCTCAGTGGAACTTGTTTATGAATACAGCATAAAATTATACTTACTTCTATATTTTCAGTCATTTAGAAATCACCTCAATCAGCATTACCTTGCTTTTATTTTGGAGATTTGTGTAAATGAGGGAATTTTTTAATCAAAGGAAGATTTTTTTTTACTTACCAGACTGTATGTAAAAATGGTTTTAACTTCAGGACAATTCTTGTCATATTTTATGAGAACAGAGATAAATAAGAGTCACCTGAATAAAATCTGAAATAATTATGTATTTAATTGTGGAAGTTAACAGAATGCAATAACATTTGCACATTTCTAAAGGCTGCCATAAAGACTTTGAATTAAATGACATTTTAATTGAATTGCATATATGTTGGCAACTTTATTTTGGCATGTGAGAAGCATCAGTCTCAGACAAATGGCTGGTCCCTCAATGAACCTGCATTTCCTGATTCCTGAACAGACAGAATGTTCATGAATGTTCTGTGACATCACAGAGCAAGGTAGGCGCTCACAATGACTGCTGTCATAGATTGCAGAAATTGTACAGAGCTGACGTGAAATCTTCCCTGATAGCATCTCTTCTCTTACACAGTTCATATAATTTGGATGTAAAGATAACCAGCCTTGTTCAGGCTCTGCCTGATTCAAAGGTATATAAGTTTTTCCTGACATTAATTACCAGTTGCTTACCATGATGCTTCTGAAGTATACATTTCTCACTATTTCCCCGCCTTCTCAATCTTTGTACAACTGAGCAAAGGTGGCAACTTTGTTTTCCCCAGGAGGTGTATATGCAGGGGAAAAAAGTGGAATGGCAACAACTTGGTGAAATTCTCAGTCACCATTTCCAGGCCGCGCTGTAGCCTTAAAGGGACACTAAGACTGGCCACCCCATTTCTAAATCACCAATTTGTATTTTTTTTCAAGTATATGTACCCCAAGAGAGGCTTTCTACAGTGAGGAGAAGCTGGTTCTCTTGGTGCTTAACATTATTTTTGGGATTACTTTTTTAAAAAATATATATTTTAAGTTTTGGATTTAGTTTTCCTTCCAAAGGAAATTCCAAAGATTGAAAGTAAACAATTGTCTTCCTGTTATTATTTTTGTATTAAATTTGAAGATATTAGTGTTTTCCTACACGTTGAATCGGCTGATTTGAACCTTCAGCTTTCTGTTTTCACTTTCCCTTGAGAACTGTCTGCTATCTCACACTCACTTTATGTAAACACATGTTGGAACTCTTCCATATCCTCAACATTCGCTGGTTAAGCCCCTAGGGGGCGCCATAATCTACTGCGTGAGACATGGAGGATTTCAAACAGATTCTTTCTGACTTTCACCAGGATTTTAAACAGATTTCTTCTGACATTTATTTATTTATTTATTTATTTATTTATTTATTTATATTTCTAACTTATATCACCGCCCATCTCCCCCCAATTTCCAGAGGGGACTCTGGGCGGTTTACACAAAGCCAGCAATTAAAACATATAAAAATCTATAAAATACAATACATAAATTAATTAAATATATAAGACCCAAGAGGCTCTGATATTAGGTTTTAAAAGAACTCTACGGAGCAAGCCAACCCCAAGAGGAGCTATTACTCCCCCCATCCCAAGTGAGTTGGCAGAGCCAGGTCTTCAGTTGTTTCCGGAAGGTCATAAGTGTGGGGGCTTGCCTCACCTCCAGGGGCAGAATATTCCAGAGGGCGGGTGCCACTGCCGAGAAGGCCCGCCTCCTGGACCCCATCAGATGGAATTCTCTTATAGACGGGGTCCGAAGCAAGCCCTCTCTGCATAACCGGGTGGAGCGGGTCGATGCTCTGGGGATGAGGTGGTCCTTTAGGTAACCTGGTCCCATGCCATGTAGGGCTTTAAAGGTGACAACCAACACCTTGAATTGGACCCGGAAGCAAACCGGTAACCAATGCAGCTTGCGCAGCAGAGGTGTCACATGTGCCGACCTTGGGGCACCCATAACTGCGCGCGCAGCCACATTCTGGACCAGTTGAAGCTTCCGGATACTCTTCAAGGGTAGCCCCATGTAGAGTGCATTGCAATAGTCTATATGGGAGATGACCAGGGCATGAGTGACTGTACGGAGGGCGTCTCGGTCCAGGAAAGGGCGTAGCTGGTGCACAACTCGAAGTTGTACAAATGCCCTTCTGGCCACGGCTGCCACCTGCTCTTCAAGCAGGAGTCGTGAGTCCAGAAGGACCCCCAGGTTCCGCACTGGGTCTGAATGGGGTAGTGCCACCCTGTCCAGATCTAAAGATGACAACTCCCTGGATCTCGAGGCACCATCAATCCACAGCCACTCCGTCTTACCAGGGTTCAGCTGAAGCCTGTTGTTCCCCATCCAGGCCCCCACAGCCTTCAGACACTGAGAAAAGGCAGCCACTGCATCACTTAACTCACCCGGGATGGAGATATATAGTTGAATATCATCAGCATATTGATGATACCTCATCCCGTGTTGGTGGATGATCTCACCCAGCGGTTTCATGTAGATATTAAATAGGAGAGGGGAGAGAACCGAACCCTGCGGCACCCCACAAAGTTTGGGCCGAGGGTCGGACCTCTCATCTCCTATTACCACCGATTGGGATCGGCCCTGGAGGAAGGAGGTGAACCAGCGTAAAACCACGCCGCCCACCCCCAACCCCCTAAGCCATTATCAAACTTTTATGCAAGATATCCAGGATATTGTGGAAAATATGAGATCTAAAATGTGCCATCAGGTTGGGTATGTGGTGGATGAAATTGAGGAATTTAAGACCGATAGAAAGGTTTTCTTTAAGACTGAGATTGGGATTTTTATGGAGATGCTGGATGAAGATTGGATAATGGAGTTGGAGAAATCTAAGGGAGAGAGTGATCTGTAAGCCATAAGTACAATCAATCTCCTGGTGGAATGCCATGAAAAGAACCTGGAATCTTTGAGGGGGGGCAGTTGGGCTGTTTGAATTTTTTAAGAGGAAAGCTCTGTGTATATTGTGGGGATATGAAACTGCTCTAGTTTATTTTGAAGTGGGATAAGGGTTGAAGAATGTTATCTGGTTTGCTCTAAGGCAGAGCTTTCCAAACTGTGTGTCGCGACACAAAAGTGTGTCGCCACACACAGTCTGGTGTGTCGCCACACAACCCGGAAGCGCTGATCATCATCAGCGCTTCCGGGTTTTCCCGCGGCGACACACCAACTGCAGCGCGTAAAACCCAAAAGCGGAAGCAGCACTTCCGGGTTTTTGCGCGCTGCCGCAAGGATGGCACTTCCGGGTTTTCCCGCAGCGACACACCAACGCTGGTGTGTCTTTGGAAAGAACTTTGGAAAGCCCTGCTCTAAGGATTTGATTGATGCTATTTACCTTTAAAGATTGGGATTTACTGTTTTGAATTGGCTTTGAGCTTTTTTGGGTTTATTAAGATTAAAATTATTAAAACTGTTGTATTAGGGTTAAAGAATATTTATTTGATGTATTGTCGAAGGCTTTTGCCACTCTACCTGGGCACAGAGATTTTGCTTCTATCTGTGCTCCTGCCCTCTGAAGATGCTGGCCACAGATGCTGGTGAAACGTTAGGAACCATAACTTCCAGAACACGGCCACACAGCCCGGAAGACCCACAACAGCCATCAATATTTATTTGGTTTGCTTTAAGGATTTGATTGATGTTATTCCCTTTTAAAGATATGGAATTACTGTTTTGAATTGTCTTTGTTTCTTGGGTTTATTAAGATTGGGATTATTAAAATTGTTGTACTATTAAGTATAATAGCAGACAACTTATGTGCTTTTTAATTTGATTCTTATTATAGTAGGCAGAAATGTATAGAATAATGGTAGGAAGAGAATAATTAAATAGGTGTTATCTTTTGGAGGGGAGAAAGATGTTTAGGAGAACTTTTTTTTCTTTATTTTAATATAAGGGGGAGGAGTACTGTACTTAGTGATTTTTATTATGGGATAAAGTGGAATGACTTATAGAAATAATGTGGTGTTTTGGTTTAATATAGAGTAAGAGATTGATTATGGAAATTTTGTATATCCTTGCTGTTAAAAGTCAGAAGCCACATCTTTTGTAAATTAAAAAAAATTCTCTTGTGTTTCTGCACTTTTTAAGATTTTTCTTTCTTTGTATTTTTTTGTATTTTTTGTAGTTTTTATTCTCTTCTTGAAATCTAATAAAATTTACTACAAAAAAAGAGAAAAAAGTGGAATGGCAACAACTTTTTAAAATCTCAGATAATTTAGAACTGTCCAAGCACAGACACCAAACTAATATCCTCAGTTTTCTTTGTGAATATTGGAGTAAGGATTTTAAACCTGCTTAATAAGAAAATAGTACTGAGTTCACTGAGTAAATGCCATCATAGTAAATTTAAAATGTCACATATTTTGATAGTGAAAATCCCTACCTACTGTCTTTTCTGAGCTGTGTTATTTACTAAGCAAAGTAAATCACCCGATCACCCACGCAGGGAGATTGCATTCAGCCAGGGCTGGCTTTAGGCTAAGGCTGAGTAGGCACTGGCCTGGGTTCCGGTGCTTGAGGGGTGCCAATGCTGCCCCTCCTTCCAAGCCATTCTAAAAATGCAAATCTTCCTATTGGCGGGAGGCGGCATCTTCTGTTAATGTGGCCTACGGGTGCCATATCCCCTTGGACCAGCACTGCATTCATCTAGAAATTGCTTATTAGCAGGCTGATTATTAGCAAACTTTCTTAGCAGAAGAGCCAAAATTATATTGGGTTTATTACAAGTGACATTACTTTCTAATTACAATTCCCCATCCAAATTTCACAAGTATATTTGCACATCACCAGCACCACCAGTATTTAAACTATAGAAACATTTGGCCAATAGAATAAATTATCAATGAGGTGTAAATTCGTTTGTGGCAGCACTGTTAAGGAGGAAATCAGTTTCCTCCCATCCTCTGGTTTTGGTTCTGGTGAATCCAGAGCATCCAAACAATCTTCAAAATCTAGCTGCATCCTTAATCTGAACAGCCATGCTGAGTAATTATCCTCAGTCAATTTTGGTACCAGGGGAGCCCCCTCCTCTTTCTCCATTGTTTAGAGAGAGGGGGAAAAAATTCTGAACTTAGCTTTTTAAATGTGCAAGTGGCTTCCCTTTCTGTGGCTGTGAGGCCAACAAAAAAAAACTTTTCAAGAGATCAGTACTGCACTGGTTTGTACTGGTTTGTACTGGTCTTGTACTGGGCCCATAACCCTTGATGGAGTCTTGAAGGTTAATAAAAGAACTCCAAGCAGCTAACAACAATCTTGCAGAGTAGAAGCGTGAACAAGCAGGGAACTTGCACTTTTTTAAAAAAATAATAACCTTTATTTACTAAAATACATTACAATATCATAATACAACAAATATAGTAAATATATACAACAGATAGAAAAAAGAAGAAAAGAAGAAAAAAGAAAAAAAACCAAAAGAAAAAGAATTTCTATTAAAAGAAAAGGTTTCCGACTATCACAACTATATATATACTTATAATTACCTTTTAATAATCTCTTATCTCTATTGTACCTTATATTACCATTATTTCTATTTAACTAATTGATTAATATATAAAACCCATAGTCATAACTTCATTTTTTTCGGTTACAAGCAGGTAATCAAGAAGTGGCTGCCATAATTCCTTAAATCTCGAAATATTTTTATCTTTCATCAAGACAGTTAATTTTGCCATTTGTGCTAAATCTAATAATTTAATCATCCATTCTTCTGTTGTTGGTATATGTTCTTTCTTCCAGCATTGAGCGTATAAAATTCTTGCTGCAGTAATTATATGTAATAATAAATTTCCATATTTTTCTCAAGTTCTTCCTCCATTATTCCTAATAAATATAATTCTGTTTTTTTATTATGTTTACCTTAAGAATTTTTTTAATAATCATATGTATCTGTTCCCAAAATTTCTTTGCTTTTTTACAAGTCCACCAGAGATGATAGAACGTTCCTTCTTCTTGTGACCCTTTCCAACATACATTTGATATATTTTTAAACATTTTTGATAATTTATCTGGTGTTAAGAACCATCGATACATCATTTTATAAAAGTTCTCTTTTAAATTATAACTCAATGTAAATCTTAATCCCCTTGTCCACATCTTTTCCCATTGTTCCAACATAATATTGTATCCAAAATTCCTTGCCCACTTAATCATGCAATCCTTAACTTGTTCATCCTCTAAATTCAATTGTAATAACATTTTATACATTTTTGTAATAATATGTTCATTGTTCATACTTTTCAAAATAAGTTGTTTCATTTATAAATTTATAATTCTTTTTATCCAATTTAAAATGTTCATTTAATTGCATATATGTGAACCAATGGCATGAATCACCTTCTATTTCTAATTTTTCTCTTGTTTTAAATACAAATTTATCTTCTTCATAATTTAATAGGTCTTTATATCTTAACCATTTTTCTTTCCCCCCCATACTTTCCTTCCTTGCAAATGCTTCTTGTGGTGATATCCACAGTGGTATATTTGGTGTTAGTCTACTTTTATATTTATCCCAAACCTTTAATATAGCCTTTCTAATAATATGATTTTTAAATTCCTTATTTATTTTAACTTTATCATACCATATATACGCATGCCATCCAAATCTCAATTCATGACCCTCTAGTTGTAGCAATTTTTGATTTTCCAACATTATCCAATCTCTCATCCACATAAGACAACATGCCTCAAAATATAACTTTAAATCTGGTAACCCCAACCCTCCCCTCTCTTTGGCATCCTGTAATAATCTAAACTTAATTCTTGGTTTTTTTCCTTGCCAAATAAGTTTTGAAATATCTTTTTGCCATTGTTTAAATATTGTCTCAGTTATCAAAATTGGTAATGTTTGAAATAAAAATAACATCCTAGTAATACATTCATTTTAATTATAGATATCCTCCCTAAGAGAGATAAGTGTAGTTTTTCCCATCTTATCATATCTTGTTTAATCTCGTTCCAAATTTTACCATAATTATTTTGAAATATCACACTGTTTTTAGTTGACATAATTACTCCTAAATATTTAATCTTTTTCATCAATATTTCTTGATTTTCCTGTGTCATATTCTTGCTTAACATTTTCGTTTTTTGTTTATTTACTTTAAAACCCGCTAACATTCCAAAGTCTTTCAATTTCTTCATTAAATATTCTACTGAATCTAAAGGATTTTGTATTATTAGAACTAAATCATCTGCAAATGCCCTTAATTTAAAAACCTCTTGTTTAATTTTTAGCCCCTCTATTTGCTTATCTTCTCTTATATCTCTATTAAGAAACTCCAAGACCAAAATAAATAACAAAGGTGATAAGGGGCTGACAGAGTTCTCATGTGAGAGCAAATTGTTTTCTTTACCTTCTGTAGCGTCTTTACAGAAACTTTACAGAAAGTTTACTTTCTGTTTCCCAAAACAAATTCACTGATAAACAGGTGCAGCTGCCATCATGTGATGTTATGTCTAAGTCTAAACACTCTCTCATGGGAACAAGTGCCCTAACAATTCTCGGGGGGAGACAGTATGCTTGCTTAGATGCAACACTGCCATCTCATGGCAGTTTATACTATGTGCAATGCTTAACGCTTTAGGCTTCGTAAATCTGAAAAAGCTTTGTGACCCCCTGACCCTAAGATTCCTCCAATCAGAAAGCTGGAACAAGTGTATATCTCAGCTGTGAACTATGGGTCTATATGCTTCTTGACTTCTGTCCGGTCTTTTAGCCATGTTCGTGTGTGTGTTCTACTCCTTCTGAGGACTGGGATGTGCGTAGCTATGCATGGCTATGTGTGTAGGCCATGGCATGAGCCCCTTCATGTCGATCAATGGAAACAATACACAATACTCTGCTTGTAAGTTTGTTTTTCCTTTTTGCAATAATGTAACTGTATATACATTTATTGCTTTTATTACAAGTAAACATTTTAGCCATAAAAGCTGCACTCTGTCTGTTTACTCTGCACCTTAACCCTATAAGCCAGCATTATTTCACACCATTATCCTTGTCTTGTTCCTTTTTCTATTTTACAATTTTCCGTTAATTCCTCATTTACAATAATTTTAGCTCTTTGAGTTGCATAGATGGATTTAATCCCTTTTACAAATAATTCTCCAAATTCCATCTTCTCTAAAACCTTAAACATAAAAATCCAATTTAAATTATCAAAAGCTTTTTCAGCATCTATAAAAATAAGGGCTTTCTGACACTCATTATTGTATTGTGTGTATTCTATGATATCCAATACTATTCGTACATTATCCTTTGGTTGTCTTTTAGGTAGGAATCCACTTTGATCATGATCAATAATTTCTTGTAAAATTACTTTCAATATTTCTGCTAGTACTGATGTAAATATTTTATAATCATTATTTAATAATGATATTGGTCTATAGTTTTTAATCAAAGATGGGACTTGTCCTTCTTTTGGTATAAGTGTGATATTTGCTTCTCTCCATGTGTCCGGCATTTCTGATCCCATCATAATTGAATTCATCAAATAGTTGAATGGGATAATAATCTGATCCATAAAACATTTGTAGTATCCTACTGATATTCCATCTGGGCCTGGTGCTTTTCCTAATTTAAGTTTCTTAATAGCTTCTAATATTTCCTGAGTTGTTATTGGGCTGTTAACTATTAATTGCTGTGTGACAATTTTGGCAAGTTTTGTTTACTCAAATATTCATCATTTTTTTCTAATGAAATCTCTTGTTTTTCATATAAATTTGAAAATAAATTATGAATTTTTAATTTTTTTTTATTATCCACTAATTCTTCATTATTTTCCTGAATTTTAGTAATCATTTTTTTCTCTCTGTCTTTCCTTATTTTACATGCTAACCATCTACCTGGTTTATTAGCAAATTCAAAATATCTTTGCTTTGCATATTTTAATTTCATTTCAATTTTTTACTGTTATCATTGAAACTTGTTGCTGTAATAATTTAATTTGATATTGTTATCTGAAGGTTTTTTCTGTAATTCTTTTTTCTTTAGTTTAATCTGATCCATCATTGTTTGTAATTTTTGTTGATATTTTTTCTTTATCATTCAATTAAAATAAATAAAATGACCCCTCATAACTGCCTTACTAGTATCCCATACAGTTCTGATATGTACTTCATTATCCAAATTAATCTCAAAAAATTCTTTTAACTTCTTTTTACAATCTTCTACTACTTCTTCGTTTTTCAAAATATTTTCATTCATTCTCCATCTAAAACTTCTAGAGTTTTTCTTTATTATTATATTAACAGGGTTATGGTCAGAAAATGTTTTTGGTAAAATGTCTACTTTAGAAATTTTGTTTGCCAAATCCATTGAAACCCAGATCATATCAATTCTAGAAAATTATTTATATCTCTCTGGATAAAATGTATAATCCTTCGCCATTCCATTTTTATGCCTCCAAGAATCTACAAGTACCACATTTTCCATTAAATAAAGAAAAATACCTTGGTAATTTTCCTTGTTTAATTTTGATTTGTTTTTCTGATTTCCTATCTATCAATGGTGCAGTAACCCCATTCCAATCCCCCATCAAACACCAACTTGAATATGTATAGGTTGACAGTTCATCTAATAGTTTCATATAAAAATTATTTTTATCTTCATTTGGGGCATAAACTCCTGCTATTATCATTTTAGTTCCATATATTTCTATTTCAATTGCTACATATCTACCATATTCGTCTGAGAATAATAATTTTGGTTTCAAATAAGTTTTAACATAAATTACAATCCCATTTATTTTCTTTAAGTTAGCTGATACAAATTCTTTACCCAAATTTTTATTCACCAAGTATTTTATATCCTTTTTCCTAATATGTGTTTCTTGTAAACAAATCACATCTTGTTTTAATTTATTTAAATAATGAAAAACTTTTTTTCTTTTTTGTGGAGCATTAGCTCCATGGCAAACCTAGACAGCATATTAAAAAGCAGAGACATCACCTTGCCGACAAAGGTCCGTATAGTTAAAGCTATGGTTTTCCCAGTAGTAATGTATGGCTGTGAGAGTTGGACCATAAGGAAGGCTGAGCGCCGAAGAATTGATGCTTTTGAACTGTGGTGCTGGAGAAGACTCTTGAGAGTCCCTTGGACTGCAAGGAGGTCAAATCAGTCAATCCTAAAGGAAATCAACCCTGACTGCTCATTGGAAGGACTGGCGTGCTATGGTCCATGAGGTCACGAAGAGTCGGACACGACTAAACGACTGAACAACAACAACAAGCTCCATTTATGTTCCAGGTAGTACATTTTAAGTCCATATCATGCGAGTAGTTCCTCATACTCCTTAGAGTTTGAGGTTGTTTCTTCTCTTTGTATTTCATTTTCCTTCATCTTAATTCTACCTTCATCTTGTTCCAAATCTTTTCTATGTCTCTCTAAGAAATCTTTTGCTTTATAAATTGAATTCAATTTGTATCTTCTTTGCTGGAATGTAAAACTTAACCCTTCTAATCTTTCCCATCGAAATAGAATTTTATTCCTTTTCAGTATATCTGTCAAAAATGCGTATTCTTTCCTTTTTCTTAAAATTCTTACTGGTATTTCCTTTAATATGATTATATCTTCTCCTTTAATATTAATTCTATTATCAAAGTGTGCCTGTAGGATCATATCTCTTGTTTTCCTCCTAGAAAATTCTACTAATATGTCTCTCGGTTTGTGATGTATATTTGCATATTTAGAGTTTATGTGAAAAATCTTTTCTATTTCTTCTATCATCCTTTCCTCTTCCCAACCAATTAAATTTGCCAAAGTTTGTATATCATTTCATCCATTTCTTCCTCTTTCCCCTCTGGTATTCCTCTAAATCTTAAACAATATTCTTTATCCCTTAACTCTAACAGGGCCGATCTATCTAATTCACTTTCTCTTTCCATTTCTAACACATCCAGCCTATCATTGACTTTTTAAATTTCTCCATCCATTTTCTTATCCATCTTATCCAATTTTTGTTCAAGCCTCTTTTCAAAGTCATTAAGGTTTTTTCCCAACATTTGGTTTACATTGTGAATAATAGTCTGTGTAGTTTTAAGTGAGAATTCTTCAAACATAGCTTGCATCCAGTCATTATCTCCCGATCCAGATCCTCTTATTTGTTTTCTAATATTCATAGTTTGTTTTGTTAAATTAATTTGTATTTTTACTTAATAAGTACAATGTTGTAAAAAAAAGTCAAGTCACAAAATATGGCTTCCCTATATTAATAAATAAGTCCAATTTCTGTTTAAGTTATTAGTCCTTTGAATTGCGTAGAAGATTTTAAAGAACGTCTCAAAATAATGAAGAACTCACCAAGAGAATAAATATTTCTATAGTGATGATTAGCCTCTTCTGTTTCTTTAGTTGAAATGTCAATAATTATTTTTGGAACTGAGGTGGTCGGTGGTAGTGTCTTTTAAAAAAGACTTCAGTTGCGGCTCCTACAGAATGAGATTCGCGCTTCCCAGCTGGTTTTCAGCTCCATTCGAAAACAAAACCAAACTTCATTATTTCCTCACCCCTCAGCCGTCCAGAAGACACAGTAGCAGTTTGTCAGCATCTTCTTTTCCAGAAGTCGCTTTTTGCCTCATGATGTTTCACCAAGATGCCCAAAATCGCTGTGCTGTAAGTCCTAGCCTCCTAACTCCATGAGAACTCAACCCACCACCATCTTTCCTCACCGGAAACCCAGGGAACAACAATCTTGCAGAGTAGAAGCGTGAACCAGCAGGGAACTTGCACTTTAAGCTTAATTGATTTCAGAAATAAATTCAGTCTTCACACATTAGTTAGATGAAGAAAAATAGAGATAGCTTACATTTATTCAGTAGATCTGGATATGAGTAGATTCATAGTAGATCTGTGTGCAAGCGAGATGCAATGGAGAGCTGCATTGTGCAGCCCTCCTGCTTGCAGGTGTGCCCAAAGCGTAATAAAATGGAGAATGTTAATCCCCCAAACCAAGGAGGAGGAGGAAGAGGAAATCAGGTGACTCAGGTAACATCCCACAAGCACAGTAGAGATGCGTTTACTAGAAAGACCCCTTATTATGCTTATGAGACAATGCTGAGTTGTCTCCTGATAATCCCAACATTTTTTCTCTCTCTAGCCCTGTTCAGGCATTTTAAAATCTGGAACACTCACTCTTTGAGTGCTGGAGATAAATCCCACTCCTGCGGACATTGCCAAATGCCATCTTCCTCCTGAAGATGTTTACTTGTTCAGTGAAAACATCTATAGGAGAAAAACCTTCATATGTATGACTATTGGTGCATTAGCTTCTAATGCAACAGCCCTTGCTGCTAATGAAGATTCCTGTCTAGTTTGGAATGGCATGTGCATACAATGGCATGCATGTAGGCTTCCCCTGCCCCCAAGACTTTATAAGGAGGTGGGGCTTATCCAGAGTGTTCATGTGGGGAGCATACTAGACTTTTATGTGTGAACAGAGCTTTTCTCTTATTTTCATTCTTTCTGTCACCTCCTTCCCTCCATTTCTTTTACTTGTTCTCCTACTAATCCTATCCAATGGCTTACCAGGCATTTTGCTGTCCCTTTAAATGTTTTTGTTGTAAATCCATTTAGGGTTTTAGAAGTCACAAACACCTCCTTTGATCAAATTCAGAAACGAAGCCAATGAAGTTTGGGATTTGTTCTGTTCAAGGCAGCATCACAACTCAAATTGGGCAGTGAGTTTTAAACTTGATTAGCTGGAATTTGATTTAGAAATGCAGTGTCTTTGGCCTTGAAAAAAAGAAGTTATTAATTTAGCAAAATTAGAAATGGGAATACTTGGAGTCTAAAGACTGTAGTTGTGATAAGTCACAAGGAAGAAGAGAAGTGATGAGGGGCATTATAATCATAGACATACAACTTTCTCATGTGGCTAAAAATTGCTGCCTGTGCTCTTGTCAGCTGATAGCAGGGAGCCACCATCAACCTCTGCATATTAGCAAAGGACTTTAGATAAGTGTTGCCCATCCACAAAGTTTAATTTTGTTTTCTTATTGCCCCCTTTTTATCGTTCTGCCTCCTTAAAGAGCACTGTATACATTTCTCATAACCCAAAACTCACCTCTGGAGTATGTATGTATGTATGTATTTATTTATTTATAAATAATTCAAATTTATCACCGCCCATCTCCCCTAACGGGGGACTCTGGGAGGTTTACAAGGAGTATCTGTATAGTAGGACATTCTGATATATTATGGTCTCTGAAGAAGTAAGACATAATGGGTAGTAAGCTATATGACATCCTTAAATTACAATACTGTTATCTATCAAATTCATATGATGCCAAATCTTGATGACCCACAGAGGCTTACAACATACTGAAATTCATTAAAACAAAGAATAAAGCATTAAAACATAATGCAAGTAGTATATTTAATACAGTAATATAAGAGCTGTTATAAGCAATGTCTTCCCTGTTTGCTTCTTAATATGTCTGTACTACATAGAGAACAGGGTGTACTCCTGAAGGCGTTTTGCATAATTCTTCACAAAGGCAACTCATGCTAAACATTTGACCCAAGGCTGGGCTCTGTGTTACTTTAAGAAGAGTGTTTGTTTGATTAGAGCTTCCTTGGTTGTCAAATACATCATCATGAATTTCTGGATGTTAGCTCCTCTGAGATCAGCCAACTTCACTTGAACAATAATGACATGTTTGAGGGTAGCCCTTCGGCTTAGTCATGTTTATTTATTTAATTTATTTAATTTTTATCCCGCCTTTATTATCTTTATAATTAACTCAAGGCTCAACATACCTAATACTCCTTCCTCCTCCTATTTTCCCCACAACAACCACCCTGTGAGGTGAGTTGGGCTGAGAGAGAGTGACTGGCCCAAGGTCACCCAGCTGGCTTTCATGCCTAAGGCGGAACTAGAACTCACAGCTTCCTGGTTTCCTATTGGCTCCTTCTCAGGGCTGAGAGAGAGTGACTAGCCCAAGGTCACCCAGCTGGCTTTCATGCCGAAGGCGGGACTAGAACTCACAGACTCCTGGTTTCTAGCCCAGCACCTTAACCACTAGGCCAAACTGGCTCTCTAATATATTGAAGAATATATTAGAAATATATTGAAGAAACAGAAGCTTAGGCTGGAGAGTTCACAGGATACTTCCCACACTGCTTCCATTTGCTATCAGTTCTCTGTCATCTGCCCGTGATGCAATCTCAGTGGAACCAAATAGCATGCTCTCATGGCACATTCAATATATACTGTAGTCCTTGGCCATTTTCACTGCTGCCACTTAATTTCTCAGCTGTTGGACTTGGAGGTGTGTTATTTCATGTGTGAAGTTGTGTGGACAATGGGGCGATGAAATGTTCTTCCTCATATTCTCTTATTTAAATTATTAACCCCTGCTCATTAGCTCTCCCTGTGCGGCAGGCAAATCACACAACTCTAATTTTTACAAACAAGGTTCCATTGAGTTAAATAGTGGTGCTCACTCTATTCTTAATGACTGTGGGGAATGCCTCCTTCTGAGACACTTTCAACCTCCCCACACCTTTCTTCAGCTCCATAGAAACCATTCAGATGCTTGTCCTCTACTGCTATGAATAACATTTCCTATTCTGTTGGGAGGTTATATTTGGACTGGATAATCACTCTCATACTCCAAGTTCCACCCAAGCAGATCTCTCTGTAAGAAGCCCCAACAAAGGCGAGAAGACGCAAAGCTGGATACAATACATTTGGTGGGGCTTGCTTCACATTCCTGGCACTTTCCCCCTTCAAATTATTCCACAGTGTTCTCTCCAGACAATGCAGACAAATGATTTGCAAGAATTATTTGCCCCTGAAACATAATAGCTGAGCAGGCCTGTGATGCTAGCAGATGCAGCCGTCTATTTGTTAAATCCCAGCTCTTGCCAGAGCCCTTGCACGTTCATTCTTTATTACAAGAAGCAGTCACCTCATGTCATGCTATGCATTTAATGGTTCTGATGGCTCCAGGCAAAGATTTGTGCTAAACCCTTCGTAATTCCTTCCTGCTGTATAGGACGGATATCACATAAAATGTCAGACTGCCCATAAGAGAATAAAGAATAAAGACTTTTTAGGCCTTCTTCTCTCCCACCCCCAGGGAAAAGCCAGGCAAAAGCTGTCTATCAGAAGACTGCTCACAAGCGAACAGCTAAAATCTGCTAAAGCACAGGTCTTGGAGAGATGGGGACCCCTGGGGTCCTCTCAGAGATGACTCAAGAACACTTTTTCTACCCAGAACAGCAGCACCTCATCCTTCCTCTCCCCCAGGCTGTCCCAATTATCCAGCACCTGAGACTGAAATTCCTGCAAGGACCTCTCTTAAGGATCAAAATACCATCACTATTTTCAAGAGTTTCCTGCCCCTTCATGAAACTTCAAATCATCTGCCTGAGGTAGGTACCTCATTCTACTAAATGTTAAAGTGAACTCAATTTCCACAGCTCTGTTATCTACCATTTAATTAAGCTTTGCCCTATGAAGTCATTTCTCCAGGGAGAAAGGTTTGATGACCCCAACAGGCAGTAATGATCTGCTTATTGAAACAGCCATCATAGTTCAGGTTCCTTGAGTTGTGTTTGTCATTGGACAACAGCATCTCAAGTATATTCCTTTTGAATGGAGGCATAGTGCATTTCCTGAATAATAAGCAAAAGAGATAATCAGTGGGCCACCTCAAGAGTGGAGAATCTGGCACTCCTAGCTCTCATTAATCTCAGCCAACATGGTCAAGGGTCAGGGATGATGGAAGTTGTAGTTCATTAACATCTGGGGATATAAGGCTCCAGGACCCTGGGAAACCCATGTGAATAACTGACCCTTCTCTGCATGCATTTAGCATTAGAAAACTTGAAAGTAGTAAGTGACTCTTCTACACGGAAAACAGAGTTTTATATTAGGGGTATATAGCAATTTCCTAGAAGCAGATAAAATGAATGTATGGGTTCCAACATCTGAAGCCTTAAAAAACATTAAAGCATTAAAACACACCAATCCAGATAATAGCTTCAATGGGTGTATGGATGGACAAGAGGAAAGCTGAGGAGCTGCTTTGGGCTGCCGAGATCCTTGTCTCACTGAAGCTGCATTTACTGTAGCGCAAGCTCACATCTGTTTTCCAAATAAGTTATTAAAGAGAACTCCCTGACTCACCAAAAACGCTCTTAATAGGCCAACCACTAATTGTGCTGAGTGAGCAGATTACATTGCAGCAATGAGAATACATCTTCTCTTTGGTCAAATTAGTGTGCCCATTAGGAAGGAGGGAGGGAGGGATATGGTAGTTCAATGTTGACTTTCACATCTATTCCCTTTTTATTTGCATCTTTTGCTTGATTCAGGACCATAGGATTCTTGCCCTTTTTTTAATGCAATTTTGCATATGAGCCATTATTTGCAGTCTACGTGTGTGTGCATGAGCAAGAATATCTTCCTGTGCTGTCACTGTCTCTCTCTCTGTATGTGCATGATTTCTCTTCTGCATAAAAGCCAGATAGGCACTCTCCTGTTCTTAGCAAAAGGTGTCACTGAATTTCATATTAGCTTAAACTAGTGGCTGAATAGTACCAATTGAAGAGAATATTTGTAGCTCAGAGTTGAACTGTGGAGTCCTTGGTGCTCTCTGAGCCTTGTTGTTTTCTTGAAGACGTTTCATTGCCAGGCTAGGCAACATCTTCAGTGAGAAAAGGGGGTGGGACTTGCTCTCTGTTTATATATCATGGCTTGTCCTGCTTGTGTTGGTGGAGGTGTTGTTGTCTCCTTAGGAGTTCCTTGATTGGGCTGTTACTGTTACTTGATTGGGCTGTTACTGTTACATACTTTCAACTGGGAAACTGAGCATCTTAAACCAAGCCAAATCCAAAAATGCTAGAGAATTCCTGGAAGCTTGGCACTCAGACAAAGCAGCCATCAACAGACACATAGAGGTAAACAACATTTACATACCATTCATAAGAGACAATAGAAAAGCCAAAAGACCAGAACACCTCCCTGCCAGCAATCAACACCCAGATATGCAAAGATTAACACCAGGATTAGCACCAGAGGAACAATCAAACAGCACAATATACCCTAATCAAGGAACTATTAATTCAGTCAATCAACTAAGCAGCAAACAACAGCCCAATCAAGGAACTACCAAGGAGAGAACAACACCCCCACCAACACAAGCAGGACAAGCCATGGTATATAAACAGAGAGCAAGTCCCACTCCCTTTTCGCACTGAAGATGTTGCCTAGTCTGGCAATGAAACATCTGCAAGAAAACAACAAGGCTCAGAGAGCACCAAGGACTCCACGGCTGAATAGTAGTTATGCTATTTAAAGCAGAAAAGTCTTGAATCTGCTCAACATTTCATATGCTCTAGTTCAGTTCCATTACAATTTCTTATGTCATTGCAGGATAGCTTTTTCCATTAGAATGCTGTAAGCCTTTGCATGTGAGAATGAAGCAGGCAGGCCATAAATCATTCACTTTTCTGTATCATAATAGCTGCTAGCCCTGTGTTCTGCTCCATTCCTCTGATATCTAATCAAACCCAATCAAACACACATCCTCTTGCCTAAGTGCTTTTAACCACATCCTGACCTTTGTAACAGAACGCCATGGGCTCTTGAAAGTTCCTTAAAATGCTACAGATGGTGTACGATAAGTTCCCCTTTTGGTATCCTGTTTTGAAGTTATATGTCTGAACACTCTGTCTGGAACAAGCTGAGTTATGATATTTTAGACACCACCTGCTGATATGTCATATCCTGATTGTAATTAATTACAAACCCTATAAAAGATTAGCCCTGGGTGTAGCCCAGGGTTCAGACTTTGCCAAATTATTACTCTGATCCTTGCTAGCAATAAACCTGTCTTCTCTACCTTGCTGGTCTCGCATCCTGATTGATTGGGAAGGTGAATTTTCCCGCTACATTTCTGGCGACCACGGCAGGACGCGACGGGACCCTGAGGTCCCTCTGGAGGGTCACCACGCTCGCAGGGATTCGGTAAGTCAAGGGGAATTTCCCAGGCGCCATCGGACATGTTGTTCCAAGGGACTTCCCAGTGACGCCAGCTCCCTGTGGCGCTGGCTGACGCCTTCAAGAACCACTTGCGAGGAACTGAGACCAGGCAGAACCCCAGCGCTGGAAGACGTGGAAACAAGCCCTGCAGGCGAGTATTGGGGAAGGGAGCTCCCACAGAGAATGACTCGAGACGACGGGAGGGGTTGATCACCCCCGAGGCGAACAGGGGCCAGGGGTGGCCGGCTGCGGTTCCTCGAAAAAATCCCTATTGAGTCGGGGATGTACCGGTGAGACCGAGGTGTATAAAAAGAGGGGAAAAAAAGGAAAAGGAGGGGAGGTTGCGTGTTGTGATTGCTGTGTGAATGTTCGCTGCGTTTTCCAACGGTGACCGTTGAGTGTCCGGCACCTTGGGCCAGTGAGAAGCGAGTGGAGTCTGCAGTTCCCAGTGGAGACCGTGAGTGTCCGGCTCCCTGGGTCAGGCTTGAGAGCGTGACCAGTCCCTCTGTGTTATCCCGAGAGCGAAGGACCCCTTACCTTCCTCTCAACCCCCTTCCCTTATTGTCTTGTCTAGTGCCCTGGGAGGAATATGGGTGGAGGAGGTAGTGTGCCCTCTACCCCCTTAGAATGTATGATAAAGTATTTTAAGCTTGCCTATGTTAGCAAAGACTATGGCATTAAGTGGAGCAAATTGCAGTTAAAACGCCTTTGTGAAAAGGAATGGCCGACCTTTGACCTTGGCTGGCCGACTGTGGGGACGTTTGACCCCGCCGTGGCTATCAAGGTGCATCAGAGGGTATTTGGCCATCCTGAACAGGCCCCTTACATCGATGTGTGGCTAGATCTCCTTCAGCACCCCCCTGCATGGCTTCAAAAGTGCAAGGCTGCTCACTGCCGCCTTTTGGTGTCGCGCATTTTGCCACCTAGAAAAGGGAAAAAGATGATTCCAGTCCTCCCTAGTTGTCCGGAGGAGTTGCCTCAGCCGCCCCCGTATGTCCCTTCATCAGCCAGCACCCCCTCTAATCCCCAGTCCCCTTCCCCAACGGTGGGCATGAGTGGAGCGTCCGGAAGCACTCCATGGCGACAAGCCAGGGTCGATTCAATTCTGCACGACCTTAGTGCTTTGGGAATCGCGGATTCCCCAGGACCCTCTCTTCTCCCTCCAATACCCGCAGACTGGCGCTCACCAGCCCCGGAGGTCCACACTCGGACTCCCCAGGCTATTCACCCGACCGAGAGCCCGGCAGCTAAAAAGGAAGAAGAAAAAACCCAAGACGAGGAGGAGGCAGACTTAATAGGGGCAGAGGAAGACTTAATAGGAGCGGTAGGAGGCAAAGAGGAGGATGAGGGTCCCGTGGCTCAACGCACACGGGCGAGAACACAACCTACCTTGCTGGCCCCCCTAAGACGAGTAGATCAACTGGTAGTGGGAGACGGAGGCACCATCACAGCCCAACTATTTCAGCACGTCCCCTTTACCACCTCTGACCTCCTCAATTAGAAGCTACATTACGGACCCTTTAGTGAAAAGCCAACTGAGATTGTTGACCCAATTAAGACCATCGTGGATACCCACAATCCCACTTGGCGCGACCTCCAACAATTAATGGGGACCCTCTTTAGTCCCGAGGAGCGAGAAAAGATTCGGAATGGGGCTACTAAAATTCTGAAAGCCACCATGCCATCCCATGGTTGGACGCTGGAACGATGGTTAGAAAAGAACTTTCCTTCGGTGAATAGGAACTGGGACCCCTATGATAGCGGGGACCTCAATGCCCTTAAACATTACCAGCAACTGGTTGTTCAGGCAATCCAAGAAGCAGGGAAACCAGTCACCAATATGTCAAAACCTTCCTTGGTTCTCCAGGAGCCCACTGAGAGCCCTGAAGCCTTCTATACCCGCCTGCTGGATGCCTACCTCATGTACACCCCTATTGACCCTACCCAACCTGAGAATGCCTGAATGTTGACCATGGCTTTCATTTCCCAAAGCACCCCGGACATACGATTAAAATTACAACAGCTAGATGGCGCCTTGGGGAAACCCATGAGTGAACTAATGGAAGTTGCTAGGAAGAAGTTTGCAAACCGTGATAAGGAAGAACAGCAGAGACAGGAACAGAGACAGGAACAGAGACAGGAACAGAAAATGAAAAAAAAGGCTGCGTTGCTGGCTGCTGCCATGATGGGGACCCCAGAGGGCCGACCAGGGGGAAGAAGGAGAGGAACTACTAGGAATCTAGAGCGCAACCAGTGTACCCGTTGCTGACAGGCTGGTCATTGGTCTAGCGAATGCCCGGTGGGACCAAACCAATGCACCATCTGCCTGCAAGACGGCCACTGGAGAGGCGATTGTCCACAGAGAAGTAGGGATGTGCTTCATGAAGGGAGGCGTGAGCGGTTTGCCAGAAACCATAGAGGTGGCAGAGGAGGCCGAGGAGGAACCCTATGAGGGCGGGGAAGAGAGTCGCAAAAAAAACCCCTCATTGGTCTGGCAGAAGTAGAAGAATGGGACTGAGACAGACCGGGTTCAGCCTGCCTCCCAGAACCTATGGTCAGTTTGACTATTGGAGGCAAACCCATCCCCTTCTTAGTAGATACCGGAGCCACCCACTCAGTTCTCACTCGCCCTTTGACTCAGCCCTCTCCCTCAACAATCAACATTCAGGGAGCAACAGGAAAAACTATCCAGCGTCCTTTCCTAAAGCCCTTGATTTGCCACGCGGGAGGGAAGACCATCACTCACCAGTTTGTCTACATGCCAGACTGCCCTCTCCCTTTACTGGGACGAGACCTGCTATGTAAACTGCGAGCGCAAATTTCCTTTGAAGAAGATGGCTCCATGGCTATGACTTTTGGCAAGGTCTCAATGACAGTCCCCATGGAAGAATCATGGCGAGTGATGCTCATGCAGGAGGTAGCAAAGAATGCTGGCTGGGAAGTTTTTGAGGTTCCACACCTATGGGCGGAAGATAATCCTCCCGGCCTGGCCCGCCACCAGCCCCCCCTCATAGTCGACGAAATCCCCACAAAGACCCCAGTCCGCATTCGCCAGTGCCGGTACCCAAGACACATTATGCAGGCTATCCAAGATGTGATTGATCGGTACCTGGCTTACCACATTCTGGTCCCTACTGAGTCGCCCTGGAATACCCCCATCTTGCTGATCCCAAAAGGCGATGGTCTCTTCCGCCCAGTTCAGGATTTACGCCCAGTCAATTCGGCCACGGTCACAGTCCACCCGATCGTCCCGAACCCTTATGTCATCTTGGGGTTAATCCCCCCCACGGCAACTTGGTTCTCTGTCATTGATCTCAAGGATGCCTTCTTCACCATCCCTGTGCATGCCAAAAGCCAACACCTTTTTGCTTTCGAGTGGGAGAATCCGACTACTGGCCGAAAGCAACAATACACATGGACACGACTACCCCAAGGATTCAAAAACTCCCCTACCCTTTTTGGCACTGCCCTGGGAAGGGACCTCGAAGGTTTAGACATCCCTGAGCCTGATGTTGTCTTGCAGTACGTTGACGACCTTCTCGTCACCGGACGAACACAGGCTGCCTGCTGGCAGAACACTTATGATTTACTCCACTTATTGGAGGACGAGGGATATAAGGCTTCCCGTAAGAAGGCCCAGTTAGTTTTGCAAAAGGTTCGGTACCTTGGGTATGATATTGAGCCCGGTAAACGGACTCTGGGTCATGAACGGAAGGAAGCTATCTGCCAACTCCCAACCCCTCGCACTCGTATGGACCTTCGGGGCTTCCTGGGTGCAGCTGGTTTTTTTCCATATCTGGATCCCCAATTTTAGCCTGCTTGCCAAGCCCCTTTATGAGGCTACAAAAGGCAGTGATAAGGAGCCCTTACAATGGCACAAAGAAGAGGAGCATAGCTTCCAAGCCTTGAAACATGCTTTGTTACAAGCCCCAAGCCTTGGCTTGCCTGATTTAGAAAAACCATTCCAACTCTTTGTGGACACAAAGCAGAATGTGGCGGTTGGGGTTCTGACTCAGACGTTTGACACTTGGCATCGTCCGGTCGCCTATCTCTCTAAGCAGCTGGACTCAGTGGCTTGCGGTTGGCCGGCCTGCCTCAAGGCTCTGGCCGGAACGGCATTGCTGGCCCAAGAAGCCCACAAACTGACTTTCGGCCAGAATTTGGCCATTCAGACCCCGCATGCCCTCACAGCTGTGTTGGAAACAAAGGGCCATCTATGGCTCACGAATCCTTGTATGCTCAAGTACCAAGGTCTCCTCACCCACAACCCCATGATTTCCCTCAAACAGTCAACCACTCTTAATCCAGCTACACTTTTGCCGGAGCCGGACCTCCATGCCACGCATGACTGTATCCAAACTATTGAGGAAACTTATGCTAGCCGCCCGGATATGTCTGATACCCCCCTTCAGAATCCGGACTCTACCCTTTTTACAGATGGCACTAGCTTTCTCCAGGACGGAATTCGCAGGGCTGGATATGCTGTGGTAACCTTGACGGCCGTTTGGGAAGCAAAGCCTCTCCCTCCTGGCACAAGTGCCCAATTGGCTGAGCTCCATGCCTTGACACGAGCGCTCGAATTAGCACAGGACAGGCGTGTCAACATCTACACGGATTCTAAATACGCTTTCCTCACGGTGCAAGTTCACGGGGCCCTGTATAAAGAACGTGGCCTCATCACCGCAGGAGGAAAAGATGTCAAATATGGCCCTCAAATCCTTAGGCTACTCGATAGCGTCTGGGCCGCCCAGGCAGTGGCTGTTATGCACTGCCGAGGACATCAGAAAACAGCATCAGAGATGCAATTGGGGAATGCAAAGGCTGACCTTGAGGCCCGCCGGGCTGCCATGCAACCCTTCACGGTCCACGCCCACGGCCTGGCCTTATGGACCCCGCCCGCTGACCCTCATCCTCGGTACTCCCCACAGGAGCTTCAACAAGCTGTTGAACTTGGGGCCACTCTCCAGTCTGGCTGGTGGGTCCTCCCTGACCACAGCGTTTTCGTCCCTTCCTACTTGGCATGGGATGCGGTTCAGGGAGTCCACCAGCAGCTCCATTTGGGAAAAACAGCCTTGGCAACTGCTCTGCTACGTGAAGTCTACATCGATAAGATGCACAGCATTGCTGCCAATGTTTGCTCTCGGTGCCCTACCTGTGCGGCTAACAATCCCCGTGCAGGGCCTCACCCGCCAAAGGGCCACCAGCCAAGGGGAGATTACCCGTTCGATTCACTTATGGTCGACTTCACTGACATGCCTCGCTCCAACTCTTACACTGCCATGTTAGTCATTATCTGCACCTACACTGGTTGGCCTGAGTGTATCCCAACTAGAACCAAAAAGGCAGCCGAGGTGACCAAGGCTTTGCTCCAGCTCATCCTTCCTCGGTACAGCCTACCCTCTAAAATCTCCTCCGACAATGGCCCTGAGTTTATTCATAGGGCAACTCAAACAATTGCTACTATGCTGGGAATAACCTGGCGTCTCCACTGTGCTTTTCACCCCTCCTCTGGTTCCTTTGTGGAGTGGGTCAATCGCACTATTAAGAACAAGGTAGCTAAAATTTGCCAGGAAACCCACCTTAAGTGGCCTGATGCTCTTCCAATGGCCTTACTTGCTGTCCGCTGCACCCCGTGGAAAGGTTTGGGAGTCTCCCCATTTGAACTCCTCTTTGGCAGGGTTCCCAACCTTTCCCGCCCTGCCCTTCAGAATACGGGCCAGGTGGGGGACACTATCAAACTTCAGCAGCTCCAAGCGCTTAATGTAATGGTCCACAAACTTCAGGACTATGTCCTGACCTCCCGGCCTCATCTTGTGGTCACCCCAACTCACCCCTTCTCCCCAGGTCAGGAGGTTTGGGTCAAGGATTGGCGCACTGATGCCTTGGCACCTAAATGGAAGGGGCCGTTTACTGTTGTTATGAGCTCTCCCCTTGCTGTTAAGGTAACTGGCGTCAAACCTTGGATCCACTGGTCTCGAGTCAAGGCTGCTGCGCCCTCGGCGTGGTGCGTGGATCGGCACCCGTCCCAGCCCTTGAAGCTCACCCTCCGCAGAACAACTTGAACGAGTCGGTCTCCCCTTCTGGTGGCACTCCGGAAGCTGCCCCTCTACGAACGGGAGATGGAAGCTGGGGGATAGAAGCTCCTTGCCCTTGCAGGTGTTGCACCGGAAGCCAACACCCTTCGCACGGGCCAACTGCTACTGTGTGCTACTTTATGTGTTCCTTCTGTACCCCTCCTTGGTCTGGTTACTGCCCCTGCTGCTGCCCGGCCTGTGGCATTCAATTGGTTGGTGCGCCGTCCTGTTCTGTATATGGTTGCGCCCTTGGCTATCCTCGCTGCTTGGGAGGATTTTGCCTTTCTCCAGCAGCAGCTGCCTTGCTTGATGTGTAGGCCTCATTCGTGCTCCTGTACCTCTGGCTTCCATGCCAACGAGTGTGTCTGCTTTGCCGATCATATTCCAGGAGCAGGCGCCTCGCCAGACTTCCTTGTGACCATTTGGGCCCCTGCTCCGGTGGCGGAACCCGCCCCCGACGCTTGGGCGGCTTTTGCTGCCCTACTTTTCGACCACTTACAATACATGGCCTGCGGTGGTCTTCTCCTTCTCACCGGGGTCACTGCGCTGGTGTTTTACTTTGCTTGCTAAGTCCCCGGCTTATGGGTAGTGCGCCCGGACTTTCCAGCCTGCGTGCTGTTCCCCTTCGTCTCCCAGGTGACTGTGGATGCACTGTCCGGGTGCTTGTGGTGGCCCTAGCTACCGGCCTCCGCGGGGCCCCTCAACTAAGGCCACTTGCTGACACTGTCCTGTCCTCCCGCCCCAGGGACATTGACCTCTGTACTGCCCATCCCTCGCTTTAAACCTACCTCGAAACCTCCCTCGAGGATGGAAGCGCAAGCGCACCTTCGGGCTACTGCCTGCATTCGCAGGGGCCTGATGCCGGCCGTTTGCATTGTTATCTTCCTCCTTCTCATCAGTACCATCCTTAACTCTCTCTACCTATTTAGCACTCTGCTTGGGAAAGGGGGGAATGGTGGCGAGGGTGGTGATGGGCCAGGAGAGACAACTTGCGATTGGGTAACCATAACCCCGCCCCCCGAGGCCCAGCCTGAAACTCCTCATCCAGGAGATAGCTCTCCAGGTGGGTGCTGGGACTCCCAGGCACCTGCACCAGTTCCCCTCCTGGCTCCGCCCCGAAGGCGACGAGTCACCCGTGCTGCCGCACAAAGTCCAGTTAATTGTTCGCAGTGCGTTACGTGGGCCCAGGTGGGAAACGTCAAGCACCACACCCTCCTGTATCATACCCAACGCCCACTGGACTGCACGCCTCAAGGGTCCTGTGCTACACAGGGAAAGGTGTATAAACTGTGTAAAACGAAGGAAGAAAAGATCACCTGCTACAACCCGCAGACTGAGGTTAGGTACAATGTCTCCATGTGGGCGGGCCTGGGAATGGTGTCCCCCAATGGGGTCCGCCCGACCTTGTATTACCTAAACCACACAGTAAGCCCTAAAACCTCTGCTGGCTGGAACTTGGAGTTTGATGTTTGTGAGGCCATGGATAAAATAGCTTACACCTCCTGTGGAAGCCAGGCCTGGCGGGACACATATAAGCGTAACAGCAAGTATTTATGTGCCAGAAGCCCGCCCAGGCCAGCGGACTCTCCCTCCCCTGACGACCCTTGCATTTGGTCGCCACACCCCGACCACCCTCGCTCTTTTGCCTGGGCTACCATGTGTGCAGGCTCTTTTCGAGGCTTCAATAAGTTTGGGGGATGCGTCAGCGCAGATAGTAAATGGCTACATATCTTCAATATTACTGAGTTTTGGGATAGTAACCGTATCCGTATTTACATAGCTCCGGCACATGCTCCAATGGATAGCTATGGACTAGGAATTGATGGGACAGGTTACGACCCACAAACTTTTATTACTATCATTAAGGAAGAGCTTTATGAGGGAAAAATCCAATCCACTGGATGGTCGGTTTATGACAAGATTATCCGCGTGGCCACCGACACAAAGGGTGTTGAGGTATCTGAAAAAGCCGAAAACCTTTTTGTGTCAATGGCACAGGATGTTGCCTCCACCTTGTTACTTAAAAACTGTTTTGTGTGTGGCGGAACAAGCATGGGTGCACGATGGCCTTGGGAGGCTTTAGAAATTCATCCTGAACACTTTAACAATCTCTCGTCAGCAGGAAACATCACGTGGCAAGTACTGTCTAATAGTTCCCTGAAGACCCCTTTAGTGTGGGCCCTTACCACCAATCTTGTCGGGCAACATTGCTTGTGGCGAGCAGGAGGAACTCCCGTTGGGGACTTGCAATGCCTCAGGTTCTGGAACAACTCCTGGACCGACTGGCAGAGCCCAGGGAACCTCACAGCCCCTGATCCCTTTAACTTCTCGTCTATCTCTCTAGCAAAAGACACCTTTCTGTGCACTGGTAACTGGTCCTGTTCTGGTCCCTGGCCTGCGCCTCAGGGAATGTATTGGATTTGTGGGGCACTAGCCTATGAGATGCTCCCTAAAAATTGGTCCGGTTCCTGTACCTTGGGATGGATCAAACCATCCTTTTTCCTCCTCCCGATACGCAGTCGCCAGGTTTTGGGCATGCCTATGTACCAACCCCTGGAGCATAGCCGCCTTCGCTGTTCGAACGACGGAGCTTTCTCTAACTTTCCTTGTCGCAACAATTATGACGCGGACGAGAACACATGGAACTCTGAACGTATAGTCTGCACCTATGGCCAAGCCACCTGGGTGGAGGATGGGTCATGGGGATATCGCACCCCTATTTACATGCTGAACCGGATAATCCGGCTGCAAGCTGTCCTAGACCTAGCTGGCCGCCGCATTGGTCAAGCTCTAAATCTGTTGGCGGACACCACAGATAAAATCCGCACTGCAGTCTATCAAAATCGCCTGGCCCTAGATTACCTGCTTGCTAAGGAGGGGGGAGTCTGTGGTAAGTTCAACCTCACCAACTGTTGCCTGCAGATTGGAGAGACTGGCCAGGTCGTCCACCAGCTAACCACCGAGCTACAACAGCTCACTTATAACCCTCCACAGGAGTGGAAAGGGTTTAATCTTCAAGATTGGCTGGATGGCTGGGGCCTTCCCAAACTGCCAGGGCTTAAGATGATTGTTGGCCTTGTGGGCCTCATCGCCGCAGGCTGCATCATTCTCCCTTGTATCCTTCCTATTTTTGCTCGAACTATTTCTACCTCAATCTCCCTCCTCATAGATAAACAGGCCGCAGTGAAAGCTATGGCCTTGTGGAACTACGAAATGCTCACTACCTCCCAAGAAGACAACCCATACGCTGAAATAAGTGGAACTCCACAGTAATTAGGGAATTTTGGTGGAGTTCCAAAGGGGGGAATGAAGCAGGCAGGCCATAAATCATTCACTTTTCTGTATCATAATAGCTGCTAGGCCTGTGTTCTGCTCCATTCCTCTGATATCTAATCAAACCCAATCAAACACATATCCTCTTGCCTAAGTGCTTTTAACCACATCCTGACCTTTGTAACAGAACGCCATGGGCTCTTGAAAGTTCCTTAAAATGCTACAGATGGTGTACGATAAGTTCCCCTTTTGGTATCCTGTTTTGAAGTTATATGTCTGAACACTCTGTCTGGAACAAGCTGAGTTATGATATTTTAGACACCACCTGCTGATATGTCATATCCTGATTGTAATTAATTACAAACCCTATAAAAGATTAGCCCTGGGTGTAGCCCAGGGTTCAGACTTTGCCAAATTATTACTCTGATCCTTGCTAGCAATAAACCTGTCTTCTCTACCTTGCTGGTCTCACGTTCTGATTGATTGGGAAGGTGAATTTTCCTGCTACAAGAAGAGTGGTACCCTACATTGTCAAAGATACGTGATTATGATGTTGCCAAAAATATGCCAAAAGGCAAGAAGCAGCTATGGCTCAACTTAGTCTGTAACTCAGAACTCCTAGATTGGGGCTGCAAAAATCTGGATGACCACCTGACAGCAGCAAAGAGATTCAGAAACCCTTAAGACTTTGGTCGATGAAGGTTCTCAGTCATCCAGGTGGAACAGTCTGTGGCTTGAATCATGTCATCTGGATTTCTATTTTCTCAGTAGAAACGTTTCACTCCTTATCCAAGGAGCTTCTTCAGTCTGAGTAAAGTTAGTAAGGGAATCCTTAAATATGTTTCTAGGGTGGCTGTGTGACCTTGCACCTGGGGCTAGGTCATGGTTATTTTGAGATGTTTATTTCTAAGTCCCTTTATCATCTAAAGGAGGATCGTTAAGATTACCCTGCTGCTGTTGAGCTTGCGAAATGGTCTTAATCTTCCTAGGCACAGAAGACAAAGCAGGAAGGAAGATAGGGGAAAGGTTGTGCCTGAGGCCCCCACCTCTATTCAAGGAAGGATTTTCCAAGTTGGCATAAATGGATTCCTTGACCCCTCTCTCAAACCACCTATCTTCTCTGTCTAAAATGTGAACATTAATGTCCTCAAATGAGTGTCCTTTTTCCTTTAGATGAAGATAAACTGCTGACTCTGGTCCTGTGGTGTTACTTCTCCTGTGTTGGGCCATCCTCCTGTACAAAGGTTGTTTGGTTTCTCCAATGTAGAGTTCAGAGCACTCCTCACTGCACTGGATTGCATACACTACATTGCTTTCCTTGTGTTTTGGAGTTTGATCTAAATAATACCTAAATAATAATACCTAAATATGTTTAGGTATTAGGTAAACTAAATATGTTTAGTTTCTAGGTAGCTGTGACCACACAGCTACCTAGAAACATATTTAGGATTCCCTTACTAACTTTGCTCAGACTGAAGAAGCTCCTTGGATAAGGAGCGAAACGTTTCCACTGAGAAAATAGAAATCCAGTTGACATGATTCAAGCTACAGACAATTCCACCTGGATGACTGAGAACCTTCATAGACATATTTCCTTGCTGTGTTTCCTCCTGTTCTATTTAAAGACTAGGCAGAGGAAATGGGACCAGAATATGCATCATATACTGTATGTTTGCTGATCTCTCTGTTTCCTCTTCTCTGCCTTTATTTTTTAAAACTCTGATATGTACCCAGCAACATCCAACCTGAAAAAGAGTTCTATATAAGTCAGAAGTCTGTATGGAACATTTTTTGCTTTGGTTAGATTTAGGGAAAGGTATTATTTCACTCTGATTTCACAGAAAGGTTTTTGTTACTCATCCAAATGGAACAAAATGCTTTAGATGAGATATTCATTTCAGAACTAATGGTATTGGTTCTTGAAAAGCATCTGGTTTTGTTTGTTTATTTATTTATTGGCACTGTCAGGTTTGAGTTTTGGCTACAAATGGATTTCCAATTAAAGAAAGTGTGTCTCTATCTAAAAAATCCCATATCAAATGATGATCTAAGCAGGTTGACTTTCACTATCATTTTTTTAAAGCCCTACAGTTAAGAGTAATACAATTAACCATCAGTTAAACAGCTGGCAAGGCTTTAAGAATAGAATCTGGGGGGGGGGGAACCCTATAGATATATTTATCAGTTATTTCTGTGGTACATAAGAATGCAAATAATTGAGACAGTTGGCTTTCTTCTCTCACCCCAGGGACTTATTATGTTGTAGATGCATACACACATTTAGATTAGGAGCTCAGTATCTATAGTACTCAGAAGAACGTGCAAACATCACAGCCATGTGGATAGGAATTATTTTCTTTGCTTTCCCACTTGTCCTGCCCCTTTGGCAATGTGGTTAAGATGTTCAAACATGCTCAATTGCTCCCTGAAAGGGGGGGTTCTCTGTTTATAACACAGTCCAGCATTCTCTGGTGTTATGTATCCTGGGTTTGGGCATGAGTTCAGCTTCACCTTTCCTTCTCATTTCCATGCCTCAAAAGTTATTCTTGCGACTCTCCCATGAAAATGGGGAATAGAGGAAGTGAAGGAGCCCCCTTTGAGGAATGTGCTCTCACCTGCAATATGGTGGACCAAGTCAACAATGGAGTGAAAGGATGGAGGCATGAAAAGCAGAAGAAAAGTGTCCAGGTGAATGGCTGGCCGACCATATTTTTTCCTGATAGTGAGGACACCTGGGAGCATGGATAGAGCATTGTCTGGATTTTCCATCTTGTTTATTTACAGTATTTTATTGTATTTTTGTTAACTTTGTTGTATTTGTATCTATCTACCTATCTATTATCTATATCTGCCCAGAGTCAGATCTCCTGAACTATTTCAAATATTAAAGTGTTTTGTGACATTTTGTAAATCCCTGCACTAGCCGAAAACCAAAGATAAGTTTACACTTTTTTCCTTTTCCTTTTCTGCCTGGAATCTTTAGTCCCCTCTAGTGTCCAATTTCCAAAATCATAAAGTCTCAGATTTCTGTTTTGACTTAAGATAGACAAAACAATTTGGTTCCCACAAAAAGCTGTGAATCTTATTTAATTATTTCCAAAATCTTATGGTAAAAGTCTCAATATTCCAAGTTTGTCTGGACCCTTAATTTGTTTATAACTATATAACTATATAACTATATTTATATTTATATTTATATTTATATTTATATTTATATTTATATTTATATTTATATTTATATTTATATTATTTATATTAACTGGAAATATTAAGAATGTTTTTATTTATATTTATATTTATAAATATAATTATAACTTAGTCCAGCATTCTCTGATGTTATTCTCTTAATATTTTCCATTTCTTCTGGCTCTTCCACTCCTGTATGCAGTTCTCCCCTTGGTTCACTTTCCTTTGGAATTTCATTTGGCCCCAGAGTCAGCTTCACCTGTTCAGTCTATCTCTCCTGTGACTGGTAGCTTTGACCCACTCCAGTTGCTTCTCTTATGGGAAAACAGCTCACAGCTCACACGCATGGTGATTGTGTACTGTGATTGCTGCAGATGAGAAACTGTCTCAACATTCAGTCCCCCTGCTGGCTGCTTGAAGCAGCACAGTTATGTCAGATGAGGTTTTTGTCTTCATGTTGTACCCGTACAGTATAGAAATGAGGTAAAGGAGAAAAGTCTACATGTCCTTGCACAGCCAGGGGCTTCTGCCAGGGGTGTGTGTGTCAAAAATGTTAAGATAGCAGCCACAACAATGTGATTGAAGCCTCACCCCTTTTTTACATGCATTGACAAACATAAAAAAGGATGGGGCTTCAATTATGGATGCCATCTTGACTTTTTGGACTGCCTCCCCTGTACAGAGCCATCTTAGCCTAAACTCAGGAAGCAGTTATTTTCCTGTTCCTACAGCCTGTTTGCACTCTGCTGATTTTTCCTGTCTCCTTCCTCTCCCTGCATTGTATTTGAAATTAAAATAATGCTTAATTTTGATAAATTATGAGATAAACTTGTAAGGGATATAGCGTTGGGAATAAATAGGTTGCTCCAGCGTGAAACTGAATCAGTGTGAGTTGACTCACAGAATGGTGCTTAAAGAACAGTGGGAAACTGCATGTGTGCATTGGGGGGTGTTATGACTAAATGGAAGCAGAAACTGGAGACGAAGTGAGAAAAGAAGTATATGTGAGGTCACAGTGACCCCACCTTATTCATGGCAAGGACAGTTTCACCTATCATTTATGGGGTTCCAAGTTACAAAAGAAAAGAATTAGAAACGCAGGTCCAATTCGTACGCTGCAAGGTGGCTTCTGAAAAATTACCATTCAGCCAGGTCTACCTCCTCCAGGTTGCCTTGGAAACGCCAGTGACTTGGGTCAGCTTGATCATGTTGGAGACTAAATGCAAAATCTGCTGTCTTATATAAGTATTTGTGGCTGGACTATACCACACCAACTCATGAGTGGAAGGCTGAATATCAGAACATGTTTTAAAAAATCACAAACACACCTTCTGGCAGGTCCATTCTGAGAGCAAGATTTGTAATACTCTCTGAACTACACATTTTGTTCTGTAAAATGGAGAAATACTTTCATGTGCTAAAGAAGTCATTCAGAAACACACACCCCTCTATATGCAAGAAGAGGAAGCTAACATCCCTCCAGTTTGGCTTTTGTTACTTTCCGTTCAACGATGTTCTGCCGTCATAGCCAGGGACGGTGGAATGACAAGGAACAATAGGATCAGGACAACCCAGATGATCCAGTTGGTCTTGTCTATTACTGAAGCAATGCAGAAGCAAGCAATAACAAGTTGGGGCTATCCACATTACCTTGGTAATAGAATAGTTTTGTGAGCTGGGTGGACAAGAGCAGGTTAATATGATATAAATTGAGGGCACCTCATAGTGCCACCTGCCTACAATTAAGCAAGGTGGGACTTTCTTTGTTAGATAATTTGCAGGTTGTATATTACCATGGAAATTAAAACTTGGCCAACTGTTGCAAGATACAGGATCCTTATTTTAGAAACGTGCTGGATTGGGAAACAAACCAGAGAAAGAGTAGTTCCCTCCCAGCTAAATGTGAAATACTCTTAAGTGCTTCTATGTAGAAAGTGACTTCCAGCCTTAAATGTGGGACTGAGCGCTGAGGATGCTGGCTGTCTTCTGGGAGATCTGAGCTGTGATGGATTTTGCTCATCTGTTAACAAGATCAAGCTGCTCAGTCTTAGTGTTTATACAATAGTACAAAAAAGCCTCCTTCCAACAGAAACCAAACTCTGAGACAGCACTGCATCCTTACAAGTTCTCAACACTCAGAGGAGTTTGGGGCATGAAAGATATATTCTAATTACTTTCCTCAGCCATGAGACTCATCAAGGGATTTGTTTCCTTTGGGATAAAAGACCACTGGAGATCAATGTTTAAAACTGCATTTGTAATTTGAAATATATACAATGGTATCCAGCCAACAGCACAATTCTTTAGAGCAGGATCAGCTCTCGAAAGTAATAAACGTCTCTTTGGAAATTGCCCTGCCTTCATTTCTACGGGCTTTTCTCTACTGCTGAGTTAAAGAGTTCTCTGTTCATCCTTCAGTGGGCATAAAAGTAGAATGACATGAAATCTGCAGCCACCATTGCCCGTCCCTCCCCTGCCTCTCTTGCCTCAGTGTCCAGGCACTCCAATCATCAGACTTCCCTCAAAAGTCATACTTTGTATACCTTGAGGCTACCTTGGATGGGGTCAGAAAAGGGTGAAAATACTACTTTAGCTGTAGTCAATGTTCAGATACAACCCCCCAAATGATTGCATAATCTCAATTCAAATCTCAGGCAAGCCAATTAATAATAATGTGATCCAAATCTATGCCTCTGATAAAGAGGAAGAAAAGGTTGAATAGTTCTATGGGGACTTAAAACAATACAATACCCAAAGATGTCATACTAATCATAGAGAGACTGGAAGTAAAATACCACCTAGAATAATGGGAAAAATTGGCCTTGGAATATGAAGTAAAGTAGGAGAGAGGCTGGTGCGTGATGGCTCAGTGGGTAAGACACCAGGTTTGTCGATTGGAAGATTGCAAGTTCGGAGGTTCGAATCCCTAGTCCCGTGTGACGGAGTGAGCTCCCGCACTCACCCCAGCTCTTGCCAACCTAGCAATTCGAAAGCATGCAAATGCAAGTAGATGAATAGGTACCACTTCGGTGGGTAGGTAACAGCGTTCTGCGTGCATCATGCAGCCACATGACCGTGGAAGCGTCTTCGGACAACGCTGGCTCTTCGGCTAACAAACGGAGATGAGCACTGGGTCCTAGAGTCGGACACGACTGCACAAATGTGCGGGGAGAACCTTTACCTTTACCTAGGAGAGAGGCTAATAGAGTTCTGCCAAGAAAATCCATGTTTATAGCAAATAGCTTCTTCCAACAACCCCAAAGATAACCATACACATGGATATTATCAGATAGACAACACCAAAACCAAATTGACTACATACTCTGCAAGGAAAGATGGAGAAGCTAGATTGGATGCTAACTGCAGCTCAGATCACAAACTCTTTCTGAAAAAATAACCTAAAGAAAACGAAATCATTGGACCATCAGCAATATGATTATATGGTGAAGGTAAAGAATAGATTTAATGGATTAGATTTGATAAATACAGTGCCTGAAGAACTCTGGACTGAAATTCATGATACCATTAAAGATGCAGCAAATAAAAATATCCTGAAATGCAAAAAGCAAAAGAAGATGAAATGGCTAACTGCTGATACTTTGAAAATAGATGGAGAAAGGAAGAAAGCAAAAGGGAACAGAGACAGAGGAAAATTTGCCCAACCACACATTGAGTTCCAGAAAAGAACAAGAAGAAACTTAAAGAAACAAAGCAAAGAAACTGAGGGTAACATGAGTAGGAAGGAGAAGAGATATATTTAATATGATTACAGAAATCAAGGGAAACTTTCATACAATGATGAACATGATAAAAAACATAGAAGGCAAAGATCTACTGGAGAAAGAAGATATAAAGAAGAGATGATGCTAGTGTATGGAAGAAGTGTACAGCAAAATCCCCAAAATCCCCATGATCAAGGTTTGATCACTGATCTAGAGCCAGACTTTCTGGAAAGTGAAGTGAAATAGACCCTTGAAAATACTGCCAGCAACAAAACTGTAAGAGTTGATGAAATACCAACAGGACTGTTTAAAACCTTACAGCATAGCTTTCCAAACTGTGTGTCGTGACACTTTAGTGTGTCGCAACACACAGTTTAGTGTGTCGCTAAGTGGCGGTGGGGGCGTGCATGGTGGCGCGGGGGCGCGCGGGGTGGTGGCGGTGTGTACAGCGGCGGCAGCTGTGACAACGGCAGCGGAGTGGCCTCAGCGCTTCCGCGTTTTAGCGAGGCCGCTGCCGCCACTGCCATGCACGCAGCCGCCGCCACGCGCCCCTCCGCACCACTGATGTGCACGCCCCCACCCCCCCACGCCCCCGCTGCTGCCGCCGTTGGTGTGTTGCCAAAGGCGGCACTTTGGAAAGCACTGCCTTACAGGTTGATGCAGTCACAGTGCTATTTACAGTTTGTAAGCAACTATGAAAAACTCAGTGGTGGCTAGGGGATTAGAAAAGATTGATTTATATTCGAAAACCAAAAAGGGCATATGCTATGGTCAAACGACTGAACAATAGCACTTATGCCACATGCTAGTGAGATAATAAATTTTTGCAAGCTAGACTTCAATAATACATGGAATGAGAACTCCCACATGTACAAGCTGGATTTAGAAGCAAGAACACTCGATTGAGAAAATATAATGGGTAATGGAAAAGGCAAGGGAGTTCTCAAAAGGTGTCTGGTTTAACTTTATTGATTACAAAAAAGCTTTTGATTGCAGACCATAACAAATTGTGCATAGCTGTTAAAAACCTGTGTATAATAGGCCACCTCATCTGCTTATTGAAAAATGTGTAATATGATCAGGACATACCAGTCAGAATGGAATATGGAGCAACCAAATGGATAACAATTGATTACGAAGAGCACCAGGATTGCAACTTATAGGCAGAATTTATCATGACAATTAATAAATTAGATGAACCAGCAATTGAAATTATGCCACATGCAATGCCCAGTGCAAAAAGTGTAGAAGTAGTAACAAACTTTATCTTGACTAGGCTCAAAAATACACAGGGATGGTGACTGAAACTATGAAACACAGAGACATCTGCTACTGGCGAGAAGAATTGTGATTTATCTAGACAAATAATATTTTGCCGAGTGCAGAAATATCACACTAACAAGTATGCTTTTCCCAGCTGTCACACGGCTGTGAAAAGGAAAACCATCAGAAAGGCCGAATGAAGAAAAATGGATCATCCTGGAAAAAACTGTTGAGAATACTTTGGTCCTCAAGAAGAATAAATTATTCAGTACTAGATAAAGTAAAACCAGACTGCTCAGTGGAAATACTAACAATGAAGCTAAAAGTTTAAATGTTTTGGATATTATAATCCAAAGGTAGGAGCCTTTGGCACGTGCCCCAATGCTTATAAAAATCAAGAGAGATCAAAAGAGAGCCTGACAGAAGACAAAACAGTTAGATACTACTATCACTGGTGACCCAAGCATCAGCTTATAAGAACTCCAAGATACAATTATTGACTGATACTGATGATGAAATAATGTCCATTGATCATAAAGAGTTGGAAGTGACTGGACAACTAACAACAACATCTGAGAACAACCTGTCACAGGCTGAGGCCAAGATGAAGGCAGTGTCATCGTGGCCACCTAGCAGAAAAAAGGTGCTGCCAGGGCATGTTTTACCATGGTTACAAACCCACGTGGGGAAAGCCCTATGGAATTTGCTTTCAAACCAGCTGTGGGATGTAGACTGTTTCTCCTGCTGGCTATACCCCAATCCCAGATTCTGATTTTGTTTCATTTAGATGTGTTTTGATTCGTAACGAATGTCAGCATAACCAAGACCTGCCTCCTCATGCAACAAGGACTGAACAGCCCAGAATTCTTAAGAATCTGCAGCAGAATGAACTGTCACCAGGGAGACAATGTAAGTTTTTTTTGCTGAGGCTGTAACAGATTGGGGTGAGTTCAGAGGAGGGCTACCAAGATGGTGAGGGGTCTGGAAACCAAGCCCTATGAGGAACAGATCTGAGATGTAAAACACTCTGCTGAGTTCAATATTGTTTGAGACTGAGTAAAATGCTGAATAAAATGAATGGGTTCTTGAAAGAGGAAGTAACAATAAGGACAGAGCTTGGACAATACAGTGGAATCAGCCTTGAACATTTGGGATGACTTTGTATTTGAGATAGACAGAATGGATGTTGCCTTAGGACTTTTCTGAATTTGCATCTAGCCATGGCACAAACATGCCCTAGTATCATCTTCTTTTCTGCTAGGTCCACATGACATTGCCTACATCTTGTCTCTAATCCATGAGGGAGATGGGCTTAAGTTGTCCTTAGCTGATGTTCAAGTAGCGTTTTCCCCTTTATTCTAAGGCTGTCCAAGGGTGGCCTCAAGTTGCATCAAATCTCTTAGGCTTTGTTGCCCATTACTTTGAAGGGACATGAGGTGATTACAATTACTGGAAACAGAGGCAGGAGAGGGATCAGCAATGGGACGGCCAATTTCATGCTGATATATATAATTTTCTGCTAACTCAGGGGTGGGTGGGGAGCTCTTCAACACAACAATGGAGAAAGGCCCTGAATGAAGCAATTGCTTTCAGCAACTGCTAAATAACAGTAAAGAACCATATGAATGTGATTGCCTGATATGGAGAGCTTGCACATATAGGGATAAAAATACACTTTTCATTTGAAGCATACAGTTGTGATAGTGCTTCTCCTGCCAATTTTTTGTTTGGGGTGGGATTTTTGAGCAATTAAATATTTGTACGTATGGGTCATATAGTGTCTGCACAAGTATCTTATAGTCAGGGCTGCTGCTGGCATACAAGGCACCCTTGTGCAGAATTCTACTTAGTGCCTCTCCCCCAAAACACATTTTTTTAAAAAAAAAAATATTCAAAATATTCAATTTCCTCTTTCTCAGACGGTCTCTGTCTATACAACTGTGCAATGCAGTAAGTGTGCTGTTCAGTTTTGGAATTATTTTACATTTGCAAATGGTGCCCCCCCTCCCTTCAGTGCACAATTTGCACACCAAGTTGTGGTGGCCTGCTTATAGCACATAGGTAGTGATGGAGGAATGGCATGAGATGGTTAGTATTTTAATTGTGAGGCTACCTTTGATTCTTATATGGCTATGTTTGGTAATCCCTAGTCATAATTTGAGGGAAAATGCCTAGTGCTCACAAAGAGGTTCAGTGTGCCAAACTTTTCCTTCAGGACTTTTCCTTTGCATATCCAGAATTCCAATTAAAATAAATCAAGCCAGCTAGCTAAAGTAGTTGCTTAATGCCTCCTTGAATAAGATTTGGGGGTTTATGTTAGATGTTAGGAAGAGAAAGGATGGTTGGAGACAGATCATTTGGATGATCAAAGGTAGGTCCTCCTCCTTTTCTCCTTTCTTCTCCTTGTTGCTTTCTCCTAAGCACTTATCCTCAGTTTTTTTGAGCGTGGGGGATAAGTGAAAGCCAGCTTCTGTGGGGAGATTGATCATTGCTTTGGCCAATCAAGGACAATGCTTCATCTATGATATCTAAGATCTAGCCAGCAAATGCAAAATTATCTTGGGTCTTTCAGACCTCTGAATTGCCTGCTGGGAACTATAACAGCATCTGCCCATGGTGGAAACCTGCTAGAACGTTCAACTTCCTGTTCACTTGAAACATAACACAACAAAAAAAGAGAAGGATTTCTTTCCCAGATCTGCATGTTTAACTACATAAAGATAAACCATTTGCTAGAAAGAAACTTTTCCTTTGGGACTATGCAAAGTTTTAATAAGATGATTTGATGGAATCATCCCATCAAAGCTGATCCACAGAGCTCCACAGTGATTTTACTTATTGGATCAGAGCAAAACCTTCACTTCAGTGGCTTCTCTGGCCTTTGAGTGATCTCCTGCACATGAACATAAGGCACTTGCCTTGGGGCAAAGTAACAAGTCAGATTCCCTACAAGGGCTGAGGAATATCGTGTCCCTTCCAATGCCAGAAGCTGATGCCCGGCTGATGCAGATCAAACCTACCTTCCATGTTTTCCAACTATCCTTCCTATATGTGTGTCTAGATTCCACATTCATTAACTATTCCTCCTACATAAATATACTCTGTGGATGCCTTCTGACATATATTAATCAAGCAATTCTTGATGCCCCTAGATCGGCACATGTCACACTATTGCTCCGCGAGCTACATTGGGTACCAGTTTGCTTCTGGGTGCAATTCAAGGTGTTGGTTATCACCTTTAAAGCCCTTCATGGCATGGGTCCAGGGTATCTGAGGAACCGCCTCTTCCCCATTGCATCAACCCAACCCACCCGATCATGCAGAGAGGGCATGCTACGGACCCCATCTGCAAGAGAATTCCATCTGGTGGGGTCCAGGAGGTGGGCCTTGTCTGCAGTGGCTCCCACACTCTGGAATATCCTTCCCCCAGAGATAAGACAGATCCCATCTCTGGTGGCCTTCCAGAAACACCTGAAAACCTGGTTTTGCCACCTTGCCTGGGGTAGAGAGGAAGGCAACCACTCCTGGGGATGGCTGGTGCCCTAACATGGCCCTTTAAATACACATGAGTGGTACCATAACTATTATTATCATCTGGATTTTATATTCTATTTATACTTCATATTGTATTTGGATTTGATATTTAATTATGCTTATAGTATTTTAATGTTTTTATCTTTATTGTAAACCGCCCAGAGTTCCCCCTTGGGGGGAGATGGGCGGTGGCAAAATTTAATAAATAAATAAATAAATTGCTCTTGTACACAATGATTCTCTTAGAAATATAACAGAAAGCTTTTGAGTGGTTCACAAGGCAATTGGCACTTGAAACATGTAGTACTTACTATATGTTTCTATAGTTTACTTACTATAAAAGTACTTACTTGCTATAAAAGTACGTCTAACCACATTTGAAGGTTGGGCATACTATGTGCTTAGCATGCATCCCTCAGAGTGACCTATTCACTGCTCTAATCTCCATTTAGATCTCCATTTAGATCTCCATTTATAAGATTCAGCAGTGAGGCACGGTGGGGGCTGTGGATGTTCCAGCATGGGCAACAAAAGGTATTTGGAAGCTTTCCCTGCCTCACAAGGCTGGAGATGCAAATGCCTTTTGGTTGCATCTGACTCTTCTCCTGGATTAAGTTCTGAAAGGCAAAGCAGAAGCCCACAATAGTTCCCCAGGATGGGACCCAGCAGGTAATAATAACTATCTAATGACCCTCCTTTCCTTCCCTCCCCTTGCTAAGGATAGAGAAGCAAGTCCCAAGGTGTCCTCCATGCTTTCCCTCCCTCTTAAAATTTAGCCAGCACTAATTGATTCACCAAAATAATTGTAAATAATAACTTACATCCCTTGAAATGTCCTAAGACTCCATTTTCAGCAGCCATGGAGAATGGGATTTGGGGGCATGAAGACAGATGGGCAGCAGCTGTGCTCTGGGATAGCATGCAAAGGTGACTCCAGGAGTTTGGAGTCTCACCATTTCTGGTTTTCAGCAAACCAAAATCAGTGTTAAACAGAGAGGCTATAAGTTTAGAAACAAATGATTGAAAGCTGTTTTCCTAAAAATAACAAAAATGCCGCCAGATATTTCTTTTATATAATTTGGTTCTTGTTTAATGGTGGGTGACTCTTCTTGAATCAAATCAGGAATGGGTGCTTTCAGGGATCTCGGAAAGACTTGAGGGGGAATGCTTGTTTTTTGGAGAGCAGTCTCTTGGTTTTCAATGTCAAACAGGAATGAGATAGCATAGTGTATGCGTATCTTATTTATTGGTTATCTTATGTTAGGGAGGAGCTATAGCTCAATGATAGAGCATATACTCTGCCAATAAGAAATCACAGTTCTCGTCCAGGGCATCTCTAGGTGGGTTTGATCTCCCCTCTGGGTCTCTGAACTTCTGGGGCATTGCTGCCAGTCAGTAGGTCAGGGCTGGGCAACCTATGGACCTTGAAGCCATTTTCCCCACCCCATGAGTTTCCATAATTACATTACTGAAGAGCAGCAGCATGATTACCAAAACAAGCTGAGGGTACATTTTCCTATCATGTTGTGGCAATGAACATTATAATGTAAGTCCTAAAATAAATATAACAGAGGGATTTAAAAAACTTGCAACTCTGGAAAACAACAACAAACAAATGTGTGATGTAGCTCTGGCCATTTTACATCATTGCTCAATCTCTACTGCATCTCTGTCACCTTCAAAAATTAAGGGCAACCCTTGCTGTAGGCAAGATTGTCAATAATAAATGTTGCAAACCGGGAGCAGCAAAGTTTAGACCTCCCTGGTAAACTTCCTCTTCCAAGGTTCCCCACTATAAGATCATTAAAATGGGTTGCCCTTAGTCAGGCTGTACAGCCTGGTCTGTCTTCTACCCAGGACGTCCCTTTCAGCCCAGCCCTAGGACAACTAGAAAGGAAGGTTCTTTCAAAGCCCAGAATGACAGCAATTAACAAGCCTTGTGCCATTCCTGAAACACAAAGGGTAGCTGTGTAATGTAGCTGCATCTATAGATTTAAAAGGGAGTTTATTAGAAAAAGAGAAATATGGAGAAAACAAGAGAAGGCAACAATTGCATACACAGAATTCCAAATAAAATAAATCCAGCCAGCTAGCTAAAGTAATTACTTAATGCCTCCTTGAATAAGATTTGGGGGTTTAGTAGATGTTAGGAAGAAAAAGGATGGTTGGAGACAGATCATTTGGATGATCAAAGGTAGGTCCTCCTCCTTTTCTCCTTTCTTCTCCTTGTTGCTTTCTCCTAAGCACTTATCCTCAGTTTTTTTGAGTGTGGGGGATAAGTGAAAGCCAGCTTCTGTGGAGAGATTGATCATTGCTTTGGCCAATCAAGGACAATGCTTCATCTATGATATCTAAGATCTAGCCAGCAAATGCAAAATTATCTTGGGTCTTTCAGACCTCTGAATTGCCTGCTGGGAACTATAACAGCATCTGCCCATGGTGGAAACCTGCTAGAACGTTCAACTTCCTGTTCACTTGAAACATAACACAACAAAAAAAGAGAAGGATTTCTTTCCCAGATCTGCATGCTTAACTACATAAAGATAAACCATTTGCTAGAAAGAAACATAACCAAACTCAGAATATTTTCACCAAATAAAAAAATGCTTCGAATAGAAAAGATATTCACCATATACAAAACTGCTTGATCTTTTCAGAAACATCCATTGCAGTTAAGAGTTTCAGTGAGTAGCAGTGATGAAAAAAATGGGTGTGCTAAAAAAATGTTGTAAAATCAAATTATTTTGTGCTGCAGCTGGAGGGAGGCTTTTGATTAATGAACAAGCAAGAGGGACTACCGCTTCTTCCCCATACTGTATGGCTATCGTGAAGGAGATGGAACTGCAGCCCAATTCCTACTCGAATAGATAATTGGGAAAGAAGTGTTCTGACTCTGACAGTAGTATCTTGGCCTCTGTGGCCTTGCTGATAACAACTCTTTGAGGCAGAGATTCCAAAATGGGTCTCTAGCAGGTATGATCACAGAATCTGTCTGTGGATACTGTCTTATTCACTAGTCCTGTATGAAGAGAGGACTATCGCGATCAAGGTCTAGGAAAGTTGGCGAGTGCATCTGTCAATCGGTGGCTCCCTTGTTCCTCTGGGAGCCATCCTCCATGTGTTTCTTGTCTTTTTGTCCTCTTCACCTGCCTTATAGCAGCCATTTTCTTTCTATCCCAATAAGGCCTGCTTTGAGTCACTGCAGGCTCTTAGGCAAAAGTGTTGAATGGTATCTGCTATAAAAACATAAGATGGGCTTGTGGGTGTGTCAGATCAAAAACCCACCTAAGGCAGCATTTTAATCCTACAATGCCTATTATGAGTGGAGTGAGATGGTAGTTTGAACTCCCAGTGGCAGGACCCTTTCTTGCAAGGGTTCCCCAGTATAAGATCATTAGAATAGGCTGACATCAGAGAAGCTGAACTGCTTGATATATCATAGTCCAGGGCTTTCCAAAGTGCTGCCGCTGGCGACACACCAGTGGCAGCGGCGGCGCGCGCACACGGCGACGGCGCAGGGGGGGCGTGCGGCGGTGTGGGGGGCGTGCGGCGGCGCGCGCGTGCATGGCGGCCGCCGTGCACGCACGCGCCGCTGCTTCCGGGTGGTGTGGCGACACACCACGCTGTGTGTGGCGACACACTTTTGTGTCCCGACACACAGTTTGGAAAGCTCTGTCATAGTCTGTCTGTATGGGAGTTCCTAGTCCTTCTAGCAAGGACTTCTCCCTTCATCCCAGGACTTCTCCCTTTATCCCAGAAAAAAATAGAAGGGAAGATGTTTTGGATTTCCTGCCCTAAGCCAGCAATGCAGAACTTGTGCCAATCCTGAAATGCAAGGGCCAGCTGGCTACAACTTAATCTTGCATTTGTGAACGGTTTAATGAGGAATTCCCTAGAAAACAAATTTTCTAGATGTTAAAAAAAAGATATTGGAGAAAGGGGAATACCAGAAAATCAAAAGTAAACAACAAATAGAGTTTCAACTAAGATAAGTACAGTCAGGCTTACTAGACTAGTTATTTATTGCATGCATGAATTGGAACTTAGGTTTCTGTTCATGTGCAATATTTAATGCAGAGAGAATGGCTAGAAAGAATGGCTGGACCTCCTCCTTCAGTGTTGTTAGGCAAATCCTTCTTGCTTCTCCTTTTCATCTTCTTAGCTCTTTTGATCATTAGTTTTATAGAATATGGATGATAATAGAAAGCTAGCCTATTGGGGAGACTAGCTATTGCTTTGCCCAGTCAAGTAGTATCTTTCATCTTTGATGTTGTTGTTGTTCAGTCGTTTAGTCGTGTCCGACTCTTCGTGACCCCATGGACCATAGCACGCCAGGCCTTCCTGTCCTCCACTGTCTCTCAGAGTTTACTCAAATTCATGTTCATTACATCGGTGATGCTATCTAACCATCTCATCCTCTGCCATCCCCTTCTCCTTTTACCTTCAGTCTTTCCCAGCATCAGGGTCTTTTCCAGTGAGTCCTCTCTTCGCATTAGGTGGCCAAAGTATTTGAGCTTCAGCTTCAGCATCTGTCCTTCCAATGAGCAGTCAGGGTTGATTTCCTTTAGGATTGACTGATTTGACCTCCTTGCAGTCCAAGGGACTCTTAAGAGTCTTCTCCAGCACCACAGCTCGAAAGCATCAATTCTTCGGCGCTTAGCCTTCCTTATGGTCCAACTCTCACAGCCATACATTACTACTGGAAAAACCATAGCTTTAACTATACGGACCTTTGTCGGCAAGGTGATGTCTATGCTTTTTAATATGCTGCCTAGGTTTGCAATAGCTTTTCTCCCAAGGAGCAAGCGTCTTTTAATTTCATGGCTGCAGTCACCGTCTGCGGTGATCTTGGAGCCCAAGAAAATAAAATCTGTCACTGCTTCCATTTCTTCCCCTTCTATTTGCCAGGATTCATCTTTGATACCCTGGTTTTAAATAAAAAATCAGAAATCATGTCACCTTCCTAATAACTCCTAGATAAATGATAATGATGCTGACTAGTTTTCACCTTTTATACCATAGTATAAAAAGAATTTTATGGGAGAAACCTCTTTTGGAAAACAAAGTAATTCTATCTATTCAGGCCTGTCAGCATGAGAACAACTTACCAGATGCTTTAGAGCAGAGCTTTCCAAACTGTGTGTCGGGACACGTTAGTGTGTCGGCTGCAGTTTCTGGGTGTGTCGCCACGGCTGCTGCCTCCGAGCCCTGCCAGGATTCCACACAGGTCCTAGTGCCTGCCTTGTGCCTTGCTGCCTCCAAACCTGCCCCGCCAGGATTCCATGCAGGTCCTAGTGCCTGCCTTGTGCCTCCAAACCTGCTGTGATTCCGCGCATGTCCTAGTGCCTGCCTTGTGCCCTGCTGCAAGAGTGTGTCGCGAAATGATGCATGTCTAAAAAGTGTGTCACCAACATGAAAAGTTTGGAAAGCTCTGCTTTAGAGGACCCAGTTATGTGATATGAAAAACCAGGATGTTGCCACATTTGCTAATGTAATACAGTATTTCTGGAAAGTCTACATGTAGGATATGAGAATTGTGCCCTCTCATTTGTATTCTCCAACATCATCTATTGAAAGATATATAGAGAAGATAGTCTGTTTACCTAACATGAAAATGACCTTTCTCCAGGAAAGATTAGACTGAAAAAAATCAGCCTTCACTGCACTATTTTCAGGAAAATTGAAGTGACCCTCCCATTTTAAGGTTAATTATTTTTTGGGGAAAAAAAACAACCATCTTCCTCTTGGGTAAATACAACACTTGCCACCATTCAGAGCTTTATTCTCCATGAACTTCTTTACCCCCTTTTCAAACTATCCAGGTAGTGGCCACGTTCTTGTGGCAACAAATTCTATAGTTTATCTATTGTTTTTTATGTAGCTTAAATTTTTTATCGCTTAGCTTCATTGGTTGCTCCCAAGTTCTAGTATTATAATGGAGAGACAATTTCCTCCTTTTTTACTTTCTCCACAGTGTGCACATTGTATGTCCTCCTCTTCATTTGTGAGGTAAAGTGGGAAGAAGCTCTTGCATTTAATGTTAGAATTCTGTTGGAGATTCTGGCAAATCCAGCATGCCTCATCAGCATATGGATGGTTGCTCTAGGATGCAAGCTCTCCATGCTTTTGAGGAAGCTGTTTGTGGCCACTCCCACTTCCTCCCTCTCTCTCTCCTCCTTCGACTGGGAGCAAAGCACACCGCTGTGTGCTGCTCCATCCTAGGCCAAGATGGGCCTAGGAGATTTTTCCCTCTTTCTACATGCATATCTTGCTAGCAATGAGGGGCAAGAGTTAAGAGTTTAGGGAACAGAAAGAAGAAATGCCCCTCAGGGGAGTTGGGCGCTGATAAATTTGATAAATAAATAAATAAATAAATAAATAAATAAATAAATAAATAGGAACATCATTTATCTACCAAAAATGCTGTACCTGCAATGAATAAATGTAAGGACTCTTTTTTTACTTACTTTTCATACCTGCCATGTCTAAGTGTGTGTTTCTTTATGCTAAGGTGGGCTAAAGGTGTAACCTGGATCTCTCTAATATGCTCATGGTCTCTGTTTTTAAACAATATTCTTTTTCTGTACACGAATTTAGCTGCTCTGCTCCATTTCAGTAGTTCTAACAGACTACTAAATGGACTTCAAATTCCTCTTCCTTCTCCACACCTGTCAATTTTTTAAAGAATGATTTTTAAATATGGCTTTTTTGCTCATTTGCTTTATGGAAACTTTAGCAAATAGCTTATTTTAGAGCTATTTTCAAACACAGGTTTAGTGCTTTTCTGAAAGGCTACTAAACTCATTTTAAAAGAGCCCCCCCAAAAAAAGCTGACCAGGGAACATTGTGGGGAATCTCTCCTTCTTCACTGTGCTCCCCTGAAGAATGTCTCTCAACTGTTTTTTCAAGCTGGCTACTAAGTTTTGGCAGCAAGAAGCTGACTCTTCCCCCCCAGATTTCTTATTGAATGGTTCCATTCCACAGGACTGGAGATCTGGTAAAGAAAGAGTCACCTCAACTTCACTTCTCTTGCACCCCTCCACCCCTGGAAGCCTAAGGAATCTGCTGCCACGTCTAGCAGGGGGAGAAGGAGAAGTGAGAAGAGGTGGTTTTTTACATGTCAGGCCGCTAATCACAGAGATAAGTGCCAAGCAGAGACCTGGCAGATTAAAAGAACCGGAGTCTGCCAAAGCTAGAAGGACTGTCACTAGGGTCTGAAGGAGAGGGGGCATGCCCATAGTAGTCTAAAGTGGCCAACAAGGCTGGGATCTGACCATATCAACGACCACGTAGTCAGTGAGGCATTTGTATGGCAATATTTGCATTGAGAGAAGAAGGAAGACTTCACTTTAACACCACAACAGCAAAAGATGAGTCCAAGTGACTCTGTGGTAGGCTGGAAATGAGACAAAGACAACATTTGAGAGAGAGAGCCAATTTGGTCTAGTGGTTAAGGTGCTGGGCTAGAAACCAGGGGTCTGTGAGTTCTAGTCCTGCCTTAAGCATGAAAGCCGGCTGGGTGACCTTAGGCCAGTCACTCTCTCTCAGCCCAACTCACCTCACAGGGTTGTAGTTATGCGGAAAATAGGAGGAGTATTAGGTATGTTCGCCACCTTGAGTTACTGATAAAAATAATAAAGGCGGGATAGATAGATGATAGATAGATAGATAGATAGATAGATAGATAGATAGATAGATAGATATGATAGATAGATGATAGATAGATAGATAGATAGATAGATAGATAGATAGATAGATAGATAGATATCATAAGAATATCTCCTTCCAAAATGGTTAGTGGAACATCTTTGTGCCACAGTTAATGGGACATGAGGATAAGCATTTACTCTCATAGTCAGTCCTGGCCAAAGAACATTTGCAGACTTATAAAACAAAACAACAATCTAATTAATTAGATCAACTTTACCTCTTTTGGGAGAAAAAAACATTGTCTTCAGTCTAAATTACTCCTTTTGTATCCCCTGGAGACATGGCAACAGCTATTACACTGACTAAACAGATCATATCCCTTATTTAGGAGCACTGGCAGGGGAAAATTTTTATTCTGATCCACCTCTACCTTCATTGCAGAAAGCCAAGATAGTGAATTTCAGAGCCCACATATGTCCTAGCCTATTCTAAAGAATGTTCAAACTATCGAACAGTGGCACTTATTTCACATGCCAGTAAGGTAATGCTCAAGATCTTGCAAGGTAGACTCCAGCAATTCATGGAGTGAGAATTGCCAGATGTACAAGCTGGATTTAGAAAAGGCAGAGGAACTAGAGACCAAATTGCCAATATCCACTGGATAATGGAGAAAGCCAGGGAGTTTCAGAAAAACATCTATTTCTGTTTTATTGACTATTCTAAAGCCTTTGACTGTGTGGATCATAACAAATTGTGGCAAGTTCTTGGTGGTATGGGGATACCAAGTCATCTGGTCTGCCTCCTGAGGAATCTGTATAACGACCAAGTAGCAACGGTAAGAACATGTCTATGAAGGTTCTCAGTCATCCAGGTGGAATTGTCTGTAGCTTGAATCATGTCAACTGGATTTCTATTTTCTTAGTGGAAACGTTTCGCTCCTTATCCAAGGAGCTTCTTCAGTCTGAGCAAAGTTGGTAAGGGAATCCTAAATATGTTCCTAGGTAGCTGTGTGACCTTACACCTGGGGCTAGGTCATGGTTATATTGAGATGTAATTTTTAAGTCCTTTTATCATCTAAAGGAGGGTCGTTAAAATCACCATGCTGCTGTTGAGCTTCTGAAATGGTCTTAATCTTCCTAGGCACAGAAGACAAAACGGGGAGGAAGATGGGGGAGAGTTTGTACCTGAGGCCCCCACCTCTATTCAAGGAAGGATTTTCCAAGTTGGCATAAATGGATTCCTTGACCCCTCTCTCAAACCACCTATCTTCTCTGTCTAAAATGTGAACATTAATGTCCTCAAATGAGTGTCCTTTTTCTTTTAGATGAAGATAAACTGCTGACTCTGGTCCTGTGGTGTTATTTCTCCTGTGTTGGGCCATCCTCCTGTACATAGGTTGTTTGGTTTCTCCAATGTAGAGTTCAGAGCACTCCTCACTGCACTGGATTGCATAAACTACATTGCTTTTCTTGTGTTTTGGAGTTTGATCTTTGGGGTGTACAAGCCTCTGTCTCAGTGTGTTGGTGGGTTTGAAATATACAGGTATGTGGTGTTTGCCAAATATCCGTTTTATCTTTTCAGACACGCCAGCCATGTAGGGAATGACCAGGTTCTTTCGTTTACTCTGAGTCTCAGCCCTATCTGTCGCTGTTTTAGGTCTGGTAGATTTAGATTGTTTTAGACCTAAAACAGCGACAGATAGGGCTGAGACTCAGAGTAAACGAAAGAACCTGGTCATTCCCTACATGGCTGGCATGTCTGAAAAGATAAAACGGATATTTGGCAAACACCACATACCTGTATATTTCAAACCCACCAACACAATGAGACAGAGGCTTGTACACCCCAAAGATCAAACTCCAAAACACAAGAAAAGCAATGTAGTTTATGCAATCCAGTGCAGTGAGGAGTGCTCTGAACTCTACATTGGAGAAACCAAACAACCTATGTACAGGAGGATGGCCCAACACAGGAGAAATAACACCACAGGACCAGAGTCAGCAGTTTATCTTCATCTAAAAGAAAAAGGACACTCATTTGAGGACATTAATGTTCACATTTTAGACAGAGAAGATAGGTGGTTTGAGAGAGGGGTCAAGGAATCCATTTATGCCAACTTGGAAAATCCTTCCTTGAATAGAGGTGGGGGCCTCAGGTACAAACTCTCCCCCATCTTCCTCCCCGTTTTGTCTTCTGTGCCTAGGAAGATTAAGACCATTTCAGAAGCTCAACAGCAGCATGGTGATTTTAACGACCCTCCTTTAGATGATAAAAGGACTTAAAAATTACATCTCAATATAACCATGACCTAGCCCCAGGTGTAAGGTCACACAGCTACCTAGGAACATATTTAGGATTCCCTTACCAACTTTGCTCAGACTGAAGAAGCTCCTTGGATAAGGAGCGAAACGTTTCCACTAAGAAAATAGAAAACCAGTTGACATGATTCAAGCTACAGACAACGGTAAGAACAGACCACGGAAAAATGGACTGGTTTAAGATTGGGAAAGGAGTACGGCAGGGTTGTATACTCTCACCCTACCTATTCAACCTGTATGCAGAACACATCATGCGACATGCTGGGCTTGATGAATCCAAGGCTGGAGTTAAAATCGCTGGAAGAAACATTAACAACCTCAGATATGCAGATGATACCACTTTGATGGCTGAAAGCGAGGAGGAGCTGAGGAGCCTTATGACGAAGGTGAAAGAAGAAAGTGCAAAAGCTGGGTTGCAGTTAAACCTCAAAAAAAAAAACAAGATTATGGCAACCAGCTTGATTGATAACTGGCAAATAGAGGGAGAAAAAGTGGAGGCAGTGACAGACTTTGTATTTCTAGGCGCAAAGATTACTGCAGACGCTGACTGCAGCCAGGAAATCAGAAGACGTCTACTTCTTGGGAGGAGAGCAATGACAAATCTCAATAAAATAGTTAAGAGCAGAGACATCACCCTGACAACAAAGGTCTGCATAGTCAAAGCAATGGTATTCCCCGTAGTAACCTATGGCTGCGAGAGCTGGACCATAAGGAAGGCTGAGCGAAGGAAGATAGATGCTTTTGAACTGTGGTGCTGGAGGAAAATTCTGAGAGTGCCTTGGACTGCAAGAAGATCAAACCAGTCCATACTCCAGGAACTAAAGCCAGACTGCTCGCTTGAAGGAATGATATTAAAGGCAAAACTGAAGTACTTTGGCCACATAATGAGAAGACAGGATACCCTGGAGAAGATGCTGATGCTAGGGAAAATGGAAGGCAAAAGGAAGAAGGGCTGACCAAGGGAAGATGGATGGATGGATGATATTCTGGAGGTGATGGACTCAACCTTGGGGCTGCTGGGGGTGGCGACGGCTGACAGGAAACTCTGGCATGGGCTGGTCCATGAAATCACGAACAGTCGGAAGCAACTGAATGAATAAACAACAAAATTCTCAACAGTACATACCTCTAAAGGACTAGTGGCAGCTGAAACACACTATAGGAATGAAACAATAACCACCACTACCTGGTGTAAATTGTTTCTAATGACAGGACTAGTAAACACAGGACAGAGGGTTTAAAAAACCGGGGGGTGGCAGTGGGGAGACATAGTAAACCTGTTCTTTGGCTCTTTTCATATGTACCTGGGTTATCCATTGAACCAACATCAACATATAAGGCCTGACTGATGCTTGACAGGTGCTGGTTTATAGTCTCAGACTGGCAGTAAGTTCAGAAGTTTTACCTGGTTCCTGATGGGCATTCTTAGATGGTTGGTGAGCAGTGGGATTCAATTCATGCTGGCAGGGGCTAAATAGTTTCTCATATAAAGGGAGCTTCTTACCACCTGTTTAGGGCTAGAATTCCTGCCTGACCCATTGTCTCTTCTGTTTCTCTAACCTGAAGCAGGACAAGGAGGGAAAATGTGAATTGTGATAGGAGCCCAGGTAACCAGCAGGGCTGCAGCTGAAATATTGAAGTCTGATGTCTCTGCAGGAGCAATGGACTTCTAGTGAATCATCCAGAAATGGCTGGATTTGGTGAACTATCAGTTGCTTATACTGTTCTTTAGATTCCCAGTATAAGCCTATATTAATTCATCATCAATAGGACATCTAAGATCTAGAGACAATCTTAGGAAATAAAAATGATGGGTAGTGGTAGCTCAGGGCTTTGTTTGGCAATGCACACAGCCACCCAAGAAGAATTCAGATTTAAATGGGAGGGAACTTCCTTGGGGGATGAGGGGATTAGGAGGGAGCAGCTGCATCAGTTTATCTTCAGGTAAGTGAGTGTTTTGTGATTGTCCATTCCCCATCATAGCTTTCACAATTTGAAGTGTGCCCATCAGCTCAGAAATAGTTGGCTTGTATTGGAAAACAAAACAGGGGAAATCCACTTACACATTTTAGTACTCTTGGCCTACCCAATAAAGGGCTTCAGCTTCATAGATAGTCCATTGTGCAAAGAGGCTGTCTGCCATCCAGATCATCTTTCTTAGTTTGGCAGATCCACAGTCTTTCCAAATATTGGCTGTGGGAAGCCAGGGGCATGTCGGTTTGTTTATTCCTTTGAGTGCATTCTGTGCAGAAGGTCTAATGAAGCTAGCTATTTTGAACTCCCTTGAGACAAACTTGTTGAGACTTCCTACAATATTGCTTGCTAAAATCCTGTGGCTGCAATGGGGAATGTGAGTAGGTATAAACAAAACAACAGCTTCTCAATGCAATCGTACTTTTGGAATGTACAGTGGTGGACTTTGCACCAAGGACAGCCTGCAATTCTTTGTTTAGCAACTATTTTAAAAGGGGACTATAGTCTGAATTTTTTTTAAAAAAGATGAATATGGTTGGCTCAGGCTGGGGCAGCAGTGCCTTTCATGCTTCCCTCTATTCTGCTTCTCAGTTGCTGAGTGGGAGATGGCGGCAAGACTTGGTCACTCCATTTCATTTTCTTGGCTGGGGCTCAGTTGGGCCCCCCAGTACCTGCCAGCTGCTTCTTTCTGCCATAGTGTGTTATTTACCCATTTCACAGTTTAAGGAATAGAAGTTACACTAACTTATAGATCAGAGCTTTCAAACTGTGTGTCGTGACACGTAGGTGTGTCAGCTGCAGTGTCTGGGTGTGTCGCAACTGCTGCTGCCATCCCTGCCAGGATTCCACACAGGTCCTAGTGCCTGCCTTGTGCCCTGCTGCCTCCAAACCTGCTGTGATTCCGCGCAGGTCCTAGTGCCTGCCTTGTGCCCTGCTGCCTCCAAACCTGCTGTGATTCCATGCAGGTCCTAGTGTCTGCCTTGTGCCTTGCTGCCTCCAAACCTGCTGTGATTCCATGCAGGTCCTAGTGCCTGCCTTGTGCCTCGCTGCCTCCAAACCTGCTGTGATTCCGCACAGGTCCTAGTGCCTGCCTTGTGCCTGGCTGCCTCCAAACCTGCTGTGATTCCATGCAGGTCCTAGTGTCTGCCTTGTGCCTTGCTGCCTCCAAACCTGCTGTGATTCCATGCAGGTCCTAGTGTCTGCCTTGTGCCTCGCTGCCTCCAAACCTGCTGTGATTCCATGCAGGTCCTAGTGCCTGCCTTGTGCCTCGCTGCCTCCAAACCTGCTGTGATTCCATGCAGGTCCTAGTGTCTGCCTTGTGCCTTGCTGCCTCCAAACCTGCTGTGATTCCATGCAGGTCCTAGTGCCTGCCTTGTGCCTCGCTGCCTCCAAACCTGCTGTGATTCCGCGCAGGTCCTAGTGCCTGCTTTGTGCCTGGCTGCCTCCAAACCTGCTGTGATTCCGCATAGGTCCTAGTGCCTGCCTTGTGCCCTGCTGTAAGAGTGTGTCACGAAATGATGCATGTCTAAAAAGTGTGTCACCAACATGAAAAGTTTGGAAAGCTCTGTTATAGATGCTAGTGACCCACAGACAAACTAACATTTTTGGGCAAGTTGCACGACAGAAGAAAATATTGGACAGTTTAGGCCTTTCCTCACTTGCACCTAACCATGGTAAAAACATGGCCTGAGAACATCTTGTTGTTGCTGTGTCTCTATGACACTGTCTTCATCTTGTCCCCAACTGAGTGAGACAGGCTTAAGGTGTACCAGTATTAAAGTTATGTTTTCTCCTTAAGCCTACAGCATCCAATGATAGACACAAGGTGAATAAAATCTGTTTGGCTTTCTCACCCACTGTCTTGAAAGAAGTTTGTTTGCTTGTATGTTTGATTGATATGGCCGCCCATGTCACTCCCGTGACTCTGGGCAGCTTACAAAGTTAAATTAGGTGACTGGTAGGGATTGGGAAGGGAAGAGGAAAGATAAAGGATCAGCACTGGGCACAGCAAATTTCATGCCACAGTAATTATCTGTGGACTCAAGAATGGGTGGAAAGCACTTCAACTCAGCAGTGGGGAAAGGCTCTTGGTAAACCAGGAAGCTGACTCTAATGTCATAAAACATTTTGCTCCTGTGGACATACTTTTGTCTACATAAAAAGGATCAACGGGCATCAACAAATCTGTTGCCGCATGGGGATTGAAAAGCAATGGTTTGCTTTGCACATACGTAGTCGGAAAGCAATAACAAGCAATGCAGGAAAAGGAATTTTTAAATGTTGCTGAATAACAAAAGTAGAATCAGGTGGAAAAGCCCAGGAGGTAAGACTATTAAAAGTGCTAGAGATTCTGGTTAAGAATGGCCAAGGTTTCAAACTCTGTTCACATTGAAGCAAGAACATTTGACTTGAGAGCCTCGCTCCACAAATGTCTGCCCCTTCTCCTACCCTTTGCTTTACTTTGAGACACAGGAAAATAGCAGGTGTCCCAAAGAAGAAAGTGGAGCTTCCCACTTTCATAGGAGGTATTCCAGGACTAATAGTAATGGTAGGAAGGCCTGATTCCCTTATCTCTGCATATTACTACTGCTGCCTTTTGCATTCCTTTCTAATGTACAGTAAGTTCTAAGGATAGAAGGAAGGAGGAGTGCCTGACAGCTTTTTGCAGGTGTTAGACCTGAGCAATTGCAAAAGGTCTGAGCGTCTGCAAAACAGAGCACTTGGCCAACGAATTGAATACACGTGGGGTGTCCTAGGATGGTATTTTGTGATTCAAACAGGCATTGTCTCAGGCAGAAGATGTCCAGGTTAGAGGCAACCATGGTCTTGGGACATACTGAGATATTGAGTGCCTTCAACAGAATGCAATGTAAGCCCACCTTTATAAAATGATAATGATTTTTAAAAGTTTCTTACCTATGTTAACACCAATAATTCAAAGAAAACTTCAACTCTCAGTTATGGATTGAAGGACTTGAACTCAATGATAGAGCCCATGTTTTGCCAGAAAAATCCTAGTATCCATCTATGCATCTCTGAGAGGGGCATGAGATTCCTATTCCAATAGGTTATTGTTTTTCTAATGTTTGTCCAACTTGAAGAACTGCATAAGGGATCCAACAATAGCCACTAGTACTATCTTCTGGGATTATTCAGCCAGGGAAGACCAGAGCTACTACAAAAAGGTGTCTTTAAAGTCCTACATTGGCGAAGAGCCTTCCCAGACCACCAGTCATCTTTATAATATTTGCTTAAACAAAATAGAAATATTTTTTTTTCCTTTTTCTGATTGATGCTGACATTCATAGATCATTCATCATCATTGGCGATCACTCGTAGCCGAGTAAGATTGTCTTCCAAAGGTAAAATGTTAACAGTGGATCCGTAAGTGGCTATAAAGTGGATCCGCACAACTTCCCACAATGAGGGCTAGCTTTATTGTCGTAAGCATATTTCTATTTTTATTTGTAACTTCAGGGCAAACAGAAGATTTGACAAAACAGAAAAAGAAAAGAAGCAGCATTGGGAATCCAGATGAGATGCATTCCTTCCAGCTCCCAACTTGAGGCCCATGATGCTCAACATTGTGTGTAAAATACTGGGGCTGGTAAGCACAAACAACAGGAGACATTTATCTCCTACATGAGCTACTTTGAACTTTCCAGGGACATCTTTTATGATCCAAACAGGAACCAGCAATGTTAGTGAAAAGGCAATTTTACAAGGAAGAAGCAGTTCTGAATATGACTTATGGGCTACAGAAGCAGTAGTTTTCTTTTTGGACATCAAAATTATATACTCTTGGCTAAGCCGGTCAAGTTTGGATTTGCCAATTTTCTGCTGAGGAACGTTCTTTGAAAGTAGAATGCTCAGTTCAAAAAGTTGCAAAGGGGACAGGAAGTATGAGATTTTCATATTGGTTAGAGGAATATTCTATCAGATTCCATCTCTTGCTAGTGACAACTACGTACCTATGGCTGTTGAATCTTTAAAAACAGCTCAGATTCTTGGCCTTCTATGACACGCAATTGTTCTACTCAGCTTTTCTCAGAGAGTCCTAAAGTTCAAAACTGCCATATATGAGCTCTGAAGTCAGGCCATCTAGCCAAGTATATTCTACACTGCCAGGGTCATAAGCTCTCACATTCTTTTGGATATACAGTTATTGCTCCCTTTCTGAATTTTATTTATTTATACCATTGATACATGGCATTTCTGTGTACTCAAAGTGCGCCATGTCATTTTATCTTGTATTTCTCCATCTTTCACTAAGCTTCCAGAAATAAATAAGTTTTCAACCTGTTTGGGAAGGCAGAAAAGGGTTACGGCTCTCAAAACCTCAATAAAGAAGTCATTCCAGGCCACCAAAAGAAAACTTTCTGGTAGCATATGCAGAATGAAAGTATGGAATTCTCAGTTACAGAGTATCATAAGAGCTCTCAACTTGGATGAATTTAAAAGAGGAGTAGACAGATTCATGGAGGGTAAGGATAGAGTCATAGAACTGGGAGAGCCATTTAGGTCATTGCACCCAATCCCTTGCTCAGTGGGGGGTTTAAGCATCCCAGACAGAGATTGGAAAACGAATTTTTATTACCGTGTATGATGGTCGTATTTGTGAATGGTTGCTATCTGAGGCAGTTGCTAAACGAGGACTAGGTAAAAAAAAAGGTAGGACTACCTGTGCTCAACTTATTGCAGAATAACAGTGAACTCTCCTGGGATTTGGACCATTAACAATTCTCTGGGGGTGCCAATTTCTGATGGTAGACCCAAATGAAGGAAAATATGTCTGTCAGAGCTTAATCTTAATATTTTATTCTCTCCAGTCATTGATAATATATTGCATAGTTTGAGGTTTAAAGTTCTCGAAGGCTAATTTACTGAAGTAAAAGAAATGCGTGCTTTCTTTGCTTTTTTAAAAAATGAACTTGCCTCCTGTCACCCCAGTTAAGTGAGCTTCTAAGAAGATGGAGATAGAAGAGGTAAGCACAGAAAATACATTCATTTCTGCTCTCATAAACTCAGATAAGGACAGAAGCTCAGAATAATATCACACCTCACCTTAGATCCAAGATGGAAGGTTTGTTGCTTCTTTTTTAAAAGCCTTAGATGTTTTCCACATTAGCTACAAAGGAAAAATCAGAAAAAGCCTACACTGTTTGATTTTTTAAAATAGAATGCAGGCATGCTTGTTTTTTCTGTGGGAATAAAGTCTACCAAATGTCAGACAAATAGTTCAAAGAGTTGTGTGCTACAGTAGGTACTTTCACATTTCTTAGTGGAAAATCCACAAACTCTATCCTTTTGGCAGAATTGGATGAAATGTGTAGGCATAGCTGGCTTTTCTCACTGATGGAGAAAACTGTGTTAATTTAAGAAGACGTGGGGTGGGAAAGGGTTGCGTAAGGGAATTGGTTTTAAAATGTGCTTATATTTAAAAGATCCCATCTGTGGCTTTGTGGGAAATTTGTAGTATTCCTGGTATAGGTTGTATTTGTTTTCTCCTTGCTCCATAAGAATGCTTCAAAGAATTTCTTCAGACTTACATACCTAAAGATTACATAATACATGATACTTAACTTTGAATTTTGCACATGGCTAGCAGGAGAGATACAGGGTTCACATTGTTTTCCAAGTTAAACAGAAGGTACCATATATTTTGCTTTATGAAAGCCCGTCAATGAATGCAGAAGAGATGGCTTCGGTATTCCACCTTTTTAAAAAGCAGTTTGGACAACTTTGAGTGATCTTAGGAAACTCATTCTCTGTCAATTTCTTGTCTGTCAAAATGAATGGATACTGATTTATCTAACAAGAGTGTTTTTGAGAAAATATGAACCTAAGAGTGCTTTCAGTGAAATGTCTACTATGAAACTGCCTGGCCTCATTCTCATAATTACATAGGGTGAACAGACGCCATTTTCATCAATTTGTAAACTTCCTGTTACACTGGTTCCTTCTTTTTGTTTCTTACCATAAAAGGAAAAAAGAATGAGGTAAAATATAGAATCACTGCAATGTGTCTTAGGAATGTTAGTATTAGGAGCCTTCTGTCTGGAAGCATTGAGAAAAATGTGACTTTGCCAGCTCCTGAAACCCAAGGCAAAGAAGGCTATCAACCCACATAAAAAACTAAGACATATGATGAAACATTACTGATACAACTACTGGAAAGGGATAGGGGGAAAGTTGAGCAGTCCTGTGCTTGATAGAACACTAGCCAAAAGCAACCTGCAGATTGTTCAAAAGAGTCCTTTTTCAATACCTAGGCTTTGCTTATGTAGGTTTTTATATGGGGGTCAGCTTTTTGATGCTCTCTGAGAAACTTACTGATCTGAAAACGAACAAAAGAAACCATTTATTTCCTTATCTCATTACTGTGTGAGATATTTATCCCCAAGAGTGGTGTGCTGCAGAGTCCAGAAACTGATACCTGTCCCCTTTGTTTTACAGATCATGGACAGTTTTGAAGGCATCAGTCATTTGTAGACTTTATAGTCCAGAAGAGCGGATCATAAACAGAAGGAACTGCTAATCCATGCTGCTCCAGGGCACTCCTTAGGCATTTCACTGGCATTGAGGTGGTATGATGGCATCCACCATGGCTTTTTCATTTTGTAGAACTCCCAGCTGTCAGCTGCAATGGAGAAAACAGGAACATTTGCCCCAGGTAACCTCACAATCACAGTCCCAGGTGGGGGTTAAGTGACAGTGCTTACCTGCTCTGAGTGTAGATAATGAAGCCACTTGTGGGATGCCTTGGGCCCAGGGAGTTTTGGTGCAACCAGCCCTTCAATAGATGCAAAAGTGTAGTGAAATGAGCTTTGAGGCATATGTGTAATGGTATGTGGGAATGACCTTGGGAGACTGGGCCCAGAGACACTGTCTAGGGAACAGTCAGATAATAGCATAGCTCACAGCTGGATAGTGAGCGGGGCAAGAGGCTCAGAAGAGTCCCTCCCTAATTTCTCAGGCTGTAAAAAGAGATGGAGGGAGATTTGTACTTTCAGACTTGCAAGATTCTGTTAATGTAAAGGGTAAAGGTTTTCCCCTGCACAGTCTTATCCGACTCTAGGGGGCAGTGCTCATCTCCGTATCTTAGCCAAAGAGCCAGCGTTGTCCGAAGTTGCTTCCGCGGTCATGTGGCCGGCATGATGCGCGCGGAACGCTGTTACCATCCCACTGAAGTGGTACCTATTTATCTACTTGCATCTGCATGCTTTCGAATTGCTAGGTTGGCAAGAGCTGGGGCGAGTGCGGGAGCTCACTCCGTCATGCAGGGCTAGGGTCTCGAACCGCCGACCTTCTGATCAACAAGCCTGGCATCTTAACCACTTACAATAAAGTAGAATTAGCTCATCTGGTCATGTTTCCTGTCTGGTCTACCTGGTAAGACTGACAATATGAAAGTCCAGTGGGACTCACTGTCCATCAGACTCCCAGTGACAGGGGAGAATGTTGTGTCAGTCATTGCTGCATGTGTGTTTTTCCACCGCATATTAGAGACATGATAACAGGGTGTCATGGTTTGTGGGAATGTGGGAATGGCAAATGTCTCAGAAGGGATCCTCCCTAGTTTCTTGGGCTGTAAAGGCGATGAGGGAGAAATGTACTTTTAGACCTGCAAGATTCTCTATTGTAAGGACTTGCAACTTTTGCAACTAGAATTAGTTCACCTGGGTGTGCTTCTTGTCTGGACTACCTCACGAGGCTGACACAGAAAAAGAGAATTCTCCTAGCAGAGAATCATTACCGGATGCCCAGACCAGCAGCATCTGGTGAAGGAGAATTCCTAGCAGCTATCACGGATCTATTGTTAACATGCCCTGGATCTACTCTGCACTGTAGAAGGATTCTACTACAGTGGGCTGTGAGTAAAGGGTCTTTCTAAAATTGTCATGGCAATGGCCGCTTAGTCTATGAGAGTATATGAGCATAAAATGAAGATTAACCACTAAGTTCTACTTGTCACACCTAATTCTGCTTTCATCAGACAGAAAGAAAACAGCACCAGGCAATGAAGCTCTCTGCATCTTAGCTCTGATTGTTTTTTTTTTCTGGGCAGATCAGCATGCTTCTAAGGAAAGTGCTGGGTTACCATCAATCTCTATTTTTGCTTTCTATGACTGTTTAGTATGGGAACCATGTTAGTACAGAAAAGTTGTTGGAAAAAGAGATGGCACTGGAGGCCTGCACTTAGTTAGCTTCCTTTTTTTCTAATTAAAAGAGTCTTAAATCATCAAGGCATATGTTAGGATTTCTCTCTCAGAAATGTTTTTATTTATTTTTTGCAGGTCCAGGAACTGGATTGTGGAGTTGCCTATGGCCATTTATCTACAAGGCTGTAGCATAAAGCCATGTCCTTCTTAGGAAACACTGAGTATTTTGCCCAGCAGTGACTGACAAGGAAACATGCTACTTTTAACCAGGGTTGTAACTGTGCTGCTTTGCTCAATCAGATTGGTCAAGGCATTTCTTTCAGGAAGGGCGCCAGTCAAGGCAGATCACCTCTACCTTAATGCTTCTAACCACTGAGATGAAGCCTGCTGCTTTGCACACCTTTATACTGGTGTGCTGGGAACACTTGGATCTGGTTGTGTGCATCCCATGGATCTCTATAACCCTGCTCGAGGAACTGGTAATATTGGAATGGATGGCATCTCTGAATTACTGGGCTTCAAGTCTTTCTTGGAAGCCCTAAATATCACTGTCACAGGCACACAAAGAAAAACAGGAACATTATCTGATATAGTCTCTGATGCTTTCCTTCAACATCCTTTTCCCAAACCCTGTGATTGGAATTGAAAAGGAGAGTCCTGATATGTTTATTATTTGGTTGGAAGCTATAGCTGTTGGTCACAATCTTACATGAAATGAAGGGCACCTATCAAGCTCAGCTGGTGTGACAAAGTGGTTTGGCAGAACTGAAAAAAGAAACTCATGTGACATCATCCCAGGAATGCAGAGAAAAGATACTGTCCTTGGGGATGAACTCCAATGCTATGGCAAGGTTTCCAAGAAATTGTGAGGGAGGGGAGGAGGAGAAGTGGGGGATCAAGAGTTCTGGGGTTTGCTAGAGGATCCCCCCAAAGTCCTTCCTATTTGAACTTCATGGGGCAACAGCTGATGTGCCAGAGTTCTGAAAATGAGCTGCAGCTCACAAAAGCTTATGCCTTTTAATAAAATGTACTAGCCGGAAATGATGCTACCAGACTCCTGACTTTTTGGTAGGAAGTGGTGGATTTTCTACATTGTAGACAGAGTGATGTGGTCTATCTGCAGTGCTGGCAATTCTACTATTGGGTGGGATCCCACCGTCAGCTGGGTCTTCCAGGATGACATTTCTCTGTTTCAGCATATGATTATCCTGAGCCGCCCAAAGAGTTACACATGGTAAATTCTTCAAATTGCTCTTCATGGCTTTTACCTTGTTCATATGTGCTTGTAGATATGGTGGAAGTCCTACTCCATCACAGTTTCTGTAATCTAGGTCATGACAGCACCATGTTTATTGCCTCCTATACCTCTTCACTCTGAGAGGCTGACAAAATTCACATTGTTCCAGGTCTTCCCCTGTTTCTTTTGTGCCATGGATAGGATGGAGTCTTGTCAAGACATTATCTGAGTAGAATGGGTATTCCAATCTGACAGGTTGCCTTATATTGATGGGAACCAGGGGATGGGTGGAGTCCCTCTGTAGCCTGCTGTCTTCTCCAGAATGGCTGGTAATTTGGGGGGATCTGGGTTTTGGTGCTGACATTTTGATGGATTTGAGACGTCTCTGGTGCTCTGACTCTGAGGCCTGGAGGGAGGAGAGGGTTGTTTGTGGCTGTACTGTGCTTCCTTCTGGTTGACTGGAACTGTGTAGCTGATTGGTTTAATTTAACTCTGTGATTGATGTTAGCATTAAATATAACCCTGCCTGGGTCAATGAAACCCTTTTGGATTCTTCAGATACCCTCCCTCAGGGTATCTGAGGGACCGTCTCATCCCCATAACTTCAAACCGTCCCACTCGATTATGCAGAGAGGGCATGCTTCGGACCCTGTCAGTAAGGGAGTTTCGCTTGGTGGGGTCCAGAAGGCGGGCCTTCTCGGCAGTGGCACCTGCCCTTTGGAACCTCACCCGGAGGTGAGGCAGGCCGGAAGAACTTAAAGACCTGGTTTTGCCGCCTCGCGTGGGATGGGAACAGGAATAATTCCTCATGGGGATGGCTGGTGCCATAGAGCCCTTTTAAAGATCATGGTATTGCCTTTTGGATTTTATATTTAACTTATAATAATAATGATTATATATTGTATTTTTATATCTATTTATAGCTTAATTTTAATTTTTGTGTTTGTAAACCGCCCAGAGTCCCCTTTGGGGGAGATGGTGCGGTGATAAAAGTCAAAATATAAATAAATATAAATAAATAAATTCTTCCTAGATACCTTAATTAGGTATATCATATATGGGCTGCAGAAATTGGAATGACCACTGGACAGCAGCGGAGATACTATCCAGTGGTCCAGTGGGAGATTCGTACTGTTCCCACCCTTTGAATTTCACAAACTGCTAAAGACCTCATTGTTCTCCCAGGCCTTGGGTTAAGATGGTGGTTGAGCCCCTTTGCTTTGCTTTTCTCTTTGGTCTTTTTGGTTCTGTCTTCCAATCAGTCATCTTTTTTTTGATATACTTTGTTTTCTTTTACTTTTTTATTTGTAAGCTGCCCTGTTGTGGAGCCAAGTAGCCTCAAAATTGAATGAATATAAATATAAATATAAATATAAATATAAATATAAATATAAATATAAATATAAATATAAATATAAATATAAATAATATAAATATAAATATTTGTTGTTTATTCGTTCAGTCGCTTCTGACTCTTCGTGACTTCATGGACCAGCCCACGCCAGAGCTTCCTGTCGGCCGTCACCATCCCCAGCTCCCCCATGGTTGAGTCTGTCACCTCCAGAATATCATCCATCCATCTTGCCCTTGGTCGGCCCCTCTTCCTTTTGCCTTCCACTTTCCCTAGCATCAGCTTCTTCTCCAGGGTATCCTGTCTTCTCATTATATGGCCAAAGTACTTCAGTTTTGCCTTTAAGATCATTCCCTCAAGTGAGCAGTCTGGCTTTATTTCCTGGAGTATGGACTGGTTTGATCTTCTTGCGGTCCAAGGCACTCTCAGAATTTTCCTCCAACACCACAGTTCAAAAGCATCTATCTTCCTTCGCTCAGCCTTCCTTATGGTCCAGCTCTCACAGCCGTAGGTTACTACAGGGAATAACATTGCTTTAACTATGCGGACCTTTGTTGTCAGTGTGATGTCTCTGCTCTTAACTATTTTATCAAGATTTGCCATTGCTCTCCTCCCAAGAAGTAGACGTCTTCTGATTTCCTGGCTGCAGTCAGCATCTGCAGTAATCTTTGCGCCTAGAAATACAAAGTCTGTCACTGCCTCCACTTTTTCTCCCTCTATTTGCCAGTCTTCAATCAAGCTGGTTGCCATAATCTTGGTTTTTTTGAGGTTTAACTGCAACCCAGCTTTTGCACTTTCTTCTTTCACCTTCGTCATAAGGCTCCTCAACTCCTCCTCGCTTTCAGCCATCAAAGTGGTATCATCTGCATATCTAAGATTGTTAATGTTTCTTCCAGCGATTTTAACTCCAGCCTTGGATTCCTCAAGCCCAGCACGTCGCATGATGTGTTCTGCGTACAGGTTGAATAGTTAGGGTGAGAGTATACAGCCCTGCCGTACTCCTTTCCCAATCTTAAACCAGTCCATTGTTCCGTGCTCTGTTCTTACTGTTGCTACTTGGTCGTTATACAGCTTCCTCAGGAGGCAGACAAGATGACTTGGTATCCCCATACCACCAAGAACTTGCCACAATTTGTTATGATCCACACAGTCAAAGGCTTTAGAATAGTCAATAAAACAAAAATAGATGTTTTTCTGAAACTCCCTGGCTTTCTCCATTATCCAGCGGATATTGGCAATTTGGTCTCTAGTTCCTCTGCCTTTTCTAAACCCAGCTTGTACATCTGGCAATTCTCGCTCCATGAATTGCTGGAGTCTACCTTGCAAGATCTTGAGCATTACCTTACTGGCATGTGAAATAAGTGCCACTGTTCGATAGTTTGAACATTCTTTAGTGCTTCCCTTTTTTGGTATGGGGATATAAGTTGATTTTTTCCAATCTGATGGCCATTCTTGTGTTTTCCAAATTTGCTGGCATATGGCATGCATCACCTTGACAGCATCATCTTGCAAGATTTTAAACAGTTCAGCTGGGATACCGTCGTCTCCTGCTGCCTTGTTATTAGCAATGCTTCTTAAGGCCCATTCAACCTCACTCTTCAGGATGTCTGGCTCTAACTCACTGACCACACCGTCAAAGCTATCTCCAATATTATTATCCTTCCTATACAGATCTTCTGTATATTCTTGCCACCTTTTCTTGATCTCTTCTGTTTCTGTTAGGTCCTTACCATCTTTGTTTTTGATCATACCCATTTTTGCCTGGAATTTACCTCCGATGTTTCTAATTTTCTGGAAGAGGTCTCTTGTCCTTCCTATTCTATTGTCTTCTTCGACTTCCGCACATTGCTTGTTTAAAAATAATTCCTTATCTCTTCTGGCTAACCTCTGGAATTTTGCATTTAATTGGGCATATCTCCCCCTATCACTGTTGCCTTTTGCTTTCCTTCTTTCTTGGGCTACTTCCAGTGTCTCAGCAGACAGCCATCTTGCCTTCTTGGTTTTCTTTTTCTTTGGGACGTTTTTTGTTGCCGCCTCCTGAACAATCTTGCGAACTTCTGTCCATAGTTCTTCCGGGACCCTATCTACTAAATCTACTCCCTTAAATCTATTCTTCACCTCCACTGCATACTCCTTAGGAATATTAGTGAGCTCATATCTAACTGATCTGTGGGTCTTCCCTATTCTCTTTAGTCTGATTCTAAATTTTGCAATAAGAAGTTCGTGATCTGAACTACAGTCAGCTCCAGGTCTTGTTTTTACCGACTGTATAGATGTCCGCCACCTTTGGCTGCAAAGGATGTAGTCAATCTGATTTCGGTGTCGACCATCTGGTGAAGACCATGTATAAAGTCGTCTTTCAGGTTGTTGGAAGAGAGTGTTTGTTATGCACAGTGAGTTGTCTTGGCAAAATTCTATCAGCCTATGTCCTGCTTCATTTTGTTCTCCCAGACCATGCTTGCCTGTAATTCCAGGTGTCGTCTGACTACCCACCTTAGCATTCCAGTCTCCTGTAATGAAAATAACATCTCTTTTTGGTGTATTATCCAGTAGGTGCTGCAGATCCTCATAGAACTGATCTACTTCTGCTTCTTCAGCATCTGTGGTTGGGGCGTATATTTGGATCACTGTGATGTTAAATGGCTTACCCTGAATTCGAATTGAGATCATTCTATCGTTTTTTGGATTGTATCCAAGTACTGCTTTAGCCACTTTATTATTAATTATGAAGGCTACTCCATTTCTTCTGTGGTCCTCTTGTCCACAGTAGTAGATCTGGTGGTCATCTGATGTGAAGTGGCCCATTCCAGTCCATTTCAGTTCACTGACACCTAAAATGTCTATATTTAATCTTGACATCTCACCAATAACCACATCCAATTTGCCCTGGCTCATAGATCTTACATTCCAGGTTCCTATGGTGTGTTGATCTTTAGAACATCAGATTCGTCGTTCACCACCAGCACCGTCGGCCGCTAGCCGTCCTTTCGGCTTTGAGCTAGCTGCGTCATCACGTCTGGGGCTAGTTGAACGTATCCTCTGTTCCTCCCCAGTAGCATTTTGACCATCTTCCGACCTGGGAGTCCCATCTTCCGATGGTATACCGACATATCTCTGGTTGTACTGATCCATTTAGTTTTCACGGCAAGAATACTGGGGTGGGTTGCCATTACCTTCCCCAGGGATCGTATTTAGTCTGACCTCTCTGCCACGACCTTCCCGTCTTGGGTGTCCCTTCACGGTTTAGCTCATGGTTTCATTGAGGTGCTCAAGCTCCAGCACCACGACAAGGTAACGATCTCCTTTGCTGGAGAAATATAAATATAAATATAAATAATATAAATATAAATATAAATATAAATATAAATATAAATATAAATATAAATATAAATATAAATATAAATATAAATAATATAAATATAAATATAAATATAAATATAAATATAAATAAATAAAAATAAAAATAAAAATAATAAAAATAAAGTAAGATAATAAAATAAAATAAAATAAAATAAAATAAAATAAATAAAATAAAATAAAATAAAATAAAATAAAATAAAATAAAATAAAATAAAATAAAATAAAATAAAATAATAAAATAAAAATAAATAAATAAATTAAATAAAAATAAAAATAATAATAAAAAATAAATAAAAATAAAAATAAAAATAAAAATAAAAATAAAAATAAAAATAAAAATAAAAATAAAAATAAAAATAAAAATAAAAATACAGAAACCTCATATTCTTTGCTGGTATCTAGTGGTTGTCCAGATTTTTACAATCCAGACATGGTGTGCCTACCCTACTCCCAACCAAGGCTAAAATGCTTTTATTTTAGGAGTTTATCTGAATCACACAAGAAACACTGTATCTTATTTTCCAGTGGAGAGGAGCAAAAGGGTTGGAGAACACACTGCCCTCTGGTAGGCTTTAATAGGTAAGCAATTATCTAAGTAGAAAACGGAATGAGTAAGAAGAAAGGACTAATGGTTGTACCAAACGCATGAGTTACATTTGGCTCTTTTCTTGATAATTGCCTTTGTAAAGAAACGATAGGCTGCTTGCAGGTCCACTAATCCTAATTTATAAGGAATTTGTATTCTAACATGCCTGAATCCAGATTTTTTAAAGATGTGTCTCAGAAAGTCATGAGCATGCCCAGGCAAAATCCTTTTTCTGCCATGTCTTCAGGATATTGCCCAGGGTCCCCTTGTGGGGGGAGATGGGTGGTGATATAAGTTGGAAATAAATAAATAAATAAAAAATATTGCCCTCATCTCCTTTACCATATCTGAAGCAGCTTAGAATCATCCTTAGCTGGATCTGTCCTCCAGCATAATTCTGCTCTGGGCAGTGGGAGGGTCTCATTCACTCTGAACAGCAGAGGAAGGTGAAATTAACAAGAGTTTGGCCTACAAAGCACCAGGCTACTGCTTGGATTCTTGGTTTTTTTTTAATGACTGCCTTGGATGAAGAGGACAGGTACTAGCAATTTCATTTCTTTGGGTGTGCGTGTGAGTGTGCATGTGCGTGTGTGCGTTTATGCATCTATCTGTGTATGGGAGTTTTGCTTTTCCAGGAACATCTCTTTCCTCCTCTACAAGCAACTTTCAGCATTCTGGAATTTCTCTGTGGGCATTATTTGGAATGTCTTTCCCTTTCTCCAGCCATAGCAGCAACAAGGTACAGCTACTGGAAAAAAGCACTTTGCAGCAAAATTACTGGCTTGCTATCCCTTCACCCAAAACTGAAGTACTTTGGCCACATAATGAGAAGACAGGATACCCTGGAGAAGAAGCTGATGCTAGGGAAAGTGGAAGGCCAAAGGAAGAGGGGCCGACCAAGGGCAAGATGGATGGATGATATTCTGGAGGTGACAGACTCAACCATGGGGGAGCTGGGGATGGTGACGGCCGACAGGAAGCTCTGTCGTGGGCTGGTCCATGAAGTCACGAAGAGTCGGAAGCGACTGAACGAATAAACAACAAACATCCCTTCACCATCACAGCTAACAATTGGCATTTAAATAAAACAGTGGAATGATAGGTTGATGGCTTTGCAGCAACCCCTTTATAATAACCAATCAGTTGTTTTTGTTTTTGCAAACTGCCAGACACATGTATGCCATATGTTTTGGAGCATGGATGGGGAAAGGTGGGCTAACTGTTTAGTTTTATGTGGAGTCAGGGGACAGGGTGAAGGGATTTTTATTGTTCCAGGGCCTGCCTTAGTTTGAATAGAAGCACTGTGGCTTTTTTGCACTCTCCCATTGGTCAGCTGGAGGAAAAGCAGTAATGGGCTCACGATGTAGATGATTGCACTGATAGCTTCAGATGGGTCTGGAGGGACCTGGGGATAGAAAGTGCGATCATTTCCCTTGATGACCAAATGCTTAACTCCCGTGGATTGCACTGCACCGCTCATAAGTCACTAAAGCAGAAAACAGGTAAGAGTCCACAAAACAAAAGCGAAGAGTTTTGTTTGTTTTCAGTGGGGGAGATTGCATTCAAACTACTAGATTCATTTGCTTTTCAAGTTACATTTAATATCATTTTTGTAAATTTGCTTTTTGCTCAACAGAAGTTGGACATGCTTGCTGGGATACATTGCTTTGATTATATTCAAATTCTGGGCAACCCACAATTCCACTGCAGTGATGTATTCTATGGGAATGATTCTCTACCCAAGTCCGCCAGCAACTGTTCTTTCATTAGAAAGTCATGTATGATTGTAATGGTTCACAGGCAGTACAGCACTTTTGCATGAGCTCTTGAAACATAAAGGGATGAATCGAATTTACCCTACAGTTGTTGTTGTTTATTCGTTCAGTCGTTTCCGACTCTTCGTGACTTCATGGACCAGTCCACGCCAGAGCTTTCTGTCGGCCGTCACCATCCCCAGCTCCCCAATGGTTGAGTCCGTCACCTCCAGAATACCATCCATCCATCTTGCCCTTGGTCGGCCCTTCTTCCTTTTGCCTTCCACTTTCCCTAGCATCAGCTTCTTCTCCAGGGTATCCTGTCTTCTCATTATGTGGCCAAAGTACTTCAGTTTTGCCTTTAATATCATTCCCTCAAGTGAGCAGTCTGGCTTTATTTCCTGGAGTATGGACTGGTTTGATCTTCTTGCAGTCCAAGGCACTCTCAGAATTTTCCTCCAACACCACAGTTCAAAAGCATCTATCTTCCTTTGCTCAGCCTTCCTTATGGTCCAGCTCTCGCATCCATAGGTTACTACAGGGAATACCATTGCTTTAACTATGCGGACCTTTGTTGTCAGTGTGATGTCTCTGCTCTTAACTATTTTATCAAGATTTGCCATTGCTCTCCTCCCAAGAAGTAGACGTCTTCTGATTTCCTGGCTGCAGTCAGCGTCTGCAGTAATCTTTGCGCCTAGAAATACAAAGTCTGTCACTGCCTCCACTTTTTCTCCCTCTATTTGCCAGTCATCAATCAAGCTCGTTGCCATAATCTTGGTTTTTTTGAGGTTTAACTGCAACCCAGCTTTTGCACTTTCTTCTTTCACCTTCGTCATAAGGCTCCTCAACTCCTCCTCGCTTTCAGCCATCAAAGTGGTATCATCTGCATATCTGAGATTGTTAATGTTTCTTCCAGCGATTTTAACTCCAGCCTTGGATTCCTCAAGCCCAGCACGTCGCATGATGTGTTCTGCGTACAGGTTGAATAGGTAGGGTGAGAGTATACAACCCTGCCGTACTCCTTTCCCAATCTTAAACCAGTCCGTTGTTCCGTGCTCTGTTCTTACCGTTGCTACTTGGTCGTTATACAGATTCCTCAGGAGGCAGACAAGATGACGTGGTATCCCCATACCACCAAGAACTTGCCACAATTTGTTATGATCCACACAGTCAAAGGCTTTAGAATAGTCAATAAAACAGAAATAGATGTTTTTCTGAAATTCCCTGGCTTTCTCCATTATCCAGCGGATATTGGCAATTTGGTCTCTAGTTCCTCTGCCTTTTCTAAACCCAGCTTGTACATCTGGCAATTCTCGCTCCATGAATTGCTGGAGTCTACCTTGCAAGATCTTGAGCATTACCTTACTGGCATGTGAAATAAGTGCCACTGTTCGATAGTTTGAACATTCTTTAGTGCTTCCCTTTTTTGGTATGGGGATATAAGTTGATTTTTTCCAATCTGATGGCCATTCTTGTGTTTTCCAAATTTGCTGGCATATGGCATGCATCACCTTGACAGCATCATCTTGCAAGATTTTAAGCAGTTCAGCTGGGATACCGTCGTCTCCTGCTGCCTTGTTATTAGCAATGCTTCTTAAGGCCCATTCAACCTCACTCTTCAGGATGTATGGCTCTAACTCACTGACCACACCGTCAAAGCTATCTGCAATATTATTATCCTTCCTATACAGATCTTCCGTATATTCTTGCCACCTTTTCTTGATCTCTTCTGCTTCTGTTAGGTCCTTACCATCTTTGTTTTTGATCATACCCATTTTTGCCTGGAATTTACCTCCGATGTTTCTAATTTTCTGGAAGAGGTCTCTTGTCCTTCCTATCCTATTGTCTTCTTCCACTTCCGCACATTGCTTGTTTAAAAATAATTCCTTATCTCTTCTGGCTAACCTCTGGAATTTTGCATTTAATTGGGCATATCTCCCCCTATCACTGTTGCCTTTTGCTTTCCTTCTTTCTTGGGCTACTTCCAGTGTTTCAGAAGACAGCCATCTTGCCTTCTTGGTTTTCTTTTTCTTTGGGACGTTTTTTGTTGCTGCCTCCTGAACAATGTTGCGAACTTCTGTCCATAGTTCTTCTGGGACCCTATCTACTAAATCTAGTCCCTTAAATCTATTCTTCACCTCCACTGCATATTCCTTAGGAATATTAGTGAGCTCATATCTAACTGATCTGTGGGTCTTCCCTATTCTCTTTAGTCTGATTCTAAATTTTGCAATAAGAAGTTCGTGATCTGAACTACAGTCAGCTCCAGGTCTTGTTTTTATCAACTGTATAGATGTCCGCCACCTTTGGCTGCAAAGGATGTAGTCAATCTGATTTCGGTGTCGACCATCTGGTGAAGTCCATGTATAAAGTCGTCTTTTAGGTTGTTGGAAGAGAGTGTTTGTTATGCACAGTGAGTTGTCTTGGCAAAATTCTATCAGCCTATGTCCTGCTTCATTTTGTTCTCCCAGACCATGCTTGCCTGTAATTCCAGGTGTCGTCTGACTACCCACCTTAGCATTCCAGTCTCCTGTAATGAAAATAACATCTCTTTTTGGTGTATTATCCAGTAGGTGCTGCAGATCCTCATAGAACTGATCTACTTCTGCTTCTTCAGCATCTGTGGTTGGGGCGTATATTTGGATCACTGTGATGTTAAATGGCTTACCCTGAATTCGAATTGAGATCATTCTATCGTTTTTTGGATTGTATCCAAGCACTGCTTTAGCCACTTTATTATTAATTATGAAGGCTACTCCATTTCTTCTGTGGTCCTCTTGTCCACAGTAGTAGATCTGGTGGTCATCTGATGTGAAGTGGCCCATCCCAGTCCATTTCAGTTCACTGACACCTAAAATGTCTATATTTAATCTTGACATCTCACCAATAACCACATCCAATTTGCCCTGGCTCATAGATCTTACATTCCAGGTTCCTATGGTGTGTTGATCTTTAGAACATCGGATTCGTCGTTCACCACCAGCACCGTCGGCCGCTAGCCGTCCTTTCGGCTTTGAGCTAGCTGCGTCATCACATCTGGGGCTAGTTGAACGTATCCTCTGTTCCTCCCCAGTAGCATTTTGACCATCTTCCGACCTGGGAGTCCCATCTTCCGATGGTATACCGACATATCTTTGGTTGTACTGATCCATTTAGTTTTCATGGCAAGAATACTGGGGTGGGTTGCCATTACCTTCCCCAGGGATCGTATTTAGTCTGACCTCTCTGCCACGACCTTCCCGTCTTGGGTGTCCCTTCACGGTTTAGCTCATGGTTTCATTGAGGTGCTCAAGCTCCAGCACCACAACAAGGTAACGATCTCCTTTGCTGGAGTACCCTACAGTATTTTTGTCTAAATACTGAGTAGTCAATTTTTAAGCATTTCTTTGGGCTTTTAGCAGCAGTTAAAAGAAAAGGCCAGAGGCATGGCCACAATGGTGAATACTCCATCCCATCCAAATGTTTAAGCAAATCAAATGTATAGTTTTCTGCAAATTTGCTTTCTCAAAATCCAAAAAAGTAGCAGGTATTCATTTGCTGTTATATAAAAATCGTCCTTTAAAATCAGTTGTAATATTTTTGTGGCAATTTATTTGTCAAGACCTATCAGATTTATTCACAGGTTATTTAAATCCCTTTCTTTTCTTTTTTCTCGACCATGGAAGGTTACTTCAGAAAACTCATTTGGGAAGACAATTAGCTGCTGATTTCCCTTCTTTGCTGACTTTGTGCTTCTGAGTTGATTATTAGCCAGATATATGAAGACAAGTAGCACCTTCTAATCTTCCTGTAAGGTAATGTATAGTGCTCCTGGGCTAGATGAAGTATTCATGGAGCTGCTGTTTGACCTTAAGAAAGAAAAAGATAGATGAAGGAAGAAGAAAAAAGAGCACATTCGCTTGATAAAATCTGACCCTGATATATATTACTTTAGCTGCTAAACTCTATAGCAGCGGTCCCCAACCTTTTTCGCACCAGGGACTGGTCGTGGAAGACAATTTTTCCACGGACCGGGGGTGGGGTGGGGTTTGCAGGCGGGAGCCAATCACGCACACTGGGGGCGGAGTTTGCAGGCAAGAGCCAATTGCGTGCACCGGGGGGCGGGATTTGCAGGTGGAAGCCAATCGTGTGCACCGGGGGGTGGGGTTTGCAGGTGGGAGCCCCGCGGCCCACTTCCTAACAGGCCGCAGTCCACTAGTGGGCCGCAGCCCACAGGTTGGGGACCCCTGCTCTATAGAACACGTGGGCAATTGGTAGTCGTGATTTCAAACTTTGTATTTAATTCCATGAATACTGATGTTGGGATTTCACAGAGAGATACTTAGCTCTAACAAGATAGTCTGAACTCATCATCAGTTGTGATTTTTGGAGATTCCACAGATTACATCCCCCTGTAATCAATGGAAATAATCAAGAAATACTCCTTAATAATGTCCAGTTGGTTTTGACACTTCATTTAGCACAGGAAGAAGATCCAAAAGGCAGATTAAAAGATTGGGGGCAGAGGGTTACTGCTATGATGGACTGACAGAAAAGTATTATTTCAGAAATGTATTATACAGTATAACCAATGTTATCTCTTTCTGGAAAAACAAGTCTTTAAATACAATAGATTTTAGAGTAGATGTATGCACCTATTATCCCCATGTAATGGGGGACATACCACTTGGAATAAGAAGGGATTCAGCATATGGTCAGATTCCATATTCTTTGAAAATGTCAATTTTTAATTTCTTCATGAGTGCAAAGTTTCCAAAAGTGAGTTGCAGTTTTGCAATCTTTACTTAGCATGTACAGGATAGAATTCAACAAATTCAGCACATTATTTGATTGCATAAATCAAGTGTGTTCCTTTCCATCAAGTTTTTATGTGGTTCACGCCTTTCTCCTCATCTAGCCTTCATAGCCGCATTTCAGGCAGTATCATGCAATAGTAGGGACAATTGACTTCAGTGATCATGGAGAAGCTATCTGTACCTGTGAGACAGAATCAAATGCCTTTACTGCTTTCTCCCTGTATCATTTGTTTTGCAGGTTTATAGCACTTGGTTTGAGCACCACCACTTTTGACCTTTGCTAATGAGTGTACTGAAGGCCTGTCCACTTTTGTTAGCTGGGAGCCATGGTGTAATCAATCCTGACTGAACAGACATATCCGTTAATGGCATTAAATACCCAGTTAGCAGGAAGGGTCATCAAGTGCAAAGCAATATTATTTCCTTTCTTTATAGAACAATGACAAGAGAGAAATCATTTGGGATAGCAAAGCATCATCTAGGAATTATGGAGACTGAAGCAAAATTAAGGTCTCTGAGGAGCCATGTTGGCTGTGCTTCATTTATAAAGTTCCGAATGACTGCAGAGTCACCAGGCATCCTGAGCAGCTGAGCAAACTCACACTGTCACTTGCCATATTGTTCCTGATGTCCCATTACTTCAGCACCATTGTCTAGCATGACTCTACATTCTGTTGTTATAATATGCATTTTATTCCAGAAGAAGGTAAATGTTCATAGCCATGCTCTAAAGAAGCAAGGTTTGGCTTCAAGTGTGAGAAAGCCTTTAGTCCTTTCTATCTGATTAGTTTCTGCCCTGACAGGCTTCTGCAGATATCATAGCCTCTCTATGCTGAATAGCAAGCAACCAGCGAACATTGCCATAATACCCTTGAAATAGCAGTGTGGGAAGTTTCTATGGTGGTTCTCCACAATCTGTGCAGATTAGAAGACAAGAAGTACAAGTCAGCTACAGGTCCTGTCACCTGCTTAAGCCTGTCTAGCCTTATTCACCTGACTATATAGACCATGATAACCACTTGAAAGAAACTTTGGCACTTAGAGGTTTTCTTGTCTAAGGAAAGATGAATGGATAAAAAGCTATCCTCATACCCCAGAGAGAATGAGAATGCCTTCAGCCTGATATTGAACGTTATTATCAGCATTTAACCAGCTGATTCTGGACAGGAAGTTGATATCCTCAGAAATGCTAAAACACTATTATGGGTCCAGTGATTGGATAACATGTTCCTCAGATCAGAAAAACAAAATGCATACTTCATTGTTGTTTTTTAATCAGTTCGTGTCTGATTCTCGGTGACTGCCTGGACAAGTCCCTGCAGCTTTCTTGGCAAGGTTTTTCAGAAGTGGTTTGCCATTGCCTTCTTCCTAGGGCTGAGAGAGAGTGACTAGCCCAAAGTCACCCAACTGACTTTCATGCCTAAGGCAGGACTAGAACTCACAGTCTCCCAGTTTCTAGCCTGATGCCTTAACCACTACACCAAACTGGCTCTCACTTCATTGTTAGAATAGCATAAATCAAATCACACACCTTCTTTAATTTCCTGATATTTTCTGTTAAGCCTCTTGAGAACGCTTTTGCTCACTGAGTGTATTGGATGCATTCAAATTCAGTAAAGAATATTAAGGATAAAACAACAAATAAATTGCATAAGATATCAACCCAGGGATGGAAATTCTCATTTCATCAAACCAACTGAAAGCAAAGAAGTCTTATTCCTCCTCTGAGTTGTGGCACCTTAGAGGAGGAGTCAGAAATTTGTAGTCTTCCAGGGGTTGCTGAACTAAAAATCAAAAGCCCAGCTTGGCAGTAGCAAAGGATGCTGGGACAGGTAATTCAGCAGCTTCTGGAGATTCAAAGTTTCCCCCCAATTGCCTTAAATCGAAGCATATTAATTGTGATATAAAATTTTGTGGATGATAGCACACTTCATTAGATGAAAGGAGGATTGGCCTGAGACTAGATTATAATATGTGAATTTTGATGTGAACACTTTCAAGAATAAATTTAATCTTGGCTGAAGTTAAGAAGGTAAGAATATGAATGTGCCTGGAAATCACTTGTGAAATGTGAGGGTCTCAGGTTTCTATTGCAAACTCAATAGAAATGTCAGGATTTAGCATCCTTCCAGTATATTGATGGGGATTGTAGTAGATTGTAGGGTGTATATTAGCATGGGTAATGTAGTAATTGTAGTGGCAGTTTGGAATGTTATAATTAGATTGTTGAGATGGCCTGAGTGGCTCCAAGGTCAGCCTGGCCTGGCATTATCTATGCTCCTTAGGAGAAAGAGTTGCAGGTAGGGGTGAAGACTTGTTAGAGACTGTGAGAAGGAATTCAGCATTTAAGGAGGGGCTGGCACGGAGGGGGATTTGTGTAAAGGCATTTTGCGCGGGCTTTCTTCAGACTGATCTTGTACTGGGCCAGCCTCTGCCTCAGGACTCCAGTGGGGAGTCAGCAGACGAGCTGCCCCTATTGAACCCCCAGGAGGCCGAGGAAGAGGTAGCCCCAGATCCAAACCTGGCTCCAGAACCAGACCCGGTACCAGAGGGGAGTGGAGATGTGGCAGCATCTCAGCCTCCAGAGGCTGAGCAGGAGCAAACCCTGGATCGTGGTTTGTCCCCACCCTCCAGCCAGCAGCCAGCTGCTCCCACTCAGACCCCTAGCTCACCTGAACCACCTAAGCAGCAAAGGCGACAGAGATTAAGGGCTGCCTTAAAGGAGAGGCGCAGGAGCGCCCGTTTGGTTGTTAGAGAGCAACGGAGGAGAGACGGTGAGTGCAGCCAGGAGCCAGCCGACAGCTGGCTGCCTCAAGATAAATCAGCTGAGGGGCTGTGAGCAAAGCTGTAGAAGCAACTTGCATTCTTGCCGTGACCACTTCCTGCATCTCGCCTTGATTCCCTGGACTCCTGATCTTGCCTTGGACTATCGCTGACCTGTTTGCTACAACCCTTGACTTTGGCTCCGGACTCTTGTTTATCTGCTTGCTCCAATCCTGACCTCTGCTTGTGGCTTCTCGACTATCCACTGGACTATCCCTGAACTTGATTTACTGGCTCTGCTGACTTGCAACTCATGGTTGGTGAACGGACATTTGTTTCCTGCCTGATATCTTGCTGCCAGCCTTTGTGAAACCTGACACCCGAGGCTAGCCAGCACAGATCTTTACCTTGGACTGATCACTTGTATTAATAAAGAACTCTTCCACATTCCTGATGGCTTGTGATTTGAGAGGCTCTTAATTAATAACTGAGGACCAGGACCATCACAAGAAACTTCACTCTGAGTCTTTACTGATTTGAAGAAAACCAGATGTCTCTTGCATTAAGCCAGGATAACTGAACTTGTGGTCCTCCAAGGGTTGCTGAACTACAGTTCCCACCAACCCAATCAGTCTGGCCAGTGATGAGGATTAAGGGATCCTCATCCAGAGAGCTACAGGTTTTCCAACACTGCATTAAATCAATTTAAAAAGATTTGCAGAGATTTAGAGCCAATTGGTCCCAGTATATAGAATGACCACTCCTTGATTCCTACCCTTGTTTTATTGCTAGCTAAAACGTCTGAGGGCATATCATAACTATATGCAATTGTTGTGTGTTTAAAAGACAATACCTATTTCATCTTTATTCTGCTTTTGTTTTAAATATGAAAATCAGAGAGGAGTGTTTATTTGACAGAAGTCTCAGGGAAGACTCAAACCAATGAATCACTGAATAACTTGTTGAAAAGACAGTGTTTGCTTGCCACCGAGGGGTGGATGTCTTCAATCAAGCACTTTATGGTCTAAGTCACTGTAATAAATATGTTACCTCAGAAAAAAAATTGCATCACTCAAAAACATATTTGTTCCTACTTTGGAGGTGTTTATTCCCTGATGTGGCAGGAAGAGTATCAGTTTTTGATGTTCAGATTGTGACATTCAGAGGGACAAATATCAGGCTGAAAGTGCTGGTAGTGAAACAAAAAAAAAACGTTACCCCTCCCTCTTTTCCTCATCCTGCCCTTATTCATAGTATATCATGAATCTAACAAAATCTAAGGATCTCTTCAGATTGGTGCTACAGAAAGTATGAATAGCATGGTAAGCTTCCAGCCAGCAGCACTCACTCTTCCAGATTTCATAGTAGGAAGGCAAAACACTTCCAGTAAGGCAACAACATTCACAGCAAAGTTCATGGAGATTTTCACAACTAATGCCACCCAAGTGTATTTTAACAGCATCTGATGTCATTTCTTTATTTATTTTATAATGCTGGGGCCACTCCACCAGCTCATCTAATAACTACTGGAAGAACTCTGGGACAACGAAGAGAATGTAGTCATCTAGATTAAAGGTGGTAGCCCAAACAGATCCTGTGCAGAAAATAAAGTTTTGCCAAAGAGAGAACATTCTTTTTGGCAAGATCTTTTATGACATCATTTTCTAGGATAAAGGAGTTGCATGGTCGCCAAAGGCAATGCTGTTGTATTGTGGACGGGGCTTCTGAAAAACCGAGCTCCAGCATTTTGTCACTTTCTTTTAAAAACCAAACGTTCCTCTTTCTCTGACTGTAGAGATCTAGTGACATTGGGTCTATTTCTCTTCTCTCTGCAATTGAGAAAGGGGTAGAAGAATTGGAAGCCAAGATGCGCCGTATCTTCTCAACTGCCCACAGATGGAAGCAGGTGGCAGCCTCAAGCAGAACATAATTCCTTTACTCCAAACTGCATAAAGTAAAGGTAAAGGTACCCCCCGCACATTTGTGCAGTCGTGTCCGACTCTAGGGGCCGGTGCTCATCTCCGTTTGTTAGCCAAAGAGCCAGCGTTGTCCGAAGACGCTTCCACGGTCATGTGGCCGCATGACACGCGTGGAACGCTGTTACCTACCCACCGAAGTGGTACCTATTAATCTACTTGCATTTGCATGCTTTCGAATTGCTAGGTTGGCAAGAGCTGGAGCTAGTGCAGGAGCTCACTCTGCACGCAGGGCTAGGGATTCGAACCTCCGAACTTGCAATCTTCCGATCAACAAGCCTGGCGTCTTACCCGCTGAGCCACCACGCCCCAAACTGCAATTTCCCTCTAAATTCAGGTTCACAAGGAACAGATGAAACAGTCTTAAAAGATGTTGCAGGCTGAGAAAATAATGAGAACATTAAATTGTGCTCCTCTGTGGTTTTGTCTGGGATTTGCCATCATTCTAGCTTTATGCAGTGCATAGTTGCATTTCTCAGTAAAATTACAGATTCACACATCATGCCTCTTGCTGGGGTAAAGAGACCTGGGAGATAAGAAACAAGGCTGTGTTCCATTATACAGCAACAACCTCTCATTTTCTGCTCTTTCTTTGCATTTTAACCAGTTTTAGCAGAGAGCAGCTGGGCTTTGAAAGACTGGTTATTGCTGATAAACTAAAGCTCAGCTGAAGCCAGCAGCTGTTAAGCAAAGCAGATGAAACTCAGAGACCAGCTGGCTAGGGCCAGGGGCAACTAGGAAAGTGACAGTGAAGAATTCTATTCCAGCAGTGAAAAATAGAAGACTTTATCAAAAAGTGCCTGACTACCCAACCCACTACAACACAACCAACAGAAGCTATGAAAAGCTTCTATAACATTGCCATACATCAGAAACGTCTCAGAAACTACCAATAGACTGTTACAACCACATGGCATCACCGTAGCACATAAACCAACCAAAACCCTTCAGAACATCTTAAGTAACCCAAGAGACCCAGTAGCCCAAGAAGAAAAAAAACAGGAGTTATCTACAACATACAGTGTAAGGACTGTAGCAGCCACTATGTAGGACAGATGGGCAGAAGACTAGCAGAGCACATCCACGAACACCAACTAGCAGTCAGAAGACATGATGAAAACTCCTTAATCTCACAACACATGGATAGGCTCAACCATACTTTCAACTGGGAAACTGTGAGCATCTTAAACCAAGCCAAATCCAAAAACGCTAGAGAATTCCTGGAAGCTTGGCACTCAGACAAAGCAGCCATCAACAGACACATAGAGGTAAACAACATTTACATACCATTCATAAGAGACAATAGAAAAGCCGAAAGACCAGAACACCTCCTGGCCAGCAATCAACAACCAGATAGGCAAAGATTAACTCCAGGATTAGCACCAGAGGAACAATCAAACAGCACAATATATCCTTATCAAGGAACTATTAACTCAGTCAATCAACCATGCAGCAAACAACAGCCCAATCAAGGAACTCCTAAGGGGAGAACAACACCTCCACCAACACAAGCAGGACAAGACATGGTATATAAACAGAGAGCAAGTCCCACTCCCTTTTCACACTGAAGATGTTGCCTATTCTGGCAATGAAACGTCAGCAAGAAAACAACAAGGCTCAGAGAGTACCAAGGACTCCACAAATAGAAGACTTCCAGAAAAGGGAAAGAGCTGCTGAAAGGGAGTCCAGATGCAGCAGTGTTAACCGGGTGATTGTCCTCATAAGCCTGGGCAGTTGGATGAAGTGCACTTTGCAGACATTTGGCTTTATAGCAGGATAATCTTCCTGGGAACTGCCAGAAATGCATCTTAGTGCCAATGGAGGGAGCATGATATTTCTTGCAACAGGGATGTGGCAGGCAAATGAGGAAAAGAAACATGTGTAACAAAGACCTAGTAATTCTCTGACAAGCTCTACAGATTACTTGTATCTTGAATTATTGACCCTAATTTATTAACATCAAATAACAGCAACAACAACAACAACAACAACAACAACTGAAGGAATCAAGGTGCCTTATGGAAATAACATCTAGAGTCTGGATGAAGAAGATCACTACAAATACTTGGGCAACCTTCAAGCTGACAACATCAAGCACACTGAAGAAGGTTAGTAGTGAATACATCAGAAGAGTGAAGTCTTAAAGTCCAAACTCAGTTGTGGAAATACCATCAAGGCAATTAACACCTGGACAATTCCAGCCATTAGATACACAGCTGGAATAGTGGACTGGACTCAAGGAGAACTAGAAGCCCTGGATAGGAAGACCAGAAAAATAATGACAATGAATCATGCCCTTATCCACGCAGCGATGTTGACAGACTCTATTTACCAAGGAGCATAGGTGGGCATGAATGTTGCAAGTACACCAGACAGTTGAAGAAGAAAAAAGGGAATTGGAAGACTATCTGAAGGACAGTGAAGAAGATGCATTGAAGCTAGTACACCATGAAGGCTTACTCAATACCAAAGAGACCAAACTGGCCTATAAGAAAGACCAAATGAAGAATCGAAAAAAGACATGGCAAGGCAATGTATTACATGGCCAGTACACACAAAAAAACCAGCAGGCAAAGCAGATAACAACAAGACCAGGCAATGGCTAAGACCAGGAAAGCTGAAGAAAGAGGTAAAGGTAAAGGTTCCCCCCGCACATTTGTGCAGTCGTATCCGACTCTAGGGGCTGGTGCTCATCTCCATTTGTTAGCCGAAGAGCCAGCGTTGTCCGAAGATGCTTCCACAGTCATGTGGCCGGCATGACGGGCACAGAACGCTGTTACCTACCCACCGAAGTGGTACCTATTTATCTACTTGCATTTGCATGCTTTCAAATTGCTAGGTTGGCAAGAGTTGGGGCTAGTGCGGGAGCTCACTCCGTCATGTGGGACTAGGGATTCGAACCTCCGAACTTGCGATCTTCCAATCAACAAGCCTGGCATTTTACCTGCTGAGCCACCATGCCCCCTAGAAAGAGACAGAGGGGCTAATTCTGGCTGCACAATACCAAGCCTTAAGAACAGATGTACTGTATATGTAGGCAGAATTGAGAAGACAGCAACAGACAGCAAATATCATGTCTGCAAAGATGCTGAAGAAACAGTGGACCACCTAGTTAGCTGCTGCAAGACAGACTGCACAGACTGATTACAAACAGCGGCATGACAAAGTAGCAACAATGGTGCATTGGAATATCTGCAAGAAATACCAGTTGCCTGCAAGCAAGAACTGGTGGGACCACAAAATAGACTAAGTAGTAGAAAATGAAGAAGCTAAAGTGCTCTGGGACTTTAGAATTCAAACAGACAAGCATCTGCCACACAACACCTCAGACTTAAAAATTGTTGATAAGAAAGACAAAGAAGTCTGGATAGTGGACATTGAATTACCTGGAGACAGCAGCGCAGAAGAGAAAGAACTGGAGAAAATCACAAAATACCAAGACTTGCAAATAGAAGTAGAACAACTGTGGCAAAAGAAAACAAAAATAGTACCAATAGTAATAAACACCTTGGGTGCAATTCCAAAACATCTGGAGCACCATTTGAACACCATCAGCATTGACAAAATCACCATTAGTCAATTGCAAAAGGCAGCTTTACTTTGAACAGCTTACATCCTGTGACAATGCCTTTAATATTATTAAACAACATCTGCCTATCCCATGACCTTGGGATGGAATTGATAGGTGGATAAAAATGCCAAATCCAGTCTAAACATCTGGCTGACTGTGTGATCAACAATAATAGAGATATTAATGTCACAGAAAGGTGCTTTTGGGCTTCCCACTTCCACTTTTCTTTCTATGATTAGTGCCATCAGGTGAACAATTTAGAATCCCTATCCCAAAGCATCAAAATCCTCTACTTTGCTTAGAATTCTTGCATGTAGTCGCAACTTATGTCATACTTTTAAAAAAGAAATATAAAATAAAATATAATAGAAATAGAAATTTTCATTAAAACTATTTATACTATATTAAACACCCACAATACATAATTATACTGGATAAGACTGACCAAATGACCTGTGTACCTACTGACTTCTCTTCTGCTTAAATATGGTTAGTGGGCAACTTCACATTTCTGCTTACCCTTCAAGTCCCCTTCAAACAGAGGAATCTCCTCTGTAATGCTGGTCACATGATGACTCTGTGTGCAAGGGCTGGTGGTGGGAAAGACCAGATCATACCCCCACAATCTCTTTTTTCACTTGGAGAATCACATATGGTTCTTCACCCTGAAAAGGTGTTGCTTTAAGGAGTATTGCTATCATGCTTTCCAGAAGACAGAACAAGATTGCAATCTCATCTGGATAGGTTGGAGGACTGATCTGAGAGAAACAAGATGTCCTTCATCAGGAAAAAATAAGGTATTACATTTGGGAAGAACAACATAGGGCATACATACAAGAGCCAGTCTGGTCTAGTGGTTAAGGCACCAGGCTAGAATCCAGGAGACCGTGAGTTCTAGTCCCGCCTTAGGCATGAAAGCCGGCTGGGTGACCTTGGGCCAGTCACTCTCTCTCAGCCCAACTCACCTCACAAGGTTTTTGTTGTGGGGAAAATAGGAGGAGGAAGGAGTATTAGGTATGTTCGCTGCCTCGAGTTATTGATAAAAATAATAAAGGCGGGATAAAAATTAAATACATAAATAAATACAAGATGGGGGATTCATGACTTGGAAGCATTACATCAGAGAAGGACTTGGGTGTGATCACTGACAAGAAGTTGAAAATGAACCGGCAGTGTGAGTGTGAGACAAAAGCTAGAATGGCTAACATAGTTCTGAGCTGCATTATAAGAAGTATTGTCTCAGGAAGTTCATGGGATGTTCAGACTAGTGAAAAGAAGACTGAAGGGAGATGTATTACTCATGTTCAGATACATAAAAGGGCACCAGAAGGAAGATGGTCAGGAAGTATTTTCAGTTGCCAGAGAAGCTAGAACTAGAAATAATGGGTAACAAACACCTAATAATATGTTTTTTTGTTTAAATATAAGGAAAAACTTCCTGATGATAAGATATGTACAATAATGGAACAGTCTACCCTCAAAGGTTGTGGGTTCTCCATCTCTGGAGGTTCTTAAAAAGTGGTCAACAACCACCTCTTGCAGATGGTTTAATTGATTTTCCTGCACAAAGATGATCTTTGTCATCACTTCCAACTCAACAATTCCATGAGTCTATGATTTTTTCCCCCTATTTTTCCCCCCACTACATCCCTGCGGGAGCAGCTATTGGGTGACATTTGGGACACCACTCTTTCATTCTAAGCCCACCTCCCTTCCTCGTCATGTGACCCAGAATGGAGCCGCCATTAAGGAGTTAGAAAGAATCCCAGAAGCCATGCTCTGCATGGCTTTCCTTGTCTTGTCTAACTTCAGGGAGCAGCAAAAACAGACATATCAGTTATTTTAAATAAATGTATTTTCTGCCTTCTCTAGATTCTTCTCTATCCTTGCCAAAACAAACCAATGAATGCCTTCAGTAAAGAACTCCTAATTGGGATAGCAACTAACTGAGAAAAATGGCTCCTCTAGTATTGAGGAGAAACAAGGATTTGATTGACAATTTGTGAATTGGTTAAGAATTTTTTTTTAAAATGCTCTACTCGTAAGTTTATTATGCTTAATCATTCTGCTCATTCTTTTGCATATTTACTTGAGAGTAGCTGTGGGAATCTTTCTCTCCTGTGAATTGCATTTCTGTATAGGTTAAACTTTCCAGAGCTTCTATTTACATGTGGGGGCCTTGGAAGGGAGGAGTTGCAGCACACAGAGAGGAAAGGGTTAACTTTCCCCTGTGCTAATTTTTCAAAAATACCCTTGGAGGGTAGCAATTGGGCTTGGAAAGCAGGACCTGGGTCTTTACTGGAAGCTTTGGGGAAAGTGCAAAAGGACCGGCTTGAAAAGAGTGAAAGGTATACTATTTCCCAAGTTCCCAGATTACCAAAGAAGAAACTTGAGCGAGGCTCGGATGTAGTAAAAAGAATAAAGCAGTTTTATTTGATCAAATAGAGCTGGATGGAATCCTTAACAGCGTTGTGACAGCCAAACGCTCGTATAGGAAAACCATACCCACAAGGTTTTACAAGCATTTATACTTTTTAATCAGAACAAGGTCATAAACAGGCATAAACAGTCACATAAGCAGAAAGAACAAAGGCGCTTTTCAAGTCTCCTTCAGTACTTGGGCATTGCTTCTCAGGCATTGCTTATCTTTCCTGTTCCGTCTCTTTGGGGTCATGCCAAGCAAGAACAGGCTTTGAGAACATGATTAGGTTCTGTTAATACAGCACAATTCTAAAAGGCTCATACATCAGTAATACAAAATACAGTTATACAAAATACAGTTCATTATACTAGACCCCTTCAAGAGGAACACTCTTGTCTTTGCTTAAAGAGGTACAGCATTGTGTTGGGAACTTGTGGGCACATTTTGTGAGTGTGTCATGGCAGGTCTCACAAAATGATTAAAAAGGCCTGGCCAGTCAGGACCTGTGACAGGCTAGCGAGGAGGTTTCCTGCCACACTTTCGAACCTCTCGGGACACTTTCTACCACCAATCCCGGCTTACTTTTGTAAGAAGCCACACACCACTTTGATCTTCACAAGATAGCTATGGAACCAGTGTGGGGCCCAAAGGCATTATGGAAATAAAGTTCAAGTTAGAAACCAGTGCTTTGCTTTGCTTTGCAGCTTGCCAGTTTTTCATTTAATATACAAAAATTAATTACCTCCTTCAAAATGGAGGACAGGACAGGAGTCTGGCAGATAGAAATGGAGCTATCACAGGCCACACCCTCTCAACTGGCAGCTCCTGGGGAATCAGATTGCACTGTTAAGTTCTTAGACTGATTTTACCGCTTTATTTCTCAAGGCACTTTTGATACAATGGGCTTTGTATAGTTGCTTTTTTTATTGAAAAGATTTCTGCAGAACAGGCACAACAGGCAGAAATTACCAGGTGAAACTTTTTGACAATCTATTCCCCTGTTGAGAAGTTATGTCTTTTGCATTTCTCTTAGCTGTCTCTTCAAAGGAAATTGTCCTACCTACATGACCTATTTCTACCAGATCAAGCAGAAATGCTTTCTATTGTTGGCTGTTGTGGGTCTTCCGGGCTTTCTATTGTTGTTCTCTGTTGGGGCACAGGGGAAGATCTTGATTTAAAACAGCACCAAGAGAGTGAATGAACCTTTCTTTTGAAAAAAAAAATCTTAATATGTTTAGGATATGAATATTGACATTACTGTAAATATAAAAAAATAAAAGGTATTGTAGAAAAAAAACCACTGTAAGCAAATTCATCCAAAGTATTGTTTTGTAAGGGTCTCAGAAGCTGGGTACATTTGGAATTTTGAGAAGATGCCATTGATGATCTTATGAAATGACTGCCATGGGTGGGAAAGTGTTCATTCAAAAAAGGTCCATCATGATTGCTTTTTTCCCCCAAATAATTTTATTATTACAAATGTACAGATAAAAGCTAATGCAAACTACAAAAAAATAAAGGAATAGAATGAAAAAATAAAAAGTGCAGAAAAGAAAAAAGAATAATATAACAGAAAGAATAGACAAGAAAAAATAAGAAATATATATATATATATATATATATATATATATATATATATATATATAAAGAAGTAACTTCCCCCAACATCTCAACAAGTATAAACAATTTTAACAACTTATCACTTTAAGGGGGCCCGATGGCTCAGCGGTTAAGACGCCAGGCTTGTCGATCGGAAGGTCGCAAGATTGGCGGTTTGAGACCTGAGTGCTGCATGACGGAGTGAGCTCCCGCACTTGCCCCAGCTCTTGCCAACCTAGCAATTCGAAAGCATACAAATGCAAGTAGATAAATAGGTACCACTTTGGTGGGATGGTAACAGCATTCCGTGCGCGTCATGCTGGTCACAGGACTGCGGAAGTGTCTTCTGACAATGCTGGCTCTTCGGCTAACAAAGGGAGATGAGTATCGGCCCCTAGAGTCGGACACGACTGTGCAGGGGAAAACCTTTATTATCACTTTTTCCTAAAATACAACAAACAATCTCTTCATCCCATATCACATCTCTTATCTATAGGCAAATCCTTAAAACCTCATTATTCAGTCCTAGTCAGCAAAAGTCCATTAAGGGTTACCAGAAATAACAACATATATTTTAACCTTGATCAAATAGACCAACTTTATATTCCTTTCTTTTCCTTTTAACAATCTTGATATTTAAACCCTTTGAATAATGTCCTAGAACTTGATTTCTTTTCTTTTTCTCTTTGTCCCTTCTCAGCAAGTCTTCCAAAACATTAACGGATCTCCTTTTTAAATCCAATGTAGGGAAATTATCCAAGTCACTCTCCTGTATGCCCCTTTTAATTATTAAAACATCAGCCATTTTCATTTCTATATCCAGCACTTCATCTTTTTCCAGCTCATTCTTGTAGCCTGTCATTTTTAAATCCAAGTTCAAATATATTTTGGTCTTATCCAGTAGAACTTGTTCCTCTTCCGCAACACTATCTATGATGGCAGACATTCTTAAAATTAAACTCTGAGTCCATTGTTCCGATATATCCTTCAGTACATTATTGCTCCATTCTATGTTAACAAGTCAAGTCAATTGTAATCTTTACTTCTTTTTAGCTCCCTCTAGTGTCCAACTTTCAAAGTCCCATCCTATCATTTTTTTTCAGAATTCAAAACACCGTTTTGAATGAGCTGTTTCCCCACAGGAAGGATTAGTTCAATTAATTTCAAAATCCCATTTTAAGTTCATCTAGACCCTTAGTCCATTTATAACTTTCCAAAAACAACACTCTAATCACCCTTTTGCCTTTATTCCCCAAAATTGCCAAGTCCTTAAAGTCACACTTAAAATTTCTTTCATTAAGGATTGAAGGAAGCTCACCCAGTGAATGCCATCAAACTTGCTGTTCTGAAGGTTTTTAATATTTGAAAAGCAGTAAAAAGTAATTCCAAAAGTGATTAAGAAATGAGGCTCAGCCAAGCTTTGTGTCCATTTAGGCTCATCTACTGACTGCAAAAACCTGGTTCCTGGGTTCCTGGGTTACTCATGAGAAGCAGCTGTCTGGAGTACATGTGGGCGATCCCACACTCTCTCCTTGCTCCGGAGAGATTTTGCCAGCCAGGATCCGTCCCTGGCTGCCAATCTTTGCCGTAATGCCGTCCCTGCTCCTTCAGGGATGTGCAGCTTGCCATAGCCTCACCGGAAGTCCATCACGATTGCTAAAATGTATAAACTTCTGTTAAGATTCAAAATGGAAGAAGAACAAATTAACGAGTGCATGATAAAATGAGCTAAGAATTGTTTAGTTATAATATACAGATGGATCAATAGGAAAGAATGTGGCTGAAAGGACTGAAATTCACATTGTCTTATAATTTAAGAGATATTTTTTTATAAAATGATGTACCATCAGTATATATCACCAGAGAAATTATCTAGAATGTATAAAGGTACTTTTAATTGTTGTTGGAAATGTGAAAAGCATGAAGGGACATTTTACCATGCATGGTGGACTTGTGAAAAAGTGAAAAAATATTGGACACAAATACATATGATGTCAGATGGAGCGCGCGGAGATGGAGCGGCCTGCCTCTCTCCTAGGCACCAGTGATCCAAGTACTATGCAGTAAATAGACTCCAAACAGAAGTTATATCAAATATCCTATTTACTTTATATACATACGTATTTACAGATCACTTCCACAGGTAACAAATGATACACCATCAACGATACAGCTTTCACGAGGTAAAAATGGGAATAAACTGGAATACAGAATATCTCTGCATTTATAGTCAAACTGACCAATCACATTATAGGTCAATCTCGTTAACTACCACACCCAACTTAACTCTAAGCACCTGTTGAATGAGTCACACATGACACATCATTCCTACAACAATGGCTGCTAATTGGGTGACTGTGCAGAATAGTTCACCTTTTACCTAGAAATCAAGCCTCTCTGTATAATTTATATCTAGAAGTAAATTCCTGGGTTTATCAAACCCTAACACCCCTTCAATTTACAATAGATATTACATTCACATATACAGAATAGAAGACATACACATTTGAGATATATACATCCTATGTCTATCTATGCTTAGAGGCTCTGTCATCACATCTGCTACATTACACTCAGATGGACAATATTGCAAATCAATACAATACAATACAGTAAACTTCCAATTATTGACTGATCACATATTCTTGATCACACGAAGTTTGTTCATTGTCTCCAGTCTCTGTCATGACAAAATCCGTTGTCATCGGGGTTGAAACTTCTAAGTCTGATTCTTTATCTGGGAAAATCATTGTGCTACCAACCTAGCCTTATACTGAATATCACCATTCACTAAGGTTTTCTTCTTATACACCCATCTACAACCTACTGCTCTATGCCCCTCAGGCAGCCTAGTAGATTTGAAAACCTTATGAGAATTAATGGCTTTCATTTCCACATCCATAGCAGCTTTCCATCTACTCTGCTCGGGTTGTGGCAACTTCAATACGTCCCTGTAATTACGAGGTTCATAATCAATAAAACACACTTTTACATCACCTGGTGTATAACGTTGAAGTGGTATGCCCTTGTTAACTCTCTCAGATCTACGCAATACTGTAGCATCCTGCATCATTGGCACACTAGGAGTTAATTCCTCTTCCTTCTTAATCACATCAGTGGCCTCTGTCCGCTCTGAAAACTCAAAACTTCTCTGACTAGGAAGATAAACCTCACTACTCCCGTGTAATCTCTGCCAATTGCTGTGCTCACTAAAACTTGCTGACCTAGAGATAACTTTCCTGCCATCAGTGAACCTATATCCCTTGGTCCCTGGCTCATACCCCACAAACGTCAGCTTCTGTGCTTTTGCCTGTCCTTTCCTACGTACCTCCTTATGCACGTGAACATAGGCAGTGCACCCAAACACCTTCAAATGAGCTAATGGTGGCTTCTTGCCATATAACATATAATATGGAGTTTGGTTTACAGATACACTCCATAACCTGTTAATTAAATAATTAGCAGTTAATATTGCCTCTCCCCAGTATCCTCTTGATAACCCTGAGTCAGCAATGAGTGAATCCTTCACTGTCTGCAATGCCAAATTCCTACGTTCAGCCACGCCATTCTCAGCTGAACTATGTGGGTTAGTTTTCCTATGCACAATGCCCCTTCTACGGAGCCATTGCTGAAAACTCCCACTCAGAAACTCTGTACCCCGGTCAGTTTGTAAACTACACACCTTTGTGCTATACCTACGTTCTACAAACTGCACCCAGTTTCTAAACTTTTCAAATGTTTGGCTTTTAGCTTTCAATAGGTAACAGAACCCAAATCTAGTGTAATCATCTACAATGACTAAAACATATTTAGCACCCCCTATTGAAGCTGGTAATGGACCAATTAAGTCAGCGTGAACTAATTCAAAACATTTATGTGACTTCCTATCACTGAATTTGCTCACAGGAAACACCTTTGACTTTGCAACCTTACAAGCTGTGCAATCCAAATACACTTGGCACTTTTTCAATTCCATTCCAGAACTTGCTTCTGACATCTTTTCAATCACTTTGAAACTCGGATGTCCAAGCCTCCTGTGCCACAGATGCGCACACGAATCATGTGTTGGCTTATTAATTGTAGCTAAACCATGATGGCTGCTGCTTGTCCTGGCTTGTACAATTTCATAAAGACAGTTTTGCAAAATACCTTTGCCACAAACATTGTTATCTTTCATAACAATACATTCATTATTACCAAACTGTACAGTATAACCCTGTTTATCCAATTGTGACACACTAATTATATTGTACTCCAGTTCAGGTACACACAACATTGATAATTCAATATTTAACCCTGGTACATATACAAATCCTTTACCAGTCACAGATGCAATGCTTCCATTAGCTAGAGTAACATGATCTCTATCAGCCTGCTTAAAACTCTTAAACATCTGTCTGTTACTCCCTATATGCTGACAAGCCCCAGTGTCAATTAAAAACGGTCCCTTTAAATTTTGTTCTACACTTGAACTAATTAAAGACAGCTGTGCAGCTTCTCCGGCTTGGAGATTTTCAGCTTGGCCTTCGGCTTCAGTTTCTTATCAGAACATTCCTTAACAGAAACACTGTTTTGCTTAGACCTAATTACGTTAGAACACAGCTTTCTTCTTTGTTCTTCTTCTAAAAGCCTGCTAGATAAGTATCTTATGGTTAAATCCTCCTCAGATAACGACCCGAAGCTCATTGCCAAAGTATCCCACGTTTCATTTAGAGAACTGAGAATTATATACACTTTGTTAGCTTCTGTAAATGGCATATCTCTCTGAGCCAATTCCTGGAACAACCCTGTCATATAATGCAGGTGATCCCTTATATTATCAGATACCCCTAATCTAGCGTGATAAAGTTTTCTTGTCAGTAAAACCTTACATAACGGTGAGCTTCTTAGATAAACATTCTTTAAAGCTTCCCAACACTTATAGGCTAACTGACAGTCTCTAACATAACACAACTGGCTATCTTCCAGACATAAAATTATGCTTGCCAATGCTCTATCGTCCTTTAGAGCAACTTCTTCATCTTCCAGGTCTGGTTCAGGGCAAAGTACACTCCTCCAAAGCCCTTCACGCCGAAGATACATTTCCATTTTATATGACCATGACGAATAATTATTGTCATTCAGTCTCTCCAGAGGAAATCCTCCCCCGACTGCAGGCAACATCTTCGCTGTGCTCATCTGTCTTCAGCCCCTTCTGGGCAGACACCGATGATTAAAGACACAGACCTTATCAGAATGTCCTCCAGCTGCAAAACAAGCGTAGGAGAAAAAAACACACACGCAGACACGGAGCCTGGTAGAACTCCAAATCACTCCAAATAGCCACACAACTCCTGGATAGGCTTCCAAAGCTTCCAGCTCACAGACTGCACACGATCCACCGATCCACAGCCAGTGCAAAGCCTTCCGTCGTCTATGGCGTCTCTGCCGCCTCTGGGCCCGTAACCCTGTCAGATGGAGCACGCGGAGATGGAGCGGCCTGCCTCTCTCCTAGGCACCAGTGATCCAGTGATCCAAGTACTATGCAGTAAATAGACTCCAAACAGAAGTTATATCAAATATCCTATTTACTTTATATACATACGTATTTACAGATCACTTCCACAGGTAACAAATGATACACCATCAACGATACAGCTTTCACGAGGTAAAAATGGGAATAAACTGGAATACAGAATATCTCTGCATTTATAGTCAAACTGACCAATCACATTATAGGTCAATCTCGTTATCTACCACACCCAACTTAACTCTAAGCACCTGTTGAATGAGTCACACATGACACATCATTCCTACAACAATGGCTGCTAATTGGGTGACTGTGCAGAATATTTCACCTTTTACCTAGAAATCAAGCCTCTCTGTATAATTTATATCTAGAAGTAAATTCCTGGGTTTATCAAACCCTAACATATGATGATGCAGAGAGTTTTAAAAATCAACATTCAGATGAAACCAGAATTTTTCTTATTATGAATAGTCAAGTAGAAAAGACTCATGCATGATTGATTTTACATATGGTAACTGCAGTGAGATTATGTGCACAAAGATGGAAGAATACAGAAATACCCACAACGGAGGAATGGATCGTGAAGATGGCAGAACTTGCAGAAATGGCTACATTAACTTGCTTGATTAGGGAGGGAACAACAACTACTTTTATAAAAGACTGGAAACCCTTTATGGACTTTTTGCTGAAAATTGATAAAAATGAACTGATGATTTCTGGATTTACCAATTAATAAGGGTTGAATATGGGGAGAAGGGAATCATGTTTTGTAATTTAGAAGGGGGGGAATGGTTTTAAGTATGTTCATATCTGCTGTAAAGAAGATCGGAAGTCGCTTCTTTAAGGGTTTTGTTTTGTTATCTTTCTCTTTCTCTTTGCTTTCTATTGTTTTCAACACTTTTTTATCTTTCTTTCTTACTTTTTTCTATATTGTTTTGTGTTTATCTTTTAACTTTGTAAAAAAGAATTCTTTAATAAAAATTATATATGAAAAACAAAATGAAAGAAGTCCCTCATGGAGTCATGGCTGGTCACAGCATTTTATCTATTATTCGAAGGCAAACTGGTAAAATTGTACCTTGCCTGTCCTTCTAGTTCGCAGCATGCTCTCTACTGTTTCAAGCTTAGCTTACCTATTTTCTGATCACTTTTAAACAAAGCCCCAAATGGCAGCAGCCCGCCATTTCTATTTTCTAAGGATGCTTATAGAGGCCCAAAGACATTCTTAAGTATCGAGGCATTTTGTGCTATGGAGGTAACATGATTATCCTCCTTCACCATCACGTAACAAAGCAGTAAAGTTGGCCTCAGAAGGTTCTTCAGATTGCTTTGCAGCCTTGACTGATACTGGTGTAGAAGCCAGTTCTGGCTACGGCAACTGGCAGCCAAGGCAGATGGAGCCGGTGCAGTAAAACAACGTGGGTGCTTCATTTTGATGTCAGAAGTGACAGGATTGTGTGGCTTTGCTATCCAGCTTTAAGGAAGTGCTTCATTCAAGCCTTCATACAGGTGTGTAAGTAAAGTCTCTCTCTGAGCCCTAAGGCAAAATTCTCAGATGCCTTCCCCACCACTCCACACACACACACCCCCATGATGAGAAAGCTCAGGCACCGAATCCCTCCTCGGGCTTCAGCAGTTGAGAACTCCACATTCAACAGATGCTGATGCTGAAGCAATGTTTGACTTGGGGGCAGCGATAGAGGAGGATGTAGTGTGGTGTACCATCAGCAGTCATGGCTGCTCCTGCTTCCCACCTTCTATGGCCCCTATTGGGGCCCTGTGTGGTCTAGTTAGTTAGTTAGTGTGTGTGTATTTCAAGTTTAGTCACCGCTCATCTCACTCAAAGAGCGACTCTTTGTTAGTTAGTTGGTTTGTTTTTAAGATGGATTTGTGAAGAGTGGGCCAAGGGGGACTTTGTCTTCACTAAATGTACACCACAGCCTTCGTAAAAGCAGGCACTCCCTCAAAGTTCTGCTCAGTTGGCCCTTTGATGTGCAGCATGGCAGCAAAACCTCCCAGAGGTTTCTATAACTGCAGAATAAAAGGTAAAGGTTCCCCCCGCACATTTGTGCAGTCGTGTCCGACTCTAGGGGCCGGTGCTCATCTCCGTTTGTTAGCCGAAGAGCCAGCGTTGTCCGAAGACGCTACCACGGTCATGTGGCCGGCATGACGCATGCGGAACGCTGTTACCATCCCACCGAAGTGGTACCTATTAATCTACTTGCATTTGCATGCTTTCGAATTGCTAGGTTGGCAAGAGCTGGGGCGAGTGCGGGAGCTCACCAGGCTAGGGATTCGAACCTCCGAACTTGCGATCTTCCGATCGACAAGCTTGGCGTCTTACCCACTGAGCCACCTGCAGAATAGCCTTTGGGAAATCTCTCTGCAGAAAATTGTTGCCTTTGTATGATACGTTAAGAAGGATATTCTTCACCTCTTCATGCTATTATGCTTTCTTGCACTTATATTAACTGCCCAAAATATAAAGCTGGCATTAGAACAAGAAGTGGACACTTCTGATGAAAAGACGTTCATTTGTGGTGGGGTGGTAATTGCCTTTGGGCTTCAGTGCCCCTTATGAAACATGCTAGATCAGAGATTTAAATCTGGATAATGATAAGTTGCTTGGGAGTTCTGCCAGGGTATACCATGGGATGCCCAATAAACACATCTCTACAGAAGCAGTGTTGGTGGTGTCCTGGAACATTATTTCTGGCTTTAGATCAGTCTTTCTCAACCCTGGTAACTTTAAGAGGTGTAGACCTCAACTCCCATAATTCTCCATGCTGGCTGGGGAATTCTGGGAGTTGAACACGTCTAAAAGTTGCCAAAGTTGAAAAGCACTGCTTTAGACTATCTTTTGTTTGCTTGGTCTTTTGCACTTCGTTGTTCCATTGCATTGCATTCTGAAGTTCATGTGATGGCCTAATAAATAGAGAAACTAAGTATTTCCCTCTAAAACTTTCAACTGATGAGCCTAATTTCAATTTGATTATACAGGGGGAAAAAATGCAGATTCTCTCCTGGCAGACCTCTTGTGCCTAATCAGCATCATTATTAACTTCTTTGCACATCTATTGCTAACTTACAGGGGTAGCATTTAATGAGCTCAAGATGTTAAATGCACCTAGCAGCCATGTAAATCCAAGAATATATTTTGGATAAGTTTAATGAAATCTTGTTCATTCTAGAATTCTATCTTGCATGATATATCTCTTCAACACAGGCATGCTTGTACCTGCCATGTACGCATGCATGGCCAAATGAAGCAGAGGCATAACCATGAGACAATATTAACAGTAATCACTGAAGAATTGAGTAGATATAATTCATACAAGGATTCTGCCGGGGGGGAGGGGCTGACAGTAGATTTGAAGTGCAAAGATTTGGCAGTAACAATCTAAAGGTATTTGGGAAGCTTGATTGATGTTTCTGGTCACTAGGAATCAATCTGAATTTCAAGAGACAGGGGTTATATTTGACATAAGCAAGGGAGCAGAGACCCCACAGCTGGGGCTAAAAGTCCTAAATGGATCTCTCGAGATGAGGACTGTGGATACTGCAGGTCCTCCGGTTTAAGATTGACTATCCTTAATATAACTAAAAGAAGATAATTAATATTCAGGAATGAGGCTGGCCAATAGAAAAACAGCCAGGAAAACTAGGGGGAAATTGGCACCGTTGGGGGCTTTGGATAGTTATTACGGCAGGACACATTTCCGATGGAAATGCTGTAGTTCCCAGAAGTGGAATTAATTTCTCAGGTGTTGGCAGGTGTTTGGAAAAGATGTGAGATAAATCTCCTGCATCAGCATGGTTGAACATCTTGGCCATTTTTGTGCAAATGATCTTACTACTTGGAGAAGAAACCCTCAGGGGCAGCTGACTGCCCTTGTACTCAATCAGTACTGTATTATATAACATGGCGTGCAATTACTGAGCCTACTCTGAAACTTCATTTAGGGGCCAGGGGAGCAATTTCTTGATTTATGGAATAATATCTTTCTCCTTTTGTGCAGTAAATATTTGGCAAGCGGATGAGTAGATTCTCATTCATATCTTGCCGCGGGCCATGTTTTGTAATAACATCACTCAGTTTGCAATACAGACAATGGCTTGGAAAGAAGTAAGGAGAATTCAAGGATTGTCCAAAGTTCCAGGCTGCACTTTTGAAGGAGGCCCAAGTGGAGAAACCCATGTTTGGAATAATGAAGTGGTGGCAACAAGCAATGACCGAGCTGCTCAAGCGTTTCCACCCCTGCTTGTGTTTCCAGCAGCTGAAATTGTTACAGATCCCCTTGGGCACTGAACTTTTTCTCAACAATATTAATCCGCTCAGTTTCAGTTGCTCTTGTGTTTAATTGAAGAGGAAGCAGATCCATACTGTACTGTGTGCATTTAGAAGGTTTGCATTACATTTACAAAAAAGAAAAAAAATCCACATGTGTAACACATTATTTGAACTAATATATTTCATAAATGTGTCAGCTGAAGGTTCTTAGAGACTGGTATCATTCCTAAGACAGTCTACACTGAAAGATGTAATGCAGAGAAGAACCAGTTGTACTTCTGTGTATCTGGACCCCCTACTGCACCACGTGCAACACCACAGGTATCACTAAAGCTCAATATAGGCATCCTACCACTATCAGGTGGAAGTGTATATCCTCATTCTCTGCTGTGGAACATGGAGAAATGGAAACCCTTGGATCTCTTTATCAATTACAATGTTTCCAGCTTAATATATATATTTTCAGTAGTGTGTGAAGTCCTATGATTTTTGTGCTGAGTATACAAAGACCAAAGGGGTGTGGTGGCTCAGCGGGTAAGATGCCAGGCTTGTCGATCTGAAGATTGCAAGTTCGGAGGTTCGAATCCCTAGTCCCGCGTGACAGAGTGAGCTCCCACACTCGACCCAGCTCTTGCCAACCTAGCAATTCGAAAGCAGGCAAATGCAAGTAGATGAATAGGTACCACTTCGGTGGGATGGTAACAGCATTCCGCATGCGTCATGCCGGCCACATGACCGTGGAAGCGTCTTCGGACAACGCTGGCTCTTTGGCTAACAAACGGAGATGAGCACCGGGCCCTAGAGTCGGACACAACTGCACAAATGTGCGGGTGGAACCTTTACCTTTTTATACAAAGATCAAATGGTCCATGGTACTTTTGGTGGTGCCTCACATCTGGATATAGTCAAGTATTTGTAGTACATTGCAACATTCTCTAATAAAGAACAGGGGCTTCACTCAGATCTTTCATATTTGTCCCCAGCAGAAAGAATGGGTCACCAATGTTAGATTATAATGACTGTATGTACTTTGTCTATGAAGATACCAGTCTGAGTTGTATAAAGTACAGTGACCATACATCTTTTATTATAAAGGACAGAAAGCTGTCCTTTAGATTTATTTATTTTTCAAAAACTCACTTTTTCCCTTTATTTTGGCCATTTAACCTTTACCACACAAATGGTACCACTTAATGCACAATCTTTCATATTCATGTGAAAAATATGGAAATTGAATTGTCTTTTAAAAATAAATTTACATATACTGTTTGATTTTAGATATTTTTATTAGAGTATGCATTTTTGTAAAGTTTTTCTTGGTTTTGCTCTTGAATTTTCTTTTGAAAAACAAAGTTATAAACACAAACAATTAAATTTTCTCATCCTTATGAACCTCTTTCAGATTTGTCCCTTTTTCATGTTTGTCCTTTATTTTTCCCAATATGGTCACCGTAGTGTAAAGAGGAGTCCGGTGGCAGACAGGTGCTTTAGAAGAAGCTCTTTTGGTCATGTCTGAATAGAAAGAACTAAAATTATGACTTTGATGGCTCTCTTATAAGAATACTTCATTCTGATACTGATTGTTTCACTTGAATGGCCAAAGCTACTTTTGTTCCCTGGCCTTGAACTATTTACTACATTCATGAGCTGGAAATCAAATTGGTGTTCCTACAGGAGATGGTTGGGCTACAACAAGGCCCCTAAAGAATGCATAGGACAGCACACACTTGCGTCTTCATGCAAGAACTATTTTGGCCTTGCACATTCTGAAGAATGTGTTAGCAGGAGGAAGTTGTCATTTTTTAGACTGAATCTTCTTCATGCCTTTTCAGGATGAAAAAAATGTTCAAAAAGTAATTGGATCCAGTTGCTTCCTAAACAGCTAAATATTTACATGGAGACAGCTTATTAATCACAGCCCCATATGGCAGGAATGCTTGCACAGACACTTTGGGCAAAAGCTTTGCGCCAGTCAGCTTGTCTCATGGATGTCTTCCTGACAGCTCCACTTCCATCACAATCAGTTGCGACACCATAATTACAGATTCGGGAGGTTTGCTGCCTCCAAATGATTGATTGTTTGATATACACAATTTAGGAGATAGATGTTCTTATGTAAATTAACTATTTAGCAAGGGACACAGCTATACAGCAAAGAGACTAAAAAGAAGTAGCTATGCCTTGCTAGGCCAGTATGTCACCATGGAGATTTAGATTTCTTGAGAAGAGGTTGAAGTAAAGCTTCTTTTTAGTCTCTTCAGGATGACAGTGAGAAATTCCCTACTTAGCATCAGCCACAAGTATTAGAGATAATCTGCCTTTGCAACTTATTTTGTTCATATAGATGCCAAGAGCTTATGAGTATAGCTGTTAATTGAAATGGAGTCAGACAACAGTTTTTGGAGATAGCTGAAAGCAGTACAATGGAGATCTTATTGCTGTAGTGTTTACACTCATCCTACAATTGTCTCTGCTTTGTTCAATGATTTGAAAAGACTGGCCAGAGATGACAGCAGAACAAAACCAATATATGTATACACTAGATTCCCTCACCTGCTGTCATCTAGGTGTGTTAGGTTACAGATGTGTTACATGCTTCTGGAGGAGTAAACCTTGGCTAAATTATTTTGTATCAAGACAGGTCTGGTTTTACTCTCCCTTTCCTACATCTGAAACTGGGCTTTCTTTCTTGACATTGTCCATACTGGATCTGCAGGAAGTGCCAGCCAGTGAAAATGATACATAGGAACTTCTGTACTAGCAGTTCATCCAAGCCAAAGTTGTTGACTGGATTCAGAACTATATTGAACTGTTTCTGGTTTTCATTCAACTGCCGATAGAATCTTGCTTAGATGATTCACCAGGCAAAAGAGCCTTCTGGTGGACCAGAAGGTAAGGAAGAACTCAAGAAGTAGATTCCTACTTAAATATGAAAAATAAGGGCAACACTCAAAGTACAATGGTTCTTGCTATTAACCACTATATATGAGGTTTTTGAAGTAGGAAGTTAATTGTCTGCTGCATATTTACTAACATTTAGGTAATACTACTCCTCAGTACTACTCCTTCATGGAATTTTTCCATGCCTAATCCCAATTCATAAAATACCACACAGAATAAAAGGCTAAGATGAACTCAAGTGGGGATCCATTTTGCATTCATAATTTGGTAAGTTATTATACCCTTAAATTCTCCTCAAAATATTCAAGTAACTGTGCTGCTGCTCCCTAAAAAATACCTTCTTCACATGCACTGTTCCTTAAAAATAGCTTTTCTGTTTCATACTATTAGAAAAAACAGTTTCATCCCTTTAGATCAGAGCTTTCCAAACTGTGTGTGGCGACACAAAAGTGTGTCGCCACACACAGCGTGGTGTGTCGCCACACCACCCGGAAGCGGTGGTGTGCGCGTGCACGGCGGCAGCAGCAGCGGCGCGGGATCAGTGCTTCCGCATTTTAGCGGAGGCTGCCGCCGCCGTGCACGCACGTGCCACCGCACGCCCCCCACGCCGCTGCCCTGCACGCGCGCGCCGCCGCACGCCCCCCTGCGCTGCCGCCGCACGCCCCCCCACGCCGCCGCCGTACTGCCGCCGCCGCTGCCGCTGGTGTGTCGCCAGCGGCGGCACTTTGGAAAGCCCTGCTTTAGATAGTATAGGCGTAATCATTGATGCTTAACTTTCATTACTTGCTTGTTTTCAATTGGAGTCTTCTCTCTTCCTGACAGCTATGAATTTATCACCAAGCCAAAATGATTTGGTGGCATAATAATGTCACTGAAGAAAAATTAAGTTTGTTTCTTTATTAGATTTATATCCTGCTGTTTTGCCACAGCAAAGCGTAGACAGTAGTTCATGGATCTGAAGGCAATGAAAGCACAAATGATATACAAGCTGAAAGGATTTATTGAGGAAAGTAAAATAAAAGAATAACAACCTTAATATAGACCAAAATTTTTCATAGATAAGGCAGCAAAATGAGAAATGGCAACATTCAATAGGGGAATGTGAATACAGAAGAGAATCTCATTCCTTCAGCAACCCATCCTCATCAAAGGCAACAGAGAAATTGACTACTTTGATGAAGAAAAGACTGTCTAGCTATGTTTCTGCTTGGAAACCTCTTTTGGACTTTTTGCTTGAAACTGAAAGAAATGAAACTTTGATTTTGGAATTTGATGATTAGAACTGTTTATGATTAAAGAAATATTGTGTACTATTGTTAGTTTTAGAGTAAGAGGTTAATGTATTTTATATTTGTATCTGTACCAAAGAAAGTTGGAAGCTATTCTATTCTATTCTATTCTATTCTATTCTATTCTATTCTATTCTATTCTATTCTATTCTATTCTATTTTTCTTTTTTTTCTGCACTCTTAATTTTGCTCTTTTTCTGATCTTTTCTTCTTAATTCTTTTTTTTTTCTGTTTCTTTATATTTTATCTCTTGTTGAAACTTAATAAAGTTTTATGGAAAAAAATCAAAGGGAACAGCAAACGTTTCCTACGTTATTCCAGCTGGGGCATAGCGCCTTTCCTAAGCATCAGATCTATGCTGAAGCTCTTCCTTAAGAGGAGCTTCAAAGTTTATATAATGTTTTGTTGCAATTGTTCATACTTTTAATTAAGCATACTTACTGCTTGCCTATTAACTGTCAAAAGTTTCTGTGAGACAGTACCAGCTCATTACATCAAACCCTCCCTGCATAGTTAGCTGGCCTTGGAGTTAAAAGGAAGAGAGATAAATCTTGAGATAGATTACATCAGAAGATGAAAAACAAAAACAAAAGCTAACTATGAGAAAGTTATGAGGTGGGGAAAGGAAGCAGGAAAGCTCTGAGGCTTGCTTTAGAAAGTTAAGGCCTTACCAAGCCATGCTATGTACAAGAATACAGAAGAGAAGCCATGTTATACAGGAAAACACAGAGGAAAATGGGGCGTGCTATCTACTGTATTGCACCTTGCCAGTATAATAGTCTTCTGCAGTAGTACTACACCCTCCTTTTCTCCAGGAGCTGAAGGCAGTGTACATTGCAATCTTCCTCCCTTTGAAGGAATAGCAGTTCCAACTACCAGATTAGTTTATTTATTATTTATTTATTTTATCTTATTTATACCCCGCCTATCCCCTCCCTAATGGAGGGCTCTAGGCAGCTTACATTCATGTAATTTCATATATTATACAATCATATAATCATATCTTACACAATGTTAACCGTGTGATGGGAAGGAGGTGAAGGAACCGACTCTTCAGCTGCAGGCATCGGACTACATGTCCCAGGATGCCTCGCTTCGCGCCGGCTGCTGATGTCCAGGAAGTTGTTGCTCCGGATCCGTCGTCCTCCGCCGCCATTGTCGGGATTCCCCAGGTCTTCTTGGTTTCAAGGACGACCCTCCGCCAGACGCCAGCAAATTGACCCACGTGAGTGGTACCCAATTTATCTACTCGCATTCTGTTTTCGAACCGTTGGGTGGACAGAAGCCGGGGTGAATGGCGAGAGCTCACTCGCCACGCGGTTTCGAACTGCCAACCTTGTGGTCGGCAGTCTAACGGCTCAGTGGTTTAACCCGCTGAGCCACCGCGCCCCAGTAATCAAGTTTCATTGACTGTCTGTGACGTTATCACACTGTCAAATTCCATAGAAAGCTGAGGACTTCACTTATCTTAGGAACAGGAAAACAATGTTAAAATGCCCCCAGCAGCACTCAAGGCAGACAAGGTTTGCTATGAACATCAGCAAAAGAGGCCAGAAGAACAGAGGTTGAGGGAATAGGGTAAGGGAATTCTTTCCTATACCTATTGGCCCTGAGATAGCCATCTCCATTGTTCTTAAAATGAAACCAATATGTGTGCATGATTTATGGAGCAGAGCAATTTAGGGCAGCTGTACTGTTATGACTGAAAGACATGAAGGTCTCACACCAGCTCAGTGGATATTGAAGAATCTCATGAAAGCTAAAGTGTCCTCATAGGATGCCCTGATTCTCCAGGACTAATTAAAGGTGGAGAACTTTATAGTGTCTCTTGTCAGCAAATCCCTCCCACCCAGCCAGGTTTGAATTTTGTTGATAAAGTGTAAACATAGTTGGAATTTTCCATGTGAGACACTAGAGAGGGAAAAGCAGTTATCATATGCTGTTTATATTTGGAATAGGGCAGTTGGGAAATATTCCCAAACTGCCCAGGGAGAAAATGTTGTTTTTAGTACAGAGTGCACTTTCTATGATCTAGGGAGTAGGTTTCAGTTACAGTGGAAAGTTAAATAGAGACTTGAAAAGGCAGCAGCCAGAAAGATTCTTAGTAGAATCTGCTTGTCTTTGCTAAGGCTGGACATTCAGGATGGGTTTCTGTAGTACAAGAATGAAATATCTTGTCCAGGACTGGCCCAAGACAATTTGTTGCTTGAAGTGTTACAGCAAATTGCCTCAATCCCCACTCCCATTCAAGGTGCAAAAGTTCAGAACTGCCAAGCTATTTTGGCATCTCAGGTAGAACATCTCTCCTGGGGAGTAAAAATACAATAACAACAATAAATTTAAAAGTGACGTCTTGCTGACTTTTCATGCCCTTCAAAATAGGCTGCCTATTCCTCTTGTTAAGGCTCCAGGGCAGACTTATGAAAATGCAGAACAGCTGTCCATCAAACTGTAAAAGAGGTGATGTGACCACTAAAGATGCTTTGTACTTGCTTCTTCCCTCTTGCGGGCTCATTAATTTGCAAATTTTCGTAGGTCAGAATGACAGGTCAGAATGACAGAAAAACAACCACATGTGCTTATTTGATGTCACAATACAAGACCTGGGCTTGCAGAGTGGAATCCTGACATCTGATGCAAGTACATACGTTGTTGGGTTTAAGCCATGACATCATGTCACTTGTCTTCACTTGCCCCCCTTGTGGACACCTATGCACATTTTCAATCCAGAAACAAGACAAAAACAAAAACCAATGAATAGGAAAATATGTGCAATACTAGCTATAGAATCCCTGTACACTGAAAAGCATCAGAGCACATGCTCTAGGCTGCACAATGTTTCCATGTTTGGCCTTTGAAAGGCTATGTTGGAAGCCTCATTCTAACAAGTGGTCAGAACCAGATGGTGGGGCCAAGACAAAAATTAAACTAAATGCATTAATCAGTTACCTAGGCCTTCTTGGCTTCTATTACATGAGCTGCAATTATTACTTGAAATATTTTCAATATTTCCCTTACTTTATATGTTGAAAGGAAAAGTCATTAAGGAAATGCAAATTATCTTTCTAGGAATCTGGAACATCTACGTTATTTACTATAGACCATTTTGTGATATTGTAATTCAGGAATTCTATCAAGTTGCAGATCACAGCAGGTGGCAGCACCTAGCCAGCCTTGGCTGATCTCAGAAAAGCTGAGGGACAGACCTAGGATGGAAGACTACCAGGAAATTCCAAGTGTAGGCTAGGCTGAGCAGTCAAAAAGGATCCTTCGAGAAGGCAATGACAAATCACTTCCATGTTGTCACCAATAAGATGAATTACTGGGGTTCTCCATAGCCCAAATGAAAATCCACTGATCTGATCCAAGAATGCACCAGTTATGTTGCCTTGAGGACTACCCCAGGCTTTGTGCAGTCTATTGACCACTGTGTTCCAAAAGTGAAAATGGCCAGGGAATCTAAGCATTTACAACATTTACAACAGTTTGTTTCCTAATTCCAATCCCATTTAGGGAACAGCAAACTTCAGAAAGGATGCTGGAGGGCTGCACACGGCTCCAGAGATGCAGTTTCTGCACTGCTGATCTAACCCACGTGAATGTGGGGAAAAGAATTTTCACATCTATTTAATTGTCACGAAACTTCTTGGTATTGTGGCTATTCTTTAATCCTATTGGATTGCAGATTACTTTATGGTCTTTGTGCTCATATTATCACTTTCTCTCCCAAAGCAAAAGAGTGACTTCTCTGCATTATTACAATAGTAAGCTCTGAAACTGCACAATGATATAAAATCTGTAATTATAATATTGCAAATTTTAAGGATAGGGGTAGAAGGGAATTCCTGCAGCAAAATTGCCATGCAGTGAATGGAAAGGGCTACTGGCTTTTCTTTTTTCTCTTTTTAAAGTGGAGGGGAGTAAATGAGGATGTGTGTTTGCAAAAACCATTATTATTATTATTTTTTCTGCTTGTGAGCTCAGGAGGAAAACTAGCAATGACAAATGTGAATTAGAATTTAATTCAAATGGACATTCTGTCTCTTTCTATGGGATTTTCCTCTTGATGTCTTGCCAGTGCCAAGTATAGATGATTAAGTTGTAGCTGTAGAATCCAAAACGTTGATATAATGGCTTCTCTACCTAGTTAGAAGTCCCCCATTTGTTCAATTAACTATCCAGAGGTGAGAGAAATCCTCTTCAGTGTGTTGTTAGCCATTACCATGTGTCAAATATTTTCTTTTACTGCTATAATTTTGTTGGATATGGATGGCTTTTTTCTGTATTGCCTGACAAGCTGTGTCTACAAATGTCTTCTCTATCCTGCAATTACGATGACTTGTGGATTCTATAATGTTTGATTATGTGTTTGATTCCTAGTTAGTTATATGACAGACTTTACTATATATTCTCTAGTGCAATTTTTAAATTAGAGAAATAATGATTTTTGTTGGATAGTACTCATTGCTTTAAAAAAAAGACATATCTAGTGTGATATGGAGCTTATTTAGTGCCATGGATTCTTCAACTGAAGGTGCAGTTTCATTTCCTGGCTGTTGTCTCTTTATGGTTTAGTACCGTGGATCACATCCAATTAGGAATGACATCATATTGCCATGTTTCCAGTTTGAGTTAGCTACATGATGATCACCCTGAGGTGAAGTCAACTGAGAATGAGAACAAGAGACAGCAATTTAAATCAATAGATAACCATGTCTTTCCAGTCCTTCTATTACAGTATATTCTTGAACTGTTGTAATGTCCCTTGAACAGCCATATTTAGTATTCCAATACTTTTCTTTGACTGTCACTTAGGGAACATGATAGTATACATATATATCCCACTTTTAAACAGAGAGAAGTATCAGGGTAACAGAGCTTACCAAAGATTCCAAGATGCTAAAAAGCCCGTGAATGTTTATGGTAATATAAAGCTTATCTACGTATCAATATAGGCAGGATATTTAATGATCATGGAAAAAATCTATGTGGTCACTAAGAGTTGACAATGACTTGATGGCACATAATCATCAAATCAATCATTTATTGACCACATCAATACATTTGTTGAAGGTTCAGTATCTCCAGGTCTCCTACAGCATTGGTCCAAAGTGATTCATAGGGGGGACCAAGTAGGTATTCATAGTGGTGGGTAGTTCTATACCTACCTTCTTCAGTCTTTCAATTTTACTCTGTCCATAAATGATATTAATTCCTCTCATCACTTTCTCTAACCTTTCTCCTAAGCCAAGCAAATCTAGCCAAGCAACAATCTTGAATGAATGGGGTGGATTTTCCAATAAATCCTCTCCCAGATCTTGACAATCTGGAAGTTTAAAGGACCCCTGAAAAATAATTGTAGAGCTCCATGTCCCTAACAATATTTTCATAACTTACCAAGTAGAATTTGGCAGAAAGTAAACAAGCAGGACATAAATCAGGAAATCTAGTTCTGGTTGCTCTAAATCAGACTTTACCATTTTGTCTGGGTTACAGGTAGTCAGGCAATAGCAGCAACTGAATCATCCAAGAGTCAAAGTTTTAAAAGGCAGTCTAAGTACCCTGGATCCAAGGGGGATCCAATTGTAGTTGTCAGGTCCACTCTGGGGGTGGGGGGTTAGGGTCAGCCCACTTGACCTATGGCTTCAAGGTAGGCTATTTCAGTAGATAATCCAGTGGAGGGTCACCCATCTGAGGGGACCTTAATTCTGCAAGTGTTGCCAGGGTGCAGCTGAAGCTGAAGTGCCATGAATTATGGGGTAAGATTTTCAAAGCTTCAGCTCTCAGCAAGTACGTTCCCCAGCCAGTGTCCACTCCTGTGCCTTCCACATGCTGCCATCACTACTCCTGAGGTTGGGAAGCTTCTGATTCCAGGTCAGAATCCTCTAAATGGGAGCGGTAAGGCCAGCATCTGTTTTCTTCTCTGCTGATTCTTGGATTCAGTTCTTTTGTTTCAAGTTGGCAGGTTTATTGGTACCTACTTCCAAGGAAAATGATGTGTCCAACTGGACCCTGACAAATATTAATATTATGTGGATTTAAGGCTCCATATTTAGTAACTGGACATATTCTATAATTGGACAATTCATTCAAAGTGTGTAAAGATGAGCCCTGGTATTCTTACGACCTTGCCCCAAAACATATTTTTCACACTATTTTCTTGGCTGCCTTCACTCAGCTGACCTCTTCAACTGCAGGTCCAAAGTTCTCTCTATATTCCCTCTATGCCTGAAGAAAACGTACCCAACTCCATCTGCTCCACCTTCCATTTGTTGTGTCCTTGTGTCCTCTCATTCATTTGGTCACAGTCTATTCTCAAGGCTCTGGGCAGGATTTGGCAGACTTTCTTGTTAAAGTTTTGCCCTTGTATATTTAAAATGCAGATGCCACCAAGAGTATTCAGAAGTTTTAGCTACCTACCTGAAGAATGAAAGTAAGACAAAGATAGAAAGGTAGATCTCATGTGTGTCTTAAGATTGAATTAATTATTAATCATTTCCTTAGTGAGATATTCTTTGGGGTGCTTAAACCCAAGGCAGAGTCAAAATATTTCCTCAAAGAAAAGTTTAGATGAAATGGGGAAGGATGGATTCAGGCTCACACCCAGAAGAACCTCCAAGTGCTTTTAAGCAAATGTGCCTTTGGTTCCCTGCCATCATGACCAGAAGATTTTTATCCTTCTGGGAGTGTTTGCTGGTGCTGATGCAGAACTTGACAAGACTGTTCAGCAGCAGACAATAGAAAACCAAGAAGAAGGTAAGAACAGTGTCTTTGATTCTGGAATCACTTTATGGCTATCAAGATAACCTTGAGTTCTAATACTGTGTGAGTGGGAGAAAAATGTTTAACCATTTTTCTATACCATGCTATATGCTTCTATACCAGGTTTTATTTATGTGTCATGTCCTCTTTTATCCACTTTTGTAAGCTAAAAAGTCCTAAACCGCCCAGAGTCTACTGTCGTGGAGATGGGCGGTGATAAATTTGAATAATAAATAAATAAATAAATAAATAAATTTTTAAAAATGCTCTGTTTCACCCAACATGGGCATCTCACCATTCACCACATTTTTTTCAGCATCTAGGCAACATGAGGACACTGCTGCCATTCAATAATGTGGCACAGCAAGCCAGTTTGGTGTAGTAATTAAGGTGTTGGCCTAGACACCAGAAGGCTGTGAATTCTAGTCCTCAGGCATGAAAGCCAGCTGGGTGACCTTGGGCCAATCGCTGTCTCTCAGCCCTAGGAAGGAGCCAATGGCAAACCAGGAGACTGAGAGTTCTAGTCCCGCCTGAGGCATGAAAGCCGGCTGGGTGACCTTGGGCCAATCGCTGTCTCTCAGCCCTAGGAAGGAGCCAATGGCAAACCAGGAGACTAGGAGTTCTAGTCCCGCCTAAGGCATGAAAGCCAGCTGGGTGACCTTGGGCCAGTCACTCTCTCTCAGCCCAACCCTCCTCATAGGGTTGTTGTTGTGGGGAAAATAGGAGGCAGGAGCATAAGGTATGTTCACTGCCTTGAGTTATATATAAAAAAGGTGGGATGATGGTGATGATGATGATGATGATGATGATGATGATGATAATGATAATATAAAAGAGTCAACAGGTTGGCTAAGAACTTTACAGTATACCTTATTTGTATATTGCTAACTCATTGTACTATAGACAATGCATTTAGTTTCAGATTTCACTTATCATAAATTTTATTATTTTCTCTTTTTTCCTCTCCCCCCTTCTTAGCTACTTTTCACTTTTAGATATAGTTTTTAATTTTTAATAGAGTGCAATTTCTCTGTGGGTGAATCTTCTATCTTGTTTCAAGCTGGTCATTGGCTGAAATAAGGTTATCTGTGGAGACCTTTTGTGCTCTCTGAGCCTTGTTGCTTTCTTGCAGACATTTCATTGCCAGACTAGGCAACATCTTCAGTGCAAGAAGGGAGTGGGGTTACGCTAGGGTATTCCTGGAAGCTTGGCACTGGGACAAGTCAGCCATCAACAGGCACATAGAGATAAATAACATGTACGTACCATTCAAAAGAGACAATTAAAAAAAAGGCTAAAAGACCAGAACACCTCTTTGCCAGAAATCCACACCCAGATATGCAAAGATTAACACCAGGATTAACACCAGACGAACAATCAAACAATACACAATACCCTAATCAAGGAACTATTAACTCAGTCAGTCAAGCGGCAAACGACAGCCCAATCGAGGAAGAGAACAACACCCCCACCCATAAGGTTATACGTCTGTCTGTCCCTCTGTCTTGTGACTTTACCACGCCCTACCTATGAATTGCATCACAAGCCTTGAAATGAACTGGTGAGTTCTGACGCACTGCTCTAGCGCTCAGCTCATTGCTTGAGGATGAGATGGAATCCCCATTCATGATAGAGAACAGCCATATTATGACGTTAAGTCATGCTGAAGTGGGAAAAGCTGCACCAGGTTCTTGAAAACCAAAACCAAGTCCATCGGAATGCACCCTTCAAAGGACTGCAGTCTCCCCCAGCTTGGTGCTTCTAGCTCTCTTGAACCATCTCCCTTCATTACTTGATGTTTGGAGGCCAAAGTATCTGGGGGGTATCAGCCTAGAAAAAACTGGTTCACAGAAATGGCAACTTCTCATCTCTCCTGAATGGGCAGACCTCATTGTTTTCATTTCAGAAGAGGAAATACCTCCATTTTGTTGCTGCCAATGCTGAAAACAGGCTTCCCTTCACTAGCTGACTCAGCTGTGCTTGGCAAGAGGCAGCTGATGCTTTGATGTAGTCAGTGAAGAGATCTTCCAGGCAATATTGCTTTATTCTCCATTGGCTGGATTGTAACTCAGCTTCCACTTGGAAACAGCCCATTATACTTTACAGTAATAAAAATGAACACTTGGTTATAACATTTATTGCCATAAATAATGAAATGCTGGCAAGGACTTTACTCTTTCAGAGGTCTTGTTGATTTTCTCAGCTGCCCTCTTGCCTTCTCACTATGTTGATAATAATAAAGTTGGTATGTTAGAATAACAGAGCTGGAGAAATGGGAGTGTTGCTGCTGTACTGCTCTCCTTGCTGTGCGGCATTATCCCAGCTTGAGCTGCTGGATTCTGTCACTGGACTGGCTTTGGAGATCTCAGGACTGTTGGTCCTCAGGCGCTTTAATTTGCTGCCATGCAATGTTGAGAGCTGGGCATCTCAGAAGTTCATGGCAATCATGGACCTGCCCCAAGTTATTGTGGTTACACATTAGGTCTGGTTTTTGTCTCAAGGCAGTTGTGACTGTTGTGACAGTTGTTATCACCATGCTTATCACCGTGCTTATTTAACTTATATGCAGAGTACATCATGAGAAATGCCGGGCTGGATGAATCACAAGCCGGAGTTAAGATTGCCAGGAGAAATATCAACAACCTCAGATATGCAGACGATACCACCCTAATGGCAGAAAGTGAAGAGGAACTAAAGAGCCTCTTGATGAGGGTGAAAGAGGAGAGTGCAAAAGCTGGCTTGAAACTCAACATTAAAAAAACTCAGATCATGGCATCTGGTCCCATCACTTCCTGGCAAATAGAAGGGGAAGAAATGGAAGCAGTGACAGATTTTATTTTCTTGGGCTCCAAGATCACCGCAGACAGTGACTGCAGCCATGAAATTAAAAGACGCTTGCTCCTTGGGAGGAAAGCTATGGCAAACCTAGACAGCATATTAAAAAGCAGAGACATCACCTTGCCGACAAAGGTCCGTATAGTTAAAGCTATGGTTTTTCCAGTAGTAATGTATGGCTGTGAGAGTTGGACCATAAGGAAGGCTGAGCGCCGAAGAATTGATGCTTTCGAACTGTGGTGCTGGAGAAGACTCTTGAGAGTCCCTTGGACTGCAAGGAGGTCAAACCAGTCAATCCTAAAGGAAATCAACCCTGACTGCTCATTGGAAGGACAGATGCTGAAGCTGAAGCTCAAATACTTTGGCCACCTAATGCGAAGAGAGGACTCACTGGAAAAGACCCTGATGCTGGGAAAGACTGAAGGCAAAAGGAGAAGGGGACGGCAGAGGATGAGATGGTTAGATAGCATCACCGATGTAATGAACATGAATTTGAGTAAACTCCGGGTGACAGTGGAGGACAGGAAGGCCTGGCGTGCTATGGTCCATGAGGTCATGAAGAGTCGGACACGGCTAAATGACTGAACAACAACAACAACAAAAGTTGTGACATGATCCAGTATTGGAAGATATTACCATCAATCCGTTGCCATAGACAGAACACTCTGATTACTTCCAGATTGCTGAGGCCAATCACCCCCTTGGGGAGCCTGGATTTTCCCTGAGGATACGGTGGGCAGTTCATCTGAGGCCTTGGCTGCAGTCTGTAATAGGCAGACTGGACCTCATTGCTCTTATGCAGCTTCTTCCTGTGTGCAGATTCTAGGGTGCACATTGGTTCTCCAAGGAGCTCCAGGAGATGAAATGTCAAATGGAATGCCAAGAACACCATTGGAGGAAGATGAAGAGCAAATATGATTGACCATGGGTAAAAGCCCATATTTGGGATTACGCTGTGGCAATAAGGGTGGCAAAACATAATTATCTCTCTGCCCTTGTTGCATCTGCCAATAGCCATCTGGCAGTCCTGTTTAGGGTGACCCTGTTGGGGCACATCTACAGGGCCTCTGTGAAGAATATGCATGCTATTTCGGGGTTGGGGCACAGTTTTGTGGGGTTATTGGGACTGAGTTTGAAGCTGTGACTCCTGATGAAATGGACAAGGTTCTCCAAACTGTCAATTCAGTCACCTGTTTATTAGACCCAGGTTTTTCCTTGACCTCTTAGCAGCTTTTAATACTTCTGGACTAACTGTGGGGTCTGGGAGTGGGAGGCACGGTACTGCAGTGATTCTCCTCCTTCTTATGCGGTCAGTTCCAGTGTTGACAAAAGGGAGAGGTCACATCTAGAGCCCCTCAATTGTGGTGTGCCTCAAGGCTCTTGCCCCTCCTGTTTGACATCTACGTGAAACAATTGGATGAGGTCATCCATCAGTTTGAGGTCCAGTATCATTAATATGCCAATTATAGTAAAGGTTCCCCCCCGCACATTTGTGCAGTCGTGTCCGACTCTAGGGGCCGGTGCTCATCTCCGTTTGTTAGCCGAAGAGCCAGCGTTGTCCGAAGACGCTTCCGTGGTCATGTGGCTGCATGATGCGCACGGAACGCTGTTACCATCCCACGGAAGTGGTACCTATTCATCTACTTGCATTTGCATGCTTTCGAATTGCTAGGTTAGCAAGAGCTGGGGCAAGTGCGGGAGCTCACTCCGTCACGTGGGGCTAGGGATTCATACCTCCGAACTTGCGATCTTCTGATCGACAAGCCTGGCGTCTTACCCGCTGAGCCACCACGCCCCACTATGCCAATTATAACCAATTGTATATCTTGTCCCCAGGCCACTCAGGTGATGCTTTCCATGTCCTGACCCAGTGTATGGAGGCTACTTGGGTCTGGATGGGAAGGAACAGACTCAGGGTCATTCTGACTCTTCTTCTCAGCTCTAGTAGTATCTAGTGGCAACAGTGGGGAGCTGTGAGCTGCAATTTGAAATGCCCATATTGCTTTGAAGCAGCAAACACAACTTGCTCTGGGTTGTTTTGGGAAACATACAGGAGCCCTCCAAATACTGTCACTGTCTTTTGTTGCTGATATTGTAACCAAATAAATCTGAGGGACTCCCCCCACATATGATGAAGTGCTCCAAATAGGGAGCTTTAATCAAAGCACATTCAAACCTGGATCTCATCCTATCTATCTCTGATAAATCCTTGACAATGATTAACTTCTTCAGGGTTGATTCCCTGCCCCCATCCCACCTTAAATAATCAGGTCTTGAGATTAATTTTCTTGGTTTGTGAGAAATAAAGCAGCACATGGATAATAGTGAAAAGAAAAATTACACAATTCATTGCAGAATGCCAAAATGTGTTTTTTGCACTTTATCAGAAAGGCAAAAGGTGGGGTGACTATATTTCTACAGACCATAAAGTAAATAACTAAAACTACTCAGCCACCCAAACAGATAATTATAATGCAAATTGTATCACAGAAAATGAAGGATATTGAGATACTTTGAAAGCTGTTGCCCTAGTTTATGATAAGCGGCTTTGCTCTTTTTCTCGCCCACATTTGAATTCAGTTGGAGCCAATTATAATTAGTCACAATCTTTTCATGCATGGGTTGAGCAGATATATCTAAGCTCCAAATAATTCCATAGTTTGTGTACCTATTTTCAGGGAATCTATCATTTCCATATATCTCCCTTGTTTGAAGTTGGTGTTGGCATAATGGATCTAATGGAGACCTTATTGAGAAGATGGTGAGCTGCAATACCAAAAATAATCCAGGGGCCAAAAGATTTGAAACTGGTTGAGTTTAAGATGCTGTAATTAAAAGACTATAATGACACATGGGATGTGGTACCAAGGTTCTTCTTTAGGTTGTATGAATCATAAGGCTTGCCATATTTATAGTGTTGCTATGATTGGTAAAATCTATGGACATGGGAAACATTCATCTTTTTTCTCTTTTTATCATGACCTTCTATGAAACTTGCATTGTATCTATTGCTATCACATACTTCCCAGGCAAGTGGAAGGAAATCTGATTCTCTCTTTCTGGAGCTATTACAGAGCTGGGGGGAGGAGAGAGGGTGGGAGGGATAGAGAGAGAGAGAATAGTATTAATTCACTGATGCAGACTTCCTTGATTTATTTTTCCACTTTTCCTTTTTTGTTCAGGTTTTATTTTATTTTAGTCACCTGAAAGTGTAAAAAGAAGTCATTGCTATGACTTCTGTCAACACTGTTAATTAGTGCTCCTAATTAAAGACATGTCTGGTGACAAATGTTGGAAATTTTAATGACATATATGTGAACAAGAAATTTAGCAAGCTAGTATTCCCCTTATTCTGAGATCAACAAACATCCCCCCGCACCCTCTTCCTGCATCTTTCTATTCTATAAACTGTCAGAATGATTTGTAGCAAAAAAATGTGGAAACAAACTGGAATGATAGAGCAGATTTCCTCTAGGTCCTTTGGAGTTCTGCTTCTCCTCAAGAATGGATATTAAATAAATAAATAAATAAATAAATAAATAAATAAATAAATAAATAAATAAATAAATGCATGCTACAGAAGGAAATGTTCAATGTAGACTTGGTGAGATTGAGAGTTTGTGGGAAGCATCATGAGAAGATGTCGGCTTCTTTTCACGTCTTTTATCGGGAAGATCAATAGTGAGATTTAGATTCCCTTCTCTCTTTCTGCTATGCACATCCATGTGCAAGTGCATACTCATAACACAATGTGAAGGTCCACAGGAAAGATGTTGGAAACAATGACAAGCTTGGTGCTGATGGTGTGGTGTGAAAGGAATTCTATTTGTGTAGGTTGGTCCGAACACATATTTCACTGAATGGCATCTTCTGGAGCCATAGTCCTCCCTCTGTTTGGCCCTCTAGTTTGATGCTGCATGTTAGCTATCTAAAACAATAATGTCACAACTCATCTCAAGCTTGGTAACTGGAGTGGGGAGGATGCATAAAATAGCCCAGTGTGCACATGTCAGGGACTTGGGTGAGAGATAGTAGCAACAATACCTGAAAATCGAATATTTCCTCTAAACCTCCCAAATTTTACATTTAAAAAATGATGGAAGGACCAGGACTCAGTCTGAATATTTGTCTGGATCATATAATTAATCCCAGAAGATCATATAATTAATCCCAGAAGAATAATCCTACTTATTTAAAAAATGAAAAGCCTTAATTTTAGAGGTTTACAGCAAACAAGTGGGAAGGAAAATTGTTGCTTAGCCTTTTCTTTACCTGAAATTTCTTCATTCATTCTCATACTACATACCACATACAGAGACACGGTAGCTCAGCAGGTTAAACTGCTGAGCTGTAGGCTGCAGATCAGAAGGTCTGCAGTTTGAACCCCTTGCAACGAGGTGAGCTCTCGTTGTTACTCCCAGCTCCTGTCAACCCAACAGTTCAAAAGCTTTGCAAGTAGATAAATGGGTACCACCTTAAGTGGGCTAATTTGCTGGCGTCCTGTCGGGAAGTCGGCACCACCGGAGGAAAGGATCGGAGGAAGATTGAATGGCAGGCGGTGACGACGGACCCGGATGCAACAGCTACAGGACGTCAGCAGCCGGCTCAAGGCATCCTGGGAATTGTAGTCCAGAGCCTGGAAGAGTCGGTTCCTTACCCCCTCCCCTCACGCACGGTGAAAATTGTGATTTGTGAATTGTATAATTAAATGTATATATATGCTTGTAAGCCGCCTAGAGTCCTCCATTACGGAAGGGATAGGCAGGGTATAAATACCACAATAAATAAAATAAATAAATAAATACTAGCAATAAAAAAAGAGGGCCCGTTTGGTCTAGTGGTTAAGGCTCCAGGCTAGAAACTAGGAGACCATGAGTTCTAGTCCTGCCTTAGGCATGAAAGCTGGCTGGGTGACTTAGGGCCACTCTCTCAGCCCACGACAATGAATTGACATTCAGTTGATTCAGAAAAAGCAAACCCTGCACTTGCAGGAAAAATGCTAGGAAGAAAAAAAAATTGACATACTAGCAATGTAGCCATCATAAACTCCAGTAGTATGTTTGGTCCTACCAAACTTATATTCGAAAATAAAGAGGATAAACACCATCTGAAATGATTTAGAGGTACCTGCAGTTTATAAGCCTGTCATGGACAATTTCATTTCTTTTACAATCATATACCCTATCGATTATCCTGGTTTGAAAGATTGTATCTTAGAATTTGGGTAAAACCATCATGGGCTCTTGCTTTACTAGGTTAAGTAAGATTACTGAAGCTATTTATTCTTCTTCCAGGTCTCTCATCAACCTATCAGCCTTCACAGATTTTTAGGACATTTATTTTATAAACATTGGGATCTGTCAACCCCCATAGTGGCACTGCTTTGTGGGTTTCATGCCCTCACGTTAAGGAGAACTTGCAATTATAAATGTGCTAGGTATTTTTAGTATATGAATATATATATATATATATATATATATATATATAGAGAGAGAGAGAGAGAGAGAGAGAGAGAGAGAGAGGGGGGGGGGCAGCGCAGTGGCGTAATGGTTAAGACTACCGACTGTCAAACGAAAGGACGGCAGGTTGGCAAGTCGAGACCCAGAAGCACCATGTAACGGGGTGAGCTCCCGTTCTCGCCCAGCTCCTGCCAACATAGAAGTTCGAAAGCACGTAAAAATGCAAGTAGATAAATAGGTACCACTCAGGTGGGAAGGTAACAGCATTCCGTGCGCCTCGGCATTTAGTCATGTTGGCCACATGACCATCTATGGACAACGCTGGCTCCCTTGGCCGAGAATCGGAGATGAGCGCCACCCCCTAGAGCCAGAAACGACTGGAAGAGGAAATCTTACCTTACCTTACCTTACCTTACCTTACCTTACCTTACCTTACCTTACCGTGTATATATACAGTGTGTGTGTGTGTGTGTGTGTGTGTATATAATTATATACAGTACATGTAGTTTGTGTGTGTATATAATACATATATAATTATATACATATAATTATAGCCAGTTTGGTCTAGTGGTTAAGGCACCAGGCTAGAAACTGGGAGACTGTGAGTTCTACTCCCGCCTTACGCACAAAGCCAGCTGGGTGACCTTGGGCCAATCACTCTCTCTCAGCCCTAGGAAGGAGGCAATGGCACCACTTCTGAAAAACCTTGGCAAGAAAACTGCAGGGACTAGTCCAGGCAGTTGCCGAGAATAGGACACGATTGAACGGCAGAAAAAAAAATACTATTCCTCTACTGGAGCAGCAGTTTCACAGATACTCCCATTCCAGTAAAGAAAACGAAACAGCCAAATTGCATCTGCAGAGAAGATGGAAGAAGTGGCTTTATATCTGGATGGTGTTCTCAGATTTCTAGATAAGTGGCAATAACCTCATCAGGAATTTTGAGGAGGGGGTGGGAGATATAGAAAACATCCAGGTATTTTAAGTCTTACTACTTCTAGCTCTGGCAAAGGAGATCGTTACCTTGTTGTAGTGCTGGAGCTTGAGCAACTCAATGAGCACCATGAGCTAAACCGTGAAGGGACACCCAAGACGGGAAGGTCATGGAAGAGAGGTCAGACTAAATACGATCCCTGGGGAAGGTAACGGCAACCCACCCCAGTATTCTTGCCGTGAAAACTAAATGGATCAGTACAACCAGAGATATGTCGGTATACCATCGGAAGATGGGACTCCCAGGTCGGAAGATGGTCAAAAATCTACTGGGGAGGAACAGAGGATAAGTTCAACTAGCCCCAGATGTGATGACGCAGCTAGCTCAAAGCCAAAAGGACGGCTAGCGGCCGATGGTGCTGGCGGTGAACGACGAATCCGATGTTCTAAAGATCAACACACCATAGGAACCTGGAATGTAAGATCTATGAGCCAGGGCAAATTGGATGTGGTTATTGGTGAAATGTCAAGATTAAATATAGACATTTTGGGTGTCAGTGAACTGAAATGGACTGGAATGGGCCACTTCACATCAGATGACCACCAGATCTACTACTGTGGACAAGAGGACCACAGAAGAAATGGAGTAGCCTTCATAATTAATAATAAAGTGGCTAAAGCAGTGCTGGGATACAATCCAAAAAACGATAGAATGATCTCAATTCGAATTCAGGGTAAGCCATTTAACATCACAGTGATCCAAATATACGCCCCAACCACAGATGCTGAAGAAGCAGAAGTAGATCAGTTCTATGAGGATCTGCAGCACCTACTGGATAATACGCCAAAAAGAGATGTTATTTTCATTACAGGAGACTGGAATGCTAAGGTGGGTAGTCAGACGACACCTGGAATTACAGGCAAGCATGGTCTGGGAGAACAAAATGAAGCGGGACATAGGCTGATAGAATTTTGCCAAGACAATTCACTGTGCATAACAAACACTCTCTTCCAGCAACCTAAAAGACGACTTTATACATGGACTTCACCAGATGGTCGACACCAAAATCAGATGGACTACATCCTTTGTAGCCAAAGATGGCGGACATCTATACAGTCAGTAAAAACAAGACCTGGAGCTGACTGTAGTTCAGATCACAAACTTCTTATTGCACAATTTAGAATCAGACTAAAGAGAATAGGGAAGACCCACAGATCAGTTAGATATGAGCTCACTAACATTCCTAATCAACATGCAGTGGAAGTGAAGAATAGATTTAAGGGACTAGATTTAGTAGATAGGGTCCCGGAAGAGCTATGGACAGAAGTTCTTAACATTGTTCAGGAGGTGGCAACAAAAAATGTCCCAAAGAAAAAGAAAACCAAGAAGGCAAGCTGTCTGTCTGCTGAGACACTGGAAGTAGCCCAAGAAAGAAGGAAAGCAAAAGGTAACAGTGATAGAGGGAGATATGCCCAATTAAAAGCAAAATTCCAGAGGTTAGCCAGAAGAGATAAGGAATTTTTTTAAACACGCAATGTGCGGAAGTGGAAGAAGATAATAGAATAGGAAGGACAAGAGACCTCTTCCAGAAAATTAGAAACATCAGAGGTAAATTCCAGGCAAAAATGGGTATGATCAAAAACAAAGATGGCAAAGACCTAACAGAAGCAGAAGAGATCAAGAAAAGGTGGCAAGAATATAAGGAAGATCTGTACAGGAAGGATAATAATATCAGGGATAGCTTTGACGGTGTGGTCAGTGAGTTAGAGCCAGACATCCTGAAGAGTGAGGTTGAATGGGCCTTAAGAAGCATTGCTAATAACAAGACAGCAGGAGACGACGGTATCCCAGCTGAACTGTTTAGGAACTAAACTGGGAACTAGAGACCAAATTGCCAATATCCGCTGGATAATGGAGAAAGCTAGGGAATTTCAGAAAAACATCTATTTTTGTTTTATTGACTATTCTAAAGCCTTTGACGTGGATCATAACAAATTGTGGCAAGTTCTTGGTGGTATGGGGATACCAAGTCATCTTGTCTGCCTCCTGAGGAATCTGTATAACGACCAAGTAGCAATGGTAAGAACAGAGCACGGAACAACGGACTAGTTTAAGATTGGGAAAGGAGTACGGCAGGGCTGTATACTCTCACCCTACCTATTCAACCTGTACGCAGAACACATCATGCGACGTGCTGGGCTTGAGGAATCCAAGGCTGGAGTTAAAATCGCTGGAAGAAACATTAACAATCTCAGATATGCAGATGATACCACTTTGATGGCTGAAAGCGAGGAGGAGCTGAGGAGCCTTATGATGAAGGTGAAAGAAGAAAGTGCAAAAGCTGCATTGCAGTTAAACCTCAAAAAAACCAAGATTATGGCAACGAGCTTGATTGATGACTGGCAAATAGAGGGAGAAAAAGTGGAGGCAGTGACAGACTTTGTATTTCTAGGCGCAAAGATTACTGCAGACGCTGACTGCAGCCAGGAAATGAGAAGACGTCTACTTCTTGGGAGGAGAGCAATGGCAAATCTAAAATATATAAAATCTATAAAATAGTTAAGAGCAGAGACATCACACTGACAACAAAGGTCCGCATAGTTAAAGCAATGGTATTCCCTGTATTAACCTATGGCTGTGAGAGCTGGACCAGAAGAAAGGCTGAGCGAAGGAAGATAGATGCTTTTGAACTGTGGTGTTGGAGGAAAATTCTGAGAGTGCCTTGGACTGCAAGAAGATCAAACCAGTCCATACTCCAGGAAATAAAGCCAGACTGCTCACTTGAGGGAATGATATTAAAGGCAAAACTGAAGTACTTTGGCCACATAATGAGAAGACAGGATACCCTGGAGAAGATGCTGATGCTAGGGAAAGTGGAAGGCAAAAGGAAGAGGGGCCAACCAAGGGCAAGATGGATGGATGATATTCTGGAGGTGACGGACTCGACCGTGGGGGAGCTGGGGATGATGACAGCCGACAGGAAGCTCTGGCGTGGGCTGGTCCATGAAGTCACGAAGAGTCAGAAGCGACTGAACAAATAAACAACAACTACTACTTCTAGATGTGGATCTACCATTTTTATAGTGACAACTTGCTCTTCCTAGGATGATTTATTGATGCATTTGGCTTTGGTGAATTTCACCTGGGAATATATTAGCCAATAGTGTGAGATGTCAATTTTCCTTAAAACAGAGCAGTAAACTTTTCGCTACTCCAGGTGGCAGAGAAACTCATTGTTTTGTGGTAAACAGGGCTTGAAAGGAATAATAATAGTAATAATAATAACCTGATTAAACTAGTCTTCCCCCAAGCATGAGTGAGGTGTGTGACTGCAGCACCCTTGAAACTGCATTTCAGGGCTGTGTTGTGGTTGTTGCCAGCCTTCGATACAAAGTTTTCAAAAAGTTAAGATAGCTCAGACTTCACAATCGGGGGGTGGAACTGGAGACACATTTGGGTGAAACTAGCATGGAGACAGAATCCAGATTTCCCATCAGACCTGTGGGAGCAAAATGTTCTCATCAGTTACCGGAATGCTGAGGGCCAGGTTAGGATACTTCTAACTGATGTTTTGGCACTGCTCCTGGAATGGCACCGCACTCCTGTGTTCCCATGCTGGTGCCCAAACCTGCCCATAGATTTTCATGCTCCCCTGTTAGACAGCTGGAGGAAGCACTCATTGGCTCATCCAGTGACCCTGGAATTTCTGGGTCTATGATAGTGAGAACCCTAATGAGGCAGTTCAGGAGTGTTTCTGTGAGTTTGCTGTGTGAGAACTATGGTAGTCTGAAAGTGCTCTTAGACATGTAGAAAATGTAGAGCACATGAATGAGACAAGGGAAACATTTCCCTGCTTGATGTTCTGTCATCCCAAGGGCTTTTCTTTTTTCAGTTCAGTGCCAACTTCAGAGCATGGAAGCTGATGCTCTGGGATAGAATTGTCAAAGAGAGAATATTGAACTCCTTTCCCCAGGTAACCCTTTTGATATTTAGCATGGTGCTGAATCCTCCCTGGATCCATAGCTTCTCAGGCTTCTGTTAAGAAAAAGAACCAGATAGATCAGATCTTTTCCATCCTTCAAGAGAACATAAGAGGCAGTCTTATAGCAAGTCACATAAGAAGTCTATCCACATCAGTATTATTTGCAATGATTGACAGTTGTTCTCCAGGAGTTCTGAAAATGCCTACAGTTGAACATGGGGCTTTCTACAGGCAATGCATGTGCTATCTGACTGAGCTACAGCCTTCCCCAGAGGCTAAAGATAATTTTCTTGCCTAAATTGCCAAAAACATTCCAAAATTAAGGGCATAGAACTGTTGGGCAGAGCACTGTTTCCTCACTATGTTGTAATAAATCATAGAGAGTAAGGAAGATGACCTTGACAGAGATATGCAGGAACTGTTACCTAGGCAAAAAGGACCGAAGCATTTCTTGAAGTCCACAACTACAAGATAACATTCAGAAGCAGCTCAAGTAAATGCCTCCCTAACTCACTGAAGTATAAGGAGGAGGAAGTACAGCACAATCAGACTTTCTTTTTTTAAAATAAGAATTTTATGAAATTTGAGACAAAGATAAAAACTACAAAAGAGCAAGAAACTACAAAAAATAAAAATAAAAATAAAAAAGTGTAGAACACAGGAAAAGATAATTTTGAAGATTACATACAAAGGTGACTTCCGACTTTCAACAGCAAGAATATATAGCAATTTCCATAATCAATCCCTTACTCTATATCAAACCTAAATCCCATTATTTCTATAAATCTTTCCGTTGGCACATATACAAATCACTTATGCAATATATATATATCATTCATTCATTCATTCATTCATTCATTCATTCATTCATTCATTCATATATATATATATATATATATATATATATAATTCGACTTGTATTTACCGCTCCATCTCCCCATGAGGGAACTCTGGGCGGTTTACAAAAAATTGACAGTTAAAATTCAACAATTAAAACAACGTATATAAATACTCTCCAATAGAATAAATTTAAATACAAAATCCAAGATTTGATGGGTCGATGTTTAAAAGGGCTCTATGGCACCAGCCATCCCCAAGAGGAGCTGTTCCCCCCCCCCACGCAAGGCGGCAGAACCAGGTCTTTAAGTTCTTTCTGAAGGCCGGGAGCGATGGGGCCTGCCTCACCTCCGGGGGCTGCATATTCCAAAGGGTGGGCGCTACTATCGAGAAGGCCCGCTTTCTAGACCCCGTCAGGTGAAACTCCCTTACCGACGGGATCCGCAGCATGCCCTCTCTAAATGACCGAGTGGGACGGTTCGACGTTATGGGGATGAGACGGTCCCTCAGGTAACCTGGTCCCATGCCATGTAGGGCTTTAAAGGTGATAACCAACACCTTTAATTGGACCCGGAAGCACACAGGTACCCAGTGCAGCCGTCGCAGCAGAGGTGTCACATGTGCTGATCTTGGCGCACCAATAACTGCGCGAGCAGCCGCATTTTGGACCAGTTGAAGCTTCCGGATACTCTTCAAGGGTAGCCCCATGTAGAGCGCATTGCAATATTCTATATGGGAGATGACCAGGGCATGAGTGACTGTACGGAGGGCATCCTGATCTAGGAAAGGGCGTAACTGGCGCACAACACGAAGCTGTGCAAAAGCCCTTCTGGCCATGGCTGCCACCTGCTCTTCGAGCAGGAGCCGTGAGTCCAGAAGAACCCCCAGATTCCGCACTTGGTCTGAATGGGGTAGTGCAACCCCATCCAGAACTAAGGATGATAACTTCTGGATCTACAGGAGCCATCAATCCACAGCCACTCCGTCTTACCAGGGTTCAGTCGAAGCCTGTTGTTCCCCATCCAGACCCCCACAGCCTCCAGGCACTGAGAAAGGGTAGCCACTGCATCACTTACCTCACCAGGGATGGAGATGTATAATTGGGTATCGTCCGCATATTGATGGTATCTCATCCCATGGTGACGGATGATCTCACCCAGCGGTTTCATGTAGATATTAAATAGGAGAGGGGAGAGAACCGAGCCCTGCGGCACCCCACAAACGAGGGGGCAAGGGTCGGATCTCTCATCTCCTATTACCACCGATTGGGACCGGCCCTGGAGGAAGGAGGTGAACCAGCGCAAAACTACGCCGCCCACCCCCAACTCCCTGAGCCGTCCCAAAAGGATACCATGATCGATGGTATCGAATGCCGCTGAGAGGTCAAGAAGAGCTAGGATGGATGCACTCCCTCCATCCCGCTCCCGCCAGAGATCATCAGTAAGCGTGACCAATGCAGTTTCCACCCCATATCCCAGCCTGAAACCTGACTGAAAGGGGTCCAGATAATCCGTATCATCCGTATATCAGCCTCCCTCCCCCCATACAACATTTATTTAATTATTTCCTTCCTGCTACTATTCTATATATTTCTGTCCGCTGTAATAAAAACCAAATTATAAAAAGATATAAATTGTCTACTTTTATAATTAATAATAGTACAATAATCCTAACCTTATTAAACCTAAAAAACCAGGCAATTGTGGACTGCAAGAAGATCAAACCAGTCCATACTCCAGGAAATAAAGCCAGACTGCTCACTTGAGGGAATGATATTAAAGGCAAAACTGAAGTACTTTGGCCACATAATGAGAAGACAGGATACCCTGGAGAAGATGCTGATGTTAGGGAAAGCGGAAGGCAAAAGGAAGAGGGGCCAACCAAGGGCAAGATGGATGGATGATATTCTGGAGGTAACGGACTCGACCTTGGGGAGCTGGGGATGGTGACGGCCGACAGGAAGCTCTGGCGTGGGCTGGTCCATGAAGTCACAAAGTGTCAGAAGCGACTGAATGAAAACAAACAAACAACAAATCTTAATCCAACTCATTAAAGAGAAATGAAATCATAATAACCATAAATCATTATCCATCCAATTAAAAGGTAAAGGTTTTCCCCTGCACAGTCATGTCTGACTCTAGGTGGTGGTGCTCATCTCTGTTTCTTAGCCGAAGAGCCAGCGCTGTCCAAAGATGCTTCCACAGTCATGTGGCCAGCATGACGCGCACAAACGCTGTTACCATTCCACCGAAGTGGTACCTATTTATCTACTTGCATTTGCATGCTTTCGAATTGCTAGGTTGGCAAGAGCTGGGGCGAGTGTGGGAGCTCACTCCGTCATGCGGTGCTCAGGTCTCAAACCACTGACCTTCCGATCGACAAGCCTGGCGTCTTAACCACTGAGCCATCACGCCCCCTATCCATCCATCCAATTACACGTTCTTAAATTTTTACCCCACTTCAAGATAAACCAGAACATTTACATATCTCCCTAAAATATATAAATTATCTACTTTTATAATTAATAATACTATAACTATCTTAGACGATACCTTATACATCTTAAAAGTCATACAAATCTTTAAAAACAAATCCAATACGTCTTAATCCAAGTTATTTAAAAAAAATGCAATCATAAAAATCTCATTGTCAGTCCAATTAAATGTTCTTAATTTTTACCCTACTTTACTTTACTGTATAAACCAAAACATTTATATATCTCCTTATTACACACAGGACATTTTTCTTATAAAAATCAAACAGCCCAACTGTCCCCCTTAAAATCACAGACTTCTCAGCAAAAGAAAAACTTCCACAAGACAGATTCTCTTCTCTCCTATAACAATCCCTAAGAAAATCATAACAAACAGCTCTTCTAACAATCTGCAGTTCAAACTGTCTCTTTAACCCCATCAACAACAAAATGTTGTCTTCGTCTGGCATTACTTCAATTTTATTGTCAGTAGAAAAATCTTCATCCTTATCAAGGTCTCCATCTTCTTCCATATAAACTTCAGCCAGATGACGCATTTTAGAAATCATTTTAGAAATCATCTCTTCCCCATTCTCCTGCAAGTCCTGCAGAATCTTCTGATACCAATCTGAAAGACTCTCTTTATAGGTCTGCTCCAATTCGCAACAATCCTCCATGTTTCAGGCAGTGAATTATAATGCTCCCTAGATACTTGACTCACGCAGATAGGAGTTAATAAGTTAATAAAAAACTTCCGAGTGAAATTGACAAGAGAAGGTACGCTACCAAGCAGCTAGAGAAAGTGAGCAGAAAGCTAAAAATCTAAAACAGCAATTTCAGCGTACATAAAAATATTAAATCCTTCAAATTCAGTACAAAAATAACAGGGAGGCAATTATTTATTCTCAATTCTCCTTAATCTTTAAACGGGAAAAAACCAAAACTTTTTTAAAAAATTAAAAATTAATCCAAAAATAACGATAAGCACCAAGAGAATCCGCTTCGTCTTACTGTAGAGAGCCTCTCTTAGGGTACAAAAGTTAAAAATATAAATTGGGTGATTTAGAAATGAGGGGGGGGGGTTGACCTAATGTCCCTTAAGGCTACAACGCAGCATGGAAAAGATGGAGTCCCCGTCTCCCATCGTCTCTTACCGGATCGTTGCAAACGCTGTTTGTGATTCTCTGGCTGCAAGATGGTGTTGTGGAGCACAGATGGGATAATTCCAAGTGTTTTCTAATCATGAAAACACTGCAGGAAAAGCCTGCCTGCGCCCCCCAAAAAACCCGCGCTGTCAGACCTGCCTGCGGAGCTTGCAGACACAGCTGGTCAGTCGGCCATGTCCCCCACCAGAAGTCCCACACAATCAGACTTTCAAGATTCTATTACTACCAATAATCTCAATAAAAGTAATTTTAGCCTTCCTGTGGAGTTGATTTTCTCATCTGGTCCACCTAGTGGGGCTGACAATCTCTTTCAGTGGACAATTCCAACTTGCTCCTGAATTATGAAATGGGGGAGTGGAGGTAATATCAGTGTTTTTCAGAGAACCCACTAAGAAAAATATGGTGTCAAATGAGAGGATTGGGTTATTGTGAGTGCACTGGTTTAAACCATTGGTTCTATTTCTCAAAAAAAAGTTTCAGCCCCTTTTGCCTTTTGTCGTCCTTACTCTTTACATAAATATCCGAGTTAGACTATTTGAATGACAGTCTAAATATTCACAATTTGTCCAGTAATAAATATAGAACCTGACCTAATTGTTCTATTTATTATTCTTGACTGCAAAAGGCACATATTGTTGCCAAAAGTTATCTTTTTGCATGAAAAGCAAATTTAACTATACTTTTAAAAGATATTTTCAATGTAAGATTGACTAGAATATGTTGGTTTGTGTAAAATCAGGTGATTGAGAGACTTCATCCATAGGAAATGAAATGGATATTGAAAAAATTAAACCCGTTTTTACTCATCCTGTGTCAGGGACACTTCTGTACTTTATTCCAGCAGATCTGCATCAACTGTGAATCTTGTAAAATCAATGCAAAGGACCTCCATTGTATTCTTGGGGTTTTGATTGTCCTCTGATCCCAATGTAGCAAAATAGATTTGCTGTCATGAGAGGGAGGATAATTAGAGAAGCCCCACTCACCTGCAGTCCCCTTGATAATTGATTGGCAGTTCATGAAGCCTTGCTGCAACGGACAGGTGCTTATTTTCTTATTTTACAGTATGAGCAGAGAGAATTGGGAACTGCCTGAGACAATAACTCATTCCTTCCAGGCTATTAGTGAAACACTTAGTAATGGGAGAATGCCCAGGGAGGCAATTTAGAGGCTGCACTGAATTCACAATATCCTTTCAATACCGAGGTCTTTGATGACCAGAGCTGTAACTACAAACGAAGTGCTGGAAAAGAAGAACAGAATATGGCTGGAGTTTCTAAAATGTTCCAGCAAATTCTGTGACAGATGCACAGATCTGCCATGGGGGCAGAATGTTGTCAAATATCAAAAGCAAACCAGCAAACTAGGATGCAACCTTTTATATACAGGTTAGCTCTTGCCAACCTAGCAATTAGAAAGCATGCAAATGCAAGTAGATGAATAGGTACCACTTCGGTGGGATGGTAACAGCATTCCGCGCACGTCATGCCGGCCACATGACCGCGGAAGCATCTTCGGACAACGTTGGCTCTTCGGCTAACAAACGGAGATGAGCACCGGCCCCTAGAGACGGACACAACTGCACAATGTGCACAATGTGTGGGGGGAACCTTTACCTTTTTACTTTCCGTACTTACAAACACAGGAGCACCTCTTAGGCGAAGCAACACATTATGTACAATATGTAGCATGCAGCTGTCATTTTGATTCTGTTGATGATCATGTAATCAGGCCAGGACGCAAGCCTTTTAAAATCATTGTTTTTAAAATAAAAACAAACAGAACATCAAGGATAAAAACATGAAAATACAAACAAGAAATTTAAAAATGATAAACAAAGGATAAAAACAAACCCCAGTATAAATCTTGGAAGTATATATTCATGTGACCTTAAAGAGAAATGCAATTGTTTTAAATCCTTTTACAATATTTCTACCCAGAAAGATATTTATACAGATGTTATGTTCATTTGCTGCTGTATTCATTTTTCACTCAATGGGATTGCCCATACTTTTGAATGCCAGTGATTCATAGAAAGATGTATGTGAGTTTTCTAGTCTTTTGCAATACTTAATCTGACAGCTAACAAGATAAATTGAATTAATTTGTGGTGCTGAACCAATCAAAAGCAGAATTAATTTTCAAAGGCTATTGAATGATTTCCCCAATTTCTTCAAAAACGTTTGACCAAAATGTTGCTGGCTGAGATGACTCTTAGAGTAAAGGTTTAAACCAGTATTTCTCCCTGCGGGGCATTTGAATTATTCAGAGGGGTGTTAGACAGTTAGAGGGCAACAGGAGGGGTGATTAGGATTATAATAACAGAAGATTACATGTAACTTATCCAACAAAATTTATTAAGTGTATAAAACTGTAAACATATACTTAGATAATTATCAATATATCAAACTTTAGAATGTTCAAAATAGTATCATGCTTTGGAATTCTTCGATCACATGCTGAACGCATGAATCCTACGTTTGCACTGGGTATTAGCGCAACTATATGATTAATGAAAACAAGAGCTACACACTCAATTATGCTTGGTTATTTAAAAATAAATGTAACCACTATTGAGCTATTCTATTTGAATGTACATACATCACTGTGTTTCAGTCTTTGTATTGAACTTTGTTTCATTTTAAGTAAGAATATGTATTTGTGTGTGTTCAATTTTAATTCTATCTATATCTGTACATTAAAATCAAAAGTTGTTGAACATGGCAATTTGCGACTTCTGCTTATGGACATTAAACCTAATATTGATATGCTAATAAATCTCCACAAAGTCGATCCATCACATTATATATTAAAATATTAATAAATTACTTATTATTATTATTACTTATTATTATTACTATGGCGACTTAATAGGTACCACTTCGGTGGGTAGGTAACAGCGTTCCGCGCACGTCATGCGGCCACATGACCGTGGAAGCGTCTTCGGACAACGCTGGCTCTTCGGCTAACAAATGGAGATGAGCACCGGCCCCTAGAGTCGGACACGACTGCACAAATGTGTGTGGGGGGGAACCTTTACCTTCTTATGTTTCTTTTATCTTTTACTGTTTTTCTTTCCTTAATTTGTATTCTGGCAGTTATCAACTATTCATGTGCAACTCTGGAAAACAAGATTAATCTTTTCACTATAAGAATGCACGATATACTGTACATACAAAGGTATACTTTAGAATAAACAATTAGTATTTGAGTAATAAATATTTAAGCCAAAAGAAAACATTTAATTGAATTTAGTTAGCCTTAATGTCAAAGGGTAGAGACAATCTAGGAAACCATAAATCTTGAAAGGCTGATGTTGACTTGTTTATAGAAAAGATTTATAAGTACTTTTCTTTACAGGTTCAACAAGTTGCAACTGACATAAACAGCCTTTTTAAAAATTCTGTTTGGTAAAGTTTCTCATATAACTATGGTTATGATCAGTGTTTATAGTCCTAATTTATAAACCTGCCATGTTCCATGAGTGCTTTCATCATTTAAACAATGTCTGTTATGACCATATTATCATAGCAGGAGATTTTAATGAGATATTGGATCTTTATTTATTTATTTGTCCAACTTCTATCACCGCCCATCTTCCCCCACAAAGGGGACTCTGGGCGGTTTACAACAAAGTTAGTAATTAAAAACATATAAAATACAATATAACAACTCTAAAAATAAATTAGATATAAATATATAAAATCCAAGAGGCTATGAGGATATATTTAAAAGATCTCTATGGCACAAGCCAACCCCAAGAGGAGCTATTACCCTTCCCATCCCAGGCGAGGTGGCAGAGCCAGGTCTTCAATTGTTTTTGGAAGGTCAGGAGTGTGGGGGCTTGCCTCACCTCACCTCCAGGGGCAGAATATTCCAGAGGGCGGGTGCCGCTGCGGAGAAGGCCCGCCTCCTGGACCCCGTCAGATGGAATTCTCTTACAGACGGGGTCCGAAGCAAGCCCTCTCTGCATAACCAGGTGGGGCGGGTCGACGTTCTGGGGATGAGGCGGTCCCTCAGGTAACCTGGTCCCATGCCATGTAGGGCTTTAAAGGTCACAACCAACACCGTGAATTGGACCTGGAAGCAAACTGGTAACCAATGCAGCTCGCGCAGCAGAGGTGTCACATGTGCCGATCTTGGGGCACCCATAACTGCGTGCGCAGCCGCATTCTGGACTAGCTGAAGCTTCCAGATACTCTTCAAGGGTAGCCCCATGTAGAGTGGATTGCAATATTCTATATGGGAGATGACAAGGGCATGAGTGACTGTACGGAGGGCATCCTGGTCCAGGAAAGGGCGTAGCTGGCGTACAACTCAAAGTTGCACAAACGCCCTTCTGGCCACGGCTGCCACCTGCTCTTCGAGCAGGAGTTGTGAGTCCAGAAGGACCCCCAGGTTCTGCACTGAGTCTGAATGTGGTAGTGCCACCCCATCCAGATCTAAAGATGACAACTCCCTGGATCCAGAGGTGCCATCAATCCACAGCCACTCCATCTTGCCAGGGTTCAGCTGAAGCCTGTTGTTCCCCATCCAGACCCCCACAGCCTTCAGGCACTGAGAAAGGGCAGCCACCGCATCACTTACCTCACCCGGTATGGAGATATATAATTGAGTATCATCAGCAAATTGATGATACCTCATCCCATGTTGACAGATGATCTCACCCAGTGGTTTCATGTAGATATTAAATAGGAAAGGGGAGAGAACTGAACCCTGCAGCACCCCACAAGTAGGGGCCGAGGGTCGGATCTCTCATCTCCTATTACCACTGATTGGGACCGGTCTCAGAGGAAGGAGGTGAACCAGCGCGAAACTACGCTGCCCACCCCCAACTCCCTGAGCCACCCCAAAAGGATACCATGGTCGATGGTATCGAAAGCCACTGAGAGGTCAAGAAGAGCCAGGATGGATGCACTGCCTCCATCCCGCTCCCGCCAGAGATCATCCGTAAGTGTAACCAATGCAGTTTCCACCCCATATCCCGGCCTGAACCCTGACTGAAAAGGGTCTAGATAATCCGTATCATCCATAATCCTCTGGAACTGTAATGCCACCACTTTCTCAACCACCTTCCCCAAAAAGGGGAGGTGGGAGACAGGATGAAAGTTGTCCAACAGCATAGGGTCCAGTGATGGTTTCTTGAGGAGGTTTAAAAGCAGCCGGGAACACTACCTCTCCCAAGGATGTAGTAACCATCGCATGGACCCAACCACATGTCACCTCCCTGGCTGCTTTCACCAGCCAGGAAGGGCATGGGTCTAGATGACACGTAGTGGCCCTTACAGTCTGGAGGATCCTGTCCACTTCCTTAGGTCCAACAGGATCAAACCGTTCCCAGATAACCGGGCAAAGACGTTCCCTCGGCATCTCCCCAGATCATGCATCATGCTTGGAGTCCAGCTTAGAATGAATCCGAGCGATTTTATCCTGCAGATGCTCTGAAAATTCGAGTAATCCCAAACAGGGCCACCGGGCGGCATTCTGCGGATGCAATAAGAGCGGAGAAATATTGACGTTTCGCCACTCTTACTGCCACAAGGTAGGCCTTAACAGCGGCTCTAGCTTGTGTTCGGTCGGATTTGGTCTTTGTCTTTCTCCAGTGGCGCTCTAGATGTCTCTTAACCCTCTTCAAAACCCTAAATCCCTCCGTGAACCACAGGGAATGTCAGGTCGTATGGGGCAAGAGAGGCCGCACAGGCGCGATCCTGTCCAAGGCCCCGGCCGCCTCCTTATTCCAGGCTGCGGCCAGGACTTCTGCTGGACCGTGCAGTAGATCCTTGGGTATAACCCCCAGCTCCTTCTGAAACCCTATCGGGTTCATTAGTCGCCAGGGGCGGACCAATCAAATGGGTCCTGCCTCCCTGCGGAGTGGGGCAGCATACCATGAGAATCTTGACTTACTTAGGAATACACCCACCCATAAAAGATCAACATTAGGGAGAACTATTATTAAATCATATGTGAATGAGTTAAATTTGATTAATCCCTGGAGTTTGTTACATCCCAAACAATAGAAGCACACTTTTTACTCAGCAGTACCCAGAATGTTTTTAAACTAGAGTATTTTTTGTTTGTTCAACATTATTCCAACAAATTCAAATGTTCATCCCATATATATATAAGAACTCAGCCCAATCAGTTTAAATGTATAACTACAACAAGTTACTAAACCATCTGGAAGCTGATATTTTAATGTGTCTCCATTGAATGATACTAAAGTTATAAAGCAGATGACTTCTAAGACATTGCAATACTTTGAATTTAATGCATTAAGGCTTATAAGGCTTAAATGTGTTATGGTATTATCACTTATGCATCATACATGAAGAAAATCAAAAATAAATATGAAACTAATTTGAAACAGAAATTGAAAAGTAGACACAGATGGCCCACTATCAGCCTATACAGAGAGATAAAAAAACTAAGTATGAATAGAATAATATCATAGCATACTTAAAATATATTTAACATGTTTACAACAAACATATCAGGAAAATGGTAAAAAACTAGGATCTTAGCAAGCCAGGTGAAGGAAGCAAGCAAGAAGGAAAGAAAAAATTTCATAGCCATTAAAGATGGGAACAATAGGATATATAGTTCCCCACAGAACATAATTTTTCAATTTTTCCATTTTTATTCAGATTTATATAGTAAGCCTGAGAACATATCTGATAAAGAATTAGAGGCTTTTAAAGCCAAAATTGGACTTCCACAGTTGGGTTGCTCATAACAACAATTATTATTTGCTCCTTTGAGCATGGATGAGATCAAAAAAGTGATTTTGAATATGAGTAATGGTAAAGCTCCAGGACTGGATGGCTTTCCTGTAGAATCATGCAAAGCATTTATTGATATTCTTGCTTCTAAGCTCTATCAACTATACAGTATACTGAATTATTTGAGAACTGAATTTTATCTTCTTCATTCAGTGAAGCATATATTACTTTTATACCAAAACCTGATAAAGATCATAATGTTATGTGCTAATTATTGACCTATTTCTTTGATTAAGGTGGATATTAACATTTTAACTGCTGTTTTAGCTAATAGACATGAACAAGTAATCTCTTCAGTGATTAAGAATGAACAAATGAGCTTTATCGAAACTCAGCACAGATGAAGTGGTATTTGGCTGGTAGTAGATCTGATTGATTTGAACAAAAATAAAGATGAAAAAGCCACAGTTTTATTGTTAGGTGCAGAAAAGGCTTTGATAAAATATTAGAAGAAAGTCCCTACAAACAGGAAGTTGTAGAATGAGAGGTGAAAGTGAAAAGCAAAAGTGAGGGAATCCAAGAAATGGTGAAACTTAAGGAATAACAAGAGAGTATAGTTGATAGGAATAAGGTTAAAGAATGAGAAATAGAAATAGGAAACAATTGACAGGAATAGAATAGATTAAAATATAGAGAGTAAGTTAAAAGTTAAAGAAATTAGGAAAATAATAATAATAATAATAATATAATTAATTAATTATATATAATTATATAATTATATAAATTATAATTATATATAATTATATATAATTATATAATTATATAAATTATATTAATTATAATTAATATAATTAATAATAATAAGTAGTAGTAGTAGTAGTAGTATTTATTAAATTTGTATGCTTCCCGGCTCTCAATGACTCTGGGCAGATATAAGAAATCACTAACAATGCCTCACAAACATAATATTACTTCCTTAGGAAAGCACTTTATTTCATCATTCACTGCTACAAATTTTTTTGCATAACACATTTTGTAAAAATAAAGATTTTCTTAAATAAGAGAGGCCTTGGTGTATTGTCTAAGTCTGTGCAATTCCTGACCAAGTAAGTAATGATTGGACTCTAAGTAGTGGAGTTGCCTTGAAGCACGTATGTGTTTCTCTCCCTCTTAGAAAGTCCAAGCAGGATATAGCGACACCTCAAAGGGAACCCATCACCAGGAGTTTGTGTCACTGCTACAACTATCCTTCTTACGTCTGTGGAAACACAAAGAGGGCTTACAAATAATGAGTAAGGTGCCTTCCAGCATTCTTTGGATCAGATAAACCCCAAATACTTCCTGTTTTCCTCTGGGAGGGATTTGGCCACTGTGCTCCTCCCAATAAAAGATTGTAGGTTGCCCCACAATTTGGAGGGTTGATGAAATCACACTTTAATTAAGAGTCTGAACTCATGAAAACATGGTGTGTGTGAATGGGCCTGCATGCATGGATAAGCATGGAAAGATGGCAATGAAGCCAAGAGTGCAATCAGAGGTGGATCTGACCTTCCTTTCTCTGCTCACTGCAATCATTCCCTGAGGCAGCTTCTGTTGCTCAGGGCATATTTTATCACAGGAACTTGTGAGGGGAGGGGGTGCAGTCTTGTCATCCTCTGGGGTATCACGACCCAATTCCATATCCTGTTGCTGGAAAGAAACCAACTCAGGCTGAGCCAGAATGTTCTATATTCAGAGGTGACAGCTGTCACTCTCAGACACTAACTATTCTCTAGTGTTACCATTTTTTTCAGTTGTTCCTGCTTCGGGCAATCATCTATTTTACAAACTTGCCAGTTCCTTACAGTGTTTAATTTCAAGGCTCACAGACTTCTTAAACAAAGAAATAAATACAGAGAAATTAATAAAAACACAGAGGAAGTAATTAAAATACAGAGGAAAATACCATAAATTATGTTTTTTTGTTTTTTATTTATCAAATTTATATATTTATTTGTATTTATTTATATTTATTTTTTTCTCAAACCCCAATTTCAATATAGTGAATTCTAAGAATATTATTGTAAATTAGCTAAGTCCTCTTTATAAGCCAAACAAAGCATTGAAGGGTGCTGTAATAACAATGGGCAGACAAAAATCCAAATCAGAACAAAAAAATCCAGAAGATCAGAACACCTCCTGGCCAGCAATCAACAACCAGATAGGCAAAGATTAACACCAAGATTAGCACCAGAGGAGCAATCAAACAACACAATAGACCCTAATCAAGGAACTATTAACTCAGTCAATCAACCAAGTAGCAAACAACAGCCCAATCAAGGAACTACTAAGGAGAGAACAACACCTCCACCAACACAGGCAGAACAAGCCATGGTATATAAACAGGGGGCAAGTCCCACTCCCTTTTCGCACTGAAGTTGTTGCCTAGTCTGGCAATGAAACGTCTGCAAGAAAACAACAAGGCTCAGAGAGCATCAAGGACTCCACAAAAATCCAAATTTCCTCATAGCAATATTTCTGAAAGCAAAGTGAGGCAGAAATTGAATTAGAACATACAGGGATAGATGGAAGTGGCTGTTGTGGTGAAATGGGCGTTTGGTTGCTGAGCTTTGTGGTCTAGAGCAAATGAGTGCAGGTAAATAAAAATGCTTAGGATATAAACTCAGTTTGATCAAAGGTTTTTTTATTCCCATTTGATTTTGACTTGGATTTGATTCAAAATTCCAATCTCTCCTATCCCATTTGAGCAGTTCCTAGTAGTGGCTCATCTTTGGTTAGGATAAAGTTCAAAGTTAACAATCTAGCTCTAGACAAGTGTTGGTTCCTAAACTTCCTTGTGTGTATTTTTGCCAGAAGGATAAAGTGTTGGATTTTTGGGGTGGATGGGTTGATCAGGGAGACACTATGTAAAACTGATCTGGTTGGTGTCCTGTCCTCTTTCCCCCTCCCCATTTTATCATCATCTCTTATTATTAATCTATTTATTTATAATCTGCTTTTGAAAATAAAATCCTTCCAAAGTGGCTTCCCATCACGTCTGACATAATTCTGAGCCTACAGCAAGAATGCACGAGCTGACGGCATTAAGTGTTAACCGCATAATTACAGAGAACTGATTTCTTTTACAAAATGTTCAGCCTTCCCTCATACAGAGTCCTAGAAATGTGCTGAACTAAAATACCCAGAATTTCCAGCCACCCAGAGGGCAATATGTTGGGGAATGCTACTTTACATATCCCTATCATTCACCTGTATGCTGTTGGATTTCAACTGCCATAACATGGCAGAGGTAGGATAAGGAAAACTATATTTAACTGTAATTAAACATGGTTCAGAGAACCGGTCTGATGAAGTGGTTAAGGCACCAAGCTAAAAACTGGGAGACTGTGAGTTCTAGTCCCACCTCAGGCACAAAGCCAGCTGGGTGACCTTGGGCCAGTCACTCTCTCTCTCAGCCCTAGGAAGGAGCCAATGGGAAACCAGGAGTCTGAGAGTTCTAGTCCCACCTCAGGCACAAAGCCAGCTGGGTGACCTTGGGCCAGTCACTCTCTCTCTCAGCCCTAGGAAGGAGCCAATGGGAAACCAGGAGTCTGAGAGTTCTAGTCCCACCTCAGGCACAAAGCCAGCTGGGTGACCTTGGGCCAGTCACTCTCTCTCTCAGCCGTAGGAAGGAGCCAATGGGAAACCAGGAGTCTGTGAGTTCTAGTCCCGCCTTGGGCATGAAAGCCGGCTGGGTGACCTTGGGCCAGTCGCTTTCTCTCAGCCCTAGGAAGCAGGCCATGGCAAACCGCTTCTGAAAAACCTTGCCAAGAAAACTGCAGGGACTTGTCCAGGCAGTCTCCGAGAATCGGACACGACTGAACAATTAAAAAAAAAACATGAGAATAATTATATGCCTCATAATTTCCCCCTTCTCTCATAGTCAATATAGCAAATCTGTGGCAAATTTTGGAAAGGCTCTTGGGGCCACATGTTTGGTGCATCCCTGCTGTAGACAGTAACATTATCAGGTGCTACCTTATCCTGAAGTCAGCTGCAAATACTGCAGAATGATCCTGACATTGGTGCTGGGGTATTCAGGGCTAATGCAGTGCTTCCAGTCTGAGCAGTTTCCCAAAGTCAGAGATCATGTGTTATAAGGTCAGCCAATGACCAGTGGCCAGACCCCGTCTCACATGGGTTTGAATGCATCACCCAATGCTAGGAAGAAGCAAACAAGGTACTGTAGCTGCTAGGATACCTTTTTGGTAAGATGTCTAACGTGCTTCCCAATGAGATCCTAACTATTCTGGGTATTAGATTACATTCAGGATGCTAGAGATTGCATACATCTCAAAAGCCTGTGCAGTTGAGCGGCATTCTCCCTGAGCCACCCAGCTATGATTAGATTGAGATGCTGGAATTGTATTGATTTCAGCTGTTAGCAAAGTTGTTGTCATTAAGTTAAAAGACGCTTGACCGATCATAGGTAGCAGAGGTGCTGACTGCCTTCCAGCACTGTTCAAATAAACTGAATTTTAGAGAAGGGCATTAGCCGCTCTGTACCAAGCAGCTGCATTAGACACAGATATGCTTGGCAGGATTTATCAATGTTTAATGCAGGGCATGAGGGAGAGCTGCTTCAAAGACAGTGCCCTGTTCACTGAGTGAAGACTAATGAATGGAGCTCTCATGTTCTCCTTGGTGACCTTGAAAGATCAGGGGCTTTGACTACCACCATGACAGGCAAGAGTGAAAGATGGGGTCAAAGTCCACCTGCAAACTTGTTATTTCTTCCCATCCTTATTAAAGCTGGGTATTAATGCTCATATTCATTAGTGGACATTGTCCTTCCTAGCACTATACATGCTCTTAGAGGATATGTCAATGAAGATTCCCAGTCATCCAGGTGGAATTGTCTGTAGGTTGAGTCATGGCAACTGGATTTCTTTCTTTTGGCTGAAATGTTTCGCTGCTTGTCCAAGTAGCTTCTTCAGTCTGGGCAAAAGTTGGTGAGGGGACCCCATATACAGTATGTCTCCCAGGGTGGCTGTATTGACCTTACGCCTGATTGGCTTGTTAATTGGGCAATTGAGGTGTAGATAGTCTTTGGGATGTCAGTCAATCCTAAAGGAAATCAACCCTGACTTCTCATTGGAAGGACAGATACTGAAGCTGAAGCTCAAATACTTTGGCCACCTAATGCGAAGCGAGGACTCACGGTGAAAGACCATGATGCTGGGAAAGACTGAAGGCAAAAGGAGAAGGGGATGGCAGAGGATGAGATGGTTAGATAGCATCACCAATGTAATGAACATTAATTTGAGTAAACTCTGGGAGACAGCGGAGGACAGGAAGGCCATGAGGTCACGAAGAGTCGGACATGACTGAACAACAACAACAACAACAACTCCTAAAACCTTTATTCATCCCCAAGAGGATCGTTAAATGTGGCCTTGCTGGTGAACTTGTGAAGTGGTGTTAATCTTCCTGAGGACTAATGAAAGAACAGCATGATAAATGGGGGACAAGTTGTGCCTGAGGCCTCCGCCTCTATTGAGGGAAGGATTTTCCACTTTGGCATGAATGGATTCCTTAACCCCTCTCTCAAACCACCTATCTTCCCTGTCCAAAATGTGAACATTAATGTCCTCAAATGAGTGTCCTTTTTCTTTTAGATGAAGGTAAACTGCTCATTCTGGTCCTGGGGTGTTGCTCCTCCTGTGTTGGGCCATCCTCTTGTGTAAAGGCTGTTTGGTTTCTCCAATGTAGAGCTCAGAACACTCCTCACTGCACTGGATTGCATATACTACATTGCTCCTCTTATGTTTTGGTGTTGGATCTTTAGGGTGTACAAGCCTCTGTCTCAGTGTGTTGGACAAGCAGTGAAACGTTTCAACCAAAAGAAAGAAATCCAGTTGCCATGACTCAACCTACAGACATTCTCTTAGAGGACTTTTGTTCCCTTTTCACAGGATCTACTACTAGCAAGAATAAGAAAAGAACATTAAAAAAAATCATTCATGTGGCTTTGCATTTGTTATCTCAATTCTGTAAGATATCATTACTACTTATACACATATCGTAGATAAGAAGCTGGGAGATCCTGTTCTCCCTAAGGCAGGAGTGGAGAATCTGAAGCCAGGCCATATGCAGTCCTTAACCCACCCATCATAATTGCCTAACCCAATATCCCCCAAAGAAGCTTTAGTAGAGGTAAAGGTAAAGGTTTTCCCCTGCACAATCGTGTCCAACTCTAGGGGGCGGTGCTCATCTCCATTTCTTAGCTGGAGAGCCAACGTTGTCCAAAGATGCTTCCGCAGTCATGTGGCCAGCATGACGTGCACGGAATGCTGTTACCATCCCACCAAAGTGGTACCTATTTATCTACTTGCATTTGCATGCTTTCGAATTGTTAGGTTGGCAAGAGCTGGGGAGAATGCGGGAGCTCACTCCGTCACGCAAGGCTAGGGATTCGAACCTCTGAACTTGCGATCTTCCAATCGACAAGCCTGGCGTCTTAACCACTGAGCCATCGTGCCCCTTAAAGTAGCTTTACAAACAATTAAAATTCTCCATTTCCATCCACCATAGGTGGAAAAAAATTACAGTTGTGTGGGCAATGGCTCCATCTACTTGGCATCACTGCTCTGCCCACTGCATCTTTCACTCTCCCATAAATATGAAAGGTGACCCCAGCAATCCAAATATTTCCCTCTCCTGGCGTCAGGTCATCAAACAAAGATGTCTCAGCCCATCTCCTTACTCAGTATATGGCAGCCTTCCCCAACATTAGCACCCTCCAAATGCCCATGCTGGCTGGGAATCCTGGAAATTGAACTCCACACACCTGGAGGGAACCCTCACTGGAGAAAGTTGATTAAAAAAAACATATGTTTTCTGCTTAATGTAGAACAATGTGGTCCTTTAGCACTCCAAGTCTAGCAATCCCTCCTAGTCCTTCAGCTGCCTCAAATGAGTTTCTACTCAGCCTCGCATGGACATTCATGTCCTCCGTCTCTAGTCAGCTCAAAATATATCTGGATTTCTGGCAGTTGTAGCAGGCAGAGCATTACTTCCCAGGAACCTCACAGAAGGCTTTCCTCCCACTAGCTGATTCCTTCATTTTTTTCAAAAGAAAGAACCTACCCCGGGCACAGGATCTCAGGGACAGCTTTGAATACTGGAGTGGGAACTTCGCAGAAGACAGATCAAACTATAGGGCACTTTTGGCAGCTGATGCCAAGAGTGCTTTTAGAATCATTACTTGTGATTGTTGCTAATGCAGGGCAGAGAGTAGAGGAGAGCCGTTTAAAAACTGAACACACATTTTAGTCAGTGGAGCTGAACTCTTTAAAAGCCAGTTTAAATACCTCTTGAGACTAAGGACACATGAGGCTTAAATTGGTTTGCACTCGAATGGGACTGCAGTGTGATGGTGAATCCTCAGTTGCCAAGAACATGCATTTCCTTTCCTTTCCATATTCTATCTGTATTACCCAGGTTTATATTATGAGAAGAATACTAAACAAGAAGCTCAGGTGCATTTTTTCAGCACTGTCTATGAAAATTACTTTGCGGAGGGAGAGTGTTGGAAGAGCAGGCTAAGCCAAAGTATCTACAGCTAAAGTAGAGAGAAGAGCTTTCCCCTTTTATGGTATAATGGGAAAGATGAGCCCTGGAGAATTATTGGAATTTGCCAGGTGACAAACTAAACCTAATGTCTGAGTGTATTGTCGAAGGCTTTCACGGCCGGAGTTCGATGGCTGTTGTGGGTCTCCCGGGCTGTGTGGCCGTGTTCTGGAAGTTGTGGTTCCTGCCCTCTGAAGATGCCGGCCACAGATGCTGGCGAAACGTTAGGAACCACAACTTCCAGAACACGGCCACACAGCCTGGAAGACCCACAACAGCCATCTAATGTCTGAGATTCATAGTTAGCAACTGCAACTTTTTTTTCCTTCCTAGTGTTTTCCCATGGGTGCAGGGTCTGCTTTTCTGTTCAACTGAACGTTGATCTGTTGGTTGTGACAGGAATTGACTGACCAGCTTGTCGCCCGAGCCTGATGTCAGGGGCTGAGAGAGAGAGAGACTGGCCCAAGGTCACCCAGCCAGCTTTCATGCCTAAGGCGGGACTAGAACTCTCAGTCTCCTGGTTTCCAATTGGCTCCTTCCCAGGGCTGAGAGAGAGAGACTGGCCCAAGGTCACCCAGCCAGCTTTCATGCCTAAGGCGGGACTAGAACTCTCAGTCTCCTGGTTTCCAATTGGCTCCTTCCCAGGGCTGAGAGAGAGAGACTGGCCCAAGGTCACCCAGCCGGCTTTCATGCCTAAGGCGGGACTAGAACTCTCAGTCTCCTGGTTTCCAATTGGCTCCTTCCCAGGGCTGAGAGAGAGAGACTGGCCCAAGGTCACCCAGCCGGCTTTCAAGACTAAGGCGGGACTAGAACTCTCAGTCTCCTGGTTTGCCATTGGCTCCTTCCTAGGGCTGAGAGAGAGTGACTGGCCCAAGGTCACCCAGCCAGCTTTCATGCCTAACCCTTTCATGCCTTTGCGACCTTCACAGCTGGCTCCCAACAAGCCTGAACCACTAGACCAAACTGGCTCTCAGTCAGCCACTGCAACTGCTGGCCTGTATTTCTATGGGTATTTGGTACAGTTGGGTGTCTCTAAAAATGGAGTTGCCGTGAATGTGGAATTTGATAGAAGGAGAGAGGAAAAGGAAATCTAGAATGCGCTTAAGGAAGATAAGGTTAAAGCAAACAATTGGGGGGGGGGCACTAGGCTTTATAGACTTACAAATAATGTATCCCTCTGGGTTTATTTTAGCTTCCCTTTTAGCCTGCAGAAGTACCCCCAGTGATTGTATATTGGCCTATTTGAAAATCCTTTTTCATCAAAAAGGGGCACCTCCATATTGGTAGATTTGCACCAGTTCAAAAGCAGCTCCAGGCCTTGCTGAGTTGAAAGCTGAACCAGCTGTTGTCTTCCAGAAACTTATCTTGAGGACGGCCCATTCCCCCATTCAGGGGAAGACGTGCCTTCCTTCATCTCCCTGCTCTCGACTCAAGTACGTCATTCTCTTTCTTTTTTTTAATAAGAATTTTATTAATTTTCCAAGTATAATTAAAATACAAAATACAGAATATAGAACAGATAGAGTACAGGTCTAAAGAAAAAAGAAGAACTATAAATGCAGAACAGAGAGAGAGCAGAAACAGAAAATGGCTTCCAACCTTCTGCAATACAGATATGAATACATTTACAAGTATAATCTCTTACCATTAGTTAAACCTTAGTAACATTATTTCTATCAAATCAAGCCATTTACTTAATTATTTATTTATTTGTTTATGTTTATTATTTATTTATTTATGATTACTGCAGACGCTGACTGCAGCCAGGAAATCAGAAGACGTCTACTTCTTGGGAGGAGAGCAATGACAAATCTCGATAAAAGAGTTAAGAGCAGAGACACACACTGACAACAAAGGTCTGCATAGTTAAAGCAATGGTATTCCCCGTAGTAACCTATGGCTGTGAGAGCTGGACCATAAGAAAGGCTGAGCGAAGGAAGATAGATGCTTTTGAACTGTGGTGTTGGAGGAAAATTCTGAGAGTGCCTTGGACTGCAAGAAGATCAAACCAGTCCATACTCCAGGAAATAAAGCCAGACTGCTCACTTGAGGGAATGATATTAAAGGCAAAACTGAAGTACTTTGGCCACATAATGAGAAGACAGGATACCCTGGAGAAGATGCTGATGCTAGGGAAAATGGAAGGCAAAAGGAAGAGGGGCCAACCAAGGGCAAGATGGATGGATGATATTCTGGAGGTGATGGACTCGACCTTGGGGGAACTGAGGGTGGCGACGGCCGACAGGAAGCTCTGGCATGGGCTGGTCCATGAAGTCACGAAGAGTCAGAAGCAACTGAACGAATAAACAAAACAAAAACAAGCCATTTAATCATTAAAACCCAAAATCAAAACTTCATTTTTTTCTGACACAAGCAAGTTGTCTAAAAGTGGTTGCCATGTAGAAACAAATCCAGAAACAAATCCAGAAACAGTATTTTCTCTTATCAAGGTACCTCATTCTTTTTCAAGGCAGTTGCTCAGAAAAACAAACAGCAATCTGGTGCTTTGCTTGCCTCCAGAAGCCTATTAGGATTGTACATCTGAGAAGAGCCCAGCCCAAATGCATTTTAAAGTGGAATTGCTTTAGATGCTTTTTTATACACCCCAGTGGGTAAGATGCCAGGCTTGTCGATCGGAAGATCACAAGTTCGGAGGTTCGAATCCCTAGCCCTGCGTGCGGAGTGAGCTCCCGCACTTGCCCCAGCTCTTGCCAACCTAGCAATTCGAAAGCATGCAAATGCAAGTAGATAAATAGGTACCACTTCGGTGGGTAGGTAACAGCGTTCCGCGCACGTCATGCCGGCCACATGACCGCGGAAGCGTCTTTGGACAACGCTGGCTCTTCGGCTAACAAACAGAGATGAGCACCGGCCCCTAGAGTCGGACACGACTGCACAAATGTGCGGGGGGAACCTTTACCTTTTTATCATAGCACTAGGGGCAAGAGAGCTACGAGATTCCCTCCTCTTGTTTTCAGACAAGCCATTGCTCCTTGCATAACTTCCCATAATAGCAACATGGGTGTGAGTGAAAGGGGGCAGATAACTATTTTAATATCCCTTTTTTCTATTCAAAGAAAGGGGGAGTGATCATGGGGATAACGCAGATGCCCAGATAACATTTCCTGCATCTAACTCTTTTCCTTTCCTTTCTCAGATTGGACCCAGAATGATGAGTGGGGGGAGGTAAAAAAAGAGTGAGAGTAAATGAATAAAAATATTTTTGCAAATGTCACTTTTGGCACTCTCGAGGAACTCACCACAATACACTAATTTATTTCTCTTTTAAGGCAGCAGATGGCAAAGTGCTAATGAATGTGAAAGACACATAGATCTGCTGTAAACAAACAGAATTGTGCTGGGAAAGAGGAATCAAGGAGGTTTAAAAGAAAGCTACAGATCTGAGCAAAAGTTAGTCAAAGTCCCACAAATACCTATCCTTCTGGCAAGAAAAGGCAATTGCTGGTAGCAGAGCATATCCCAAAGAAGCAGCACCTGATGGAGGGCAGGGATGAGTCAGATTTCTTCCGAAAGCAGAGGAAGGATGCAGCCAAAATTCACCAGAGAGCTGTGAACCCCACACTTTACACTAGTTCACTTCTAATATAGGCAGAACATCACACAGTGGGAGCAGAAGATCTTTGGGTCCCGCTCACAATCCTTTGTGTGGAAGGCAATCCCTCCCTAATAAGTTTCCCCAGTTAAGTTTATTTTAAGAACAAAATAAAGCAAAGGAAGGCTTTGAAGTTATTCATTGTTTGTTACTGATAAATTTGTGTTTTATAAAATTGATTGATACCCTGCCTTTCAAGTTAATGATTCTTCCAAGGCAGCTTACAAGCAAGTCACCTGTCATAGGGTCTTGTCCACTTTGATCAGATGCAAGGGCCGTGGTGGCTCAGCAGGTAAGACGCCAGGCTTGTCGATCGGAAGATCACAAGTTCGGAGGTTTGAATCCCTAGCCCCGCGTGACGGAGTGAGCTCCCGCACTCGCCCCAGCTCTTGCCAACCTAGCAATTCGAAAGCATGCAAATGCAAGTAAATAGGTACCGCTTCGGTGGGTAGGTAACAGCGTTCTGCGGGTGTCATGCGGCCACATGACTGTGGAAGCGTCTTCGAACAATGCTGGCTCTTCGGCTAACAAACGGAGATGAGCACCGGCCCCTAGAGTCAGACACGACTGCACAAATGTGCGGGGGGAACCTTTACCTTTTTATTGCAAATCTGGTGATACTTGATGAAGTAGCATGACATTATGCTACTGATTATGCCATTGATTGATTGATTGATTGATTGATTGATTGCCAATGTATAGGTGGCCATCCTATGTGAAATCGTGTGTGCATGTGGTACTTTTAAACAAATACTCCAGATCAAAGTAGTGAAGACTTTAGTCCATTCTCTTCTACCTCTTTCCTGACCAAATTGCTACCCTTCTGCTTTCAGTTGTTCTTACTCTTGCAAGTACTTGTATCATCCCCTCTCGCCCCCCCCCCCCCAGTTATACACTCCTGTGCCAAATAGCAACTTTGTAAGGGTAAGGAATTAGAACAGGAAAGAAGCCCCAGGGGAGAACAGAATGAAATATCTAATCCACCCACAGTGCTGTTCTGATCAAAACTAATGTTTAAAGTAACAAAGGACAAGAAAACACCTGAACAGAGACCTTTGCTGAGTTGCAATCTTAAATGGTCTTGTTAATAGGAAGTCAGTTTCAATTCAATTCAGTAGGACTTGGTTCCAAATAAATGGACGGAAAATCGGAGTACCTGATTTCAGGTCATACTTTTGGAATGGAAGAATTATTTTTTTTCCAGCAGTTTAAAGCATGACTGGACAGCACTACTCAGGAATCTAATTAAACCAGGAAGCTAAACTCATTCTGGGCCTGTGAATGTGAGCAGAGCAAACCAAAATAAGCTCTAGAAAAGTTCACATAAGGACACAAAGGAGCAGGACTGATACATTCGCTAACGTACGCCCAGCACAGATTGTCCTCATGGATCTCTGTGTATGTTTTTTTCCCCTCTTAATGATTTGTTTTGTTGTTGTTCACATTTAAATAATACTTTAAAAATAAAAGATTAGATTTCAGACAAGAGACTTCAAAATTTATCACCACAAGGTTCTTCACAAATTGCTTTTCTGTTTGCTTTGTGCTTCTCGGCAAACCTAATCTCATTTTTCAAAAACAATACCTTATTAATTGGATGATACCCACCGTTTCTAGATGAGAGAATGAAAGCAAAGATTAAGTGATGTGAGAGAGTAGGAGGTGCGAGTCAGAAGAAGACTCTCCACATCTTTCTGCAACATTGAACAGACTTCAGGTAAATTGAACAAGTCCCTGAAATCCAGGAAACCACTGCATATGGCTTCGAACATTTTGAATCAAATGTGTGCCTTCCCTGCTAGGTCCGTCAGTTTTGCAGATCTATTCCTCTGAGTGACGTTCCAAACTCATCTGAAACAGAACATAATCTTGAAAAATCGCACTTCTCAGAACTCCTGAGACAGCATTCACAAGTGAAACTGACTGAGATTCATACTTTGAACTACAGCCAAATTAAGCTGAGTGAGGCTGCAGTGTATCATGGAAGAATTATAGTCTGGCTGGGAGTTTATTATCAAGCTTGGCTGATACTGAGTTTGGGTGCAGCAGCTGGTCATGTAAGCAAAACTGTGGTGATTAAAACAGATTTCTCTCACCTTAAAAGGGCAAAAAAGAAAAAAATCGACAAAAAAACAAACATGATTTATAGTATGTTATATATATAGTATAGTATATACTAAAGGTATATCCCACTGTGTGGAATGAGGCTTACTTAAGTATATGTTTGCAGACTTAGCAATTCTGTTAGATGCATTCCCAGATCTTGAGCCGTTCTTCATTATGCTAATTCAAACTTTCTACCTGCTCTATTTTCTAGCACATGGAGGTCGTGTGCTAGGCTGCGTGAGCCACCCAACACATTGCCCTTTCCATGTAGCCTAGGCCCACCCCAGGCCCACCGCCCTCAAAAGAAGCAGTGCAACCACTCTAGCAGGATGAGACCCCCATGAATTATTGTCAGAACCAGTTGTCACCTAATTTAAATAACACCCTTGATCCCATAATTGCCAGAGTACCAGATGCAGGATCAAATTTCAATCCTGGTATTTTTTTTTATTTTTTATTTGTCCATTCAATTTCTTCAGTTTATGGAGGATTAAAAAACAAACAGCAACAATAAGAAGCAATTGCAGCGGGGGGGGGGGGGAGGAAGGGGAGATGAATTCCATTACTTTACAATTACATAAATAGAGAGGTCACAGGTTGTCACCCACCCAGTGTCAGTGGAAAACCCAGGTCTTTAATTAATTAATTAATTGTATTTATTTTTATCCTGCCTTTATTATTTTTATAAATAACTCAAGGTGGTGAACATACCTAATACTCCTTCCTCCTCCTATTTTCCCCACAACAGCAACCCTCTGAGGTGAGTTGGGCTGAGAGAGACTGACTGTCCCAGGGTCACCCAGCCGGCTTTCACGCCTCAGGCGGGACTAGAACTCTCAGTCTCCTGGTTTGCCATTGGCTCCTTCCTAGGGCTGAGAGAGCGAGTGACTGGCCCAAGGTCACCCAGCCGGATTTCACGCCTCAGGCGGGACTAGAACTCTCAGTCTCCTGGTTTGCCATTGGCTCCTTCCTAGGGCTGAGAGCGCGAATGACTGGCCCAAGGTCACCCAGCCGGCTTTCATGCCTAAGGCGGGACTAGAACTCTCAGTCCCCTGCTTTCTAGCCCGGCACCTTAACCACTAGGCCAAACTGGCTCTCCTAAATGCCCTCGTAAAGGTCAGCAAACGGATACGTAACTTATAGCTATATCTACTCTAATTGTATTATTAAATCTTATTCTGTATTTGTGCTGTGATGTTGTTTTGGGTTCCTTTCATTCTCCTGCTTATAATATAATGTAGTTCTTGTAAAACCTTATGTATTTCCTACTTCTTCTCCCTTTATAACCAATTGGCAATGAGGATGGGATTAAAGAGAGACTGGAAAGGCAGGAATGGTACAAGCAGTTTATTTATTTATCATATTTATATGCCACCCATCTCACAGAAATGGGACTTTGGGCAGCGTACAATAAAGCCATGAAAATAATTACAAAAATACTCTAAAATTAAACATGCATATTATTATTATAAAGTTAAAAGAAGACTCCTCACCACTGTAAGTCTTGTAATAACTGGTAGCTCCATATATTGTAAATGGGGGAGTTTGGAGGGGGGGACTATGGCAGACTGGCCACCAGTCTTGAACAGTATATTGCAAGATGCTCCCCAGATAAAAATATGGGAGCGTGACTCGGTGTAATGGGTGTAATGGGAGGAAAACACAGTGCACAGCCTAAAAGCACCAGAGAAGGCTACTTCTAAGAGTTGTAAAGACAGAGTACAAACTGCAAGAACACTCAGCACCCAAACTTCTGGTTACAGCAGAAGGATACAGATTTCATAAGAGAAATCAAATGGAAAGTGAAGCTGTTTCTTGCTTGCAACTGTATTACAAAGTCAACCGAACATGTGACTTCAGTGATGCTCTTTGGCATAGATTTGTCTGTGGATGGTGCAGTGACCTGACCCATACAAGAGAGGTGGTTAACTGAGGGAGACATTATTGGAAAAGAGCGGTGAAATGGGAATGGTGGTGGGCGTGGCTGCTAGAGACGCAAAAGAACTGCAGACCAGAGTTGAAGCAAAGGGAGCTAAAGCAGTGGTAGATGTCCCCAAGATACGGCCAGGGCAGGATGGGGGACCTGCTCTTCAGGTGCCAGGAACATGTTGTTGTTGTTTATTCGTTCAGTCGTTTCCGACTCTTCGTGACTTCATGGACCAGTCCACGCCAGAGCTTTCTGTCGGCCGTCACCATCCCCAGCTCCCCAATGGTTGAGTCCGTCACCTCCAGAATACCATCCATCCATCTTGCCCTTGGTCGGCCCCTCTTCCTTTGGCCTTCCACTTTCCCTAGCATCAGCTTCTTCTCCAGGGTATCCTGTCTTCTCATTATGTGGCCAAAGTACTTCAGTTTTGCCTTTAATATCATTCCCTCAAGTGAGCAGTCTGGCTTGATTTCCTGGAGTATGGACTGGTTTGATCTTCTTGCAGTCCAAGGCACTCTCAGAATTTTCCTCCAACATGTTACAGTTATATATATGTGGGGAAAGGTTTCAAAATCCTTCACCTAAAGAGGTTTACTGAAGGAAACATAATAAAAAATGCCAAGCAGTTTATCAAAATCAGATGAGTCCACCCACACACATATATATATTTTTCCTAATGCACACATTGTTGAAAAGCTAACAATTACCTAGGTGAGGACAAAAGTGGACTAGCAAATCTTTAAATATCGTATGCAGACAGCTAGGACAGGTCAGTTATTTGGCTGACCCCTGTTAAGCTGGAAAACCTGTTAAACTGGAATTAGACACAGGGTCTGCAGTGTCAGTCATCACATGTGCAAACTGTTTAAAGATACTCGATGTCAGAAAATCTCATTATTACTAAGGCCCTACTGTATGGCAAAAGATTGTCCCTTTATTATGCCAACAGGCACAGCTTATCAAAATTCAAAATGTATATTGGATTTAGACATAGTTGAGAAAAGTAATCCATAAATTTGCATAGTCGTTCAGTAAAAAAAGAGGCAATATATTTGGGTGTCATCACGTTGGCCAGTCGTGAAGCACTGAGGTCAATCCTTTGTTCGATCACAAGCAAGAAGAGTAGATTCCTTTCTTCTGCCCTGCTGACTTCTGGTTTGGTCTGTGGGTTTTAACTGAGAACCAATCCTGCAAAGAAGCTCAGCACCTCCTTTCGCTTAGAGCAGGGGTCGGCAAACTTTTTTATGCCGGGGGCCATTTTGACATGCTCGAGGACGTTTTGAAATGCTCGAGAGCCAGGGGGCGGGGTTTGCGGGCGGGGGCCAATCGCGTGGAAGGGGACGGGGTTTGCAGGCGGGAGCCAATCGCGTGGAAGGGGGTGGGGTTTGCGGGCGGGAGCCAATCACGTGGAAGGGGGCGGGGGCTCACGGAAGGAGGGGGTGCAGCCAGCGGCTCCACAAACCCGGCCCGGCCGCCCCACCGGGAGTGGCGGAGAAAGAGCTGCCACCCTCTGGCCGGCAGGACGGGCGCGGGAGAGCGGAAGGCTGCGCCCTCTCCACCGGGCGGGACCCGCGCCTCCTTCCTCGCTAGCACCCAAGCGCAGACACCATCCGGGACCCCACGCGGAAGATGCCGTGCGCCGCCAGCGCCTGATGTCAAGGGCGGCGCAGGGGGCCTGGCCGAGGGGGTGGCGGCGGGGGGACGGAGCCAGCGGAGGTTGGGGGGGTACAATCGTGCCACAGGAAGTTAACACCCCCAGCCCTACACAGCGTTTCCTCCATCACCCTGCTTCCTTGCACGCATGCCTACGAAGCAATAACAGAAGCCCCTTTTCGGTTTAGCAACATTCTAAAGAGCATAGCAAAGGGGAGAAACTGCGTTCCCGTGGGCGCAGCGTGCGCTCTGCAACCCGCCTTGGAGGCGCTCCTGGAGGAGCGGCCGCGGGAGGCCCTCCGGGTGCACCCTCCCGCCCCATCAATCCCCCCACCCCGCCGTTCGGCATCCTCTCCCCCTGCTAACCCGAGCCCTGTGGCGGCCGGGGGAGCCGAGCGAGGCTCAGACCGGAGGCGGCCAAGGGGAGAGCAGGCGGCTCTTCGCCCTGCGCCGCCCTGCCGCTCGCGTCCCGGGTGGGCGAGGCAGGGAGAGAAGGGGAGACGGAGGGGCTCCCTCTCCGGCCTCTGTGCCCCTTCAGGCCCGTCTCTGCTAGGCCCGGTGCGGCAGGGAGGCGCTGCTGGCCTGAGACGCGGCACTTTCAGAGGCGGCGCAGGAGCGGCTGCAGGGGTTGCTGCGGCTGGAGATGGCGCTGCTCCACGGCATCCAGGCGCTGGGTGAGGACGCGGGCCCGGGACGCGAGCAGCAGGGCGGCGCAGGGCGAAGAGCCACCTGCTCTCCCCTTGGCCGCCTCCGGTCCGAGCCTGGCTCGGCTCCCCCGGCCACCGCAGGGCTCGGGTTAGCGGGGGGAGAGGACGCCGAACGGTGGGGTGGGGGGATTGATGGGGCGGGAGCGTGCACCCGGAGGGCCTCCCGCGGCCGCTTCTCCAAGGCAGGTTGCAGAGTGCGTGCTGCGCCCACGGGAACGCCTGGTCCCTCCGCTCCCTCCAGCTCCGCCACCAGCCCCAGCAGCGCCGCCCGCCCCGTCCTGCCGCCCGGCAAACCTCCGCCGGCTCCATCCCCCCGCCGCCACCGCCCCGACCAGGCCCCCTGCGCCGCCCTGCCACTCGCGTCCCGGGCCCGCGCCCTCGCCCAGCGCCTGGATGCCACGGAGCAGCGCCATCTCCAGCCGCAGCAGCCCCTGCAGCCGCTCCTGTGCCGCCTCCGACAGCGCCGCGTCCCGGGCCAGCAGTGCCTCCCTGCTGCGCTGGGCCTCGCTCAGAGAGCCAGGGGGCGGGGTTTGCGGGCGGGGCCAATCACGTGGAAGGGGCGGGGGTGAGTTCAGCTGCGGAAGAGCCACACTCAAGGGGCCAAAGAGCCGCATCTGGCTCGCGAGCCGCCATTTCCGACCCTTGGCTTAGAGCGGCTGCAAAAGTCATCCCATTCCTCACTTATTTGGGGGCTCTCCCTTCCAGCCTTGCTGCTCCATGGATATTGTTTTTAAAACCTTCCCTCCTTTGCTCTGACCTCTGAGATGACTTTTGTCATTTGGCTTCTCCTGCCTGTTGCGTTCAGAAATGTCAAGTGCATCTACATTTTTTAAAAAAAGGCCAGTGGTACATACAGTAGCTACATATCTCTGTATCCCTAAACCTAACCCCTCTGAACAGAGTCCAAACACAGAACCAAGAAGAGGAAAAGGTAACTGTGTGCCTCATTGTCCTCAAAGCCACTTTGGGGCAGTTGAGGGCTCAAAGGTTGGGCTTTGTGAACCTGTTTAAGAAGCCCACTGGGGAGCTGTTAGCTGGAAGCAAACTCTCCACCGCATGACAACATTGTGGCTGGCAACCATCCACAACGTGGCTCAGCTTAGGACACTCTGGAAGAAGGAAAGGGAGGCCGGTAGAGGGATCACTTTATACAATATGAAAAGAGGGTCAATCAATTCCCACTGAACCTATTGAGCTGGCTGGGGAATTCTGGGAGTTGGGGTCCGCACATCTTAAAGTTGCTGAGGTTGAGAAACAGTGCTCTAGAGCAAGCTCTGCGGTTAGGCAGAGAGAAGGTTTTTCTGTTGCTTATGTATGGTTTATTCACTAAGTTAATATTTGCCTCTAATCATTCATGCATTAAAATAATAGTTTGGTATGCTTGAGTGATCTGCTCACTGAGCACTAGTCCCTTGAGGTATCACATCATTGCCTCAGCCTAGCTGTTTGTTTTTTTCCAACCTCATCACAACTGAAGAATAAAAGAAGTAAAGTATTCTTCTTTAGTCCAGGAAGGAGGAAAACCCTAACTATATCAAGGGGGTGGCAGCCCACCCCCAAAAAACAAAACTGCTGCATCAGGGAGTCAACCTCCTCCTCCTCCTCCTCCTCCTCCTCCTCCTCCTCCTCCTCCTTTCTAGCGTTTTCCTGCTATTTTCGTGGGGTCTGCTTTTCGGATCCTGAAACACCACTTTGCCCGATCATCCGCATCCTCAGGGCGTAGTCCATCAATTTGCATGTCCTTATTGATGGTGTCCTGCCATCTCTGTTTTTGTCACCCACGTGGCCATTGGCCATCAATTTTAAGATGGTAAGCTATTTTGGCGACAGTGGAGGGTCCTGCTCTAAGGACATGTCCATACCAACAAAGCCGGCTTTCTCTCATCTTCTCTGTAATTAATGACACGCCTAGTTGTTGTCGAATGGCATCATTCAACCCTCTCTTGGCTGGCATCTCCCTTGAAAAAGGTCTAGGACTGTCAGGAAGACAAGGAAAGAAATTGGGGCAGGGGTGGGGGGTGAATTAGAGAGGAGATGTAGGTAAACCCTGCTGCCAACACATCTTTCAGGGCATTGACAGAAACAGAAAAGCAGTGGTCGGATCCTGGGCTGCGTTTAAGCAACCCTGACATTTGTTAATGAAAGACAAGTTTGAAGAACAATTTGCCCGCTAATACCAGCATCTCTTTGGCATGCCTAGGGAATGGAAAAATCAGGCTATTTCCAGCTATGCCAGTTTTGCAGGCATTCATTCCTAAATATATCCAGCTTCTGTTGGCCATCCCTTAAAACCAAAAAGCAAGAAAGATCTTAGATTGTCCCTTCCTGATGGTTCTTGTACATGATTTCTCCTAACAAGTGTCCTTTGAGTTGAGTTTGTTTTCTGATGACTTCAAGAATATGTCTACCTGCCTTTCTTGGCAACAATATAGAAGTCATTTGCCATTGCCTTTCTGTGCTATTAAAAAGGAGTATAAAATCAACATAAAAGCCATACAAATAAATGTAAGCTCAACATAAGGTTAATCAACTATTAGATACAATCTGTAGCAACATCCTATCCAACCTCTTCCTAATCATTACTGACCCTGCTTAGCATTTTGAGATCAGCCAAAATCAGCTAGTTTTCTCCTAATCAATAATATTTTGTGATATTTGAACTAAAAATTCAATATCATAGCATTCAGATAAATGCACAGCCTGGTTGATATGTTCCATTCTGCATATACTATAAACCTGAGAAATGAGAATTAGGTTGATTCACTTAGAAATGGAAGCCAAATGATGTTTTCCCCCCATAGCAGAAGGCTTGGGGTATTCTGTGTTGTGGTGTTACAGTTCCTGTGGAGCACCTGTGTCCTCCAGACTTTGTTAGACTCCAATTCCTATCATCAAGCACAGTGTGGTCAGGGATTATTGTAATTAGAGTCCAGCAACATCTGAAGAGCCATAGGCACTCAGGTCTTCTGTGGGGAAACAGTCAGGTGGCTCAGGGTGATCTGTATCTGACCTAGAAGGTGTCCTCAGCAGACTAATTGATTTGCAAAAGGCAAACTTTGTGACAGTAAAATCAGTACAATAGTGGAACAGTCTACATATGGAACTTGTGACTTCTCACCTCTGGAGATTTTTAAGAACTGGATAGACACCTCTTATAGGTCGTTTGAGTAGTAGTCAGGGTGCTAGATTAGAAACTAGGATGCTATGAATTCTACTTTTCCCTTAGTGTAGAGAGTAAAGAACATGACCTTGATGGAGAGAGGGGAGATCTTTTACCAAAGCAATGACAAGGGAAACATTGCTTAAGCCCAAACAATGAAGAGGGTATGTGTAAGGGACCCAGATAGACACCCCCATAATTCACATGAGTATAAGAAAAGGAGGAGGGAAAGCATAATCAGACTTGCAAGATTCTGTTAGCCAATCTCAATAAAAGTAGTTTTAGCCTTAATTTGGAGTTGATTTCTTGGTGTGATCTATATCTTGGGGCAGACACTTGGGCATGAAAGCCAGCTGGGTGACTTTGGGCCAGTCACTCTCTCTCTCTCAGCCCAATCCCCCTCATAGGGAGATTGTTGTGGGGAGAATAGGAGACGGGAGTATTAGGTATTGCCACCTTGAGTTGTAAAAAAATAAAAGTGCGATATAATAATAATAATAATAATAATAATAATAATAATAATAATAATTGCTTTTCCTGCACATTGCAGAGGGTTGGCCTTGATGTTCCTTATGGTCCCTTCAAACCCCTTTGACCCTATGCTTTCCCACAAGAGACATTTTGGAAACCACATGTCTAACTGGCATGCACAGAGTCTAAAGGGACAGTCCTTATGCAGCAGTTAACTTTTGCAACAGATCCATCAGTGTCTCCTGTGGACAACTCTCACTTTTCTTTTGTCAAAATGAGATCTTAATTAAATGTCTCTCTTGCACACATTTTGAAGCATTTCCTCATGATTTCCTTATTTACAGCCAAGGTGCCCTTCTGTCTGGGCACCTCCAGTGAATCAGTGCATAAGAAATTCTAGGGTAGCATGTGCTCTGCTAATTCCCTGCAAATTGGGCAGAAAAGAGCTCCATCAGTGATACATAGAAGACAGAACCGAAGGCCTTGGAGCAGGAAGCACTTGGATAAATTGGCAGGGAAACACAAAGTGATTTTCGTCAAGATTACAGCAGAGAGAAAACATGGGTTAAAAGCCTTTCTGTTTTGCTGCAGCCCTTATTCTGATGGCACTTTCCCCCATTACTGCTATTTATTTAAAACAAGAATTGGCATGCAATGCCAAAATGCGTAAGTAATACAAGTTGTAAATTGGCCCTGAATTCCATCCATCTCTGCTGTGAGGTTGCAAGGAGCAGCAATCTGTTCATCCACAAAGGAATAGTTTGTCCCTCTCTAAGCCACCTTCCATTCAGCAAAGGCTACGGCTTTAGGGGGAAAGCCAAGATACTTTGGAGAGGGGACTTCTGTAGACACTAATGCATCCACTTTCTAACGGAGGAGTCATTCCCATCTTGAAATGTCCAGTTTGCATCAGACTAATCTTGGCTGACACAGGCAAGTTCAAGCTTTTCGATAACTGTGCTTCCCCAGGCAGCCAGAAATGGATGGCCCCTGTATTCCCTGTGCACTTCATGGGGCGAATGGATCTGCTTAGCTTCAGCATATTGTAAAATTGTTAAGATTCATCTGATGCACCTCACTGGTTGAAATGTAATTTAAATGCCCATGTTAAAAGAGGAGGGAGTAGAGATGGATGGAATATGTCTGCCTTTTATGCATAAAAATGCATAAAACTGATATTTCACAAGCTCAAGCACCAGAAGAAAAGAAAAAAGCCAGGGCAGTGTGATGTAGAGGTTCATGTCCTTCCTTGATCATGAGGTTCATTGGATGGCCTTGAGCTAATTGCTGTCTTTCAGCCTAACAACTCACAGCATTATTGACGCAGGGATAAAATGAATGCAAATCCTTCCCTTCATACCTGCCCCTTTGTGTTCCTAAGATTGGACATTAATGTAATAGTGCGGTACATTTTGTAAGTATGGGACAACCCTAACCTTAAAGTTGAGAAAGAGTCCTATTTATGGGTTAGAGGTTTCTGTGATATTTCAGGAAGCTTCTAAAAAACTTCTTTAAGAAGAGAAGGGGTTCTAGCACAATTTCCACTCCCAGCCCAATGTGGATTATTCAACAAACCACGAGTAAGCAGCCCATGGCTTATTGCAGCATGTGACTGAAGCCAATGGTTTAGCACAGTGTTTCCTAAACCCTCCCAAATGCTGGCTGGGGAATTCTGGGAGTTGAAGTCCACACATTTTAAAGTTGCCAAGGTTGAGAAACACTGGTTTAGCATCTTCCATATATCCAGATAGTTCTCTATTATTTTTTGAGTAAACTGAAAAAAAAAAAAACAGAGTGAAGGAATGAAATTTGATAAACTGGCCCACACATGGTCTATTGGCAAAAAACACATAAAAAGGTTCCCCCACACACACACATTTGTGCAGTCGTGTCCGACTCTAGGGGCTGGTGCTCATCTCCATTTGTTAGCCAAAGAGCTAGCGTTGTCCGAAGACGCTACCACGGTCATGTGGCTGGCATGACGCATGCGGAACGCTGTTACCATCCCTCCGAAGTGGTACCTATTCATCTACTTGCATTTGCATGCTTTCGAATTGCTAGGTTGGCAAGAGCTGGGGCGAGTGCGGGAGCTCACTCCCTCACGCGGCGCTCGGGTCTCGAACCTCCGAACTTGCGACCTTCCGATTGACAAGCCTGGTGTCTTACCCACTGAGCCACCATGCCCCTGGTATATTGGCAAAAAACACATACATTTACGCTATACCGTCTCCATAAGAAAATGTTGCAGGGGGAGAAGAGTATCTTTTTGACTGATAAGTCTAATTTCTAATCATGATGTTTTACCAGATGTCTTCCATCAGAATGCAAGATGGCTTTGGCTCTTTCTGGTTCTCTCCTCCAGAAGCAAAACCAAATATTTTAGTGGAGTCAGCAAAATTTGGGAGGGTTTAGGATTGGGTGTTTACATGGAAAATAAATATTAAAAGTTCATCTTATTCTGTCTCTGTTACCATTTGCTCCATCAGCCTTGTCCTAGAGCTCTTTCTGTAATTTCATGCTAAGTACTTTCTAGAAGATGTTGCCTGAGCTAAGACTGGCCTCATCTCCTGTGTTCAGCAAGCCTTTGGGCCCAGAACTCCTGTTCTTCCTTTTTTGTGTGCTGTTTCTTGGGATAATCTGGACTCAGAAGTTTTTTAAGGCTAGAAATATTCACTTTCTATTGGGTTGCTCATGCACATTATATAGATTGGGATGGTCTATAAGCACTGTTAACCAACCAACCAACCAACCAACCAACCAACCAACCAACCAACCAACCAACCAGAAGCTTCAAATTGCCTTTCATTTCTATAAATCCATTGCCCCAACACCTATCTTGACATTTTACTTTCCCAGATCACAAAGATTTCTATGATGGATTTTTTTTAATACAATTTGCCTCTTTCCAATAAAACATAGAGGGAGAAGGGGAAGTGAATACCTCCATTTGAAGATTCCCCTCCCATCAAAAATATGTTATTATGCAGGTTTCATAGCCAGGGCCATTCTTTATTGGATGTCTTTTTCATAACAGTCACCTACAAAGAACTTAAGGTGAAAAATAATTTGGTTTTAGAAGACCCTAAAGTCTGTAAACCTTAAAGCCTGCTGTCACACAAATGCCCTAGCATCTATTCATATAAAACTTGGCAAGCATTCCTGGGAGGAGCAGTACAGTCTGTACAAGTATCCAATTCTTGCAAGACATAAAGTTATTTTTAATTTACTTTTTTTTAAAAATCTATAGAAGTGCCTAATATGAAAAGCCTCCTCCTATTTACCTGAAATTTAATATCCTTATGAAGATTTGCTGCACTTGAATATTTCAGCCACTTTTTCAAACAGAAAAAAAGTTAACTATTTATCTACTGATGATGGTCAATAGGCTATCCAGAGATTTGGATTTTCAAATTGAGATTGAGTTCCAAGCTCCAGGCATACTCAGAGGACCTTTACATTAGTCTAAAGCAAATGTTACTGTATTCTGAATTGCTGAAAAGCTCAGCCTTAGTACGTTCAGGTGAATAAATGTTTAAAACTGCTTCTTGGGCTGCTCATTTCCATATAAGTTTCAGTTAGAGGTGATCATGCTAAATCCAAAACTCAGCCTGAAGCTTCATAAACCATCTGGAAACCAGCTTCTGGTCAAGAAACTTCATCTTGGGCAAACTAAGAGATTTTTGGAAACCTAAGGGATGCACATCTCTATCAGTGTTATTATTATAACACATTTTGCTATGTTTTGTGAATTTCATATACTGTATACATTATACAGTATGTATTCCAGGGGCAGGGGAGAGTAAAGAGAGCACCAGGGATTTAGAATGTATACTTAATATTTAAATTACTAATCTATATGGCCTGTAAAATCCAAGAGCCATCTTTACCAGAGCCTGCAAATCTATTAAAACTTCATCAGATTTATGGGTAGCATGTTTCCCTGTGAAAGTGTATGCCAGCGATACTGAACTCCAGCCAGAAATCCCCAGTTCTTTTTTTCATATGTAATTCAAATTATAAACTGGTCTGTTTCCTAAGTATGAATTCTGGCTCAGCTGAGAGAACAATGGGGGCTACTTACATATCATCTGAGAAGAGAAAAATGGAAGGGAGGGAGGGAGGGAAGCTTTGTTCATGTCTTGATGAAAAGTTTTACTCTGTTATTCTATTATCATTATCATTATTATGATTTATTATTGCACAAGTTTTTTTGTTGAACTGGACCTTTATTCAAAGTCTCTTTCAAGATTTAAAATTTTCCTTGTGTGGAATGCAAACATGTCTCCCACTCTTGTGTGAACCCCAACATTGTTTCCAAATGGACAAACAAGGCTCAGAGAGCACCAAGGATTCCACAGGAATAAAATATACAGTACTTGGATGATCCTGAGGCTGAACTGTAGCAACTGAAGGATAGATCTGTTGAGCACAGCATGAGAGGACATGGCTGGCAGAGAGAATGTTGAACAGAACATCCTCACAGTTGTAACTTCCAGTATTCTGGGAGCTTTTTAAAAATCTGGCTCCTCAATCTATACTTTTGTTCCTTATTGGATTGGGAAGCAAAGAATGAGCCAAGAGGTTTCCTAACTTTTGCTGCGAGAATGAGGTGTCAATGGGTAGAGTTTCTTCTCCATCAGTATGTCTAGAAAGTGAGGCAGTAATGAACTAAGTTATGACTGTGCTCAAACTCCTGTAGAATAAATTCTGGCCCAAGAGTTTGCTCAGCCCCTCCTATGACGCTAAGTGACACTTGAAAGTCAAGACAATTAACAGACACCAGAAACTGTGGAGGGAACAGCTGACACAAAACAGAAGGGAAGCATCTTTCCTGACTGAGAAGAGTCAAAACAAATTCATACCCAATTAACTTACTTCATTAAAAGTCCTGGGCTCAGTCAGAAGTGTTTTGTATCTATAATTAGAACTCTTAAGGCCACAGTTCTGGGCATGCTCTGACATAGGGGTGTGCAAATTGCTCTCTATCCAGTCTGTGACAGTTTCACATAATGTTCAATCATAGATTCGTTCCATCAAATCTCAGCACCATGCTGCACATTAAATAAATTAATTAAATCCCAAGAAAAATTGCATTTATTTTCAAATGTAACTTTTCCTAACATACATATGTGTATTACATCAATAAAGGCAATTGTCCCCAGGAGGGGAAAGCATAATAACTCCATTGACCATGACAGTGGCAGAGGCAAGAGTAGGACCAAGAACTTCTAGTATAGGGTCACCCTCACTGGTAAGGTCAAGATGGGAGAGGAGAAACTAAGAGTGATCCACAGTGATCATAAGGGCATATGGGACTTTGGAGATGTGAGGGAAGCCAACTGACTAAAAACAAGTACTCTAAATAAAATCTGGAAGAAAGCAATGGCAAACCACCTCTGTACTGTTGCCAAGAAAACTGGAACATGTAGACAAATTAGGGCATCAAATGATGACATTCCCACCCCCACCCTCAATTCAGAAGGCTTGTCTCTATTTACTAGAGAAGAGCATTGGACTTGGGAGGTGATGATGTGGCCACAAAAAAGTCTGATCTGGTCATCACTTCTGAAATGAGGAATTCCTCCTTTTACAAGGACACAGGCAGTCAAAATATGGAATGTGAAAAGCAAAAAACAACAAAAACTTGAAATTGTTAAAGTCAAAATGAAGCGTAGCAAATTGGATGCCTTTGGAATAAGTGAAGTTAAGTGGACTGGAATGGGTCACTTTAAATCAGATGGTATGCATACCCAAGTCCATATGAAGAAATGGTCTGGCAATGATACTCAAAAAGGACATTGCTAAATATGTGATTGGCTATAACAAAAAAAACTATAGGATCATATCTATTAGAATTAATGGATAGCCAGGAAAAAACAGCATTATACAAGCATATGTACCCACTACATTAAGGAATTAAAGAGATGCTAAATGCAACATCTAGAAATGATGAAGTTCTATAGTGGATCATTGGAATGCAAAAATAGGAGAAACTGAGAAACCTAGTCTATTTGGATTGCATAAATAGAAGTATCTGGTACAAACCATGATTTCATCAAAATGATGAAATGTGTATAGTGATGTCAGAATGCAAGCTCCATCCCTTACAAACTTGTGTAGAACATCATGATGCAAGTAAAAAAGCATTTTCTTGCAACATCACAACACACATCAGGCATTTGCCCCCTGCCCCAGACAATAACATAACAGATTCTCCAATAGAAGTTTGCAAAGTGAAACTTTTCTTTATTCTAACACCTGCTTCAAGCAACATAAACACAGACACTATTCCTGAATAATACTGGGTTATTGGAATAAAATAGTGCAGAAAAAAAAACCAATGAAGAAGTGCACTTCAGCCAGCCAGGATCCTTCCTGGTACAGATTATGAAAGAAACTATGAATTATTGGTGTCAAATACACAGGTTAAACTTAGAAAATGAAAGACAATAGGTGTACCAACAAGATATCACCTGAAAAATATACTGTCAGAATGTAAGATTGATATAAGGAAGAAATTTATAATGCTTAAAGTATCCAAAATGAAGTTGAGGAACTGGGGGCAAAAAATCCCAAAACAGAAAAAAAAATAATCCAAAATTTCAAGGAGAAAAAGAATCTAAATTGCTTTTGAACTAGCTAAGTTAATAGCCAGGGAAAGAGAGATGGATCAAATCCTTGGGCAACAAGGATGTAAGACAACTGAGTGCACTTTGAAAGTTATGTAAGAAGGGACAAGGAATGAAATTGCAGTCAAGAATATGAACAAATGGATAAATATGAAGTATTTTTAAAAATATCCAATTAAGATAGGAATACTCAAAAGTAATTAGGAAAGCAATCTGATAGAGGTCAATGAGATTAAAGGAATATGAAAGCAATTAGACTTTGGAGATAACCCATTAAAATGATGGTTATCCAAATTTATGTTCCAACCACTGATGGAGAAGAAGAGGAGGTTGACAAGTTTTATGGTCAAGTTCAATCTGAAATCAACAGAACATGCAAACAGACTGGAATGCCAAATCTGGAAATGTTAAGGAGGAACATGTAGTTGGACTGCATGGCCTAGGAAGCAGAAATGAAGCAGAATAACCTATCAGTTTCCAATGATTTCTTCATTGCTAACACAGAATTCAAACAACCAAAATGATGCCTATATCAAATATTCTCTTTGATTGATGCCTATATACATGGACATCATCAGACAGAGCATACAAAAATCAAATTGAATATATTATTGGTACAAGGAGGAAAGCCATGACCAGAGGTTGACTGACAGATTAAGAACTGCTGATGTGCAAGTTCCAAGTCAAACTAAATCAGGAAAACAAAACCAACCAGTTTCCCCAATATAAAATTGAGTGTGTACCAACCATTTTCAAGGAGAAGATTAGCAATCACTTTGAAGTCTTGAACCCCATTGATAGGGAACCAGAGGACCTGTAGAATGAAATCAAATATGTTGTCAAGGATGAATTTAAAAGAGATTCCCAAAGCCCTAGAAATAGAAGAAAGCAACCTGGATGTCAGAACAAACAGTAGAAATTTCCAAGAAGGAAAGCCAAAGCCAAGAAAGACAAAGATCCCGGAAAGAAACTTAAAGAAATTCAGAGAGCTGCTAGAAGAGACAAGAAGCAGTAGTACAACATCTGTAAAAACACTGAAGATGGAAACAGACACAGAAAAAAAGGGAAAGTTTTCCAAAAGATTTCTGAACTTAGGAGGAGGGTCCAACTTTGAATTGCCATGTTGAAGGACACCAATGGACAGATAGTAACTGATTCAAAGAGGATCAAAGAGATGGAATGAGTATGCTGAACATTCTTTATAGTAGAGATGTCAATATCCAAGATACCTTAGAAGAGATTCCATACTTATAAAAACCTCTAGTACTGGAACATGAAATTAAACCAACATTTTGGTCATTACAAAGTCAGAAGACTATAGGAACTAATAGCATATCTACATAAATATAGCAAGCAATGAGGGGGGAAAACGTCAGTAAAGGATCTAACCAAACTATTCTAACAAATCTGACATAGTGGCCAACAGATTGGAAGAGGTCTACTTACCAATATCAAGAAAGGACAGCACACAAACTATTGCACAATATTCTTAATTTCACATGCTAGCAAAATAATGTTTAGGATCATCCAATGTAAATTAGAGCCCTGTATGAAAAGGGAGATACCAGATATTCAAGGTGGTTTTAGAAAAGACTGAGGAACAAGAGACACTTGCTGAGGCATGCTGGATAATTGAGAAAGCTAAAGAATACCAAAAAGAAGTCAATATGGCTTCATTGACTATAGAAAGGCTTTTGAATGTGTCAGCTATGTACAGCTGTGGAATGTCCTTAGGGAAATGGGAATTCCAGAATATCTAATTATCCTAATGGAAAACCTATACACAGGAGAGGAAGCCACAGTCTGGATGGAATATAGCAAAACAGACTGACTCCAGATTGGCAAAGGAATGAGACAAGGCTGTATGTTCTCTCCATTTATTCAATCTATATCCTGAACATACATTGTGGGAGACTGGATTGAAAGAAGATTGGCATGGTTTTAAAACTGGAGGAAGAAACACTAATAATATGTACTATGCTGATGACACAACTTTGATAGCTGAAAATGCAAATGATCTGCAAACTTTAGTAATGAAAGTCAAGGAACACAGTGAAAAAATTGTACTACGAAAACCAAACCAACATGCCCTAGCAACTAGCTTTAGAACTGACAATGAAGATATTGATGTGGTGGATAGCTTTTGCCTTTTAGGACTGTCTTTAAACACTAAAGAACCAATAATCAAAAAATACATTGCAGACTACCACTTGGTAGTATAGTAATGAAGCTTTAGAAAAGATATTCAAATGGTGTATCATGTGTATACTTTACAAAGATCAGAATCATGAAGACAATGGTTTTCCCTGTGACATTTTATGTAAGTAAAAGTTGGGCTTTGAAGAAGGAGGATGGAAAGAGTGCTGATGCTTTTGAATGTTGGTGTTGGAGAAGTCTCTTGAGAATAACATGGGTAGTAAGGAAAATAAACAAATGGATTATAGAACAAATAAATCCAGAATTCTCACTTAGGCACAAATACCAAAGCTCAAATGATCATATTTTGGATATAATATGTGAAGATCCAGCTCTCTTGAGAAACCCATAATGCCATGAAAAGTAAAAGGAAAGAGAAGAGAATGACAAGCAGCAAGGTAGATGGCCTCAATTACAGCAGCAATGGGTGCACTGTTGGAAGACCGGAAGAGCCAGGTTGGCAACAGATCATCCTGGAAAAGGTATATCTATGTGGTTACTAAGACTCAACACTGACTTGATGGCCTGTCTATCTATCATCCATCCATCCATCCATCCATCCATCCATCCATCCATCATCTTATATCCTACCCAATTTCACAAACTCCAGACAGCTCACATGAATGTCAAAAATATAATTAAAGATATCATCAATCAAATAAAAACAACAAGCGTTAAAAACATCGTAACATAGCTGGGGTTTCAAGTGCCATATGCCTGGCAATAAAAGTACTGTAAAGTCATTATTGTCTTCTTCAATTTTAAAAGTGTGAAGCCATCTGGTTTGGGGGGATAGAGTGTTTCAAAGTGATGGGGCCCCAGAGAAAAAGCCTGTAAAGAAGACCCAGAGCACCTCCCAGGGTAGGCAGAGTCTATTTGAAGATGATAACACGGACCTACTGTAAGCAGTAATCCACTTGGACAGATAGATAGACATCTACAATTAACAAGCCTGGAACAAGGTACCTCTACAAAGCCATGAAGCAGCATTCGTGGGTTGGAGGGTGTTTGGAGGTCAAAAAGTCAAGATATGTATCTACAACAGGGGCAATCACACTACCACAACCGCCATCGTGACTTTTTTTAAAAATGCTCCTGGAAATACTATTGAAGCTAAACAAGAGGTAGCTCCATGCAGAAGGTACTAGGAGTTGTAGTCATGGCTAAAATAGTTTTAAAATATTTTAACTATATATTTAATATAGTTTAAACTATATTTAAACTGTATATTTAAAATATACAGTTACTAACTTAACAGGAAAAAGGCGAAGAAAGCAAACTGAGTTCTCCCTGTGCTTTTTGTAGCAAATTGATTTGCAACCATTTACATGTGAAGCTATTATTTTGTGTAGATCCATTTGCTCCAACAAAAAAGCTATAGCTGGCAAATACTATTAAAGGGTGAGCAAAATGAAAACTTTGTAAGAATAGCTGAAGCCAATTGTTTTATAATCTTGCTTTTCACTGAATTTTCCTCCTCTTCCTCCTTCCCCCATTACATTGAGATGCTCTATCTCCCAACTTACTTTCCAGCTCCACTGCCTTCAACAACACAAATGCCAGGTTGGACTCTGCTAATTTGGATGAGGTGGATGGCTTTGGAAGTTGTAGTGGTGGGAGGAAGAAATCCCCAATTGATTGGTGGCTGCAGCTGCATCTTTCAGTCAACTGGATCACATGCAAAATGCATATTAGTCATTACTTGTTATTAACCTGACTAATTGACAGTCTGTGTCACACACCTGACCTATCACTGCTGCAGATGTTGTCTTGGACCTATCTATTCTTCCATGATTAAATGTTAGGAATATTCGGAAGATGAACAAAATATTTATGTTGTGAGTACCACATGAATTAACCCCACTGTGTATTTTATGGTAGCACTTAATTAACAGCTTATCATGACTGCAGGAAGATACTGCATGGGAATCTCAACTGGTAATAAAATGGCATGTTCTGTTTCATGTCTATGAACCTAACAAGAGATGTTAACAACATAGTGGTTGTTCTTAGTTTATGGTGGGGGTGATGATGGAGATAAGTCAGTATAACTTTATTGATTAGTCAATTGACCATATCAAAAGATGATAGGGATAAGGAAATTGTACCAGATGAAAAATGATTTAGATAGGCCTGTAACGGGTAGAATACAGCAGCAAGCTGCTGAATCTTATAGAATCCTTTCTCATTCAGCTTACTTCTTGGAATACTAAAGAAGAATGCTGTAAAACTGGGATATTCTACCAACACAATTGGTTCAAGTAAAAACATAGTCTACCTTAGATCCTATGATGTCTGTCTTAAGAAAAGAGCCAAAGTAAATGACCCTAATAATTGTTCATACCCACACATATATAAGTTTTTCAAACATACTCAAATGCCATGCATTAGGATCTTAATCCAACATCATAGTTGACTGTAACAAGCACTGGAGTAATACAATGAAGAAAAGCAAAGAGATAATCAAGCAAATATTAAGCAATCAAATATATGGCTTAGTATAAAACTGATGTCTTATTAGGTGCATATGGGGTTCTTGATTATTTGGTTAAATGCGTAACAGTGATAAGAAGCAAAGATTCAGAAGAGCAGACGATGACATTGAAAGGTGGCAGAGAGACCTCTAACATTAAACAAGGAATGAAAGATTGACAGGCGTAGGATAAATAGGCATAGGATAAATTGATAGGTGTAGGATAAACACATATAAGACTTGCAGAAAGAGAAAAAAGTATAAATCATTTGGCCCAAGGAAGAACAAAAGTGAGGTATGAGAGTGTCAATGGAAGAAAAACAGAAGGCTTTTTTCAACTTGCACTTAATATGCCCCAGCAACATTTTTTCTTCTGCTGTGGCTTCATGACATTGCCATCATCTCATCCACACAAGGGACACAGGGTTAAGTCCTCTTTGGCTGTACCATGCTTAAAGTATTGTTTTCCTCCTCATTCTAAAGTCCATGGTGGTCCAAAGAGGTTTAAAATCTGATAGAGTTCATCAGCCTTTACCTTGCAGGGAAGTCAGATGACTGTAGTGACTTGAAACAGAGGTTGGATTGGGATTGGCTATAGAACAAATGTCTTGCCAATATAATTTTCTTCCAGATCAAGAATAGCTGGAAAGCATTAAACAGTGAAGAAAGACACAGAGAGTAATACAATATAAGTTTTAGGGGCGCGGTGGCTCAGCAGGTTAAACCACTGAGCCGTTAGACTGCCGACCATAAGGTTGGCAGTTTGAAACCGCGTGACGAGGTGAGCTCTCGTCACTTGCCCTAGCTCTCTGCCAACCCAGCGATTCGAAAGCTATTTAGCAAGTAGATTAATGGGTACCACTCACGTGGGACAATTTGCGGGCGTCCAGCGGAGGGTCGTCCTCAATTCCAAGAAAGACCTCGGAAGAGCGGCGATGTCGGCGGAGGACGACGGAGGACGACGGATCCGGAGACACCAGCTTCCTGGACGTCAGCAGCCGGCGCGGAGCAAGGCATTCTGGGACTTGCAGTCCAATGCCTGCAGCAGAAGAGCCGGTTCCCTTCCTCTCTCCCTGTCGCGCGGGAATAAATTGTAATAATTGATGTTGTATAATTGTATAATTGGATTGGAGATATATAATACTGTAAGCCGCCTAGAGTCCTCCAGTAGGGAGGGGATAGGCGGGGTATAAATAAGACAAATAAAATAAATAAAATAAATAAGTTATCTCCAAGCAATGGCGTGGGAGAAGTTTTCCTTGGGGATCTGCTGTGATCCAGAACCATTTACTGTATGTGGATCAGAGCACTGGGGTACATGGGATGCTTGCTCCATGGAAATTTTTAATGGGTTAAATTATCCTTGTTCTTAAGCAACCATGTACGTCTTTGGGTACACCTAATTTTAATAGACTCCCTTGAGTCCTGTGTAGGACTGACTGGGCCTTAAAACAAGATATTAACAATAAAGTAGCAAAAATAAAATAAAGTTTTATTAATGAATGAGGAGGAAATGATCTGACTCCTGCTAATTCTATCAAACACAGATGGTACTCCACAACTCCCATCCAATCCCCATTAGCCATTCTCAGAATATAATGTTCTGAGATTATGGGATGGGAAGGCCATCCATGAGGCCATCCATTTTATTTCTAAAGCCTTTGTTTTGTGGGAGGCTGCTTCTTCCCTTTCTTTGCCTGTTATACCACTGGCATCTTCATGACTCAGTTCCTTCAGTAATGTATAGAAGCTTGTAGGCCCTTATTATGTTGTTTGGCTACTGTAATACAGTAGAGAATACTACTGTATTTTAAAATAATGTATATTTTATAAGAATGGGTATTTTATAGTAATTATGGTTTTTTATTATTATCATTAGTATTTTATTGCTTGAGTGAAATTGTGAGCCAACTGCAACGAAATTTCATTCTATTGTGCACTTGTATAGTGTATAGTGGGATGACAATAAAGTTATAATTCTATTCTATTATTCTAGAAATGTGATGTTTTTGCAGAGCTTTCAGGGATTCCACCTTCTGGGTGCCGAAGTTTGGCCCCTCCTTGCTGACCTTTATTTTTCCATGCTATTTCTCGTAGTCACAGTGGCATCTGGCCCTGGAAAGATGAAGTATGGAGTTAATGCCTATGCTCACTGGATCATCTTATCTTAGAATACCAACATTTCCCTGTTAGCACCAAACAGCTTTCCCCAACCTCGTGCCTTCCAGAGCAAGTTAGACATTCTGGAAGTTGGGGAAGGCTAACACAGCCTGGCCTTCAGGGAGTCATAGTCACTCCTAGGCTCTTGCTGACTCTCTCCTTAATCCCACTTTAGAAGACAGTTTCTGGACTCTTCATTCTCCTTGAATTAGCAGTTGGAAGGGAGGCTCTTTTTTATGGCAGAAAAATTATCTTCACTCTGTAAATTTTGAGGGATCCAGAGTGTGTTATACAAGTATCAGGAGAGCTATGGTTGCCCAGATTTTTCTCTGTATTAATCACAGCAGGCTTTGGCCTAGTCTGTCAAGATAACTGCTGTAACATTTTCAAGGAAGGCGAGCACAGTTCAGAAGTCTCATGCTTTGGTTCTGGGGGTTGCCAGGTGCTTGCAGCCTTTATTGAAAGCTGTAGAAATTTTAGCCTGAACTGGATTTGGAGAAGGAAATGAAAAAGCTTGTTATTTATTTATGCGCCATATGTATTTTTATATCACTCTGCAATGAATTTGCCAGGGTGGTTTACTGAAGGAATAAAATAAAAAGTAAATACAGACACACACACAGACTAACAATGCAGTCCTAGAAATGCTCTAACATTAGAGGCTCCAAATTTTTTATGGCCATGCTGCTAACAGACTGGAAGAGTGTAAGTGAGGAAAGACTTTGTGTATCTCTGTCCTGAAAGGAAGGTTTCCTTCCTTCCTTCCTTCCTTCCTTCCTTCCTTCCTTCCTTCCTTCCTTCCTTCCTTCCTTCCTTCCTTCCTTCCCTCCCTCCCTCCCTCCCTCCCTCCCTCCCTCCCTCCCTCCTTCCTTCCTTCCTTCCTTCCTTCCTTCCTTCCTTCCTTCCTTCCTTCCTTCCTTCCTTCCTTTTCTGTTCCATTTATACCAACTAATTTAAGGGTTGCTTGAACTATCTCTACAGGTCAGACACATGGTAGAAGCTGGAAGGCCTTTGAATTCAGTAGATCCTCAGCCTCTGCTTGCATGCTTGTGCTCATACCTGCCACACCTTTTTTGCCCACATCCTGACCTGAGGATTTCCAGAGTCTAGAAAGTGGCTTGAGAGGCTGACAGGGGATAAAGGATTCTCCCAAGATTGGGTTTTCCCCTCTGTGGACAGAACTCTCTGTGACCTTGGAAAGGAACTCTAAATATCCCAGACAATGAATAGATGTGGATGCAGCAGTGTCCACAGGGGGAGGTAGAGTGTATGTTTGTGTGTATGTGTGTGTGTGTGTGTGTGTGACTGACAAAAGAAGTGCTGTGACATCATGCCACAATTCTGTTCCTTTTTCTGCCTGTGTCATGATGTTGCATGCATGTCCAAAAGATGGAGAGCTTGTGGTGTGGTGCTGAAACGATGCTTTTGTCATTCTGATGAAAGCAGTGAGATCCTGTGGACACCACTGTGAATGACATCATCAAAAAGCAAAGTGCAGATCTTTCAAAATTATTGTGTTGGGAGAATTTAATTTATCCAACATCTGCTGGTCACTTTCTTTCACACTGGGCTCCCCTCCTGTATACCCAGCTCAGAGACCTGGATGAGCCAGAAGAGCAGCTGACCACAACCACTGGTGGCAACGAATGAAGTGAAGCTGCCCAGTGAAGTGGGAGAGAGAAAGAAAGTGGGCTCCTTCTCTGCCGCTTTATGACTTAACAATCACAACGTCTGTCAGCTCTTGTGAGGGCCACTTTTGAACATGGTGCTAAATCCACCTCGAAAAGGAGTTTGACTATCAGTCCTGGTTTGATATAAAGGTTTTGCATGGGTTCATTCAAAGAGAGCCCAACATTCAGCTAATATTTGGGCACAGATCTTTTGGACACAGGCTGAGAGTAGTGGAAAAGCACTATCCAAAATATCATCTAATTGTCTGGCTCCCCTTGAATGCACCCATGCCAAACATGCCAAACCAGAGCAAATTTGACAGTTATGAAAACTGTCAGTCTAGCTTTCTGTCCAAGCTTGCTTTTTCCTGCAACCCCATACCACTTTAGGGGGAGTGATTGGTGGTTTTTTCCCCTCTTGCTGGTGAAGTTAGGTAGAATGGAAAGGAAATTAATTGAAAGGAATCCACCAATCTCTTTCCTTAATATGCTCTGTACATTATAAATTAGAACAGCACCATTTGATGATAGTTATTTGTCAACTCAGAGACTGGTGGATAACATTTTTACTTATTAATGAGGAGGAGTCTATTATTATTTTTTTTAAGTTGGGAGTAAAGTAGCTGCTTTGGAAGACGGATCCACCGTTAAAATTTTACCTTTGGAAGACAATCTTACTCGGCTACGAGTGATCGCCAATGAATGAATTATTATTATTATTATTATTATTATTATTATTATTATTATTATTTTCTTAACAAGTCTTACCAAAAGGAATGAAAGGAATTATGAATTCAAAAAAGAACAGGAAATAAATACAGGAAAGACTACAAAAAACACCCCCACCAAAACATTTCTAAATCTACCTTAGGAGGGAAAATAATTAATAATTGTCTAGCATTACAAAATAGCATAAAATCTATGCCACAGAAAAACACATTGAGTCATTTTTTTGATTAGTAGATAAATTTTCCCCAGGCCCAATACAACCATAACTCCTCAAAAATAGACAAATCCCAATGTTTCAGGACATAATTTAACACAATACTGACATCTTTAACACTAAAAATTTACCCATAAATCTATTTATATAGATTAAAATATTATTTCAAAAGGTGGTCAATGATTCACAAGACCAGATCATCAATGAGCCCTCAAAATAGAGAAAATGTGATGTCCATCCTTTTGAATACATTATTTGGGGGTGTCCAGTAAACCCAAAATAATTTTAATGAATCAGTTTTAATTTTATATCCACTGAAGTAAATTTAACATTTTTAACAGGTGCATACATTGACATACTGTTATTGGATGTTCCAGTTCTTTAATCCATGAACCATAAATATGCTTAATGTCTACTTTAAAAAATGTTCTTTAGTTTCTCATGAGGAAGAGTCTGTAGCTGAACAAGTGGAAGTAGCAGGAACATTGGGGGAAAGTAATACTGTAATGCTGAAGATATTGATTTTAAAGGTAGCTAAAAATGAGTATAGTCAAATATGTGCCTAAGAGTTTTAAAAAGCAGATTTTAATAAACTCGGAGCAAGTATAATAGGATCCCATGGCAGGAGAAAGTAATAGGAAAAGGGGCACAAGATGGATGGGAATTCCTAAACAGCATGATATTAAAAGCAAATTAATAAACAATTATAAGAAGATAAAGAAGCCATTGTAGCTAAACAAAAAGCTTAGTGGAGATCTGAAAACAGAGAAAAGGACACATGTAGGAGATGGAAAGGTAGCTACGTCACAAAGGAGGAGCATAGACAGATAGCCCAGAACTGTAGAGTTGATGTTAGAAAAACCTTCTTAACTGTAATATCAGTTCATCAGGGGAACCAGTTACCCAGAGAGATGGTGGGCTTCCCGTCATTGGTGTGATCAAGTGGTCATTAGTCATCAAGAGGCATTAATCTGGACTCTGCATTGAGCTGGGTGACCACTCCAACTCTACAATTCCATCATTTTAGATTTCTAGGCTGAAATCAAAACGATTATGGAGCTCCTAATATCTACTGGGTGCCATTCACCAGGTGTGAATATGATGGCTTTGAGCATGACTGCCTCATGGTATGTTTTCCCTGGAACTAGATACTACCAAGGAGTTGCCTTTTCCTTGAAATATAGTGTGGGTTGCAGGAGTACTGACCACATAGCTACAGAAGGTGGTATGGGGGGGTTGTTCCTTTTGATCAATGACCACAGTCACATTATCCCACTCTCCAGCACTTAAACAGCAGTCTCTTCACATTTATTTCTTTATTTTCCCTCTTCCCAGAGTAAACCCAGAAAAATAAATTTTATAGTACGTGTTTAAAAAGTCAATACCTTCTAAAATCTCTCCATAATCTCATAAATATAAATTATTGTATTGTGCAGAGTCACAGAGTGCAAAGAAAACAGGGCAGCTAAATCCAACATACATTTTTCTGGCCTTTAGCAGTGCAAGGCAATCCGTAATGTATAACACTGGAGATAACCCATGTGGCTGTGTGGTGCATTTGTGATGCACTAGGTGCTGCTGAGATGTTTTGCTGCCACATTCTCATATTCTTCAGCCTGATGACTCAGCCAAGATTGGGAGGAGGGCTGAATGAGGGAACTTCTGTCCTCCGGGAAAGGTAATTTGTTGCTGCTACCCCCAAAGTATTTTGCATAACAAGCAGTTCTGCAGATCTGGAGCACTGCCAGTAGTTCAATAACTTCATAGAAATTCCAGGAGCACAGCTTCCTTTCAGAGCTTCTTGTGCCTCGTGAACCTCAAGTATTTAAAAACATGAGAAGGCTCCTGCTAGATGAGACCAAGAACTTATTCAATCCAGCATTCAATTCCCCCAATTGCCAACCAAAAACTAACAAAAAGCTCAACGTGAGTTCGGTATTAGCCCCAGTTAATGTTCCCCAGCCATTAAGAGGCACAGGATACCATGGACAGCAGTTATTGCTACTAGTTTTTGATAGTGTAATCTTCTGAGAATCTACTAAATCCACCTACAAAGCCATCCAAGTTGCCAGCCATCCTACATCTTACAACAAATTTCATAGGTCAACAGCACACTGCCCCCCCTCCTATTTCTCTCCCACCATTCAATGTCATTTGATAACCTCTGGTTCTAGTATTTTGAGAGACGGCTTTCTTCTTCATCCCTATCCAACTTTCTGTGCAGCTAAAGGTTTATATATTTGTTCTGTCCTGTGTGTCCTCTAGGCTAAAAATTCTGAATATGCCATCGCTTTATTTATTTATATGTACAATTTATAGTCTGCACGACTCTGGGCAGCTTCTAATTAAAAGAAAAAAATACAAAACACAGAAAAGAATCATGAACGTCCCCAGAAACAACATGTAATGAATGAAAACCCAACAGCAGGGGCTCCACCTCCACTCTGCCCCAGGGCCTAGGAGAATAGCCAGGTCTTTAATAGCTTCTTGAACGTCATCAAGGTGGGAGCCATCCAGATCTCGGATTTGGGCTAGACAACTGGCATAGTCCCCTTCTGTTGACTGTGATGGTTGGGACTGATGATAATTGAAGTCAATTTTTTTTTAAGTTGGTTACCTTTGCTTTGGCCCCTTATCATGTTGTTTGCTCCTTTTTGCAAGTTTTCTAATGCTATAATTTCCTCTTTGAAATACAGTAACTAGAACTGTGCTTGCTGGTGTTCTAAGTGTACTTGCACTATAAATATGTACTAAGAGATTCTGATGTTGGCAGATTTATTTATTTCATCAGTCATTCACCCATTCACTCATTCCTAATGGTCCCCACTGTCAAATTACCCTCTCTCTGTATCTCCATTCTGAGTAAACCTTTTCAACAAATTATTCCCAACATATCCATTATATTTTTCCTGGCAATTAGAATATTTTGGATTGTGCAAAATTTGAAAAGAATGCCTTGAGTCAGTGATGCAGATGTTTTTTCATAAGATCATAAGAATAGCCCTGTTGGATCAGGCTGGGGCCCATTTTTTTCTAAAATTTCATTTCTCCCAGAGGCCAAACAGATGCCTTTGCAATGCTCACAAGCAGAAGGTGGAGACATTCCATCTCCTACCGCTCTTCTCCTGCAGTAGGTATGCTTCCCCCAACCCAGAGATTATACTGAGTCTTCAAGACTAACAACCTTTATAGACCTACCCTCCACTAAATCCTTTTTTCCTACTGGAAATACAGGAAGAAGTTGTCAGAACACCACAAAGTGTCTTCATTAGGCCAATCATATCATTGCTGTGCCTTGATGAGACAAATAGCTTTGCTTCTTTGGTGCCAGGCTGGTCAAGGTGAATTGTGGCTGCTTCATACAGGTCTAGTGTAGATGTTACACTTTTTGCTCAAATGTACATCAGTTCACACTGCTCTATACTGAAATACTTTCCTATATTAACATTTATTCCTCAAAACTGGAGAGATCCTTTTGGAGCTCTTCACTTTCATCAAGCTGTATACCCCCCTCTCCCAGATAGAACTGATACAAAGGCAGAACTTTGGTCCATGTTGTTATAGGACAGGGGTCGGCAAAAATAAAGAAGTGAGAGCACTTCCAGTGTTAGTGCCTGCACCCTCAGAAAAGAGAGTAAGTTGAGATATGGAAACTGTGTGTTTTTCATCACATACTCGTCTTTCCAGCAGTTTGCAGCTTCCCTGGCTTCCTCCATTTCAGTTAAATCCCAAGAAAAGATTTGTGAGGGGGACTCTTGCCAGTGGGCTTTTTCTGGAGCACCGCTACTACTGCCCATGGTGGGAGTACCGCTCTTCCAAAATGGTAAGCTATTTTCTACTTCTTCTGGAGGGATTTCCAGAAATCATCTTTTTCCCTGCTCACAAATTTGATGAAGAATTTCAGAAGGCCATTTGTGCCAAGTTCTGTTAAAAAGGGGGTCTTGAGGAATAAAGTTCAAGAGAGTAAAACCTACAGGAAAGCAATGGCATTTGCACGAATATGTTTTATGACAGCTTGCCTCGGTAATTAACGAACAATTCTATCTTGGGGTGTTCTCTACTAAAATGCTTCTCTCTTAAAAAATATGCAATGCTTCTTTTTTACTTTTATCCTGGGCTGCAAGCTTAGTGACTCACAGACATTAAAGAAACAAAGATTTAATGCTTTAAAATTTGGACAAGGGGTTCCAGACTGAATTTTAAATTCCTGGTATGTAGGAAGCTCTGCTCTGAAGCTGTACACATACACATATACATACATTAAGTCCCATAACTTACCTCTGCATGTCTCAAAAAATCAGTAGTACATCTTTGAGTATTTGCATTGAATCAAATAATCCCTAAATGGGGATGAAGAGCAAAAGTATTAAGATACTTGTAGCATAGTTTTAGGTAGAATACATTTAATTAGTTATTATTCTTTATTATCCTCTTTCAAATTGTATTCAGAATATAAATCTAAAAGGAACAGGCTAATTATTTTTATTTCTGTCTTCAGAATTAGGGGAAAACCACTGAATATGAATCTCCCATCTTCCAGCCCTGTACACATTAGACAAACAGCTATTTCTTAGACTTCTGCTAAGCACACTTTCATCTTGAACAATGTACAAAGATTCTGTTGGTGGAATGAATGGAACAAAGGAAGAGGGAAGCAGATTGTTCATGCAAATCAGCAGTTTACTGTTCAATATTTCTGACTATCTAAACAGTATAGGCAATTTTGAAATCACCCGTCATTACAGTACCTGTCTATAAACCAAGGTAAATAAATCTTTAGTCACACATGAAGAGTGGCTGAGGTGGCAGGGAGAGAGCTTGCAATGAAATATACTAGTTCTATATAATAACCTGCTTTGGTTATGCCGCTCCAACAAATTTGGTTTTTCAATCTACCCAGCTTATGTATATGAGAAACAAAACTTCCATTGACAAAAGATTATTTATATTGTGTGATAGTGGATACTTTAAATGACTAGGACACTTTTCCATCTAATTATGTCCCACTGAAACTGTGAGGAAGTTAAGTAAATTGTGATCAAATATTGCCAGGCTGTCTTAAAACTATAAAGAAACCTTTTGATTTTCACAAACCTATTACTGAGAAGACATCTGTGCTCTGAGCTCAGTTCTTGAGAATGAGGCTCAGCCTAGCACCGGCTGGCATCATTCTCTAATATGCTGTCGACACATGCTGCTGTGCTAATACAGGATTAGCATTTGCTTATGAAGTCCCACTGCCTTTGAAATGCAGCTTTAATTAAAAATGTTCTACTTGTTCAAGAACACAAAGGAAAAAATCCATAATGTTTCTGGAGAAATTTTGGGCAGTTGAGCAGGAATTTCAGTAACTGGTTTATGGAGAAAGCTTCAGGATGCTTGGGTACCACCCCATTCTCCAATGAGGATCATGGAGGAATGATGTCAAAGCTTTGGAGATCCAATATTTATGATCCGACTATTTGTGCTCTTCCTTAATAGTCTGGTGGAAATGAAGCTATGGGCGAGTACAGTTTGAGTAGAAAAGGTAAACCAAACCCATCCCTACTGGCATTTTTGCAACAAATGTCTTAGCTTTGTGGGCCTGCCCTTGATGATCAGTTTTTTTTTCAAGGTAAGAAAAAAAATTGCAGGCAATTGCACTGTCAGAACCCAATCCAATAAATAAATAAAGATTTCAGTGATGAAATAGCATTTTTAGAAAACTGGCTCTTCAGCAAAAAGTTGGTTAGAGTAGATGGATGGCGGGATGCGCCTAAAAATGTTAGCAGCCTGCTAAGACAATTAATGCTGTGGTAGATCATGGTCTATGACTCGACATGATAAGTGAACCCAGCCAATTGTGGTTTATTTAAAAAGTCATGGTTAAGGGAGCTTCCTGTGGAAAATGGCCGACTGAACAACTTTGCCTGTGAGCTCCACGGGCAGAGCTGGCAACGTGAGGGTTTTTTGGGGGCACAGACTGGTTTTTCTGTAGCCCCAAGTGTTTTTCCAGATTAAGGAAAATGCTGAGAATCGACCCATCTGTCCTCCAGACGGTGAGTTGTAGCCAGGAGTTCGTAGACAGCGTCTGCGACTGAGTGGTAAGACTCACCAGGAGGCTGGGATATAATCTTGTCTAACCCACATTTGCATTCCCTTATATTAAAAGGGAGATAAGTCGTAGCCTTTCCATATCTTAAACACCTAATTTACTTAAGTTTTGTATCCTAAGAGAAGTTTTTTACAGTAAGAAAAAATGGAATCTCTCAGTGACTATAGTTATTTTTGGAGTTTCTTAATTAAAAAAAATGTTTTGGCTTTCTTCCCAGTTTGGGTTATATTCATAGATAGAATACTGCCTTTCAGTTGTTATCTTGGTGGCAGAGTTCCAAGGATGAAGTGTTTTTTTTTTCTCTTCATATATATATATTTTATTCTAAACTGTACTCTCTGTATACTTTTTTCTATTCTCTGCCTGAATATATATATATATATATATATATATATATATATATATATATATATAGGTTAATTTAGGATTAATTCATTAACCTCTATCTTTGTGAGTTAATTTCTTAGGGTGTGTTATAATTTACTATCTGAATGATGGAAGAGTTTAAAAAAGATTTAAGAAAATCACGTTATCAGCAAGAAAATATTATTTTAAAGAACTGCCAAACTATCATACAGACTGTTCGGGACATTAAAGAGGAGATTTTGGTCAAAATGAAACAATTATATGAAAATACTACGATGGAACAAGAGGAAAACAGAGGAAAAGATGGCGTTTTTGCTGTTGTGGGGGTAATTGAAAAGCGCTCGGCTGAGAACTCTAGATTGAAATGTTATGATTATTTTGGTCAATGTTTTGGGAAAAAAGAATGTACTGTGTGGGAGGTTTTTTTCTCTTTCGATGGAAACTTTGTATTTTCTGAAGCTATTGTAGATTTTTCAAAAAAAAGAAGTGTTGCTGTGCTGTTGAAATGTCCGAATGTTCCGGTATATTTTGAGAAGGGGTAGAAAAAAATTAAGAATACTTAATTGGACTGATAATGAGGTTAATTTGACTCACAGGATTTTTGATTTCTAAGACTTAAAGGATATTTTTTATTCTGATAATTTTCTGTATTGGTTTTTAAATATAATTAGGGTTAGATTGTTAATTATATAAGTAGACAATTTATAAAAACTAAGAATATATAGTTGGATTGATAAAGAGATTATATGATTGTTTTATAGGGTTATAGTTTTGTAAAACTTAAAGGATATTAATAAGATATAATGTTTTTATATTGTCTGTCAGATCTAATAGAGTTAAGATTGTTTATTATGTTAATTTTGGATTAATTCATTAACCTCTATCTTTATGAGTTAATTTTTTAGGGTGTGTTATAATTTACTATCTGAATAATGGAAGAGTTTAAAGAAGATTTAAGAAAATTATGTTATCAGCAAGAAAACATCATTTTAAAGAGCTATTAAACTATCATTCAGACTGGGACATTAAAGAGGAGATTTTGGTCAAAATGAAATAATTTCATGAAAATACTATGATGAAACAAGAGGAAAACACAGGAAAAGATGACATTTTTGCTGTTGTGGGGGTAATTGAAAAACGCTCAGCTGAGAACTCTGAACTGGAATGTTATGACTATTTCGATCAATGTTTTGGGGGAAAAGGAATGTACTTTGTGGGAGGTTTTTTTCTCTTTCGATGGAAACTTTGTATTTTCTGAAGCTATTGTAGATTTTTCTAAAAAAAAAAAAAGTGTTGCTGTGCTGTTGAAATGTCCGAATGCTCTGATATATTTTGAGAAGGGATAAAAAAAATTAAGAATATTTAATTGGACTGATAATGAGGTTAATCTGACTTACAGGATTTTTGATTTCTAAGACTTAAAAGATATTGGTTTTTAAATATAATTAGGGTTAAGATTGTTAATTATATAAGTAAACAATTTATAAAAACTAATATATAGTTGGATTGATTAAGAGAGTATATGATTGTTTTATAGGGTTTTGTAAAACTTAAAGGATATTGATAGATATAATGTTTTATACTGTTTTAGAGATCTAATAGAGTTAAGATTGTTTATTGCAAAGGCAGAAAATGTATTTGTTTTTATAATTTGATGTGTATTGTGCAGACAGAAATATATAAAATAGCAGTAGAAGCGGGGGGGAAATTATTAAACGGATTATTTTTAAAAGGAAGGGATTGAAGGGGAAGGAGCAAATTTATTAGAGACTTATATATTGGAAGGATTTATAGAAATAATGTGATTAAGGTTTGACTTAGAGGAAGGGCTTGTCTGTGGAAATTGCTGTATATTCTTGCTGTGAAAAGCGGGAAGCCACCTGTTTATATGTAACTTTTTAGAAGTTTTTTCTTTTTTGTTTTTGCACTTTTAATGTTATTCTTTTGGTATGTAGTGTTTTTCCTTTTTTTTTAGTTTTTTATCTTTGTTCTAAAAAATAATAAAATTTTACAAAAAAAAAAAGTCATGGTTAAGTAAGGAATGGCTTTATATCTGAACTTTACACAGGTATAAAATTATTATACTTCACATAGTCCTAAAATTAACCTTCACCTGGGCCTTGCAATCCTATCATCATCTCCTTGAAGAAAGCTTGTAAAAATATTCCTTCAGTACACTGTTCCATTTTTTTTACATGTTCTTGCATGGAAACAGCAGCAAATTTGTACTAATTGCCAACCTGCTGAACTGCAATTCCCACAAAAGTTCATCTAAGAAAGTAGCCTTTTGGCGCTCATACTTTAATCCTCAATAAACCCTAAACCCTGAACCCTGAAACCCTGAACTGTCTTTTTGTCTTGTCTTGTTTGTTTATTGCTTGCTTTTTGATTGAACATAATAGTTTTTAAGGGTACCTTTATAATCACAAAATCGAACATTTTCTGAACAGCTCCAAAATGAGCTCTAATTATGTGGAGTAGCTATCCATCCATCCATTCCAGATCCACATACTGATTTGACTTTTCAATGGAAAGTTATGTCACCATCAACTCAGAGTTCTGTCCAAGGCAGGTTCAGGAGCAAATGCATACCAACTAGGAGGACAGTTCCCCTTTATTCTGCTTTGGTTGTGTGTATGTCTCAGACCGCATCTGGAAAAGCAAGACAGCCCATTTTCTTCAGGCATCCACAACAAATGTACACATTTCAGCTTGTTCTCATTTTGAAAACCTTGGACTGTCTCTGCATAATTAATCAATTAAACAATAATTAATTCCATCTTTTTGTGGAGATGGGGTTGCCATATGAATTGCCAAATCTATTGGAAGCTACCAGCAATTTTAAGAATAATTACCCTCTTCATAATATGCATTTTTGGGATTGCATGACAATGGTTCTGCTTCACATAATTGCATAATTACTCCCTTGAGAGATTCAGGAAGCTTCCTAGTGAATGTCTCTCACTGCAGTCTGCCAGTAATTAGCTTCCACCAAAGTGGTCATTAATAAGAGATATTGTATAGTCCTATTCAATACTACCAAATAATTACTAGCCCTGTGCTTTTCCTCTCCTTCCCTCCATTGTATACATTTACTGCTCTAAGAAACTATTCAGAATGCTTCATTTCACTAACATCTGGAGATGTGTTGGATTAGAGAAAGGAGAAGGCTATAATTAATATTTCAAGTGCAGTAAAAGTATTTACGGTGCTTTGCCCTCTAGGCTGTCCCCAAACATTTTCCTGCTTGAGGCACAGCAGCAAACGACAGCTTCTCCAAGTCAAGGAACATAGGAACCAAAGCCAGCCAAGATATTTTGGCACATGAGGCAGGCCATCCTACAAGCGCCACTCTCCAGCCTGGCAGGAAAAGTCAATAGTAATGAAGTAAAAAATGAGCACTTCCTGAAGTGGCTGCCCCAGACGGCTAAATTACATGGCCACCCTGATGGCTTGTGACAGGCTCATAGCATTTCACAGCCAGAGGCAGAGGAACAAATGGTACCCCCTACTCGTCCCTGGAAAAGTAGATAGAATGGGAGTACCAGAGGTAGACAGATTGTTATTTTGGCATAGGGGAATAATAATACATAGAATAAATACTTAGCAATTTGCTGCTATTTATAATGCATCTGCTACATAAGGTGGCTGCCTTATTTTGCCTAAAGCAGATTTGGCCTTGGTCCATGGCAAGCCAAAAATAATTGGAAGACCTTATTTTTGGAGTGACGATATATTGAGGGGAGACCAGGATAAATATCAGTTTGGAAAGACAAAGCCAAGGGTTAATTTATACTCTTTTCCCCCAAATATATACTGTATGTCATGTGTACATCAAGGCACCTCTTATAAATGAGTATATCATATGTTCAACAGCCCACCCCCATCCCCAGTGTCATTCTAACATTGGGTATTTGAATGTTGTCTGGCAAATGATAATGGACCACAAAGTCTGTGATGGTCCATAGAGATCAGAGGGGAGGGGGCAGAGAGGGCAAGTGACAAAATGTATATTGTGACATTGCAATGCAAACTCCACCCCTTCTGTACTGTACTTGTATGAGGCATTGTGATGCAGAGAGGAACTTGTATTGTGATGTCACGTTGGCCTCCTAATGATTAGGAACAAACATCTATATGATGAGCCATTCCCAGTATCTTATTATGGCAATACCCAAATTACATATAGCCAGTCCTGATGGCCTCTGACAAGCTTAGTTCACAGCATTTCATAGCCTGAGGCAGAGGAATAAATGGTACCCCCTACTCAATCCTGAAAAAGTAGAAAGCTTTGAAAGTATCAAAGCTAGACAGATTTGTATTTCATTTATTATTTTGGCATATGGGAATAATAATAAATAATCAATCATCTGGGAGAGAGAAGGAGGAGGAGAGGGAGAAGATATAGCAATGAGATTAACTGGTAGTAGAGTAAGGATAAACCTGCAAAAAGCCAAGGAAGAAGTCCCAGGGTGCCCTAACAAGATACATGGTAAACTATCTAAGATACTGTATGTCTTCATTCCTTTCTCCTAACAAATAATGACAGGAGAATGATTTTTGCATGCCAAAATAAGTAATGCTCTTAGTAGCTTGTTTAAAAAAAACATGGATGTGCAAAGATGGGAGGGAGTGAAATAATTTTTTCACGGTGCATAGCGTTTCTCTTAAAAGATCTGTTCATGACATGTATGGTTGGGAAGGGAGAAGATGGGCTGCCCCTATGATCAGCATGGTGTTCTATTTGCTGTGCTGTGGAAAAAGTCCCAGTGCCCCAACATTACATAGTACAGCTGTTTTGCTAGGTGCAGTATGCAGTTGTTGGAAATTAATATTTTCAGGATGAGTTCATGCATTGCATATTATTATTTGATTGTGCAAACATATCTCTTTTCACCAGCCTTTTTTTTTTCTTCTGTTTAATCATGTCCAATTCTCGGAGACTGCAGTCCCTGCAGTTTTCTTGGCAAGGTTTTTTAGAAGTGGTTTGCCATTGCCTGCTTCCTACGGCTGAGAGAGAATGACTGGTCCAAGGTCACCCAGCTGGCTTTGTGCCTAAGGTGGGACTAGAACTCCCGGTCTCCCAGTTTCTAGCCCAATGCCTTAACCACTGCACCAAACTGGCTCTTGTCTTGGGTAGTAGGCTTATATTGGCATATAGAGAACTGTCTAACCAAAAACAGTTTTTTAGAACAATGGCTGATCCTGACACAGAAAAACAGACCCAGGAACCGGATCTTATGGCAACTCTGACCTCATATCTCCTCTAGAAATATTAATGTAGAGCCTAATAACATTAGGCTTCATATACCTGTCTATTTTCCAGTGTGAGAATACCATCAATATTCTACTGCACTTGACAAAGATAAACAGGACAATTTCTGGGCAAGAGAATCTATGGATAATTCTGACATCAGAAATGGCAATATTGAGAAATGCGATGGGGGTGGGGAAGCTTCAGCCTTCTAAATCATTCTGTCTTGCCCTTCCTGAACGAACTGTCCTCAGAGGCAGATTTCAACATGAAACAAAGCAGCTGCATTTATCAGGAAATTCAGTTCTAGAAAGTTATACAAATTCCCACAGTGGAAGAATGGATGGTGAAATTATTGGAATTGGCGGAGATGGCAAAACTGACAGCATTGAAAAGAGAAAATACTCTGACTGGATTTGTTCCTGCGTGGAAACCGCTTCTGGACTATTTGCTTGTATTTGAAAAAAATGAAGTTTTGATTTTGGGTTTTGATGATTAAACTGTTATTGTTTATAGAAATGATGTTTATTAATGTTTAGTTTAAAGTAAGAGATTAAGGTATTATATATTTGTATTCATATCTGTGTTGAAGAAGGTCAGAAGTCACTTTCTTTGTATTTCTTTCTATTTCTGCACCTTTTCAGTTTGTCTTTTTTCTTTTAATTCTTTCTTCAAGCTTTTCTATACTTTGCATTTTAGCTGTATTTTGAAACTAATAAAATCTTTTTAAAAAATTCAGCTCTAAAAGTTGTGCCTAGTCAGCTCGTTAGTGTGTCATGTGTTAAGCAGATCAGCAAAGCAAGAATATATGTGTTATCACTAATATCTATTCTGTGAGTGGCCTGTGACCGTGCCCAGCACTATTTTCATAATTGTATCTACATTTAGCTATGTCTATTGCAGAACCTGTTAGATAGTCTTTATGCTGGTTCATCAACCCTGGAACATCGTTAGAACTGGTTTCAAGGTGAATACCTCCAGCTCTTGCCAACCTAGCAATTCGAAAGCATGCAAATGCAAGTAGATTAATAGGTACCACTTCGGTGGGTAGGTAACAGCGTTCCGCGTGTGTCATGCCGGCCACATGACCACGGAAGCGTCTTCGGACAACGCTGGCTCTTCGGCTAACAAACGGAGATGAGCACCAGCCCCTAGAGTCGGACACGACTGCACCAATGTGCGGGGGGAACCTTTACCTTTTACCTTACCTATATACTGTATGTGCTTATCTACATGTGCTATGTGAAGGACCCACAACAACCTTTTCCACAGAAAAGGTTTTCTTTCTCAAGGACATTTGATAGTGGGAAATACCCTATAGATATTGCAGGCTCTTGATCGTTGTCAAAGTTGTTGTTGTTGCTGTTGTTGTTGTTAGGCTGTCTGAGTGGCATTGGTGGTCTTTTTTGGATGTCAGCAATTGCCCAGGGGCCTCATCTGGAGGCAAGCTCATCTAAAGTCAGTTCAGTATTTGGAATGATCGGATGAATTGACAATTTTCATTCAAGACCGTAAATTCTAATCATCACTTTCTCATACATCCTTGTCAAATAGGCTGATGCTTCTTGTCATTAGCAGTGCAAAGCAAGTCATCAGCCCAGATGTTATTAGCACTTGCTCACTTTTCTATGCCCTTCTCAGACTGTGTAATCAATGGGCTCATCTCAAGTCCTGTGACACTGTCAGCACATAATCCATCCACCTGGCTCTTTGCGAATGGAGAGAAGCATCCGTTTCTAATATCCAGTTCAGATGTGGCTGTTTTGTTAATTAAGAAAACCTCTTTGTGGCATCGCCCAGGAGTGTCTGCGCAGGGGTCAAAAGGCCAACACAGCAGTCGGAACTACATGATTGAAGCCCTCCTCCTTTTTTACATGCTTCAGTCCTGGCATATCCCAAAAAGGAACAGGGCTTGGATCATGCCATCACAGCCACCATCTTGACTTTTTGCCCACCCCACCCCACCTCCAGGACACATCTGGCATATCCTGTTCCACCCCAGTTGCAGCAAAAAGAGAGTAACTCAAATTTGAGAATGAACAGTCACTGTTTGTCAATGAATATAAGAGAAAGCATCAGGATGGCTGTTGATTTTTTTTCTATATATTTTATTTTTTGTTTTGTTTGTTTGTTTGTTTAAAACATTTGTACAGCCACTTAATGCAACCAAGGTAATTGGGCAGCTCACAAAAAGAAAATGCAACAAAACCTAATGAAAAAAAAATACAAAACTGCAACACTTACAGCAACAAACAGTAATGAAACAATAAAACAACATGGCAGTCCAAATAGCTGTAATAGCTTCAACCAATCGGGGCTCCAGCACATCACAACCCAAAGGCCCGAGGAAAGAGCTAGGTCTTAACAGCCTTTCTAAAGGCCAGCAGGATCAGGGCCAACCATATTTCAGGAGGAAGATTGTTCCATAAAATAGGGGCCACCACCAAGAAGATGTGCCTCTTGGGTCCCACAAGACGGCATTGTTTTACTGAAGGGACCTGGAGTGCGCCCTCCCCATCAGAGCAGGTGGGGAAGGCAGATACCAGGGGGAGAAGGCTGCCCCTCAAATAACCCAGTCCTATGCCATATAGGGTTTAAAAGTGCCAACAAGCACCTTGAATTGCACTGGAAGCCAACTGGGAGCAGTGCAGCTCATGAAATAGTGGTGTCACATGGGCATAGCGAGAAGTACCCATAATTACCTGGGCCGCTGCATTCTGGGTGGCCTTCAAGGCCTTTAAGACTTGTTTTATTTTACAGTAAATTTTTTGTGAGCCGCCCCAAGTTACTTTAGAGTCGGGTGGCATCTAAATCTAGTGAAATAAATAAATACAACTTTCCTTCCAGCTGAAATGAAATGAACACTCCAAATAAATTTTAGATCCCAATTTCATTATATTGAAATGTTTTATTTCTATGTGTTTTTTGTTTGTCAGGATTATATAAGAGTTAGCTTTTGCAGTTTTGGACAGACAGGCAAACCAACCATTTGTTAGTAATTTAATATTCTTCATGAATTTCTGACCATTTTTTTTAAAGTGAAATACTCATGAAGGCTTTCATGGCCGGAGTTCGATGGCTGCTGTGGGTCTTCCGGGCTGTTTGGCCGTGTTCTGGAAGTTGTGGTTCCTAACGTTTCGCCAGCATCTGTGGCCGGCATCTTCAGAGGGCAGGAGCACAGACAGAACACAGAGCTGGGCACAGAGAGTTCGCTTCTGTCTGTGCTCCTGCCCTCTGAAGATGCCGGCCACAGATGCTGGCGAAACGTTAGGAACCACAACTTCCAGAACACGGCCACACAGCCCGGAAGACCCACAGCAGCCATCGAAATACTCACACTTATGCTATGCCAAATGTCCATTAGGATACACTATGTTAGTCATCATCATTGGCGATCACTCGTAGCCGAGTAAGATTGTCTTCCAAAGGTAAAATTTTAACAGTGGATCCGTAAGTAGCTATAAAGGCCAATTCTGGATCCGCACAACCTCCCACAATGAGGGCATAGGTTTCCGGGTGGGAGACGGTCATGATGAGGGTTTGCCTGACATGCCTTCCCTTTAGCTCTTTTCTCCTTTTCGCCCTGTACTCGTACTTCTTCAAAGTCCATAGCGCCATTAATAAAGGATGACCTCCAATTGAAACGCTCATGAGTTAGGGCTTCCCAGTTCTCAATGCTGATATTACATTTTTTTAAATTAGCTTTGAGAGTATCTTTGAATCTCTTTTGCTGTCCACCAATATTCCGTTTTCCATTCTTAAGTTGGGAGTAAAGTAGCTGCTTTGGAAGACGATGGTCAGGCATTCGAACAACATGACCGGTCCAGCGAAGTTGATGTTGGATGATCATTGTTTCAATGCTGGTGGTTTTCGCTTCTTCCAATACGCTAACATTAGTCCGCCTATCTTCCCAAGTAATTTGCAGAATTTTTCGGAGGCAGCGTTGATGGAATCTTTCAAGAAGTTGGAGGTGGCGTTTGTAGAGGGTCCATGTTTCACAGGCGTACAGAAGGGTATATGTTAGTGAATTTCACATGAATCACAAATCAAACATGAGTACTCATTTGAGTGATCAATTAACTAATAATACTGGTTGGTTAATTTTACCTGATTACTTTCCACATTTAATCAGAGTTATCAAAATCTCAATACATGAGAAATAATTTCAAATAATTTGCAACTACTATTCATTGTTGAAAAGAAAGGTTAACATTAATAATTCCTCATTGTATTAATGCATTAGATTAGCGTTTAAAAGCAATGCAAAATAAAGGTATCCTTGAATTGTACCCTACAACTGAAATCTATCCTCACCAATTATAATTATCCCTACTAATCAATGAAAATTTTATGTGATTAATATATCTATTGAACAGTTATAGCATGTTTAATCACAAACCCATCCCATTATTTTCAGCCAGGCTTACTGCCAAGAAACTCTGTATAGGATTGCAGCCTAAATCTTGTGGCTTTGATGAAGACTCCTATCCAAAACAATGTTCTATTTTAATTAGGCCGCTCTCCCCAATATATCCATGAGCTTCTCCATTGTTTCCATTGTCTCATGGGATTAAAGTTGTGCCTTCCTCTTGCATATTGGCTGGAGATACCCTAAAATCTGAATACTGTAAAAGTTTTTAGAGCAAAAGCATTTGTTAACGTTCCTGAGGCTGCCTATGGATAGAATTTTTTGGATAAATGCACTTTGATCTCCTTGGAGATATTCATTCTGAGGCTTACTACACATTTTCAACTCTACTTTCTCCCTGTGTAATCCTGTCAGTTTGTCTACAATGACACAGGGAAATGAACCCACGAAAGAATACAGATCTACCTTGCAATGATTTCCATTAGCTTGCAAATCTCCTACACAAAATTTGTGGGCAAATATGTCCCTGGGTGCAACTTTGTCATAGTCAGGAATTAGCCACCATAGTGTTTACTTCCATTTTCATTGCACTTTTTTTTTATCATGCACGAATTAAAAAGCAAAACAATGACTTCTTCACTGAATCCTTGATTTAGCCACACTATCCAGTAAATGTTAGGACTGAGCAGGAATTTAGTATTGAATAACCCAAAGCCAATTCCGGGTGCTCCTCTAAAATCCTTCTGAATCATAGAAGTTCTAGACAACCGGTAGAACAACCCATCTTAGAACTGACAATGAAGATATCAAAGTGGTGGATAGCTTCTGCTTTTTAGGATCAACCATCAACAACATAAAGGAACAAGCAATCAAGAAATGTGCTGCAGACTTTCGCTTCCGGGTGCTGGACTGAGTGGAGCGAAGAGCTGATAGCTCCGCGGTTTTCTGTCTGCGGCGAGAAAATCGCTGAAAAATCACCCTCGAAGAGAGGGTGGGCAGAAGATTTATCACAAGGGTCGTCGAACCTGCTGCTCTATCCTGACCCCTGTATACCCACTACAGGGGAAGAGAGATTTGAGTGGTAACAGACGACTGGAACTAACTTGAAAGCTCTGCAGAAACCGTGAAACTAAATAAGTTAAGTAGCTCCTCATCCAGCCTTTTAGTTGCACTTTTTTTTTTTAATATTACTGGATTTATTAAGCACTAGGATTTATTTCTGGACTGTGATTTATAGATGCTGGTGTTTTATTTTTCTTTCTTGTCAGAGGAGTGTTTGAACGGTGGGTTTGGAAAGATAATTGACTCTGCCTGGAGTGAGCTGAGTGACTTTCTCTTTTGATTCTAAATATTTCTACTCTTGGTTTGCTTTCATCCTTATTGCAATTATAAGTATTTTTTTTTCCTTTGGGGACTAATTTGTCTGGATTTAAAGTTTTTATGGATAAATGAATTACTGATTTGATATTCTTTCTTCTACCTGTTTGGGATTTTTATTATGAAAGAACTCCTTTTGCTTTTCTCCATAAGTGTTTGAATATTTTTTGAATTATATAAGTCACTTTATAGAATTTTTATGAATGCCTTGGACTCCTTCTGTATATAAATTAGACGACTTATTCATGGTTGGACTGTGTGGATATAAGCTGCCGTGAGAAACCTTGGGATTGTTTATCTTTTTTGTTATTATTTTGACTACAATAAAACCTCTCTGTTCTTTTTTTATCTTTTATTTACTTGCTCTTACGCTTGGACATACAATTTTAATGGACTAGATTTTTTGCTATTCTGATAATTACATTTAAAGGACTATTTTTATTTTTAAAAGTTTTTTTATTCTCCTATTATTAAAGGGGGAGAAGAAGAGAGGTTCTTTGTCTTTGTCTTCCCCCTCTCCTCTCCTTTTTTTTTTTTTCCTTTTTGTCCTTCTTGCCTTTTCTCTCTTACAGGGAAACTATCTACATTATGACAATCATGGCATTAACACCTGGAGCGTCGGTGGAGCCTCTTCAGTCAGAGATGAGAAAACTTCTGGAAGTGATGACATCATTTAATAAAGAAATGAGAGAGAAGGAGTGCATTTTGAGACGGAGACAAGTTCCAGAACAGTTGAATGAAGATGTAGGAGAAAGGACTGTTTCTATATTAGATAAACCCTTGGAGATAAAAGAACAAGACCTAGATTTGGAAATAGATAAAATTTTTAGAGAACAGAAAGTGTTTAAAGAACAAAAGTTAAGGATAATTTTTACTTTAAAAGTTAAAACATTTTTAGAGAAATATAAGACAGACATGAGGGAGGCACCAGGAGAACGTAAGAAGCATTTCATAGAATAGAATAGAAGTAAAGGATAGAGATAAATGGCTGACCTATAAGGACTTTTTATTGTTAAAATTGATGGATTGGCAGAAAAGGATAAATTGACACGTTTATTAAAAGAAAATTCAATTATTACTCTTTTAAAGATTAGAAACTATTAATGGACTATTTGGAAAATGTTGGAGGGGCAGAGCTTATAAGAGGATTTGAAGATTAAATTATATATAAATTGATATATTAGATAAGAAATGTTTTTTAATGTGATTTACAGATTTAGTATGTAAGATGCATTTTATAGAATAGAATAGAAGTAAGGAATAGAGATAAATGGTTGATTTATAAGGACTTTTTATTATTAGAATTGATGGATTGACAGAAAATGAGAGATTGATATGTTTATTAAAAGAAAATTTAAACTATTATTTTTTTAAGAGTAGAAACTAATAATGGACTATTTGGAAAATACTGGAGGGGCAAAGTCTATATGAGGATTTGAAGATTAAATCATATATAAACTGATATATTAGACAAGAAATGTTTTTTTAATGTCATGTATAGACCTAGCATGTATGACAAATTTTGTAAAGTATTGTGACCAGAGATTAATCGGAAGCTGACTACTTTCTATGTTTCATCTTTTTTCTTTTTTTTCTTTGCTTTACTACACCTTTTTTTCTTCTTTCTTTGATTTGTATTTCTGTTTCTCTTTCCGTTTCCAACTTTTAACTATGTATATTCAAAACCCAATAAAATATTTAAAAAAAAAAAAAAAAAGAAATGTGCTGCAGACTAGCACTAGGTAGAACAGCCATGAAGGCCTTGGAAAAGATATTCAAATGCCATGGTGTGTCTATACCTATAAAGATCAGAATCGTGCAAGCCATGGTATTCCCTGTGATGCTGTATGGAAGTGAAAGTTGGACTTTGAAGAAGCAAAGTAGGAAGACCATTGACACTTTTGAACTTTGGTGTTGAAGAAGAGTCCTGAGAATACCATGGACAGCCAAGAAAACAAACTAATGGATCATTGAACAAATCAACCCGGAGTATTCACTTGAGGCATAAATGACCAAGCTCAAATTATTCTACTTTGGACACATTATGTGAAAACCTAGTTCTCTGGAGAAGGCTCTAATGCTGGGGAAAATTGAAGGAAAGAGAAGAAGAGGTTGACTAGCAGCAAGGTGGATAGACTCAGTTACAGTGGCAATGACTACGTCATTGGAAGACATGAAAGACCAGGTTAGGGACAGATCATCAGAGAGAAAATTTATCTATGTGGTCGCTAAGAGTTGACAATGACTTGATGGCACATAATCAATACCTTATTCCTGGAATGGTTGAAATTATATATAGTTTACACTGGTCTACTCCCAAAATAAGATTGGTGATAAAAGATGATATCCCACCTGTCTTTTGAAAAAGCACAGCCCCAGGATTGGAAAAGCCTAATTATATAATGGATGTAAATGAATAGCTGAGCTTTTCATTTGCTGCCATGCTAGACTTTTACCTGAAGTTTGCTATGGAAACCCATGAGCCTTTCTGGCCAAATTATATATGCCCAGGGTTTCAAATATGATAGAGGGCCTTTTGTAATAATCAATACCACCATCATTTCAGTTTTTCCAATATGGATAGCAATTTGTTCTGGAGGCTTTTAAGGGCTGGTTAAATGAAAGATTGCACTGTTAAATGAAAGATCTTGCAGATCCACCCTGCTTATTACTTCCTATTCAGCAATACCAGGGAATAACAGAGGAATTGCCCTTTTGGTCAATTCCTCAGTAGCCTGTTAACAGACTTTGTTTATAAATTCCACAATGGCTTGTACACATAGCAGGAGTGTGCAGAAAGAAAGAAATGCTACTCAGTACTGAAGGGAAATGGAAGGAAACATGTACAAGTCAAGCTACTTGCCTCAGCTCACACCAATCCTCTCTTAGTAACTGAAGCACCAGCGGATGGGATGTTTTCATTAGCTTATCCTGGAAAACATCACATAACCTCCACTTACAACATTGATTTACAGCCACCTTTATAAACTAAAATATAACTTGCATGCTGTTGCTTCCCCATTTGGTGTCAGATATCAGAGATGGAATCTAAAAAGAAATTAAAGAAAAACCATGGAAGGAAACCAAGTATACAATTCCCTTCTTTCCAGATGAAGTAAACAAATTAAAGGGCAATTCAGGACTTGTTCCTGAGCTATACTGAATGGAAAATTATAAATATGGAAGAAATCTACTTGGAATAATGTTTAATTATTGTTTCTGGTGACCTTTGACAAGCAAGACTTACCTGTGGGTAAGGCATTGACTCTCTGGAAGACCTATGCTGGAAAATAATAAATAAATAAGAAACAAAATATAGTTGGGACGCGGTGGCTCAGCGGGTTAAACCGCTGAAGCTGTAGGGCTGCCGGTCAGAAGGCCGGCAGTTCGAATCCCCGCGCAACGAGGTGAGCTCTCGTTGCTAGTCCCAGCTCCTGTCAACCCAACAGTTCGAAAGCTTGCAAGTAGATAAATTGGGTACCACCTTAAGTGGGAAAATATGCTGGCGTCCTGTCCTGTCGGGGGTCAGGTTTCCATCGGATGGAAGATCTTTCGAATGGTGGCAGATCCCGGAAAGCAACAGCACCTGCAGGACGTCAGCAGCCAGCTCCGATGCAAGGCATCTTGGGACATGTAGTCCAGAAAAGCCAGGAGGAGTCGGTTCCCTTACCTCCTCCCCTTGCATGCAGATTAAGTAAAAATTGTATAATGGAAAATGTATACCAATGTATGTAAGCCGCTCAGAGTCCTCCGTTAGGGAGGAAATGGGCGGGGTATAAATATAAGTATAAATAAATAAATAAATAAATAAATAAATAAATAAATAAATAGTGTTATGTTCGATCCTGGGTTGTTCCCCTATTTTATTCTACTTGCAGCTAATTGCAGGAAAATAATACCTTCCTCATATTGTTCATTTTCTCTTGACCAGCAAAAGATCAGACTCTTCTACAATTTAGCAGCTTCATTTCCCTGAGATGTGGTATCAATAACTCTTTTGACCAATGTTTTGCTTTCTCCTATTGTCAGCTTGTAGGCTGAGATTTCTCTCATTAATTCCTTTATTTGCAATTACTCACAAAAGACTCTCTTGGGATTAACATCAATCAAGACATAGTTAGCAAATTGTCAGTGAGGAGAATAACTTGGACACAGGCCACAAATCCAATCCCCAGCTACATTATCATAATGGATAACATACTATCCAATGCTGAAGGCCCACAAATATCCTTCTGCCAATGTCTTCACCTGCACCATAGTTTTTGCTCATGATTCAGTGGTGTGCTGAAATGAGGGGATTCACCAATCCTGAAAGTACCCTTGTGTATGAAGATTAGAAGTTTAGTGGCAGCCACCTTAGGGCGATGAGAGAGAACTATTGATGGGAGTAGACATGGCTGAACAAACAATCATCAAGGACACTTTGACCAGTATTCAATTTCTTATTAGGCTTTGGGGTCTTGGGAGATGAGAGTGAGAGGACTCACATTTTATCTGCCATCACTGACTTCTTCATCTTGATGGAATAAATTGATGGATCGGGGCTCTGTAGGAATGGTAACTTGGAGAAGACTGTAGGAGAATTGTGAATCTTTTAGAATGTCCCATGTGAATGGCTTATCCTTTTGGGTATGCTACAGGAGATCAGCTATGATATTAAACCAGGATACATCACTTTTTGTAATGAAATAACCTAGTTCTCCCTCACATACTATAGTGAATGGGCACACAACCCCCCACCCTTATAATTATTCTCCTAGCCTGCCTGCCAGCCCCTTGTGCCAGAGGGTAAGCTGCCAGCTCCAACCTTTGAATCACTACCTGATTCAGGAAGATATCCTTTCTTTAGTACATAGCAAAAAGACATCTCCCACAGCCATCCCCTTTCATGGGGAAAAGCTTTTGTTTTTTTGAGCTGTCAGATTTCTGGGAGAAAAGTAGCAAGAAGTACGTGCGGAGGTTGGGAAGGTATCTCTTTAGTCTCTGATAAAAAGGATAAAATCCATAAGAAGCTGGGGGGGGGGGGGAGTCCACAAAACAAACCAGACTCAGGCATCAAGTCATCTAAGAAAGAGGTAATAAATTTAGATAACAATATTTCATGAGATTTCTTTTGATTGTAGCAGCACCTGTATTTCATTCTAATTTATTGACTCTAGGGATTATTGTCTCTATACAAGATCAGTCCTTACGTCTTTTACTAAAATTGCACCTCTTTATATCAAAGTTGCTTCTAAATTAGGGTCAGACCAATTCAGTTAGTGTCTGCCCAGAACCTTATATTGTCCTTCATAATTTTTATATGGGAGATCTTTTACAGTTATAATCTCTAATTGGAACAACTCTGTATTTTTTTATCTCCTTTGCCAGTGAAGATTTTACTATATGACTAGTTAAAGCTTAAAAGGGATTTTTATATTTTCTTTTGTCTTTTTTTAAAATAAACATTGATTTTATTTATACCTTGTTTTCAATACATTTTATTAAGTTTCAAGAGAAGAATAAAAACTACAAAAAAACAAAAAACTACAAAGAATGAAAAAAGAACTAAAAGGGTGCAAAAACACAAGAAAAATTTCCATAATCAATCTCTTACTGTATATTAAACCAAAACAGCACATTATTTCTATAAATCATTCCACTTTAGTACATAATAAAAATCGCTCAGTACAGTTACTCCTCCCCCTTATATTAAAATAAAATAAAAAATTCATATAAACCTCCTAAACATCTTTCTCCCCTCCAAAAGATAACACCTATTTAATTATTCCCTTCTTACCACTATTCTATACATTTCTGTCTACTATAATAAGAATCAAATTAAAACGCACATAAGGTGTCTGCTATTATACTTGATAATACAACAGTTTTAGTAATCTTAATCTTAATAAACCCAAAAAACAAAGACAATTCAAAACAGTAAATCCAAATCTTTAAAAGCAAATAACATCAATCAAATCCTTAAAGCAAACCAGATAAACATTCTTTTACCCTAATACAACAATTTTAATAATCTTAATCTTAATAAACCCAAAAGACAAAGACAATTCAAAACAGTACTTCCATATCTTTAAAAGGGAATAACATCAATCAAATCCTTAAAGCAAACCAGATAAACATTCTTTAAGCCTAATTCAACAATTTTAATAATCTTAATCTTAATAAACCCAAAAAAACAAAGACAATTCAAAACAGTAAATCCAAATCTTTAAAAGCAAATAACATCAATCAAATCCTTAAAGCAAACCAGATAAACATTCTTTAACCCTTACCCCACTTCAGAATAAACCAGAGCATTTACATATTCCCACAATGTGCACAGAGCTTTTCTCTTGAAAGAATCAAACAGCCCAACTGGATTTTATTTATACCTTGTGAGACTGATATATATCCTAAAGGAGAGGGAGTTGGTTTCCCCTGCCACATTCTTCAACAGTACCATGGTCAAGAGGATCTCTACCTCTACCTCTACCTCTACCTCTACCTCTACCTCTACCTCTCTCTATCTGAAAGGCACATAGGCTATTAGGGCCATATCTCTCTCACATGTCAGGGTTAGGGGAAGGGTGCCAGGTAGAGGTATTCCCCTGGTACCTTTACCTGGCAGTATTAATGAAACCACCAGACTGATACACCAATGCAGGAGTTGAAGCTAGAATGTGTAGACCCAGAAGCTTCTATGTGCCACCTTGCTACTACATGTAAACCTATAGATATTTAGGGATGGGAACCAGAGAATTAAGAATGTATAACAGCCTTTATGGCACCTTGGTGTTTAAACAAGGAGAATTGAAAACAATTATTTAAGCATCATCTTTTAAAACTGTCATACTTAGTGAGTTATCTGGCAGTGAGATCCATTGGATTCACCATAAAATGACTGAATTTGAATAAGCAAAGTGAATCCAGTGAGTTAAAACATGGCACACTTATTTGATTCAAAAGTGAGCAGTATGATAGCAATAGAGTAAATAGGCAGTCTACTTGGTCGACTATTTTGCCAAGAAATCCAATCAAAGATCAGTTCCAGATTACCAGCTTTTCTCTCTTCCAACTGTTCTGTATCCATTTTAAAACATACAAAATTGATCCTAACTACCTATTCAACCTGTATGCAGAACACATCATGCGACGTGCTGGGCTTGAGGAATCCAAGGCTGGAGTTAAAATCGCTGAGAGAAACATTAACAATCTCAGATATGCAGATGATACCACTTTGATGGCTGAAAGCGAGGAGGAGTTGAGGAGCCTTATGACGAAGGTGAAAGAAGAAAGTGCAAAAGCTGGGTTGCAGTTAAACCTCAAAAAAACCAAGATTATGGCAACCAGCTTGATTGATAACTGGCAAATAGAGGGAGAGAAAGTGGAGGCAGTGACAGACTTTGTATTTCTAGGCGCAAAGATTACTGCAGACGCTGACTGCAGCCAGGAAATCAGAAGACGTCTACTTCTTGGGAGGAGAGCAATGGCAAATCTTGATAAAATAGTTAAGAGCAGAGACATCACACTGACAACAAAGGTCCGCATAGTTAAAGCAATGGTATTCCCCGTAGTAACCTATGGCTGCGAGAGCTGGACCATAAGGAAGGCTGAGCGAAGGAAGATAAATGCTTTTGAACTGTGGTGCTGGAGGAAAATTCTGAGGGTGCCTTGGACTGCAAGAAGATCAAACCAGTCCATACTCCAGGAAATAAAGCCAGACTGCTCACTTGAGGGAATGATATTAAAGGCAAAACTGAAGTACTTTGGCCACATAATGAGAAGACAGGATACCCTGGAGACGATGCTGATGCTGGGGAAAGTGGAAGGCAAAAGGAAGAGGGGCCGACCAAGGGCAAGATGGATGGATGATATTCTGGAGGTGACGGACTCAACCGTGGGGGAGCTGGGGATGGTGACGGCCGACAGGAAGCTCTGGCGTGGGCTGGTCCATGAAGTCACGAAGAGTCGGAAGCGACTGAACGAATAAACAACAAATTTAGATTATTTTCTAATTTAGAACAAGAGACTTGGGCTGTCCTGGATGAGTGAAAGGTAACAGAACACACCTCTGCTAATAGAGGGGGAGGGTGCTCCCCTCCCTCTCTGCCATGGGGGAAAGAAATACTTCTGAGAGAGGAAAAGCAAGGCAAATAGTAGTCAGTTCCATTACTTTCCAGAAGTTTCTCTGGATGCCTTTCCTTTGCTTGTAAAGAGCAGCATCAGGTAAGTTGATACTTCTCTTCCCTTATCAAAGCAGACAGATCTCCCATCTCCAGGATGTTTTGTGACTGTCCTGTGTGTTCCCAGGAACAAAGTACCTCCTTGAAGGCAATATTTTAACACCACAAGTAGTTTGGGCATCCTCCTCTCTTCCCATTTATTGCTTTGAAATGGCATTTTTCTGTTGAGGGAAATCACGTAGGGTCTTTCCCTGCTGCTGAATTGATGCGCTGTATCCATCCTCTAGTCAGCGGAAACTATTGGCATGAAATTTTCTCTTCTTGTTGCCAATCACTATCCTGCCTCTGTTGCTTCCATTTCAAGTCACTGCAGTCACCTGATTTCCTTTCCGTGTCATGAGTAATAAAACCTAATAGACCTACACACTTTGTAGCCGCTTTTGGATGCTTTCAGTTAAGAGGGAAAACATTGCTTTGATACAGGTACAGCTAAAGACCACTTAAGTCTGTCTCACCCAGGGCCGCAACTAGGAGGGGGGGCAAGCGGGGCATGTGCCCAGGGCGCCGTGCTGGGGGGTGCGCCAAAATGACAAAACAACCCATGGGGGGGGCACGGAATCCATGTTTGCCCCAGGTGACACAGACCCTAGTTCCATCCCTGGTCTCACCCATGGGCCGGGGACAAGTTGAAGAAAACATCAGGGGAACATGGCAGAAAAAAAGATGTTGCCAGGGCATGTTTATGTCATAGTTAGGCACAAGTGGGGAAAGGGCCTGAGATACACTGGAATGTATTGCAAAAATAAGCTCTTGGTTATGACATCATTTTATCACCATGGGCTCCTGACATATTAAAACTGAGATGGCACCAGCTCAGCCCGGCTCCACCCATTTCCTAGGAGACATATAATTAGATATAAACAAACAAACAAACCTATCTGGGTGTCCAGGCCAGCTCTTGCAATTGTATGTATTTATCTATGGTTTAGAATGATAGTCTAGAGTTCATCAGGGCTCTTTATAATTCAAACTAAAAGAAAAACCTCTGCAATAAACTAATATAGCAAATAAAATTGATAAATAGATTTCACAAATATGAATGAGCACTGATAAATGATACCGTTATTTTCAGTGTGTGTGTGTCTATTTTTTAAAAAGCAATCTTGTAATAGTTATAATATACATCAATTAAATGTCGGGGTACAAAAGTACATTGCCCTAATGTTTAAAGTATAATACAAACTCCTCCCCAGGATTCTAAAACCTCTGAACCAGCTGGAATAGGGTTGGAACTGTGATTTAGGACTGACAGGCATCATACTGCTCTTGGAATTATAGTTTAGCATGATTATTTTTTAGAAAGATTATAACTATTAGCAATTCAGCTCATAGGTTCTGTTACAGTAGTAAACTAATGTAGGGAAAGCTTGTAATGATATCTTGTGCAACCCGGATCCAGTATTCTGACTATTACTTCTGTAGAACATTCTCCCTTTCACAAAATCTACAGAGAGCAATCCAAAGTCAACTGTAATATGAAAGGAGTTCTGAGAAGCCAATAGAGAGAGTTAACAGATTTGTGCCTGACAGTAAGTTATTTGCAAGGTAGTCCAGTTAAATTGATCAATTAAGTCCTGAGTCCAAGCCAAATCTTGTGTCCTTTGATCCTCCCCCACTTATCAAAAACAATTGTTTCACAGTGGAGCAATGTCATCATAACTTACATAAAGTTGTTTCAGGACTGGGCAAAATTGTATGCTACATTGCCTCTGTTGCCTTGCTGAAAATAGCAGCCACACATTTGATTCTCCTAGGAATGCTAACATAATGGCACACAGCATACCTCTGTCTCCAGCAATGGCAGCCGAAGTTGAGACAGGAAAAACAAAATATATGACGCCATGTAACCAGGTCTAGGTAGGATATTCTAGGTAGCAAGAAAAGGAACGGGGAAATTAAATATGCAATTCTGGCATCATCATCAAAAGTATAACACAGGAATATACAGCATGTATGTACATATGTAAAGATTCAGTAAATGGGACTTTTATGGAATAGTGATGGTAGGAAATGATATTGAGGATAAGTATTAGTTTCTCTTTAAAGTAGTTCAATGTATTCAGGATGCAGAACTAAGGAGTATGTTGCCTAGCAAACTGATGGTGTAGGGGCTAAGAGAGATTTGTTGGGCTTACTGTGTTTATTATGTATGTACTATATGACAAAATGTTAGCATATGCTGTTTGATGTTTGTTCATTGTGTCTGGGATTTGTTTTTACTCCTTTGGATTTGCTGAATAAAGTTGGCCAAGTTCTTAATTGAACGATTCAGTCTGCTTATTCTGCAACACCTTATAAACTCAATCAAACATTGTTCAGTAAAGCTAAATACAATTCAGTGATAATGGGGGAGGGGGGGAGGACAACCCTGAATTTCCCTTGAAAAACAATTCCTGGCACAAATCGTGTATTCTAGACCATTGTGTAGGTTTTATAGGGAGAAAAAAATACACACGTTAAAGCAGGGGGTGACACTTTTCATAGCATGGATGCTCCAGTTATACTCTGGACAGCTATGATGATTGCAGATGTCAGCGTCCTAGTGGAACGAAGAGGAATAACCTCATAGACGAAATGTGATTGCATAATAGGCTCCATCTCTGTGGTGGGCAAATGACATGCTATATTATACACTCATAGTAAATTAGCAGAACTAAGGGAAAATAATTGGATTATATGCTTGTCAGGTGGCTGAGCTCCTGAGGTGTCGATTATATGCTTGTCAGGTGGCTGAGCTCCTGAGGTGTGGAGGTTTGGCAGCAATGGCAGCCTCAGACGTGGGAGATAGTATGCCTGCATGAGGAGGAGAAGCACTGATCCGCTTCCAAGCCGATTCAGAACCACTGCAGTTGCCCAAACTCTTTGGGAAAAGTGGATAATTCAGCAGCCAAGAGTGCTGTTCATCAACTTGGCTTGTCACAGAAACTAGTTAGGGGTAGGGAAGAATAGAGTGGATTCCAGCCTGCTAGGAATTCTGGGAATTATAGTCCAAGACATCTGCAGGATATCTGTTGGAATATGCAACAGTTATGGTGAAATGTCCAAAAACTAGCAAGGCCACTGGGCGGCACTGTTATACCAGAAATGGGGGTAGGGGAAGCAAGCTATTTTTTCTGTTTCTTGGAACCACACCCTTCCCTAATGCCTGCATGTATGTTTGTTCTGGGACTTGCCTTTGTACCAAGTTTGTCATGCCTGTCCAAGCTACCTTTTACCAAGTAGAATGCCCTTTACAGACCACTGACTCAATCCTTTATTAATTGCTGCTGCACAATTATAGAACCCACTCTGCAACGGTATGGAGTTTGAGAAGGCTGATACAGGATATTCTTAATCTAGCTATGGATGTACAGACATTTTTAATTCAGTGGAATCCATTATTCATGATGAACTATTAAAACCAAACCTTCTCATTTCTTGGGATCCCTAGAGTATCCAGGGTTCTCTAGAGAGATTCTTCAAGAAGCAAATGCATCACTTACTTTCCGGCTGGATCTACAGGAAGTGATGAACTGTGTTGAATTTACAATGCAAAAGCATTCAGTTAGTATGTAGGACTTGTAGAAGGATCCAATGGGCCAGAGTGCCTTTTAAAAAATCACTTCCAAGTAGTCATAGAAAAACAATCCCTCTCTCTTCCTGAGGGCTGTAGTAAAAGTAGCTAATATATTGAAAACATAATGATTATTTTTACATGTGAAAAGGCTAGATCTAAATAAGTATTACATTATTTTGAAACCCATTGAAGTTGTTCAATGGGTTTCAATGGCCAGATGTTAGCATTGCCAGATTGGGATTTCTCTCATAAAAGAAAAGTCTCAACTTGATTTCCAAGGACCACAATCACAATATGGACCTTGCTATTTTGGGGACTCATTCCTTTTATGGCCTTGAACTTGTGAGTTGAAATCTGTTTTTCTGAATTCGTTCCAACTCTGTGTTGTGTCACCATTTGCTTTCCCCTGATCACTGACAAGATTGGAATGCACTGTGACACTCTCAACAGCACGAACATGACATTCCCCCTACTTCATAGTTCACACTCTTAGATCTCTTCCCAGCAAATGTGGTGCCTGGAGGCTATTCACTTTTGAAGTGCTTTTTGGCAGCTACAGCTGCAGGGGGTTCAGGGTAGCCTTAAATGTTTCAAAAGGGGCCATCTCTTACTTTTTGTTTTTTTAAACCCATCCTTTCTTAGCGTCTGCTTGAGAACTCTGCTGCTAATCCACCCTCCAGATTATGAGGCAAAAGATGAAAGATCTGTGGCTTCTGCTAAAGATCTCTGGGAAACCTCTCCTCAGTTGAGGTCATAGTTTTCAAATCAGGTAAAGATGTGTGCTATGCTGGATTTACAGGCCCACATGGAACATCACTACATGCTTCCTCCCAAGAGAAACATTCAGGTTATTGGGAATTTGCTCAAAAAGTGTGAGGAGAAGAGAGGGAAAGGAAGAACTGATCATTTAACATGGAAACTTTGGCTGTTTATTGTTAGGGCATCTCAAAATGTAGTTCTGAATTCCAAGACTCTGTTAAACTAAGATGCCCATGGGGAAAATACTGTATAATAACAAGGTAGTTTGGGGTGAGGGGGGAGAGCTTAAGTTTCACATGTATTCCGGGGGGTGGGGTGGATCACAGACCTAGCAGAGTAAAATGGAAATGGAAAAAAAAATGCAAATAAAGGTGGAGTGAATTCACTTTCAGAATGCTAATAGGTATATCAGATTAAACTGCAGGGGGCAAGATCCTTCCAAGCAAATAGTACATCTTGGATCAATGTAAGTATCTCATCTGCTTGCATTAGAATTACTCTAGAAGTTAGGATCATTTGCATTTGCTCTAGTTCTCTGGATTTATCACAGATGGCCCCTATATTCTTTTCTCTAAAGTGACCTTGTGATGGAGGCTGAGTTTGTAGGGTTCCTTTATTTTCCAAATTAACACAGTATCCATGGAAAAATGGATAAACTTTCAGGTTTTCCATACTCTTTTTTATGTTTGTTGGCCTGGATTGTTGTTGACCAGAAGTAACAGTGCTCTTTGTTGATGCAATAGTCATAGTTCCTAATTCCTTCATTCCCTTTTCTTCTTTTCATTTGAACTTCTCTTTAAATACTAGTCATCCCTATTTGAATTCTAGACTAGTTGGAAATTATGTTCTTGCTTAATATTCGGAGCCAGGCATAAAGAGTATTCTTCCGCAAATGAAAGTAGGCGGATATTGTATTTCTTGATGGCATAAAGTTAAAAACTGATGCCTTTTTACTTCTCTTTGCTTTGCATAATGATGAACATATTAGCAAATTGTAACATCTTCCTTTATTTTATTTTATATTTATATTTCCTCCACCTGTCTATCTGCTTTGTAGCTATTTTTATAATAATTAAAAATGTATGTGTAAAAAGCAGCAAAAGGAGAGGTGGAAAAGTTAAGACATCCTTCTAACTTGCATCGGCTTCTCTTCCTTCATTTAGTCAACTCTGAATTTTATTCACTCTGCTATTTAATCTCACTTTTTTTGTATTGTCACTCACTATATTTGATTCATAAATCACTTTTATATAATTTTCCCCCTGTTTGTTTCACAGCCTGCAGTGGAAGCAAACTGAACATTTACTTGGTTGACAGTTAATTAAAAAAATCATTTTAGATTTATTGGATGAAAAGTGCCATTCTCCTTACCTTAGTGAGGTTGCACTGTATCCACTACACTAATTCTCACAGAGTTGCATTGAGTCGGCAAACTCCTTTTGTGTGGCATCAATTTCTTTCTAATCTACAGGCTGGAATAGGGTTTAATGAGAAAATTGCTCTTCCTGAATTTTTACCAAATTGTACAAACATCTCCCAAACTTGTAGAAGAAGGCTATATGCCAGGGGTGGGCAACGTCAGGCCCATGGGCCGTATAAGTCCTATGGGGCTCCTGCCTAAGGCCCGCGGGGCTCCTGCCCACAAACCCCGCCCCTTCCACGCAATTGGCTCCCGCCCGCAAACCCCGCCCCCCAGTGTTTATGATTGGCTCCCGCCCGCAAACTCCAGCCCCCATCCGTGGAAACCCCACCCCCACCCCCCCACCCACGGTCCCCGGTTATAAATATCCAAATGGCCCTTGGCAGAAAAAAGGTTCCCCACCCCTGCTATATGCAATCAAGAGCTGCATCTTTCACCCCACTTTTTTTCAGCTTCCATGGGTCACAGGCAGCATGGCAGTGATGTCATGGTATTACTGGAACAGCAGGGAATAGTAATATAATATTTTATTATTTATAATATTTCTCAATCTTTGAAGCTTTACAGTCCTATTTTTTTATATATGTGCATTGGAGAGGATGATATTAAACATGAAGCAAAGCGTGAAAATGTGCTGCTCTAATTTGGTGGTTTGCCACTACATTTTGGTGGCCCCATCTTGGCTGGCTCTGGGGGCCATAAATGAAGGCTAGAGATGCAAACAATCCAAGTCATAGGTTGTTTGACCCTGTTACAGGAGATGCAGAATTCCCAGGTCTGCTGTATCCACACTTTTTAAAATATTGTGATAAGGGAGATTGAGAAATATACACTTAGTGATGCATATACTAGGTATAAAATGCAGACAAACTCCTATTATATTAGGGAAATTATTTGGACAACATGTTTTATTAGGGAAAGCATACCGAAAATGGTGTGTATTGAAAGGAACACACATTTTTGGAAAGTCTCAAAAGTGAAATATAGAACAAACTGGAACTGGATGCATTCTCCCATCCCAAAGCGTCTTGGCATTTTACAAGAACGAATATGCAGGCATTGGGTCATCTGCTTTCCAAATTTGCCCTATTGCCTTTTCTGGGGCAAAAGTCACAGCAATAGCAGTCAGCGCTCCCTTGCCTTGCCTTTCCCCTTGTGGGTGCACTGTGAGGGATGCTGCCATGGAGTCCAGGGCTTTTTAGGCAAAAGAATGGCAAGAGTGACCTGCTGCTGATGCTACCATTGTGGTTACTGTTACACAACCACATTAATTTGAAAGGAAATAAGGATCAGGGCGGGTGGAAGGGGGGGGGGAAGAGAACCAACTGGCAATCTGATGTGATCAAGTGGATGAATCCCAGTAGAATTCAATAGGATTAGGCATTCCTGTGTGGAATTGCTCTTCTAAACTCCCCCAGGTTGAACTTCTTCCCCATCACTGGAGGAACTGTGACCACCAACTGGACCACTTTCTCCACTTCCAATGTGCTTGCTGCAAAATATATCTGTGAGTCTGTGCTGCAGAAACCATCCATGGTGTGTAGCAGAGCTTCTCAGTCCTGGATGTGGGTGTCTTGAAGCCAGTAGAGCTAAATGTGCTTTTTAATTAGCTATCAGTTGAGCCAGGCTGTTGCCCCCTCATTTCCCTTTCAGCTCAAGGTTAAAAGAGAAGGTTAAGAGGTCTGGGTAGTGTCTCAAAGAAGTGATGCTGGAAACACAATTGCTAACAATGTCACTGCAGAACGTGGATGGAAACATCATATGGCTGCAAAGGGTGAAGAAAAAGATGGGGGTGTTAATCACTTGGTATCCACAAAGGAAGTCTAGGTGGTATTTGCACACAAGAGTACAGGTGCACAGTGCAGTTCTCTTGTGGAAATCCCAGTGAAATGAAAAAGAACATCTTGGTGCCCCTCAAGGAAGGATTTCTATATGTATTGATTTTAACGTATTAGTTTGTAGGAGGAAACAAACAAAGGACATGGCAACATTTTAAAGACTAACCATTTACCATTATCAGAGCCATGACAAGTGACTAGGTGGGTAGTGAAACAAGATTCTGTCATTTTTGCTTCAACAGACAAACAAGATGATTCTGTCATGGCTGGCTGCATCTGTGAGTCACTCAGATCCACACTCAGATCCACAATTCCAACTTACCCCAGCATGAGCACAAGCCAGCCGCCATTTCTGGAGAGGTAGGAATGCATATATTGTCTTCAGCCAGCAGCTAACACAACCCTCACCAGTGTTTTCTGGCTCCACATCAAAAGTAGTTTTCCACGTTGCACTGGCTCAAGCCAGAGGTCTGCTTTGCTGCCTCACTTCAACTCATTGTAAGAACCCCTGCCACTCCAGTTGGCAGCTGCATCTGTGGTGAGAACTATTAGAAAATATGGGGGTTTCAACCAAGCCTGTCTCACACAAACACAAGGGAGGGGCGGCTCTGCTGCAACCTAGCTTTGCTGCTTTGTGTGGGAGGGGCTTGAATCCCGGTTTCCTGTTTCCTCTTCCTCTCTTCTCTTCATGGACCTGCATGAGGCATGAAGGGGAATCCTTCTCTCTCCTCGTGGCTCATACTTGCACCCAGAAAATCCCCCAAAAGCAGGTTTGGTCAGAACAACTCGCTTGCACACATGCGACCATTTCAACAATGAAACTGCTTGTAACAAGATCTACGAATAAAAATATAAGCAATCTTTATTTTCCTTTTTACACTGACTAAATGTGTGAAGAGTCTTTATTTCTCTGAACTATACAAATAAGCCTTTCTATGCAAGTTTATTGTTGGACGCTTTCTACTCTGCTAAACTAAATAAAAAGCTGCTTGGGTTTTTCTGTTACTAACATTTCAGAACCCCTACAAGAACACCCCCTCCCTCCGGTCCCTGGCTGCTGTCCTCCACTGCCACTAGTTTTTACAAGTGGAAGGGTAAAAGCTGGGCTTTGCATCTCTCTCTGGGAAGGGTATGCTCAAGTTCCTTGATGGCACTGGGCAGCAACAATGGACTGTCTTTCCTTCTTTGTTCTTTATCCAGGTGGAATTGACATGCATTCTGCCACTTTCGTCTTCTAAAGCGGTTACAGGAAAACTGTTAAAACATCCTCCCTCCCTTCCTTCTGTCCAGGAGGAGTAAAGAAGCAGGGGAATCCATTAATGCAGAGCTATAGTAAGCACAGTCCAAACAGAACATCAGGCCATGACCATGACCAGAGCAAGGTAAGGGTTTAAATCTGCAAAGGGATTTCTTACCCTGCCTTCATTTCCAGCTTGTCTGTGCGCTGGAGAGAAGCAGCTTAAGGCTGCAGTGCAAAAAAGCCCTTTGACAGGATGGCACCAGATTGTTTCTTTGTCTGATCTAATCCCTGCATGAATCCCTGTGCTTATAAAGTGATTTACAAACCCTTAGCTATCCCTACAATGTATTAGAGATTAGCTCATCAGCTTCCCCCAACCTGATGACCAAATTTCCATATGCCTCACTAGCATGGTTAATGTTCAGGGGCCATGGCAATTTGAATGCAAACTATCTAGAGGGAACAGGTAGAAAAACCTGAGCCAGCCATACCCTTAGCTTGAAGTTGCTGCAGTGATCAAAGCAGGAATGTGCTTGGATCCAGCTGTAAAACATGCCTGGCTTCAAATTTTTGCAACCTTACATTTACTCGTTGCAGATATATTTCGAATTCTTATCTATCTGGCCATTCAGATGTTGCTGAAATGCAGTTCCTAGCTTCTCTTGCCACTGGCTGAATTGGTTGAGATTGCTGAGAGCTGTAATTCAGCAACATCTGGAGGTGTTTGTTAGTACAATCAATAACAGTTAATAATACAGTTTATTAGAATAAACAAAAAAGGGATATAATATTTTGTATTCCCCCTCCTGTTCTCTCTTTTAATACTGGTAGAGATATATGAAGAGGGCTTACTTTTCCTACAAATGGACATTCAAAAAGTCCCACCCCAAAAGAATTACTGGTGGACTCCCATTCCAGAATAATCTTCATCTGAGCATTCTAGGCTGCTTGGAAAGGTTCTAAATTCTACTGCTGAGAATTCTTCTCTCCAACCCATCTCTAGAAAAATCAAATCAAATCAGAGGTGTATACACTACATGCTATTGTGGCCAAACCTGGCTCACCTAAAGCAACCAAATCACTTTGAAGATACAACATAATTTTATTAGCATGCATACAGTATTTACTGGACCCCAAGCAAAGCTTTGGCACTTTGCTGAACAGCCATGAGCAAAAGCAGAACCAGAGCTTATATATCTTTGGCCTACTACATTGCAAAGACAAGACAAAGGGAAAAGGCCAACACAGTGGAAATTACAGCATGGCATTGGAATGTTTTAGATTAAACCCATCCATGTGACTTTATTATTTTTCCCTTCCAACTAGGTCAGCATGCTAGCCATACTATCTTTGAGATATGGTCAGTGAATGTACCCAGTTTGGTTTAGTGGGCCACAGGTTCCTGACTGAGTCTTCTCCCTGTTGCCACTCAGGGTCAATTCAGCTTGCTGTGAATGTTTTCTTACACGGCACTTTCAGCAGTTCATATGTATGGGGGGGGGGGGGGAGGCATCTCATAGGTTTGGTAGTGAACGCAACTGACATGTGTAGGGGGGGGTACCTTTTACCACCTCAATGCTCCCTTTCTATGAGATTAGGGATTCAGTAGTGATGTTGACCTCCTATCGTTGGGCAATCCAGGTAAAGACTAGGACACTGACAACCTTAGAAAAGATTACCAGAAGTGATCAACAGGAGCCAAAGAGAACAGAAGAGTCAGAAGAGTTGGCAGCGGCTAATTGAGCTCTTATCTACAGTAACCGAAAAAGAACTGTAAGGCAGATTGTAAGGCACAGGTTATATGTGACTAAGTGATATCACAAGGGGAAAAAAGATAAGTAGGCAAAAGATTGTGTGTAGAGCAGATAACTGCAAGGAAATTAAAGGAAAATTACCCAGGCGGAGGCACTGGACAGAGAACTAGACGAACTAACTTCATTATGAAGAAGAACGGGGAGTTCATTACTGAGAAATGCAGAGGAATTGCAGTCCTTGGCTGAACTTAACAGGTGGCTCCATAGGAAGCAGTGTGAGGGGTTGAGGCCAGTGCTTGAGACCAGCTGACTCTTAGAAGAGGGTCTGGTAGTGACCGCAGCTGAGTGGGGAAACAAGAATCCTTGCAGGCCCTCGTCTGGCGGACTGTAAATACCGGTGCCCCACTGGTTCATGCACAATCCTTTCCTGTTGAAATAACTAACAGCAAAACAATACATTTGTATGCAATCTTGCTCTCTGGTTTTCTGATATGCTCCCTCCCAATCTTGGAGACTAAAGTCAGAAAAAGAAGAATGTTGTCTGTATAACAGGTCTCTGTGCACTGCCTCTGTTCACAAGTTTGGTATAGCTGATTCCCAACAGGTGATGACCTGCAAAGGGAGCATTACTTTGTCCCCAGAAGATAGTCCTCCTGACAGGTGGTATATAAGTATTTTAAATAAATGAGGCAGAGCTCAATGAAGTGTTTTTTTGTTCCTCCTAATCCTATAGTACTTGCACTTGAAATAGCAAATGGTAAATGGAAGTCTTGGACAAAAACCTTGAATCTATTTGGCATAGGCAGGGGGCGTGGGGGCTCAGTGGGTAAGACGCCAGGCTTGTTGATCGGAAGATCGCAAGTTCGGAGGTTCGAATCCCTAGCCCTGCGTGACGGAGTGAGCTCCCGCACTAGCTCCAGCTCTTGCCAACCTAGCAATTCGAAAGCATGCAAATGCAAGTAGATAAATAGGTACCACTTTGGTGGGTAGGTAACAGCGTTCCGCGCACATCATGCCGGCCACATGACCGTGGAAGCATCTTCGGAGAACACTGGTTCTTCGGCTAACAAACGGAGATAAGCACCGGCCCCTAGAGTTGGACACAACTGCACAAATGTGCGGGGGGAACCTTTACCTTTTTAAACCATACGTACTGTTTTGAATGGGACAATACCATTTTTTTCACATTTCCTGACCGTCCCGTCATTTTAATATAAATGTCAATTTTGTCCCATTTTTTTAAAATTTGAAAGTTCCCGTGAACCTGTCAGGAGTGAGCCTGCCAGGAGCAGGTCAGTCCCCGCTGCCATGCCAGACTTGGAGTTGGAGGAAGACGAGCCGACCTCCGGAAGAAGCCGGTATGGTGTGAAACTGGAGCTGCCAATTGGGGGCAGCCCGGAATAAGAAGCCACTCTACTAATCAGCACGTGGCAAAGGAGGGTGGAAAGGCGGGCCGAGCAGTGCAAGGCCCGATTGGGTCCCAGCCACAAACAGTGCGAGATTTGAGCCTTAAAAGGCCGAACGCAGCCAGTGCAAGTCGCCGGAGACAACTGTTCACGCCAGACGCCTACGGCCCCTGAGGAACGCTTTCCCATCGCCACATGCAACCTGACAGAGCCTGTTGCCAGCTGAGACCCAGTAACCATGCCCTGGCTTGTTGTTGCCCCAGACCCAGCCTTGGAAGCCAGCATACCTGCAGCCGGAGATCCTGCCTCGGATTCCTGCCCAGAAGATAGCACTCCAGGTCTTGCCTCGCTGCTGCGCAACCGCCCGAGCTCCAGCTGGTTCCGGCTCTTGTGAGTGCTTTAATTTCTTCTAACACTGCCTTGCCTTGTTACCGCACTACCATCTGGGTATCAGCCCCCAGAGTCCCAGCCTTGCTGCTCTGCGGTGCCACCGCCGTGTTCCCTGCTGCTTTCCACCACCACGGGCCTTGCTTCCTCGCCTCCACACTCAGCACCTGCATTTCAGAAACACTTGGGAGGTGGGAAACCTTTGGGGACTGTAAAAAGAGGTCCAAGAGTTATATGAAGATCACGAGTTGGTGCTCACTCACCTCTGGCTTAAAGAATAGCAGCAAGGGCATAAACAGAAAGCCCAAGAGTTTCCCAAACAAGTATGGAGAGCGTAAATAAATGGAGAGCATAATTAAATGAACAAGGCATCAAACTCTGTCACTGGAACAGTGTCCCCCCAGAGATACATATGGTGCCCCCTCTCCTGGGGTTCCAGAATGCCCTTAAGACCTGGCTCTGTTCCCAGGCCTAGGATTAATGTATTCTTTGATGTATTTGCAAGCCCCTGTGTTTTTATTGTTATGGGTTTTTTGAGTTTTTTGTTTTGTTTTATGTTTTTGGTTTAATTGTACAGTATATCTGGATGTTGTAAGCCATGCAGAGTCTGTTGGAGTGAGAAGCCATAATATATTTAAAAATAAAATAATAAAACAAAACAAAACCATACCGGGCCTCCAGTGAAGCAAACCAACTGGTTTTCTCTCTCTTACCTGGAGAATTTTTCATCCTCTCTCCCTTCCAATGAAGAAATAGTCGGCTACTTGGTGTAGTGTTTCACCCTGGTTCATGATGAGATATCTTATTATGGTTAAATATGCTGTGAAATGTGCATGGGAGTTAAATATAAAATATGCCCAATACTATGCAAATTTAAAATTTTTAAGTCTTATTTTTTATACCTTAAACTTTATATTTTTATAGCTTAAAGTCTACCCTTGCAATGCTAAAGACAAAGAGGCGAAACTGCAATTTTAATGACAATCTCCAGAAGGAATTCAAATTTATTAAATTGGACAAACTGTGCAGTGATGGAGCTAACGTGGTATGCCAACATTGTAATATCCATTTTTCCATTGCTCATTGGGGTAGCAGTGACATCAACCAACATCTATGTAGCCAGAAACATAAGAATGCTGAAAAGACTCTGGCAGCAAGTGAAGCTTTTTTTGCTTATCATACTGTGCGTCACGGCCAAAATTTTCGTGCAAATGATTGCTTGTCGACATTGATAAAGAAAATTTATGAACCAAAATTTTCCTCAGCACATACCAAATCAGAAGCAATAATTACCAACGTTTTATCCCCATACATATTGGGCAAAGTAATAGAGGATTTGAATAAAACAAAAAGCATTACAGTCAGTTTAGATGCATCAAACAAAAAAGACATCAAACTTTTTCCAATCGTTGTGTGGTACTTTTTGACAAATTGTGGTGTTCAAGACAAAATTATAGACTTTGTTTCCTTACCTGGTGAAACATCCGATCTACAGTGTGCTATGTTGAAGGAAGTAATTGACAAATTTGCTTTAAAAAACAAAATTGTTGCTTTGTGTGCAGATAACACGAACACCAATTTTGGTGGTTGCAAGAGACTTGGCAAAAATAATGTGTGGCAAAAACTTGAAACTGAAGAGGCCAATTATCGGTATTGGTTGTGGGGGACACATTATACACAATTGTCTCCAGTCTGCTGTCGACTGTTTACCAATTGATATTGAATGTTTTGCAGTGAAAGTATACAAATACTTCCATATATACACAGTTAGAGTTGAAGAACTGAAAAACTTTTGTGACTTTGCAGGAAACAATTACGCTAAATTGTTAGAGCATGGAAATACAAGATTTTTGTCCTTGGGTCCATCAATTGACAGAATTTTAAGCATGTTTGATGGGCTTAGTTCTTATTTTCTTTCTCAAGAAAAATGCCCTGTTATGTTGCGAAAATGGTTTGAAGATTCCTGTTTGAAATTGTGGTTGTCATTTGCAAGAGATCAAGTGTCTATGTTCCAAACATACATTAGTTTAATTGAAATAGATAATATTTCAGCTACAGAAGTAGCCGTAAACATTGAAAATCTTGTTAACAATTTAGAGTCCAGAAAAAGTGAAGTGTTTGTAACTACTGATGTCAAAAAACAACTGAAAATGTTAGTAGATTCAGGAGAAATCAATGAGGCTAAGTTTCTTGAGGTAGTTGAGAATTTCTATGAAACCAGCTTAGAATATATGAACAAGTGGAAGTGAAGTATAGGAAACACTGAGATGTTCAAGTGGGTGCTACTAAGGAAGACACCTGAATGGAAAGAAATACAGGACAGCCTGAACGAGGAACTCATCACACGCAAAGAAATAGAAGAAAATTGTGTATTCGATCAGTGGACCCTCATAAAATCTACAATTGTGAGGCAGTTGGATACATGGAATAAAGAAAACATTTCTGTATCTGATAGACGGGTAAAGATTTTTTCTGAAATGAGCGAAAAACACCTAGACTTTCAAGACTTATGTATGTATGTATTTATTTATTTGATTTATTTGATTTATCAACGCCCAACTCCCCACACTGCCCAACTCCACAATATTGTAGACTTTATTCTTTGTCTTCCAGGAAGTACAGCACCTGTCGAGAGAATATTTTCTGTTATGAACAGTATGTGGTCAAAGGAGAAATCTAGATTAAGTGTTGAGACAATGAGGGCTATGTTAGCTGTAAAACAAAATTGTGTCATGGAGTGTGAGAAGTTTTATGATAAAGTATTGAAGGACCGAAATTTGCTGCGTAAGATTACTTCATCGGAGAAATATTCATGGTACGATCGTGGTGAAATACAGTCCCCCTCTACGTCTACCTAAATTTTTGTATGAGTTCTGTCACTGAAGAATAATTGTTAGCTCAATATGTTCATGTAATAAAACTTTTTCATTTTAATGAAAACAAAAATATTTTTATATATACAGTAATCTGTTTAAGGACCAAGAAATGGATCTTAAAAACTCTTAAAAACTTTTTTTATCATCTTACTTTTTCATGAATAGGGAATATTACACAAGTTTAACCCCGTCCCATTTTTGCCATCCCAATGTCCCGTTTTTGTCTCAAGGAAATATGGTCAGCCTAATTTGGCAGGACTGATCTCCTGGAAAGGGTCAACTGTCTCTTGAGTTAATTCCATTCTTCCAAATAATGTTTTAAAACCAGTTTTCTTTTACCTTTGAAATCAAAATGTAGGTGCCCTGGACAAAAACCTTGTATTAATTTGTTTGAAAATCAGTAGTCTTCAGTCCTTTCCAAGATACCATTACTGCCACATATTTCATTCAAGATAATCAAAAAGAATTTAGATACTAGTTTATTTCCAACGATAGTCAGTATGCAGGAATGCTAAATCATAGGTCTTTTGTTCTATTGGAGTGACAGAAAACTCTCGGAAGCGATCTGTTTTCCAGATCATTGAACTGGGATGCAGACCTAATCATACCATTTGCGGATCCCTAATGGTGAAGCAAGTCCAAGAGCAAATCCTGTAGCAAAAAATAGAGAGTTCCCTCAAATCATTTTACCATTGCATAGAATAGCAGCTTTCTGGAATATGATCAATAGCTTCCATTCATGTCCTCCTTCTTTGGAAGAAACCACCATGCTGGAACAGGAAGAGTAGTTTGTTCAATGCAGCCTGTATGTCACATTTATCTTCAAATCCTTTTAGAGGAACAAAGCGTGCCTCCATCACTGAGAGCATCTTTCAGTATTAGCCCACTTTCTGAAATTAATTACTCGTTGAAATGGATCAGGAAATCTCTGATTTGAAGCCATCCATTCTTCATCTGTGCTTCTTGACAAGGCCAAGTCAATTGGATGCTCACTGTAGCTTTGCATTTGTTCACCCAAGGCTGATGTGACATTTTTTTCTTTCCCGTTTTGACAACCATAGTACACTTTGGCAATATGTCTTCCATGTCTCTCATTAAAGTTGATGTGCCAGAAACTCCTTGCTGCCGATTTACTTCTTTGCTTCACAAAAATCTATTTTCTAGACAGTAGTTTTTAGTAATACTCTTACAGCATCTTGTGGAAGGTTGTACTTCATCATTTTAAACAGTAAACTACTTTGAGTACTTTGACAATGTTTTTTAAATGGTATATCATGTAGTAAACAATCCCACACCATTACTCTGCTTATTTATTGTTACACTTAAGTTAAAACTAACTGAGTAGGGTGCATACTTTAAATGATGGACAAAGTAATTTTATCTGGAAATCAGAATACTCCAGTATTAGCTCCAACTTCTCCCAAGTCTTACTGGCTATAGTGAAACAGGCTGAAAAGAGTAGCAAGAGATGTTTGTGTCTTTCCCTCCTAGCTACAGTTTTCAATCTTTTCTTCTTGTTGCAGGCTAAGTAGATAGTTTAACTCTCCCCCAAGGACAGGAACATGGTTGAAAATTGGGTAATTTAATATATTCTAGATCCTCAACTCCTATTGTGCCGCTTCCTCTCCTCCTGGGAGCTTTCTAATGATGGAGGCAGGTAGGCACAGGATGGGATCACATGCCAGATTCCTCCTCCAAGGTTGATGCTTTGACTATAACCATGAAGAGGGAAATCAATAGCCCTATGCCCCTGGATTGGAGTCCCAGGGAATACTGGTTTGCTCCATTAGCTGTGTGACTACATACAATACAAGTGAAGAAGAGGAGGATGTAGCTCTAGGGATCATTTGTATAATTTTTGTGTGATCTTTGGTCTTTTGGTTTTGCTTTGCTTAATACAGTATATGATTTTCCTGGCAGAACACCCATTTACTGAGTATTTCCATGACGCTCAGGGTTAAGGCAACCTGCAATCTCTGCTAATGTGGTTACGGTAATGTAGTAAACTATATATTATCAATACTGTGCCTTGTGCACAGACAAATAGACTGAACCCCTGGCTTTCCTTAAGGATCCAGAAGAAGTTTCCCACAAATGCCTCCTTAAACTAGTGGCCTTGCCCTTAGCATTTAACTGTTGCTGGCAACTCTTTCCCCTCTACAGATAGCCAGCTTGATCAATTAAGAATCCCAAAATCACAGCAATTATCTTTATTGGAATCAACTAGAATGCCACATAGTAAGTTATATAGTAGCACAGAGAAGAACAGTGACTTGACTGAGTGCTTGAAGTCAGTGCCTGGATAGGATAGGTTGGCACTGTTGTAATGTGGTGGGGTTAGAGATTTATAAAGGGCTGAAGGATGGTGCCATGTTGAAAGGTGCTAAGTTGAAGAAGGTCTGCTGTCTGATTTGTGGCAGCTCTTTCTCGCTTTTGAATAAAGGTTTCTAAATGTAATGTGACTGGTCTGCCCTTTGGAAAAGTGATTTCTTCAGTTCTCTGAACTTGGAGCGGTTAGACTGTATTAATATACTGTGGACAAGTATGCACATCATGCTAAGCCAGAAGGTACTTTTCTTGGTGTATTACATGAATCTATGTTTTTACGGTTTGTAAATCATGGTTTTGAGTGACCTTGGTCACTGTGGCATACTAGCAAACCACAGTTAAACCAAACCATGACTTAGTGCAATGACTGGAACATTAATTAACTACAGTTTACATGCCATCAAGTCGGTGTTGACTCTTAGTGACCACATAGGTTTTCTCCATGATGATCTATCCCTGGCCTGGTATTTCAGGTCTTTGACTGGATCATACATTAAACTAAATATAATGTGTTTGATGCACATTTATGATTACCTGATTAAATGCAAACAGTAATATCTCTGTTATTGATTGTTTTGAGGATGAGTGTAGGTAGAACAGAGCTTTCCAAACTGTGTGTCGCGACACAAAAGTGTGTCGCCACACACAGTCTGGTGTGTCGCCACACAACCCGGAAGCGCTGATCATTATCAGCGCTTCCGGGTTTTCCCAGGTTTTCCCGGGGGGACACGCCAATTACAGCGTGAAAAACCCGGAAGCGGCAGCAGCGCTTCCGGGTTTTTGCACGCTGCCACACTTCCGGGTTTTCCCGCGGCGACACACCAATGCCGGTTGGTGTGTCGCCGCGGGAAAAACTTTGGAAAGCCCTGAGGTAGAAGAAAGGATTTTATATGTACTGTAACTGCATAAATACAGCCCCAGTCCTCCCTCCCTCCCTCCCTTCCTTTCACAAACTTATATGGCCACCCATCTACCAGAAGGAACTCTAGGCAGTGAAGAAGAATAAAAACACAATAAAATTAAAACAAAAAAACATTTGAAACAAACATAATTGTAGCTCCATCAACATACTGGCCCCAGCACCTGAGGAAAAAGCCAGGTCTTTACTGCTTCCTTGAAGACCACAAGGGTTGGGGCCATCCATATCTCTGGGGACAGGCTGTTCCACAAGGCAGGTGCCATGACCAAGAAGGCACACTTCCAAGGCCCCACCCAGTGACCGTTTCACCGAGGGGACCCAGAGCATGCCCCCCACCAGATCTAACGGGACAGTCAGATACCATTGAGGATAGATGGTCCTGCAAGTAATTGACCCCATGCCATGTAGGACTTTAAAGGTGGCAACCACCACCTTGACTTGCACCCAGGAGCCAACTGGAAGCCAGCGCAGCTCATGCAGCAATGGTGTTATGCCAGCGTACTGCGATGAGCTAATCGCTGCCCGTGCCACTGCATTCTAAACCAGTTGCAGCTTCCAAATGCTTTTCAAGGGCAGCTCCATGTAGATCACTTTGCAATAGTCCAATCTGGAGGTGACTAAGGCATGAGCAACCATGAGCAGTGCCTCCTGATCCAGGAAAGGGCGCACAAGATGTATTTGTGCAAAGGCTCTCCTGACCGTGGCTGTCACCTTTTCTGTCTCAGACTCTCCAACAATCTAAACTGCAGTCGGGGGAAAAAGCCCTGTTCAGATTTTGAAACAGCAGCTATCTCCCTTTCTTTCTCTTTTACACACACACAGAGATTCACACATTGCCCTAATTGTGATTGATGTCCTTTGACAAATGATTTACAGGCTGAGTTCACACTGCACTGAGCCAATATGTAGACTCTTTGATTTTGGCTTAGGCAGTCTTCCCTAATCGGGCTACCATCAGATATATCGACTTCAATTCCCAGAATGTTCATTAATGGTCCTGCTTCTTCAAAAACTTTGGGAGTTGAAATTTACAAACCTTGAGGGCATCCAGACTGGGGAACGTTGGCTTAGTACATTATTTGAAGCAGCTGGTTTGTAAGGCATGCTTTATCACATGTAAACCCAGCAAATGATTGCTTAACAAAGTCATGCCTTGGCACAAAAGGTGAATCCATCCTTTGCCTGCAAAATTGCACAGCCCCTCCCACCCTCCGCTTAGCTCCCCTTGCATTCTCTTCTAAGCCCTTGCCAAGTCGTCTCTGAATGCAGACCAGGTTTAAATGGTAACCGCGCACTCCACGTGGCGGGATGGCCCCTGTGCCCTTCACAGCATGTTCCTGGCTGTTAAATATTCAGGAGGCTAGCTCTGCTGCTTGTTTTAATTTCCTTTGTGGATGGATCACTTAGTTTTCTATCTCCAGATTAACTGTGTGAAAGTGGGTGTTTCAGTGGGAGAGCATTTCCTGCCTGCTTAAGCAAATGCATCATCTCCTGCTGTCCTCAGCTCTAAGCACCGCAGGTTTCGCCATGCATTAAAGCTGCCCTTTGTAACAATGGAGGAGGTTTATTAAGTTGTAGGCACCTGAGAAAGGAATGCTCCTTCCCAGCTGGCTTCTGCAAAATGGGCTGCAAGCAAACCATTTTTGGCCATGTGGGCAGAGAGGTAAGAAGCTGGTGTGTGTCAGAGAGTCAGGACACCTTGTGCCACTTGCCTGGCATGGCAAGGAATTCTACCATTGTTTTAAAGGTGACATAAAGTAGGGGCTGGTCCTGGGCGGTTTCTGAAGGGCAGTGAGTCCTCGTATTGGGATAATGTGGACACACACACAATCATACCAGCACATATTGTTAGAAGAAGGTCTAACCTTGTGCCAGTGCCATTGTTTCCCTGAATGGATAACTCTCTTTCAAATGTTGCTTCAGAAACAGGAATTTCAAGGCACAGTCTATATTTCATTGGTGGGGTTCCTTGCCTTGGCCAGCCACCAAGCCTCTAGGCCTTTTTCATAGTAATGTGCTGCCATGATTAGGAAAAGATGCCCCAATGCAGTATTGCTGCTATGTCAACATGAAAACTCACATCAATTTCCAAGTCAACAGAGCCTTGCTGCTGGGGCATCTGGGAAGTTTTTTTACTATTTTCAGTGCCATAATCTCTATTATTTACCAACTGATTTCCCCACTGCTCTGCTTTCCTTCAAAATCCTTCTGGATTTATTTATTTATTTATTTAGGCAAAACAGAGGACAAATGTTCACAAATACACAAGCATAGCTACGTGGAAAATAGGAAGGAGAAATGCAATTTATCTTTATTCTGGCAAACAGGGAGAAGGACCCCACTAAATCCAAGGGGTTCAGCTGAAATGAGAGTAAGTTAACACTGATTGGCTAAAAGTTTTCAGTGCTCAGCTATTGGCCAAAAAGAGCAAACCCATTAATATACAGACATAATTGTGTTCATAGAGTCTTGATTTCCAAAACAGTAAACTATAAATAGACAAAACGGTCTGAATCATTCACAGGTATTTGAAAAAGGATTTTTTAAATACCCTACTTTACTTGCTGATACCATTATTTACAATAAGACACCCCGCCTGGGGTCCTCTCCCAACCCTGCTGTGTGAGAGGAATAGGGATCTTACAAAATGTATAGCCATTTTGGTGATAAAAGATTCAAAAAGTGAAATAACATCTCTAGATAATGCCACCTTCTAACCACATAGTGACAAGGCCCGAAGGTAGAGGAACCAGCCTTTTCCCCCCTCCCTATTGAGAGATAGGTCAATCTCGTAAGAGATAAACAAAATCAAACTTTATTTAAAATGAAGGGTTACATTTTAAATATTAAAATGGAAATTTTCCAGGTTGAAGGGGATAAATTACAAAAGCTGTTCTGATCTCAGAAAAGCAGAGACTTTAAAGGAATATTCCAAAAGAAAATACAATGCTCTGAGAAGACAAGATGGTAATGATCTTCTGCAAATGACTTCTTTTTTGCCCCAAAACCTCCATAAAAAGAGAGTAGTTAGATGTTTCAAATGAATATTATAGATTATTTTTTAAAATCTAGTGAAAATTTCATACCTTCATCTACCTGATGTATGGATAAAAGGCTAAGGCTCCCCAAACAATTTCTTAATTTGTACACAGAAATAAAACATTAGTCTTGCACAACATAGAAAAATAAATCAGTAACATATTACAAGTTCCTGATTAGTCTTTTGCCTATTTCTCCTGAATAGAAGACTTCCTAAAGCAAAATGAACCTCTGCTTCAAGGTTCCTGGATTGCTCCAATTTCTTGGGGCTTCCAAACTTTCTTCAGAGGTTTTTGGGAGTTGGAAGTTGCCATCTGTTCCCCAGCTTCTTTCCCCAGTTTCTCCAGAGTCCTGCCCTAGCTTTGCCTCCAGTTTTAAAACAACCAAAAGTTTTCTTTCTTCAGCAGAGCAAGGGGCTGGGCTAAGCGGCAGCCCCATGATGTACACCAGGCCAAGAAACAAACTTCACAGAAGTCTGAAACTACTTTTATTAAGATGGTCTGTTGTAACAGAAACTTGCATGTCTGATTATGCTTTACCTCCTCCCTTTCTTATACTCATGTGAATTAGGGGGGTTTCTCTCTGACACATTTATGCATACCTTCTTGATTTGGACTCAAACCATGTTTTGCTCCTTGTTGCTTTGTTAGTGGATTTCTCCTCTCCCTGTCAAGGTCATCCTCTTCACTCTCTATAGTAAGTGACCTAGTGTACCCTCCAATGGGGATGTGTATTGACAGTCTGGAATTGGGTGCTGCTGTCCCTTGGAGGAGTGTGGATTAACAGCAGTCTAGCAAGAGGAGCTACATTCACAACAGCTAGATTTCTATGATATTTGTCACCGAATGAATTTAATTTCATTGCTCTGCAATCTGCAACTATACTACCTTGAATATTGCACCAAGCACACACTCCTGGGATCTCACTCCTTAGTGCCTGGTGAGGACCTTGACAGACTCCATCTTTGCAGCTGGCACATGAGTTTTGTCTCTGAGCATACTTGATCCTGTGCTTGAAGGCTCTTCCAGTTGACCCGTATGCAACAGATGCAGTTTGGGCCCATTATGAGATTTCTCATGATATCTTTGCTGTTAGTCATAAGAGCAGCAATAATCTGTTCCTCTGGCTCTTTCACTCTGCCCTGCTTAGTGTGAGTTTTAGGCCAGCTGCTCAAATGCAGGCCTGTTTCAAATCCTAGCAGTCAGACGCCCATTCCATTCATTCAAGAATCTCAGTTACTGCAGCGTACATGTAAGTAGTGTCACACTCTGCTTTCTTTGCTCCAGGAAGCGTATTAGTGGCAATTTCAGATGCTTCCCCAAAGGGTAAAAAGAAAGTGTGTGTGAGAGAGGGGGTAGGGGGTAGAAATGGGAAGTAATTTCATCTGTCTCTCCTGCTATGTAGTTTAAATTAAGTTAGAGAAATATTTTTCTTCAAAGTAATTCCTGAAGGCTAAGTGTAGCCGCCCAAATACTGTGCTACAAGATACATTTATTTGATGACACCAAGGAAAGAAAAGGTACCTACCCCCCCCCCCAGCCCGCTTTTAGAAAATCACCAATCTGAAGGAAGATCAGGGTCAGTGTATGAACTCTGGCCACATGTTACTTCCTTCAAACCATGTTTCATCATTCACTAAGGAGAAAGGTTCAAATCAATTGTACTCAGATTACCCTGATGTTAAAATTTAGACCTCCTCCAGAGTGGTTACTAGAAAAATCTGTATAGATTTTTGGTTAGATCTATTGCATAGAATTAGGACTATAATGCATTATTTTGTATGAATTAGATATCCAACTATGTTAACACTGTAATTGCCCACACTGGCCAATCGCTCCATTATAAGTGGCTGGGTATACTAAAGAATGCAAGAAGAGCCCAGCAGGATTAGACCAAAAATATATCTAGTCCAATATTTTGCTCCCAGTGGAATTTCAAATGAGTTTGGGAAGACCCTCAAGGCAAGAGAGATATGCTGAGAATAGTTCAACATTCATGTGTTCTTTCTGAGAGTAATTCATCTCTAGGAAATTTCAGTGGGAGAATATTCCCCTACCTATGTCTATGAAGGTTCTCAGTCATCCAGGTGGAGTTGTCTGTAGCTTGAATCATGTCAACTGGATTTCTATTTTCTCAGTGGAAACGTTTCGCTCCTTATCCAAGGAGCTTCTTCAGTCTGAGCAAAGTTAGTAAGGTTAGTAAGTTAGTAAGGGAATCCTTAAATAAATAAATAAATAAATAAAGTAAGTTAGTAAGGGAATCCTTAAATATGTTTCTAGGTGGCTTTAGATGATACAGGGACTTAGAAATAACATCTCAAAATAACCATGACCTAGCCCCAGAACAGCCACCTAGAAACATATTTAAGGATTCCCTTACTAACTTTGCTCAGACTGAAGAAGCTCCTTGGATAAGGAGCAAAACGTTTCCACTGAGAAAATAGAAATCCAGTTGACATGATTCAAGCTACAGACGATTTCCCTACCTATTGACGCAGTCTTTTCTATTATTTTGCTCCTTCCTTTTCCACCCAGCATGAATATTATTGGTTAGCAATAATGAAATTAAAAAAGAAAGAACCATGTATGGTTTACCACTCAGCAACCCACATTATTTTATTTATTTATTTATCAAATTTCTCGGCCACCCATCTCGTACACGATGACTCTGGAGATATATATAGAGATGATAGAGATAGAGATAGAGAGAGATAGAGAGATAGAGAGATAGAGAGATAGAGAGATAGAGAGATAGAGAGATAGAGAGATAGAGAGATAGAGAGATATAAACAAACCCACAGTAGAAATGCTTTAAAGTACGTAGTCACAGTCAGTAACATAATCAAAATGTTCAGAAAGAAAGGGGGCTGACTTCCAATTGTAACAGTAGGAAGAAAATGCATTCATTTAAGGTATTCCCCCAAAATTTATTAAGAGAAATATATTTTAAACAGGCAAAAAACGTAAGGGTGTCACAGCCGAAAAGGTCCTGCTATATTAGGATATCTTAGCCAGCAACATGACTGAGCAGATCTCTGCTCTTAATTTGAAGTGCAGAAAAGGCGTAAGAGAGAAAACAATCTTTGAGATACTTAATTGCAGCAGTTTGAAGTCTTAAAGGTAAGAATGAGCATCTTGCATAGCCTTTGGCAAGAAATAAGTAGTCAAGGAAGATTAGAAGAAGGAACACTGGAATTGCAGGCTTCAGCTAGCTGATGCCAGATCATTTCCAGTAGCATCCTGGATCAATTGTTGATTGCAGTCTGTGCTTGGCATCTTCTGCCAAGGAAGCAAAACTGTAATTACGCATAAAAGTAAAAAACTGGAGAGCAATGGAAATTCTGTCAGACAATTTCATCCAGCTTTTTACTGGTGACATTGTTTGCTGCTATTGTGATATCCAAGTAGCTCATCAAAGCTGGAACCAAGCCCAGTGTGGATTCATGTCCTGAAGGTATCGCAAGAGCAAAGACAAGTATAACTAACTGTTATAACTAGCTGCATAATTCACTTTTGGCATGCCTGGATTCTTCTTCAGCACATTGTACAAATAGATCTTACTGTATGATGGATTGCATTATTAATGTCGTATGGCTATGGGACATAAGCAGCTACTGTAGAAATATTGTTATATATTGAATATGCGCCTTGACAATGAGTGTTTGCAATGGTATTATAAAACAATCCAATTGATTTTGCATTACAGAGATTGTTTTATTTAACTGTTGCCCTTGCTATACTAATACACTTGAATTGATGCTATCTTGATCATCATTTCCTTGGGGGGGGGGGGGAGGGTTGATAGTCCTAAAATGCAGTAAATACTAAAGCTGTTAACACTTCAAATGCAAAAATTTCAGCTGAGTGCCTGAAAGTGACAAACAGTACTTAGCATTTTCTTGGTTCTTGCATGGTTTGTCATTTTTCTTCAATCGGAAGGGGAAGGGGAAGGGGAAGGGGAAGGGGAAGGGAAGATAGACAGAGGGAGGTATGGAAAAAGCCGGTGTATTTATGGACTTTTTAAAGATGCCTTTTTAGGACTACTATCAGTACTGGCATCTTCATACAGAAGCTGAAATTTTTATAATGGGCTCCTCATGCCAGGGAACTGTGTCTGCAGCTGCTGTTTATATTTCCCATAATGCATCAGAGGGATGCTACACATAGACGAATGTAAAATGACAGCTAATTGTTTCCTGTTGCTAATGCTCAGTAAGCCCAGAACCAGAAACGTATGCGGGAAATGCCCCAAAAATGGGAGCTTCGTTGGCCAGCCTTGTGTGTAATTTTAGGCTTTAAAATCTTCCCAATTTGTGGGGCTAGCTATGTACTATACATATGGAAGGTATGGTAACCTGCCCAGTTCTATGAAGGCCATCTAAATTGTGCACTCCCTTACTGTGGTAATCAAATCACCACTGGAGACTTGGGTACCATTGGATTGCAGTAAGAAATTTCAGTGCCTTCTTTAGTGGTGTGATGCTCCATCCAGACACAAGGGACTGGAATGCTTCTTAGCAACCAGAATTCAGCAGAGAATCACAGGCAAATTATTTGTTTTACTAATTCCACTCCCTTATTGTTAATTATAATATGAAAAGATAATTTGTGAAGCATGGAAGTCTGAGATGTGGGTGACAGGGGAGTGGGGGAGAGGCACACAAATCACTAATATGAGTAATTAAGCTTCTAGTAGTTTACTTAAAACTTGGACAAATAGGGTAACAGGTTGCTTTACAGCATGAGAGCAATTGAGGTTGCTGTCAGCAGCATGACAAAAATGTCAGTTGTACATGGATTGACATATGCTCCTAGAGAACAGTTCTTTTTTATTTCTTTATTTGAATCATTTCTACTTTGCTCTTTAGGTAAAAAGGCTCCCAGATCAGTTACAAACAAGACAGACTTTGCCCTAAAGTATACAGTCTAAAAGAAATATGACACTGCTTGCACTGGAGTATTAGAAGCCTAGCAGCCCAGTGAGCCCCTAAATCAGGGGTGGGCAACGTCAGGCCCGTGGGGCTCCTGCCTAAGGCCCGTGGGGCTCCCGCCCGCAAATCCCACCCCTTCCACACAATTGGCTCCTGCCCCCAAACCCCACCCCCCAGCACTTGTGATTGGCTCCCGCCCACAAACTCCGGCCCCCGGTCCGCGGAAATCCCAGAAACCCCGCCCCCCACCCCGGTCCCCGGTTATAAATATCCAAATGGCCCTTGGCAGAAAAAAGGTTCCCCACCCCTGCCCTAAATACAATCACCCCTGCCCCTTGCTTTTACCACATTAGCTGCAACAATGCAAGCAGTCCCCAAGTTCCTAGGGTCTCTAACCCCCTCAATATGGCACTCCCAAGAACTAAGCAGTGACATGACCCTAAAGACCAGCCTCAGGTTTTTAAGCAGTGTCTCACTGTTTCCAACATCTGCCCTACCTCTACTTCGCTATAAGGGCACCAAAGGCACCAAATAGCATTGACCAGAGCAGAGAAATCTTTGCCAGAAATGTTAAAAGCCTGAGCATCTCTTCTGAGGGCTTTTCAATCTGGGTTTGTGTGGTGCAATGTCTCACTTCTTGGAGGCATGAGGGGAAAGACTGGGTTACACTGGAGGGAGAATTTAGTCCTTGGACAAGAGAAAGAAATGGCAAAAACATTTACAGCATAGCTTTCCAAAGTGTGTGTCGTGACACACTACTGTGTTACCTGCGGTCACAGGCAGTGCAGGCGGTGGCGCTGATTGGCGGGGGTGCCGCTCCTTACGGTTCCCCCCATCAGCGCTTCCGGGTTTGCGTGTGACACACCACGACACCGCAGGCCCCGCCGCCGCCACCACCGCAACTGGTGTGTGTCGCCAACATTAAAGGTTTGGAAAGCTCTGATCTACAGTATATGTGCTACCACTTCATCAAAAACCAAACCAAAAGAATCTTAGGTGGCTATGGTGGCTATGATTACCCCAGCAGAAGGCTGGTGAACGTGTGCGACACGTTAGCCACACACTACTAAGGCAAAGAGAAGAAATTCTGAGAACTAGTGTAAGAATAGCACTGGGGAATTGTGAAAGATGTCAGTGACCGGGGAGGCTTTCTTAACCTTGCCATCTCAAATTTTGTGACAGAATCTGGGTAGAAGATTGGCCTACTCCTGTGCAATGAATGCAGCGAGGGGAAGAGATCTGATCAGAGAGATTGCCAGTCTTTCTGTGGATTTGCTTAACTGGGACTATGCAAACTGAATCTATGAATTGGAACAAGTTTTTCCTTCTTAGGGCCTTCTGGATTACAGCCACATTATCCCAACCTTCATGGTTATGCTATTCAGGCTTGATGAGAGCTGTTGTATGTTGTATTTTGAGGGTGCCAAGGTGAGCAAGGCTGAATTAGAGTTATGTTGTCTCTGCAGTCCAGATAATATTCCTTGCTTCTTTTTAGAAACTCAGTAAAAGAGGACAACCATTAAACTCAGTTGTTGTTAATTAAATGAAAACCATATTTTTTAATTTTTTAATGCATTTTCTATCCCGCCTTTATTATTTTTATAAATAACTCAAGGCGGTGAACATACCTAATACTCCTTCCTCCTCCTCTTTTCCCCACAACCACCACCCTGTGAGGTGAGTTGGGCTGAGAGAGAGTGACCGGCCCAAGGTCACCCAGCCAGCTTTCATGCCTCAGGCGGGACTAGAACTCACAGACTCCTGATTTGCTATTGGCTCCTTCCCAGGGCTGAGAGAGAGTGACCGGCCCAAGGTCACCCAGACAGCTTTCATGCCTCAGGCGGGACTAGAACTCACAGTCTCCTGATTTGCTATTGGCTCCTTCCCAGGGCTGAGAGAGAGTGACCGGCCCAAGGTCACCCAGCCGGCTTTCATGCCTAAGGCAGGACTAGAACTCACAGTCTCCTGATTTGCTATTGGCTCCTTCCCAGGGCTGAGAGAGAGTGACCGGCCCAAGGTCACCCAGCCGGCTTTCATGCCTCAGGCGGGACTAGAACTCGCAGTCTCCTGATTTGCTATTGGCTCCTTCCCAGGGCTGAGAGAGAGTGACCGGCCCAAGGTCACCCAGACAGCTTTCATGCCTCAGGCGGGACTAGAACTCACAGTCTCCTGATTTGCTATTGGCTCCTTCCCAGGGCTGAGAGAGAGTGACCGGCCCAAGGTCACCCAGCCGGCTTTCATGCCTAAGGCGGGACTAGAACTCACAGTCTCCTGATTTGCTATTGGCTCCTTCCCAGGGCTGAGAGAGAGTGACTGGCCCAAGGTCACCCAGCCAGCTTCCATATACAGAATATGTGAGTGAATTCTGGAGGCAAGTTTAAGCTGGAGCTGGCCATCATCCTTCATCCTGGTTTTTACATCTGGTGACTACTGACCCCAAACAGAGTACAATCTGCCAGTATGGTGGCTCACCAGAATGAACTTTGGTTGCAGCTGTCTATCTGGAACTGCAAACGGAGGAAGGAGGGAGGGAGACCTTCAAGCATTTGGAGTGCTACAACACGTATTTTGGGAAAGGAAAGCACAGGTTATATAAACCTAAATATAAGGCATTCATTGTTGCATTCTTTATGGGATGCTCAGCTATCCAGGATTGGCCCGTTGGCATTGTCAGCAGAGCACTTTGTTTATCCTTTTGGAAGACTTTTCAGTTTGGGAAGAAAATGCCTTTTTGCTGTGTTTTTCTCTCCAGTTGTCAATAGATGATTAAAAACAAATCCAGCTACAGAATGTTCTAAAAGTGGCAGCCTCAAAAAGAACTATTTCCTGTCAACCCCCATATGTTTCCAGCAAAGCAGACTGTGTATCCCAGGGGAAAATTAAAGATCTGAGAGAGTATCTGAAAATTCATCAGTCTGAGATCCTAAGCAAACCACTCCGGTGGACTCTGTCAAAACAAGCCGCCAAAGGCAGCTGATGACTCACGCTCTCCCCCTACTGAAGCATGGCGGAACTGGTGGCTGGCTCCAAGGAGAGGGAAGGGATGGAGCAGGACTTATGATCTGTCTGGGCTGCCTAAGGAACCCAAGGTCCAACTGAATCAGTTCACCGGTCCTCCTCATTTGCTCCCTCCATAGGTTTAAAAGGCAAGGGATGATCTTGGGTCTGAGGCACCTTGAAAAAAGAAGCATACGAAACAGAAAGCTTGCTTAATGTTGGTCTTGTTTTCTTTCTGCTGCACAAACATGTAAATAAGAGGGAAGCTGAAAGAGCACCTTCAAAAGCAATGCCCCTAACCGTGATTAGATATAGTACCCTGTAAGCCTTACAATTAGCAGAAGTCCAGCTGTTCTTAAAAACAGGGAGTCTGAAATCTTCCTGAGATGATAACAGATTTTGCTAACTGCTGATGGGATTATACATGCTGCGGCACATCTTATTCTTGTAGAAGCAGAGACAGAGAATAACTTCTGTATTAAGGGGAAGTTGACCAATCATTCTGTTGTCTGTACATGATTTGGTGATGTGGCCAGGTAAGGGGGAGGCTATTGACAGTATATATCCCCCCAAAACCATTACAGCCCTTTTATGCTCCCAACAATCTCCAGCTCTATGTTTATTTGCTTACAATTCATGCTGTGCCTGCAGTGCGCTGCAAGAAGCACTCTAGGGGTTTACTTTATCGGAGCATCGCTTCATTGATGGATTTTTGCCCAAAAATCCACAGAATGAGCTTTGAGCCAAAAAGCAAAGTCCACGTGATTAAAGACAGCATTCGTTGTGTGATTAGGCAAATAAAAGGTCAGGAAATAAAAGTGCAGAATATGTAGAGAAGCACTTAATAAGGAAAAGAAGGGCGATGAAGAGGTGCTTGTGGATGCACTGCAACTGTGTGATCCTGGCATTAAAAGATAAACATTTCTTGTTCCAGTGGAAAGGTCTCAGCCTCCATGATCCCAGGTCCCAAAGCTACAAAGATTGGATGGCTGCTTGTAGACCATGACTGATCACAATGGGGTTGCTCTTGTACACAACATTTTGGTGTTTTCCAAGTCAGGTCAGTTGGTCCTGCACTATTTCTCATGTCAGCAGAGCTTGAATTGTTTTAAAGTAGGAGCAAGAGAGTTCAGTGATACCCAATCCATTTACACACTCTCTCTCTCTCTCTTTTTTTCTCTCTCTCTGTGTCCTCCTCAAAATCTAGACCAGTGTTTCTCAACCTTGGGAACTTTAAGATGTGTGGACTTCAACTCCCAGAATTCCCCAGCTAGCATGCTGGCTACGGAATTCTGGGAGTTGAAGTCCACACATCTTAAAATTCCCAAGGTTGAGAAACACTGGTCTAGAATGTCAAGATTGCAGAAGAGGCTGCAAGGTAGCCAAGCTTTCAAGGGTGAGAAGCCCAGCCAAAGGCCAAACAAGGGCTTCCAAACAGAAGCAGGGCATTAAGAAGAATCAGGTTCCAAGGTGAAGTGCTAGAGAAATCTAGATGTCAAGATGCAAAGGTTCAATCCTGCCCAGAAAACTAAGGGCAATGAAAGAGACCAACACAGAAACCTTGTTTCCATGCTTGCTTTTAGGAATGAGGGCTTATAGAACCCAGCCCCCACATATCAGCCATGGAGGCATCTAGAAATTATTCCTACTTGTGAGTAGGGTCTTGTAAGCTTTTACTTATGAGGAGGCCTTTGGGGGGGACTGAACAATAGCTTGGGACAGGCTCTGCTGCAGCCTCCAAACCCAGTGAGGGACCCAAGCACAGAAAGATCTGAATCTAGGACTTCCCTTCAAAGGGTACAGTATTAGTCTGAAGTGCAGGACCTCCACACAATGATTGCTTTGTGGAAGGTTCTATGTCTGAAGGCTCATCCTGGTCCACCAGTAAGGACTCTTCAAAGAGAAGCGCGATAAACCTGATGTTGCCTTACACAAAGAGGTATAAGGGGAGAAGGATGGAGTGAGTCAAATGGTGAGCCTTGCAAGGGGTCTTGCATTTCACCTTTCTCACTCCAGAATTCAAGGAAGGCCCTGCAATCCAGATGAGCATTCTGGTCACATTTCTTTTCAGTTTTCTGCATCACAGTCCCGAATCACACCTATGGCATTTTCTATGTATATGTGTTTCCTCCTTTCAGAATCGCAGGCTCAGCCTCTTTCCGCTTAATAAATGCTGAATTTGTACAATTGTACCTATAAACTAAACCAATACAGGAGTGCACGCTATAATTCATTTGAGCCAATTTGCTGGAAAGAAGAGAAAATGTTGAGATATACCTGTAAAAATAGCTGGGAGGAAAAATGCACTCAGAGTTAACCATTTAAAAGCCCACCAGTTTTGCTGGGAGAGTGAGGCACATGCTTAAGTGCCATAATGGAGATCCATTATCCAAGATTCCTTTTCTACCCTACCATGAGAGACAGAAATAGCACTTGAAAATTAACAAAGTGGCCTTGGGGGATGGAAACAAGTGGAAGGGTGGTGAAAAATCAAAATGTTTTTCCCAAAGGAAAAAAATTCATAACAGAAGTATCTATCAATAGGCAGAGGAATTATAAATCGTGTGTTTTATGTTGTAGGTTCACACACCCTCCATCAAAACAGATCCTGGGATATCTGCAGCAAATTGTGCAAACAAAACCTGATAGATCAGATGTACTTTTTTAAAGACAAAAGGAGCATTAGGATATTGAAGTACGGTCCCCCTTTCCTAATGATATTAAAGGCAAAACTGAAGTACTTTGGCCACATAATGAGAAGACAGGATACCCTGGAGAAGATGCTGATGCTAGGGAAAGCGGAAGGCAAAAGGAAGAGGGGCCGACCAAGGGCAAGATGGATGGATGATATTCTGGAGGTGACAGACTCAACCATGGGGGAGCTGGGGATGGTGACGGCCGACAGGAAGCTCTGGCGTGGGCTGGTCCATGAAGTCACGAAGAGTCGGAAGCGACTGAACGAATAAACAACAACGAAAAACCCTTTCCCTTTATTTCCATTAAAAGTAAAATAAAGAAGCTACAGTATTTCTAGTCCAAGCTAGTTAATTTTTACCATGTTGTTGTGTTATATGCAGCTATAGGAAAAGTTTCACTTATTGATTTTATTTATTTTAATGTATGTACAGTATATACCATCCAGCTCATACACTTTGTGCAGTTTACAATAATAAGATTAAAAATATAGAATTAAATCATTTCAAGCCCAAATTCAGCAATAAATAATAACATGGCAGCTCATTCATGAGTAAAGAAAAAGCATGAAAATCATCCACCAAATACCCAATAAAATGCTACAGTCTTGACTGCCTTGCAAAATACTAGGAGGAAAGCAGGATGTAGCTCCAGAGGGAGGTTGTTCTGAATTGCACAGCCACTATGGAGAGAGATTGTCTTCAGGCCCACATTCCCCTGGAACCTGGGCCCTCTCTCTGCACAGGTACTGTATGCATGGCCAGGGCAGATTCCACTTGGAGAAGATGGTTCCTAAGGTATATTGGAGACAAGCCATGCAGCAGTCTACTGGTGACCAACCCATTAACTTTAAAGCAAGTGCTATTCTGCACTGGTGGGACTGACCTGCCAGCCCTCTAGCTGCTACATTTTGTAAAAGCTGTAGCTTCCAGGTCACCTCCAAAGGCAGTCCCTCACAGACCACATAACAGTAATCTAACCAAGTGGTGCTTAAGGAGTAAGTCAGTGTTGGAGGGCACCCTGGCCCATTTAGGGCCTCTAACTGGTACACTAGTTGAAGCTGGATGAATGCTCCCTGGCCATGACCTCCACCTGCTGTTTAAGTAGGAGGCACAACTTCAGAATGACACCCCCCCCCCAAATCATTGACCAGCCCCATTGGAAGGAGCACAACACTCTTTAAGGTAACTACTGGGACTGGGATTACTAGGATATTATTTTATTTATTTATGTTTATTATTTAAATTTATATGACCACCCATCTCCCCCAACAGGGGACTCTGGGCAGTTTACAATAAAATCAAGGTTAAAATACAAATATAAAATTACAAATTATTAACATAATATAAATAAATATAAAATCCAATCTGGTGAATTGATCTCGAATAATAGGGAGGACATTGTGGTACTAACCACCCCCAGGAGGAGCTATTACTTTTCCCCTCCCACGCTAGGCGGCTTATGTTATGATGTTTAATTATGTTTAATTGTTTAATTATGTTGTTTAATGATAAACAGCAGCTCTCAGAAGGATTTAATCTGAGTTTGTTTCACCCCATCCTGATCCTCAGAGCTTCCAAGCACTGGTTTGGGGCTTCCATGGCATCCCTGGCAATGTAAAGTTGGATATGATCAGCATGTTGATGACACCTCAATTTGAACCAATGGATGACTTCCCCCAGTGACTTCATGTAGATGTTAAACAAGGGGACCATCAAGTCCTGAATAACCCCACATTGCAGCAGCCAAGGGCTTGAATGCTTCTCCCTCAGCAGCACCACCAGTTGGAAACACTCACTTAGGTAGGAGCAGAACCTCTGTTGAATAGTGCCCCCAGCCCTCATAGGTAGGCCAGAAGCATACCATGGTCAGTGGTACTGAATGCTATCAAGAGATCTAATATGAGCAATTGGGGCACATTGCCTCTCTCTAGGTTCCAATGAAAGTCATCAACCAAAGCAGCCAACACCATTTCTGTCCCATGAGTTGCCCTGAATCCCAACTGGAAAGGATCCATTTATTTACACTCCTCTGCAGTTGATTCCCCATCACTTTCTCAACATGTTTACTTAAAAGGGAAGACAGGAGACTAGACAGATGTTGTCTAAAACAGTTGGATCTAGGGAAGGCTTCTTCAAAAGAGGGCAGACCACTGCCTGCTTCAAGGAAAGCAAAATCATACACTCCCTCAACGAATCATTGACCATCTCTCAGAACCAACTATTTAAGCCTTGTCAAATCAAATCAAATCAATCTTTATTACAGTCATAGATCAGCATATTATGTCTTGTCTGGCTGCCTGAAGGTGCCAAAGATGGACATAAATCAAGTCAATTTTGGTGGAGTTCAAGCTGCAGCGTACCCTATCCACTCCTTTGGATTCTACAAGCTCAAAATAATGTCAGATTACTACATAAGACATTACCTCATAGTGGGCTCTGTCTAACTGGCATCCAACCCTGAGTAGATACAAGTGATTTTATAAGCAAAGATATTTATTTATTTTGTTTATTTATTTATAATTCAAATTTTGCCACCGCCCATCTCCCCCAGAAAGGGGGACTCTGGGCAGTTTACAATAAGAACCATATTAAAAGGATAAATATAAAAACATCTAAAATATAGATATACAATTTACCAAATATAAATATAAAATAAGTATAAAAACCAAATGGCTGTAAAGATCTAATTCCGTGAGGAGAGCTCTAAGGCTCCAGCCACCCCCAGAATAGCTACTCCCCTTCCCACCCCAATGAGATGGCAGAGCCAAGTCTTCAAGTTCTTCCAGAAGGCCAGGAGCGATGGGGCCTGTCTCACCTCTGGGGGCAGAATGTTACAGAGGGTGGGGGCCACTGCAGAGAAGGCCTGCTTTCTGGACCCCGCCAAATGAAGTTCTTTTGCAGACGGGGTCCGTAACATGCCCTTTCTGCATGACCGGGTGGGACGGGTAGACATCATGGGGATGAGACGGTCCCTCAGGTACCCTGGACCCATGCCATGTAGGGCTTTAAAGGTGATAACCAACACCTTGAATTGGACCCAGAAGCAAACTGGCACCCAATGCAGCTCACGCAGTAGTGGTGTCACGTGTGCCGATCTTGGGGCACCAAGAACCATGAACTCATTTGGCATGCTTGCAGGCATTTTATTCCACCATATTTCTCTGAAAGGATCTGGATAATCCTGAACAGAGATGTTGAGGAGGAATCTGGGGAGTCAATAAGCATAGAGAAGAAACGATGCTTTGCCATTCTTATCACCACTGTGTAGGCATAAACATGAACTTTTGCCAATACCGAGTTATGTCCACATTTGCTCTTTCATCATCATTACTACTCTAGGCATCTTTTCAGATGCTTTATTTCCTTAAGCTCCTCAGTAAACCTGCTTCGGAAGCGGCCCTGCCAGAGCAGTCTCATTAAACACTCTGGCTGTTTCTGTATCAACTGTTCAATCAGGGTCACCCATCAAAGAGTCAGGAAAAAGCACTCTCTGGAAACCTTGTAGATCCATAAGGCATCTGGGGAAGAGCATTTAATCGGTCCTCTGCCATTGCAGAGGTTCAGAGTATCCATGATCTGCAATTTGACAAGGAAGTGATCTGACCATGGCAAAGGATACACTGTACGTTAAAATCCTCCAACTTCATACTCATCTGCTCTGAAGTAAAAAACATATCTAGTATGTGCCCTCCCATGTGAATTGGGACTAAAATTTCCTGTGATAAGCCCATGGAGGCCAAGAATTCATAAACAACATCTCCCCAAGGCATGGAGGTTTAAATCACCTAAGAAGTCACCATAACAGCCTTGGGAACTCCAGCTGTATAGAAGTCATGGGGATCAATGGCTATTAGCCTTGATGGCAGTGTGACTGTTGTCTGCTGGGAGACTAGTAGGCTTCCTTGTGCAGTTGGTTGGCTGTAAATGTTTGGCCATGTAAGTAACTATAGGAGGAGGTGAGAGAGGTAGACGAGCTTTGATCTGCTGTATCAACAACAAAAAGAATTGCCAGGAAGATTTCACATACATTGTGTAAAGGTGGACTGCAGGAAAGGCTTCATTCAGCTTAGCAGAACCACAAAGAAGCCTTTCCAGTATTAAATCTCAGGCAAGTCTCTGCCAAGGCAGAGAAACATGAAGGTCTGCTAGCATTCCCTTCCCCTACCCCACAAACCCTTTTATTACTTTTCACCCTCTGATTAACATGGGTGAAATTATAAATATTGCCTAAGAGCATAGTTACCAAAAAAGATCCATGGTGATTTGAACCTTCCTAATTGAATTACTCTTGCCAACCTAGCAATTCGAAAGCATGCAAATGCAAGTAGATAAATAGGTACCACTTCCGTGGGATGGTAACAGTGTTCCACGTGCGTCATGCCAGCCACATGACCGCGGAAGCGTCTTCGGACAACGCTGGCTCTTCGGCTAACAAACAGAGATGAGCACCAGCCCCTAGAGTCGGACACGACTGTGCAGGGGAAAACCTTTACCTTTACCTAATTGAATTACAAGGGAGGAAAGTGCTGAGATTGTGAATGTATATTTGTGTGTATCAATAAACAGACAGAACTCTTACAATGTCCTGATGTTAAATGTGAAAGAAATATTGAGACAATGGAACAAGGTGTAATTCCAGTATTCAAGCTAGTCCTGCTGCTGTTGAAAGTAATTGTTGGGGATAGTGCTTGACAATATCCTTCCTGTCATTGATCACAATGTTAAAGAATCTATTACCCCTTTTGTTCTCCCTTTCAATCCAGGAAAGAGAAGTGGGGGGGAAGCATTTTCCCTTCTTTCTGTCTGACAGCTGACTGATGATTTCCCAAATCCCGAAGTATTTTGTTTTGTTTTATTTAAATTGCTAAATTCCCTTTTAAAAAAATATACCATTGGCCTTCAATCACCCAAGCAAATGGGAACAGATGGGAAGAGAAGAGGGATTCCTGCTCAGTTGAGCAACTCTTCCCTTTGTGTCTCTTTCCCCCTTCTCTGTCTCCAAAAGAAACTAAGCCGCGATCTATTTGCAAAGCCAGCAGAAGTAGTCAAGGGTGGCCCAGAAAAGTAATTCTGTGACTGCACGTATTTCTTTCCCTCCTGGAGCAGAAACCCTTTTCCCTTTCTCATCCAAAATGCCAGTTTCCTCTTTTGTTTCTCTAGTCCCAAATTAAGGTGTGTTGTGTGGTATCCCCAAGTACCTTCTTTAGCACTTCTATATGTGTATGTGTCAATGCTCATCTTTCATTTTTTTTAATTTAAGAGATATATTTTCAAAAGAGATAATCTCTATAGATGGACAGATAGTTACTATGATTGTACAACTGATGCTGAATATAACATTAATAAAAGATACCAAGCAAAGTACATTGAGTTGTTTTCATAATATTAAAAAAGAAAAAAGAAACAGGAATTTTTGAGCTTAGTAACAAAGTCTCCACGATGTTACTGTCCATAAATATTAAAAAGAAAAGGAGAAGGAAAAAAAGAAGAGGGGAAAAAAAGAGAAAAACATCCCTAAAAACAATACAGATAAATATTTGATTTCTGACTTCCCCCTTCTTTGTTCTCCAACTGATTTGCAGTATCTTTTGATATAAACTTTAGAAAGTAAGGTTTTCCCCTGCACAGTCGTGTCCGACTCTAGGGGACGGTGCTCATCTCCGTTTCTTAGCCGAAGAGCCAGCGCTGTCTGAAGACGCTTCCGCGGTCATGTGGCTGGCATGACGCGCACAGAACGCTGTTACCATCCCACCGAAGTGGTACCTATTAATCTACTTGCATTTGCATGCTTTCGAATTGCTAGGTTGGCAAGAGCTGGGCCGAGTGCGGGAGCTCACTCTGTCACGCGGGGCTAGGGATTCGAACCGCCGACCTTCCAATCGACAAGCCTGGCATCTTAACCACTGAGCCATCACACCCCCACTTTAGAAACCATGCTTTAAATGTTTGATTTTGCCTTGCTGTGTAATGTGTAATATATATGGAATCCATTCTTGCTTGAATTTAGTTAAACTTCTATTTAAATGTTTACATGTTAAACATCTTGCTTACTTTGCTGTAGCAAGAGCTTCAGTGTTACACCTGTAAATCTCCTGCTTTCTTTGTAAAAAGACTTAATTTGCAATTTTCTTTTTCTACTTTTCTTGTCTGAAGCTGAACTGTTAAAGTAATCCCTGCTTGAAAGCTTTGCTTCCTCCATCTTTCTTTGAACTCACTCTTCAGCTTTCTCTCCCATAGACTATCAAGTGCAGAGGATTTCTCTGTAGTTTCCTAGTCATTATTTGATTGTCCTATATGCCCTTGGCCTCAAATCTTAAGAATTTTCATTGATCGGTTATTAATTATAATTTCATTGTTAGACTTGCATAACGCATAAACATGTTTAATAATCTGTAGGCTTAGTTCCTTAGAAAAGGTAACGAGCCATAGAACAGTTCTGAGTTACCTAGAGCAGGGGTCCCCAACCTGTGGGCCGCGGCCCACTAGTGGGCAGCGGCCTGTTAGGAAGTGGGACGTGGGGCTCCCTCCTGCAACCCCCCCCGGTGTGTGCGATTGGCTCCCGCCTGCAAACCCCACCCTGGTGCACGCAATTGGCTCCCATCTGCAAACCCCGCCCCCCCCGGTGCACACAATTGGCTCCCGCCTGCAAACCCCTCCCCCTCCCCTGGTCCGTTGAAAAATTTTCTTCCATGACCAGTCCCTGGTGCCGAAAAGGTTGGGGGCCGCTGACCTAGAGAACCACCCTATGGCCAAACTTACTGGGTAATAGGGCTGTTTACTCTGATGTATTGATTTTGGCTTTGGTTAAGTGTTTCCCCTTTTTAAAAAAAAAAATTGGTACAAGAGAATTCGATGCAGGCACAATAGTCAATGAACATAAATTGCAATTCAGCTGCAAAAATACAGATTTAATACAGCTTTACAATGTTGGCTTAAAACAACTCTGCAGACTGGTTAACATGGGCAAGCAGCCCTCCAGTTCCTCTCAGCAGCTTCCCCCAGAAGGTTGATTTCAGAATGAACAAGTCTCGCCCCTTCCCTACATTTTCATTCTGATCCCAGCTAAGAATAATGATTTGAGCCTTGGAGTGGTTGAACAATCTCTGCCCCCCCCCCCCCTCTCACCACCTACCTCAAAGAACTGTCAACGTTTGGAGGTTAAATTGTAGAAAACTGATGGGGATTATTACTGTTCTTAGGAGGAAAACACAATACAACTGTTGTTTAAGCCCTCAGCTAACACTTTTAAAAAAACAGAGAAGTCACTAAATAAGCCCTGAGCGAAACATTCTTCACATGTGATAAGACTCTCATAATTCTGCATCATCTCCCTTTCCAGTGAAGCCCTTCCCCCTTGTTAGATATGCAAGTCTAACAATGAAATTATAATTAATAACCAAACCATTTAAGACCACTTGTGTCCATCTTTTGGCTGGCCCAGGAACGTGAAAATAGGACATTTATCACCTTGATCTCCAGCAACCAGCTCTATCCAACAGTTTTCTTCTTCACAGCAGGGCCAAAAAGCTGCCTGACAGAATTAAACCTCAGAAGGTAGTTTCTTTCTGAATGTTCACTGAGAAGCCCACGAAGCTGCCATCAAGCATTCCTCAAGAAGGGCTTAATGGCCTTTGCTAGTTAACCAACGGCATGATTTATATATCCTGCATTTTCATATTATGAACATTTCTCTGTTCAAGGAAATCAATTTCACTAGAGTCTGACTTGGACTCATCACCCAGGAGGATAATGTATGTTCCCCATTAATAATACAAGAATATAAAATTAGTTTGGGCTGATGAGGATTTCATTAATTGTCTGAAAAGCATAAAAAGCAAACGGGGACAAAATCACTTCATTTATATTTGTAAGACCACACGAAAATAGTGGTGGGATGGGAAAAGTTCCAGCTTTGATTCTGACTTTCCAGAAGGAATCTGTCCTGATAGTGAGGTGCTTGAACCAGCATTGCAAGGAAGAATGAGGGGGGGGGGGGTCACAAATTCTGGAGTAAGCTAAATGGCATTCCACCCAGAGCAGAAGGTGTTTTGCTCAGCAAGGAAATAATGGCTACAGAAAGCATCTTGCTGCTGCTCTGAATAATGAGGAGAAATGGCTCCTGGCAATAAGAGAAAGGGAAAAAAAATCTGTCATTCCAGTGCATCTTGGATACATAATCTTCCAGGTGCAGTCAAGTGAGCCAAAAGCTTGGCTGGCATTTTACTTCTTCCTGACGCAGCTCTCCTGTTCTTTTCCCAGCGCAATACCCTTACAGGTCCTAGCAAGGCGTGCACTGCCCACCTTTCTGAATAGGGAGAAGTTCCCGGGCCATTGCTTAGTGTCCTTTGGAATGAGAGATTGCTAGAGATTTATTAGTCCTTGGGGTGGAGGGGCCTCATTGTGAAAGAGCCATATATGATGATCATCGCTACTTTACTCTGCTTGTAAGATAGCACCAAGGAGATTGATTTTGTTTGTTTCTTTGTTCAATTTAGGAGTTGCTCGACTCCAGACTGACTCTATGTGGCTCACAGTACAAGGAAATATAAAAATAACCATCCATGTAAACAGCAAACAGACGGTGAATCTGCGCAACACATAAAACCACTATCATGCATCCAGCAGGGGCTCCAGTCACCTTAGCCCAAAGCCTGGGAGAAGAGCCATGGCGTTAAGGCCCTCAAGAATGCCACCAGGGTGGGAGCCATCTGGGTTTCAGGAGGAACCTCATTCCAGAGGGCAGGCACTGTGACAGATTTGGATTGTACTGATTTTATATGCAGAACTTTAGCTGTAAGTGGTAAGTTTCTCTTGTGCTCCATTTGGAATGAGGGCACCAAGGGCAGGACTTATTCAGAACAAAACGCTTGAATTAAGTGGGTATGCGATGCTGACGTAGGCAAGAGTAGACCCTGGAGGGACAAATCAGTGGTGAACAGAGAGACGTCTCTCCTTTCTCATATTTCACACAAACATAATTAGGGTTATAGGAAGCTGTCTTATATCAAGCCATACCATTCAACCATCTAGTATAAAACTGCTAACAATGGCTGGGTTCACACAGGACACTCAGGCAAAACGAGGTTTGATGAAGGTGTGAGGCCAAGCATTGTAATTGTAAACCATGGGTTTATGGCATAACAGAGTATGCAAACCCAGACAGATGTGGTTTATTCAAGAAACCTGAGTTAAGCAAGCAATGGCTTAGTTTATTGAATGAAGAAAGCCACTGGCTAGTAGTTTTTGGAGCCCTACCTGGAGTTGCTGCAGATTAAATTGGAACCTCATAGACATGCTGTACCCCTGAGCTCCAGCTCCTTCCAAAGGGATCCATCTTGTGGAATTCCATCCCAAAACAGAACCTGCTCTTATTCAGCTCTTGGTATACAAAGAGGCCATATTGAGACTCTGCTGCTCCATTGCCTCCAATGGAACCTGGTGATGTATTGCAAAAATCCTGCTCTTCCTGAATCAACGCCAGAAGTTTCTGGCTGAACATACTTGGTTGCAAAGATTTAAGGAGCAGGAGAAGAAAGATTCAGCTAGAATTCATCACCCAAGAACATTCCTCTTACCAAACAGCAGGTGTCTGCTAATTAAATCTACCAATTAGCCAGGGATCACTAGGGAACGCTTGTTAATAGTGAACCTAAGAAAAATGCATTCACAATCCTTAGGCAGCGAAGGCTGCACATTAACTAAATCTAACAGCAAAGTAATACCAGCAAGGCAAGGCTGAAGAACCTTTTTCCCCCATTGGGGTCAATATTATATTAATTGAAACCTGCTGGGGGTCCCCATGCCATAAATGGGCAGGGGCAGATTCGGAAAGGGTATGAGTTACAGGGAAGCCTTGCCTTATATTCTGATAAGTCACAGATTGTTTAATCATGATTTATAGATCAGCCACAATTGGCTGGGTTCATAATCCACACTAAACTTTAGTTTCCAAAACACAGTGGCCAGGTACACCCAATTGGCTGCCGAGCCAAAAAACAAACCACATTATGACTTAGTAGTATATATGAACTCAGTTACACACTCTTTCCTGACTTCAGTTTGAAACAAAGGCAGATCCATCAGATAACTCTTTCCCCAACTTGCACAAGATAAATATGGCATATAGCAGGGCAGGGTAAATAACATTAATCCAGATCAGAGGCATGGTTGAGGAGAGTCCAAAGCTCTGGGCTGAGATATGAAGACCTTTTGGGTGTCCAGATTAGAGATTTCCCAGTCCTGAAGGCAGAGTACACCTGTGGATAAGTTTCAATTCACCCACTCACAATATTCCTCACATTTTCTCCCATAGAACTACATAAAGTCTGTTCTTTATTCTAAAGGTACCCTATAGATCTTCTATAGCCATGACTGAGATATTGGAGATACCACTGAAAAGTACAGAAGAACATTGTCTTTCACTTTCATAATGTGGAGGTCATATTTTTCACCATTTCTCCTTTAGCCCCAGAAATCCAGGAGCTTCTTCCTCTGATATAGCGTGCTGAGAGATTTGATCTGACATACTATACTCTGGATTTCTATAAACAAAGTGTGACCTATTTCTAGAACTGCCAATTTTTCAATCGACTTTTAGCAGGAACTTGATACCAAACATTAGTAGTCAATCACGCGGGTGTAAAAATCATTACCAGTAGATTTCCACAGATGAGTCTAAGTCTAGTGAGTCAAGCTATTTTTTTCTAGCTAGCCAGGATCCTCATATCCTTTCTTCCATGTCTAGGGGTAAAGATACAAACTCCAATTTCACATAATGACTTTTCATAAACTCCTCCCCAGCTGGATACAACTTTTGTATAACATGGCTATAGAGGCTATATATTTCAATTCTAAAATAAAATAAATGAATTGGAGGGGGGAGTTCTGGAGTGATTAGTGTTCAAATTTGAGTAGGCAATACCAGGCATTAGTTATATTTTTGTAAGGGTTCCAAGTCTTTTTTAAGTGCCTGCTTCTGTGTCAGTGTTAGCAAGGACCTTCTTTAGTATGGTAATGAAAAAGGCACCACTGTCACATAACACAGGCAATCATAAGTTTGCTTATTCTTTGGTAGACCTCAAACTGAAATCACTGAATCAATGACATGAATGTAGTAAAGGGGATTTAGGCCTATTTACTACGTGCAATATTTTTGTTACTATTTGCCCTTGTTAAGCTTCAAATGGTCAGCACAGATCTATCCTTGTTAGCTGCAAATATTTGATATGATTCTGTTCCTCCTTGTTATATTTTGTGAGGACGAATCTGCTTTCATTAAATGGCTGTGAAAAGAATGTTTCTGCCCTTAGCCGGGGTACATCTGGAAAGGCTGCCTTTAGCTATATTATGTGAATTGATAAAAAGTTCAGCCTTTTGTCCTTGAGACAGGAAGCTGAAAACTTCACAGAGGATTGAAAGTGAGCATAATGCTGTAACTATTAATGATGCTTCAGGCAGTATTTTTAATTATGCTTATTATCAGCTTGTGTTGTATTGCTCCAGTATTTTCTGTGTTGGCTTACAGACAGGTTTTAGATGCAACTGAAGAATTCCAAATAAAAGCCTTGAATGATCTTGATACAGTTCACGATCTGTTCTGAGCCTGGACTGATTAAGGTATCAAAAGTAGCCTATTGTCACTCACTCGTGTTTGTATTAGTTTCAGAGACTCCTTGAGAGAAAAGAAGCATCTCTCTTCCTGTCAACAGGTGGGAAGGAAAAGGGTGAGGGAATGAAGCCTCCTGGAATTTCGGTCTCTTGGGGACTGTTAGGATTTTGAATCTGTGGCTTTTGCTTTTTTCTTCTAAAGCTAGCACACACCCACACACACCCATATCTACAAGAAACAGATAACGAACAGCAGGGGTCCAGGAGGCGTGCCTTCTCTGCGATAGCACCCGCCCTGTGGAATATCTTGCCCCCAGAGGTGAGGCGGGCGCCCTCGCTCCTGGCCTTCCGGAGGTCTTTAAAGACCTGGTTCTGCCGCCTTGCGTGGGACAAAGGAAGTCATAGTTCCTCCTGGGGGTGGTTAGCTTAGTAATATCCTCCTTTTAAGATCTCACCATCCTCTAGATTTTTTGTATTTATTATTATATTGTATTTTAAGATGTATAGGTTTTTAATTTTAATTATTATTATTGTAAACCGCCCAGAGTCTACTTTTGTAGAGATGGGCGGTGATGAATTTGACAAATAAATAAATAAAATATGAGTAACAGCCTTTTCCCCACTGCTGAGTTAAAGTGCTATCTAGGTAGGTAAAGGTAAAGGTTTTCCCCTGCACAGTCGTGTCCGACTCTAGGGGCCGGTGCTCATCTCCGTTTGTTAGCTGAAGAGCCAGCGCTGTCCGAAGACGCTTCCACAGTCATGTGGCTGTCATGATGCACGTGGAACACTGTTACCATCCCACGGAAGTGGTACCTATTTATCTACTTGCATTTGCATGCTTTCGAATTGGTAGGTTGGCAAGAGCTGGGGCGAGTGCGGGAGCTCACTCCGTCATGTGGCACTTGGGTCTCAAATCGCCGACCTTCCGATCGACAAGCCTGGCGTCTTAACCACTGAGCCATCGTGCCTCCATTAAAGGCTATCTACCTATGGGAAATATACCAACTTGCTTGTTGTCCGCATTGCCAACCCCCTGCCTCTATTGTGTCTGTTCAGACCGACTGCAAAGGGTGCTGTCCTGATTGTGTATGGGCTGCACATGATAAGCAAAGCAATTTGTTGATTCCTCTGGATTTGCTGTTTCCCCATTATGCATGTAACATATTTTTTAATCCGTTCAATTGTGTCCGATTCTCGGAGACTGCCTGGACAAGTCCCTGCATTTTTCTTGGCAAGGTTTTTCAGAAGTGGTTTACCACTGGCTCCTTCCTAGGGCTGAGAGAGAGTGTCTGGCCCAAGGTCACCCAGCTGGCTTTGTGCCTAAGGCAGGACTAGAACTCACGGTCTCCTGGTTTCTAGCCTGGTGCCTTAACCACTATACTTAACCACTATACCAAACTGGCTCTCATGCATGCAGGAAATACATCAGCAAATCATGGGTTGCAACTGGAAAAAGGGATGATCTAGCTGTAGGATACTAACATCACCTGTAGGCTTCTTCTAGTGTATCTCATCCTATATCCAACAAGTTGCTTGGAAGAAAACATTGGTGTCACAAAGTGATCTGAATCACAAATACCTGTTTGTATTAGGATTTCCCTCCCCTCCCCTTTCCTTTCTTTATATAGACAACAAATACCAACTTCCAGATTCCTTTGTGGTCTGTTCCACAAGTAGGGGTCACATCACCCCACTGTTGTGTTACTTCACCCTTGTGCTACCCCAGTACATAGAATTAACAGTATTTGCACTACTGCCAGCTGAGCAAACAAGCAGTACTGCACAATTTAGATAAGAACACCAGCACAGTATTATTACATACAGCTCTTTGGAGAGACAACAGAATTATGGTAACCAAGAGTGACCAGGCACAGAAGCGGAGGAGACATGCTCACATCAGCCTAAAATGTCCTATAAGCCTGTCTCTATTTCCACTCACTACTGATCACCTAATGTTACCTCTGATTTAATGAATTGTGAAGTGTAACAGATTTTATACATCTTTGAGCTGCGGTAAGATGGCTCAGCAGGTAAGATGCCAGGCTTGTCTATTAGAAGATCGCAAGTTCACATGTTCAAATCCCTAGCCCCGCATGACGGAGTGAGCTCCTGCACTCACCTCAGCTGTTGCCAACCTAGCAATTCGAAAGACTTTATATCATTGCAGAAAACTTTAAATCATTACAGAAAAACAGAATCATACAGCCTTGAAATCAATCCACATACTTATTCTTAATTTCTTATCCCACTTCAAAATAAACGAAAGCATCTAATCTCCATATTATGCACATGACGTTTTTTGTAAAAGAAACAAAGAATCTAACTGCCCCCCTTAACATGTCAGCAGAAGATTTCTCACATAACAGAGCTATCTCGTTCTCAAAACAAACTCTGAAAAAAAGAAGCCAGTCATTATCTTGCAAGCTGAATTGTAACTCCTTCATGACCAACATATATTTGTCAGCCGGCATTTCTTCACAATCTGGATTCTCACAGTCGGGAAAGATGCCTCCTCTTGATAAATCTCTTCCTCTCCTTTCAGAAAATTGTCAGTCACTTGATACATTTTAAAGATAGTATCCTGAACCTCTTACAAAATAACTTGAGTAGTTTCATGAATAATTTCTTTGAAGTCAGCATGGAGCTTAGCACGGAACTCTGAAATCATCTCCTTAAGGTCGTCCATAATTCAGGCAGTAAAGTCTAACACCCTCTAAGTATTTACCAACAAATACAGCATCCAAGGAAAGTGAACAGAAAACTAAAAACTCAAAGTATCAAATGAAACATGTAGGAAAAAATTAAATCCTTCAAATGAGTTACAAAAATAGTAATGGAGAGATGATTATTTATTCTCAGTCCTCCTTAAATTTTAAATGGGAAGTGAGCCAGCAGTTAGAAAAAGGCTTAAGACACATCCAAAAATAATGATGAAATCACCAAGAGATTCGTTTCTTCTTGCTGTGGAAAGCCTCTCTTGGGGTACATAAACTTAAAAATATACAAATTAGGTGGTTTAGAAATGAGGAAGGCTCGACCTAATGTCCCAATAGGGCTGCAGTGTGGTCTGGAAAATGCTGGTAACCCCAACTCCCGTCTCCTCTTACCGGATTAGCGCCAACGCTGTTGATGATCCTCAGACTACAAGGGGACATTCCGAAGTACAAATGGGATAATTCTGAGTGTTTTCTGTCCATGAAAATGCTCTAGGGAAGCATTATCCTCTTTATCACTTTTTGATAAAGTTGCGTGGATTTATACATAGAATTCACTAGACAACCCTGCGTGATCACGTGACCGCGGGGACGTTGGGACATCCTTTGAGAGAAAGGTAGAGCAGTCTGATGTGACCGGAATGAGCATTAAATTTTAGGCTGACCGTATTTTTTTTTTACCCCAATGCTGGACGGCCTAAGAAGAGTATATATCATCAATAGAAAAATAATTGTAGTGGCAAACTAACTTCAAGAATAAGTCAATATTCCCTTACCTAAACAGAGAAACAGAATGACCACAGGCGGGCAAAAAAGCAGTGGGAGCAGGAGCGACTTCTGACTTCCTGCCGGCTTCCCCACTGACTTTGCTTGTGGGAAGCTGGCAGGGGGCGTCAGAAATCACGATCACGTGACTGCGGGGACGCTGCAACAGCCACAACTTTGCGAATAAAACTGGTCTGAACATCGTGGAAATTTCAATTCCACAGGAGTCATGGGCCCTGGATTTCTTATGCATTCTTTAAGTTGCGGATTTAAGGTACCTTGATTCAAAAATTGTTGCGGTATAATGCACCATTTGGGCTACCTTGAGGGTACAGACAGAGAGACACAATGAGAGTTTTAGTAGTATATAGATAAACCTGGAGAAGAGTTTGTCTATTTTTTGTGCATGCCATAGGATATTTGATAGAATCTTCGTGTCATTTCATCCTCCAGCAAACAGACTGGATGCCACTGGTCTTCCGTTCTGAAGCCTTAAGCAGTTTAAAGTCTCTGTCTTGAGAAGTTGATAAGCTGCTCCAGAAACTCTTTTTTCAGCCTCTGAGTACCGTAACTCTCTGCCTCCTTTTGGCCTGTGCATTTCACCGGAAGCCCAAGCTGGAGGAACATTTTAAAGACTCAACGACCTTGCTTGAGCTGGAGAGAAGAGTGAATATTTGATTCAAAATGTTTTGTTCATAAAATGAACAAATATCAATAAAAGGTTAAATGAAATAGAAGAAATTATTCTATACCAGCCTTCTCCAGCCATTTCCAATGTTCTGGTATATTGGATTATACCTTACATAATTCCTACTATCACATACATCTGTTTGTTTAATGAAAAATATGGAAGTCTAATGTACTTGGAAAGCACCATGTTGCAAAATCCTATCCTTTAGGACATTGATTCAACCCCTCACTTTTCATTGATGTTTACTCCCATACAGGCATGCATAGAATTGTCAAACTGAAGATTTTACAAATGTTCTTATTTAGTTCACAGAAGGTCTGTTAGCCATGAACCTATCATATTCAGCCTAATCAGGTCAGGATGAGATTCCCATACTCTTACAAGACTCATAACCCATAACAGGACTACCATCTTGCCTGTTTTGTAAGAGATACTGCAGTGTATCTGCTTGCATTTTTGTTACTTTTTTGTGCATGATCATTCTGGCCTCCTACTCTATGTAAAACAGACAGTTTTACAGCCATGATACGTATAAAATTGGGAGGTTGAAAAAATGCAAAATAATCAGAAAGTGTAAATTTGCCCAAGCTTTCCTCTCCAGCCTTGAGACTAATACATGTGGTTGAGTACTCCATTCAAAATAATATGTGAATGCTTTGTAACATTATCTTAGCAGCTTATAGGATCCTTGTATCTGAACCAAGAGAGATGGTTCAATAGCAGTAAAGATTTGCCTACATTCAGGGTCATGCTGAATGTGCTGTGCATTACATACTGTGCAAAATGTTATTTACTGGTTTATTTATTTGGGGCATGAGAATCAGCATAGTTGCATTAAGTTTTTGAGACTCAAAGATGGCAAGGTCTGATTCAAATGCAGATTCAAAGGCAACAAGATCCAAACCAAGATACTGTAAATGATATGACTATAGGCTATAAAGGAAAAGCATTAGAATCTCTGTAGCTGCTTAATTTTGGGGCAGAATAGGATGAAAATAGCAAAGAAGCAGATTGTTTAGAGGACATTCCCTCTCCAGGGTTTTATTTTATTGTAATGACTTTCTGAAATATCCTCCCTGAACTTATTTTATGACAGAAATAATGGATAAGGAGGGGACAAGACCGCAGCCTTCAAATTGCTAATCAGAGAGCCTATAGAGAAGTTGTGTGAAAACAATGCAGACAGCATCCTACTCCAACAGAGAAACAGAACTTTCAAAAACAGTAAAAAACACAATTTAATAATCCTCTGACCATTAGCTTTTGCTAGCATGCTCGTTGGCAAGATTGGCAAACTGTGGGAATGACTAAATACTTATGCATTAAAAATAAATCTGAGAAATGTATGCTATCAGTATTGCACTATGATATAATTGATATGCAATAATCTGACAGAAAGCACACTCTGTCAGACTCACTTGCGCAACGAAGTTCACTCAATACAAAATAGACAAAAAGTCAAAAGAAATCAGGAGGTTCTCCTTTTTATTTCAGTGTGAGTTAGGAAGAATAAAAGAAACACTGAAAGTGGTTTTCTCTATATTCACACATAGAAAAGTAAAATTGCAACTCAAAAGTCCACTGAATTTCCACATTGTCTTTAAATCTTCAGAAGCAAGTCCTGAATGGTCTCAGAGAGCTGAAGATTCAGTTTGAAAGGGTGACTTGCTTGAAGCCCCTTTTAAGCTTCACACAACTTCACACAGTCCAATTATTTATTGCTCTTCCAAGCACCAGGGCAAACATGCCTAGGGCTACCACATACAGTGTGGGCTGCATAAATCTATACAACCAATTAGGCTGCAGCAGTCATTTGCTCCATCTAATGATTGTCTGATAGAACTTGAAGGAGCAATTCTCAAATATACTGTATTTTAAACAACTTCTTGAATTTTGAATTGCATTTGGGCTGAACAGCTTTCCTTGATGCATGATGGGGTTGCCACGCCTGTGCCAATATCCTCCCCTCCCACCATTGTTCAGGCAGGCGCAACACTACACCAACCCTCCAACTTGCCTTTCTCTCTTGCCAGTTCCCTACTCCATACATAGGACTGATGGAGGAATAAGCTTTCTTTTCCTGCTGAGACATTGCCTGCACCTTCCTTCTTCCTCTGGCACAGCTAATTTCCCCAAGGAGATGGATTGATTTCTGCACACACAGGATGGTTGTAATACTCCGCATTCATCAGCCACGCTGCCAGTCAAATGCATTCAGTGTCTAGGTGTACGCTTTAGTGGGACATGCTTCATTATTCATAAGGCAACACTGGGGCCTAAAAAGTCACATTTAGAGGATTAATAAATAAAATAGCAACATAAATGTTGTGCAGGCAAATCTCTCCTGCACATAGCTGGTCCAACTACAAGCAGGATGGCTAACAGAGTGCTTAGGATAGAGACGGTCCTGTTCTGCTTATCCACCATTCTTTTCCAACTTTACAGAAAGTGAGAAGGGGAGTGTTGTCATAATGTCCTTTAGGACACACCCTCCTGTGTTTGGGAGACCCCGTCTTCTTTCTTGGAACTCTAGCAGACTTAAAGGTAAAGGTAAAGGTTTTCCCCTGCACAGTCGTGTCCGAATCTAGGGGGCGGTGCTCATCTCCGATTCTTAGCCGAAGAGCCAGCGCTGTCCGAAGATGGTTCCGTGGTCATGTGTCCGGCATGACGCATGCAGAATGCTGTTACCTACCCACCGAAGTGGTACTTATTAATCTACTTACATTTGCATGCTTTCGAATTGCTAGGTTGGCAAGAGCTGGGGCGAGTGCAGGAGCTCACTCCATCATGCAGCGCTCGGGTCTCGAACCGCTGACCTTCCAATCGACAAGCCTGGCATCTTAACCACTGAGATATCATGCCCCCTATCAGCATATCACATATCACATATCACATATCACATATCACATATCACATATCATATGATCACCGCTAGGGGCGCGGTGGCTCAGCGGGTTAAACCGCTGAGCTGTAAAAGACTGCCGGTCTAATGGTCAGCAGTTCAAATCCCAACGTGGCGAAGTGAGCTCTCGCCATTCACCCCAGCTTCTGTCAACCCAACAGTTCGAAAGCTAATGCGAGTAGATAAATGGGTACCACGTTAAAGTGGGTCAATTTGCTGGCGTCCTGTCGGGGGTCGCCCTCGGAACCAAGAAGATCTGGTGAATCCCGTGGATGGCGGCGGAGGACGGCGGATCCCGAATGACAACTTCCAGGACGTCAGCAGCCAGCTCGGAAGCGAGAGATTCTGGGGCATGTAGTCCGATTCCTGCGGAAGAAGAGCCGGTTCCCTCACCCCCTCCCTAACGCGTGGGTAATACATTGTTAATATATATGCTGTATAATATGTATGAGTTCAATGACTGTAAGCCGCCTAGAGCCCTCCGTCTAGGGAGGGGATAGGCGGGGTATAAATACGTAAAAATAAAAAATAAATAAATAAATAAATAATAAGAAATATATCATATATCAATATATGAGATATACTATCAGCAGACTTAGCTGATGATAAAAGTAAGAGATGCCTGGGGCAGAATCTAGTGCTCTCCAAATGAGTTTGACCACAGCTCCCATAAGTCCCACTCAGAAAGGCCTTAACTTAGGGCTTATGGCAGTTTTCGTCCAAGCCACCTGAAAAACACCAACCCAGGAATTTATGCTCTCATCACTGCTACACATTTCACACAAATATTTTAAACTCATGTCAGTGCTAAATGTGAGATCTTCCTTTGCACCATTTAGGTCAGAATATGTAATAGGACAGGGATAGGCAACCAGATGCCCAGATGTTTTGGGCTACAACTCTCCCAATCCCGTGCCATTGGTTATACTTGCTGAGGCTGAAGTGAGCTGAAGCTTAAAACATCAGGACAGCATCCAACTGCATCTCCCAGAGGTAAGCAAACTGAATAACCACAGCTTTTGAGAAGGCTTTTCCTTCTGTGCTTTGTATAAGGGATGGGCAACCTTTCTCCCAGCTACAGCCATCTTCAAAAAGCTCATGTTGATGGAATCCCTATATGCGCACCATTACATAGGAAAGATAAGGAGCAACCAAATTCCAAAGCAACTTGGCCCAAGCCTCCTTATTTAATTCCAGATCTCATATAGACACTGCCTTTCCTTATAGAAGTCATTATAATGGCTCTGGGAGTCCCTACAAACCCAATTTAGTCCTTATATGAAATATACATGTCTAGTTCTAAAAAAAAAAAAAAGGGACCTGCACCAACCTGTGAAGAGTGCATTCTAATGCAGAAGGAAGTCCCGCTGTGTTTACAGGCCATTGTCTTTCTGAAAACAATGAAGCCTGGATTTAATGAAAGGTAGCAGCCATGTGGGTTTGTTGCAGCAAAAGCAATGAGACTGTATAACATCTTGACATCTCACAAATTTATAACAGCCTAAATATGTGAGGGACAGAATCCTCTTCATGTATCTGATGAAATGATCTCTAGCCTATGAAAGTTGATGGTATTCTTAGGTGCTGTTTCTGTCACAGTTAACTGGAGATGTTGAGTTCCCATCATAATCCGGATGACCATTGTCCCCTCTCCCTGCTCACACCATTCTCCTAATGGGAAATTTGCCATATCACTCAAAAACCAGCCTGCTTTTTGGAAAAGAAAAGCCATGTCATCCCCTGCTGGGTTGAACTGAGGTGCAATTTTCCCCTCCTTGAGTTTCAGCTCTTCCTGCACTACGCTGGGTCTGAAGGCAGCCAGATATCTGTTCCTGTTCACCTGCCTGGATGAAGAGTCTAAGAGCGTGGATCACTTCCACAGAAAATGGCTTCCCTCATGGGACCCACCCTGCTGGAAACCTTCTTCCCAGAGGGTTTTTGTTTGTTTGTTTAGTGAAACACTTGCCAAAGTGACCTTATTAATTAATTAAACGAGCTAAGGCTCTGTCCCTCTACTTCAGTTAATTGCTCTCCTGTCATCTGGGGAAAATTCTTTATGCCTCATTGATTATTCTGGGCTTTGCCTGATCAATAGTGCAATAAGGCACTGTTGCTTGAAAAAGGCTATTGAAAAGATAAATATGTGGGACGCTTGAGGGAGGAAAGCTCAGCTCTGGATGAAACCAAGGAGCCAGCCATGTCCTTGCTGCCAGTGAGCCTCTTCGCCTTTCAGAGAGACTCACTTGAAGGGGGGATGCAGAAAGATGGTTGTTAAAGATTTGTGGCAGGCTTGCCCTGTGTCACAATGCTGTGCTTTCTGAGAGACCAGCCTTCTTAAGTAACTGAGGTAACGTCTGTGTATAACGTGCAGAAAGCAAAAAATATGCCAGTCTGCTGATGGGAACTTATAATAAATTAGGGTTGTCCTTTTCCTTTGGTGAGTAGCTCATCAAGCCAGTGATTAGCAGAGAATTTGAGCAAGCAATTCCTGCTCCTCTTTTGGAAGACAAACAGAAATCCATGCTTACTGCTTCCGGTCCTAGCCCTGGTTCTGGGAATCAAAATCTCCAAGGAAGACTTGCACAGCAGCGGATGAATATAATGATAATATATCATGTCTGTAAGAAGGGACAGGGACTTTTTTCCATCCTGTGGATAGGACCAGCGATCCCAGCGGGCGGGGCCAAAACTACGACTACACTCCCCCCAGCAACAATACTTGATCCAAATCGAGGGGCTTTATTGCTCCATGTGTTGAATATGACCAACGCACCTGATGGAGAATTCCTAGTTCTCACCCCAAAGTTGTGAACATACTATGTAGGAGGTCTGTTGGGCTACTCTTGACCTATGTCGATGAAGATTCTCAGTCATCCAGGTGGAATGGTCTGTAGGTTGGGTCATGGCAACTGGATTTCTTTCTTTTGGTTGAAACGTTTCGCTGCTTGTCCAAGTAGCCTCTTCAGTCTGGGCAAAAGTTGGTGAGGGGACCCCATATATGTCTTCCAGGGTGGCTGTATTGACCTTACACCGGATTCCGTTCATACTCATTTTTAATTGCAAGTGCCAGGTGCTAATCCTAGACGTCTTACACGCATACCATTTAGTTAAGTCATCTTCACACCAGTGATAAGAGGAAACTGGATAATGCAACAGAAGAGTTTCAGGGATATAATTTATGAATAAGAGAATACGCTGGAAATTAAGGGCTGGGTCAAATGCGAGGGAATTGCTTATTTCAACCAGTTTTGCTGATTTCATAAAAGGCAAGCCATGGCTGTTTCTCACGCACTGCTTAGGGTGGGCTACACCTTGTGTGCCAATTGTTGTTCAACACAAAGGGCTTTGAAAGTTCTTCAGCATCATTGGAAAATTTGCATCCTGTATCAGGTATCAGCTGCCTTCCATGTCAAAATTTAGGAAAATAAAAATTCCCCTTGTTCAGCTTTTTATACTGAATGCTTTTTAAGTAGAAAAATGGGACAAATTATGTTAAATATTTAAATATATATCACTAGTAAGTACATAGTTACAGTGGCGATGAGTGTGCCATTGGGAGACTTGAAAGATAGATCACCATGGAGAAAGTCTATCTATGTGGTCGCTAGGAGTCGAAAACAACTTGATGGCACATAATCAATTTTAAAACGTACATAAAGTTCAACAACCTAAAATGACTATTTCTTCAGTTCTAGTCCTGCCATTTCCACAGCTGTGCTTGTATCTGGATATACAGAACTTTATATTCCATATACTGTTTGTAAATGGGTTTCTGAGGGTATAGCTCTGAAAACTGAAAGAGAAATGTATATTCCATTGGATGGATGGATGGATGGATGGATGGATGGATGGATGGATGGATGGATGATCTAGATGGTTTGGGTTAGCAGAGCAATACTAAGAAGTATTTGTTCCACCCTTGCAATCTAAGTATTTTGATTACAGCTTCTGAAAGGGTTCTAAAAATCCCTGAGGTTAGCTCATTCTTAGGAATAACTTGATCTTTGTTTATGTTTTTGTCTGGAAGCTTGACAAAGATTTCCCTGAATTCTCTTGGACTAAACTGTTTCTCCATTTGCTCCAGAACTCTGTATGCTGGATTTTCAGTTGCTGTCCAGGGAGTTTGGCAGAAACCATTTCTCCTGCCAGCCACTCTACTTCTCTTAACTGAGATTATTGATATTGAACATGGCATCTCCTGCATGCAAAGCATGTGTTCTGCCACTTGGATGTGTGAGACATGGACACAGATTAGTCCAAGTAACAAACTGTGGAGGCTGATCTTCCGCTGGCAAGTACTCTTTGCCCAATTTCTATCATAAATTTCTCCATGGAACAATAACACCACCTGGTGGATAGTCAAAATAATAGTTCATCATAATCTCTGGAGATTTTGCTCCTTTTCTTCAGCATCCAAAGGCTACTTACTTAACTATAGAGCAGAAAGGTGAGCTACCACATATCATTTTATCTGTTATTGTATGTAATCAGTATTTACCTAATTCTTGTTTCATGTCTCCTTGGGGTTCTCATCACTGCAGCCTTAAGGAATCCTGAATGTAAACTGGCTGGAAATAAAGCTATTTAAGAAACTCCTTTCCATATTTCTTCCCTTCCTTGGTTTTGGTCTGTTGTTCTGTCTGGACTGTACTTATCATGGTCTTCATTACCCCTCCTGGACCTTTAAAAAAGAAAAAAGGAAGCACTAGGTTTACTATTATTCCTGTGAGTTGATCTAGAACAGGGTTTCTCAACCAGACTTCCGTGGAACCCTAGGGTTCCGTGAGAGGTCACTAGGGGCTACCTGGGAGATCACGATTTATTTGAAAAATTATTTAAAATGTGGGCAACTTCACATTAAAGAGATAAGTTTCATTCTTTATTTTTAGTTTAAGAACACTGTTAATGCATATATACAGGCCGACACATGAAACAAATATAATAATTTTGTAACTCCTGGCCTATATTTGAGCCTGAATGTGCAGGGCTTCCCAGAGGCCTGAAAAATTATTTCAAGGGTTCCTTCAGGGTCAAAAGGTTGAGAAAGGCTGATCTAGAAGGCAAAACTGGCAGAAGTCTTGTCAATTTCACCTGGTTAAAGAAAAAAGGAAAAAAATCCTCCTTTTCACTGTTTCATCAACAAACTTGTAAAAACAAACAAAAAGGCTAGTCCATCTTTTCACTGTTTCATCAGGTTGCTTGTAAAAAGGGGGAAGCATCTTTTCACCATTCCACTGGTTAAGTTGTTAAAAAAGATTAGTGTGAAGGGCAGTGATGAGTGACTGGAGGGGACGTTCCTGCCCAGGGGTGTCTGGTCAAAAACCCAGGATGTGCAATGCACCTAAAAAGCTGGCAAAGCTCCGATTGCAATACTGTAGCCATCCTCTTGACTGTTTTGACCCCACTCTGCCGTCACCCCTGTCCCTGCCATAGCACACAGTGGCCATGTTGATTGGAGGTATTTGCTTGCAATGAACTGAAGCACGGCAGACAAATGGACAGCACAGCTCGAGCCAGCACAAGTCAGAAAACACTACTTTTGTCCCATAGCAGAAAGAGAGAAACAGAGATTGCCTTCCCTGTAAATTGGGGACAGGCAGAGGATGACATCATGTGTCCCTACACTCAAGAAATGGTCAGAGGCCCATACTTACACTGGGTAAGCTAGTCATGCCAATCAGCCCAGAGTTTCTCTGCTCTAGTTTTTCATGACTCTTTCTCTCCTTCACAACACTCCCCCTCAACAAACATAGAAGTTCCATTCTACAGTTTGTAACCCTGGTTGAAACTGTTGGGAAAAGTGCCTGGGGTGTCATGCCACCATCATAGCTTTCAGTGCTAATTTATATTCAGGAAGAATGGTATCTTGCTGACCAGTCACATTTGCCTCATAACAACACTTAGATTTTGTGCACTATGATCCTAAACTGTGCACTGCATGTGCTAAAAACATGGGGGTGGGGAAGGTGCTATCTGTTTATATTTGCCCTTTCTGTGTGGAGCAGGAATGGAGAGATTCTTGTTACTCCAGAAGCTGCGGTAGCTGAGGGAAGAATGACCTTGACTGAATGATGATGATTTCTGGAGTCTCCTATAGGTCAGCTGGGGAATCTGTGTTCCCTGCCTATTCTCATCATTCTACAATCAGCAGATGTGAGGATAATCATATGCCTGGGTTCACATGAAAGGCTTCAGATGCTTTGGGGAAGGGACTAAGGATTGAAAACGGTGCTCTGTGGAAGTGTCACTTTATATAAAACACCTTTATCCAGAAGAAATATAAGAGGACAAAAATCCTCTAAATCAACCTGGCGCCTTCCCGATGTGTTGGAATGACCATTCCCATATCTTATTAATGATATCACTGAAAGTGGAAATGCCTGAAAATAAATTCTGGCAAACCTAGGATTAATTTCTGGGAACTGAAATTGTCTGCTGCTTCCTATTCTTCAATCTCAGTCCTGATGTACTGATACAGCTTAATATTGCCAATTTAGTTTGGTTGGACTAGTTCTGGATCTGCTTTCACCACAGCCAACCACAAAGAAAGGCAGGCAAGCCCTCTTCTCCTCCATCATGGTGGTGGTTGGGATATTTCTCTGGTGGAAGCATGGCTGTGGTACACTTTGCTAAGTCTGGGTAGAGGAGTTGTCTTCAGTGACAGTAGGAATCCAAATCTGGTCTTGTCTGTGAAATGACAAACATTTTCCAGAAAATTGTTTGGAATCCTGGACATCAACCTGGCCATTTAACAGCTTAGGATAGCATGCCTCTTGATGACCACTGTTGCTCAAGATCACTGAAAACCACCATCTCTTTACTATCTCTTGAGCAGATTAGCAGCAATCATATTTTAGTTTAAAATGTTTTTTTAAAGCTGTATAGGGAAAGTGATATAAGTAACATACAGACCATATAGGTGGTTAGAGGAGGATGTCCATCTTCTGTCAATCCATTCCCAGACCCAAAATGAGCAGAGATTTGTGAGGAATGCTAAAAGAACAAAAGAGGCTTTGAATGCTGTGTTTGGAGCAAGACAAAGAAAAAGGAAAGGGATAGATCTACTTTATCACTTAGGTAAATAGTGTTAACATGTAACAAAGAGAAGGTGGAATTATCCAGCTCCTATTTTTGCTTTGATCTTATTGGTCTTCTCCCACAAGGGGAGTTGTGTTCAAAGTGGGACAAGTAAAATAAAGACTAAGGGGACATATGAAAGTGGTTCCAGAAATGGCCTGAGGATAGAGGCAAACTGAAGCAATGGGGCTGCTTCATTTTGCTTAAAAATGGGGCGGAGGGGGTGAAAAGCTTCAAGAAACAGCTTTAAGAAGGGGCTTTCCTTAAGCCTTCTGCCTCAAAGCAAAGAACCTCTTGGGAGTTCTGCCCAGCCGTCCAACCCAAGACAAGCCGTAGGTAGCCAGTTATATGAAAGAGTCACTAGATGACTCTCTTGCATGCAGGACAGAAATGCTGCAGGCAGGGCAATATGGAGAAACTAAGTGGGCTAAGTGGGATCTACAGGAAACCCACACACACAGATCAATACCTGATGTTTGACTCCCACCATCCACTGCAGCACAAACTAGGAGTCATCAGGACATTATCACACAGAGCAGAAACCATCCCCACCTCCATGGATTCCAAAAAGAATGAAAAGCAGCACCTGAGAACAGCTCTGAAGGCCTGTGGATATCCAAATTGGGCCTTCACTAAATCTAAGTCTACCAGACCTAAAACAGCGACAGATAGGGCTGAGACTCAGAGTAAACGGAAGAACCTGGTCATTCCTTACATGGCTGGCGTGTCTGAAAAGATAAAACGGATATTTGGCAAACACCACATACCTGTATATTTCAAACCCACCAACACACTGAGACAGAGGCTTGTACACCCCAAAGATCAAACTCCAAAACACAAGGAAAGCAATGTAGTGTATGCAATCCAGTGCAGTGAGGAGTGCTCTGAACTCTACATTGGAGAAACCAAACAACCTTTCTACAGGAGGATGGCCCAACACAGGAGAAGTAACACCACAGGACCAGAGTCAGCAGTTTATCTTCATCTAAAGGAAAAAGGACACTCATTTGAGGACATTAATGTTCACATTTTAGACAGAGAAGATAGGTGGTTTGAGAGAGGGGTCAAGGAATCCATTTATGCCAACTTGGAAAATCCTTCCTTGAATAGAGGTGGGGGCCTCAGGCACAACCTTTCCCCTATCTTCCTTCCTGCCTTGTCTTCTGTGCCTAGGAAGATTAAGACCATTTCGCAAGCTCAACAGCAGCAGGGTAATCTTAACGATCCTCCTTTAGATGATAAAGGGACTTAGAAATAAACATCTCAAAATAACCATGACCTAGCCCCAGGTGCAAGGTCACACAGCCACCCTAGAAACATATTTAAGGATTCCCTTACTAACTTTACTCAGACTGAAGAAGCTCCTTGGATAAGGAGTGAAACGTTTCTACTGAGAAAATAGAAATCCAGTTGACATGATTCAAGCCACAGACTGTTCCACCTGGATGACTGAGAACCTTCATCGACTAAGTGGGCTAAGGCGGTTGATGAAAAATGTTTTGTAAAGAAACATCTCATGAGAAGCAATATGAAATGTCCCAGGGAATGGTTACAGGAATGAATGAGTAACTGGGGGAAAAGGCTGATTCCCAGCTTTCAAATAAAGTAAGAAGTATGTGAACAAAAACCAACAAAAATTAGTGTTGGTAGAAGGAAAGTTTTGTTCCAATCGTGTCCTGTTTTGAGATCAGAAGACCTTTGAGAAGGTCAAAACTGAAGTTCTGAGAGACTCAGAGCAGGCTGCGCTATCCCAGAGATAGATGTTTCTGAGTAGACTGTTTCAATCTTGAAACATTTTGCACCCTCTAATAACAGCGGAATCTCTTAGGCACACACACACTCACACACACCTCTCGTACACAGAAGAGGTGCAAGGCAGGGAGCGGTGGTGGTGTGGAAGGTTCTCACTAATGGAAAATTCTTGGCACAAAGTTAGTCAATGGGGATGAGAAAACCTGCATAGATTTGCTCAGTTTTACTATCTACTTTTCAAACCTGAGTTTTGGTCTGAGTTTAATCATGTTGGAATTGAAGCCCTGGAGACAGAAGTGAGTCATTCATTCTTTCTCACTCTTCCCTGGTACAGGCTACAAAGATGAAGCTGCTTTTTATCCTATGAACGTAAATATAAACATAGGGCTCTGCAGGACCCTGATCTCAGGATGATCAAGTTAATCCAATGTAGGCTTGTGCTCCACTGTGCCTATCCAAGCTTTGGGAAATCTAATTCTGAATTTTTGCCATCTCTCATCAGTTTAACACCCACCTATTTAATACTCTCATTCAATGAATTTGTATCTGTTTTCCTACAAAAAAAACTGGAGTTGTGGGGCCAATAAATTTAAATAAATAAATAAACGAACAAATAAATAAGCAAATAAAAAACTGCAGGACTTAATCCATGTTGGCAGAGTTGTGGTCAGGACACGCTAAAGAAGGGCTACAATTTCTGGGCTGTAAAAATCTGGATGACCACTAGATGGCAGGAAAGAGATGCAAACAACTCTATTTTGCCATTTAGTAGTCCTCTAGATCATAGCTTTCCAAAGTGTGTGTTGAGACACACTACTGTGTTGCCTGCGGTGTCCTGCTGTGTCGCGCAAAAACCCAGAAGCGCTGATGGGGGGGAACTGAAAGAAGAGGCACCCCCACCAATTGCCGCCGCCACCACCACTGCTGGCAGTGCGGCGGTGGCACTGATTGGCGGGGGTGCCGCTTCTTTTGGTTCCCCCCCATCAGCGCTTCTGGGTTTTTTGCACGACAGACCAGGACATCGCAGGCCGCGCCACCACCGCCGTTGGTGTGTGTCGCCAACGTTAAAAGTTTGGAAAGCTCTGTTCTTGATGGTAGTCCTACCTTGGGAGATCTTTTAGGCTCCTTCTCTGACAGTTCAACTAAAACAAAACTACACTGTTCTCCATCCAGCTGCATATCCTTAATGCCAGGTCGGTAAATAACAAGGCCCCCCTTATAAATGACCTGACTGTAGAGGAGGGGGCAGACCTGGCCTGCGCGAGCTGCATTGGGTACCAGTTTGCTTCTGGGTCCAATTCAAGGTGTTGGTTATCACCTTTAAAGCCCTACATGGCATGGGGCTAGGGTACCTGAGGGACCGTCTCATCCCCAGAACATCGACCCGCCCCACTCAGTCATGCAGAGAGGGCATGCTACGGATCCCATCTGCAAAAGAGTTCCATCTAGCGGGATCCAGGAGGCGTGCCTTCTCTGCAGTAGCACCCGCCCTTTGGAATATCTTGCCCCTGGAGCTGAGGTGAGTTTCTTCGCTCCCGACCTTCCGGAAAGACTTGAAGACCTGGTTCTGCCGCCTGGCTTGGGACGGGAATGCCAATAGTTCCTCTTGGGAGTGGCTGGTGCCATGAAACCCGCCTTATTATTAACATCTTTCTGTTTGGATTTTATATGTAAATTATTGTTGCTGTAATTTTATATTTTTAACTTATTGTTGTGAACCGCCCAGAGTCCCCAGGTATGGAGGAGATGGGCAGTGATACAAATTTAAATAATTAATAAATAAATAAATAAATAAATAAATAAATAAATAAATAACACATATAAACATAATAGGCTTCTAGCCAACTAAAAGGTCATTTAAATTTGAAGATGCAGAGAAGATGTAGGACATCTACAGTCCAAAGGGGAAAAAATGCTTAATTCACATCCAGCTGTTTGCTTTCACTTTTTCCCACCAGATGGCAGGAGCACTCCAACGCCGCCATGCACAAGTCTACGGTATCTCTAAGCTCAAAGCTGAGTTGCAAAGGCTGTGGTGCTTTAAACGCTACACAAGGGAGCAGAAGCTGATTATCTTCCTAGAGGCTGTTGGCTGCACTGTAGAAGCCATTGGAAATGGATCCCCATGGGGCAACTTCAAAAAGCATCCAAGACAGCTGAGACATGTGTCTCTCTGAAGCCAGATGCTAAGGTAGAGACCCTTTATATCACTACGGCAAATGCTGCTACTGCTGCTGTTGCTTGGACAGCTACCAGGTACAGCTATTTTCAGACATTTATTACTTGGTTTGAGGCTGCGGATTCCTGCATTTAAGGTCAGGATAACCCTGATGGTTATGTGCAGTCGCTCCAGGGTCAGAGCAGAGTCAACGTGCTGCTAGCTGCAATCTGCTGAGAGCAAAAGGAGGTGGGTATAGCTTTCCTATCTTACCAATGTGCTCCCCAAGGCCTCTGGTTGCCCCTGTGGTGGACAAGATGCTCCTCTTGATGGACCAGCAGGACTTTTCTCATAATGACCACAATATCTGGGCTCTGTTCAGGCACTCGTGTCTGTGCCGTAGAATTGGGAGGAAGGAAATGTTCCATCAACAGTTTTACTAGTATCACTCCCTGAGACTATGGTAACATTTTATAAACTACCATTTTTTTAGTTTATTTGGGGAATCAGTACAGTTTAAAATATCACTCTTATCACCCAAAATGGTGACCCTGATGTCCTTATACTGGTGTTCTCTCTTATCAGCTCCTTTCTTGGCACAATCATATGTTAGGTATGTAGAAGGGAGTTTAATACACTCTCTCCCATTTGCTCAAAGTATCAGTTGTTTATTAGAACTAAAACTTTATTTATTATATGAACATATAAGTTTTTAGATGCCAGACTCTGCACATATTTACAGACAAATTCGTTTACTTTTCCAAAAGGCCCACAAAGGTTTCTCTTTAATGTCTACTAATTGTCTCTTCTTTCCTCCCCTCTTTTTACTCTGCCTTTCTGTTATCTTGTTACCCTCTCTGGAGCCCTCTTCACTTCCTCCCTGGACTTCCCTATAAGGAACTGTCCAGTTAACCCTTTGCTTGGATTTTAATAAAGTAACACTCTACCATTTCATCACAAAGATGATTTCCAATAGGCCATAATGAAAACGAGGGAAAGGGGAGAGACAAAAAATATTTTGCCCCATTCTAATTCCTAAGAATGTTGCAAGGTTATTTTTAATGCCCCATCACCACTGCAGACAGATTTTGAGTACTTTCTCAGCTGCTGCTTTAATCAATTATCGTGAATGAATGAGATAACAGAGAAGAGTCTCCCAAATTAAATAGTAGGGAAGGGAGTGAATTGGGGATTCATGGTGGGGAGGGGGATGAAGGGGAGTAAGTGTCCTGATCGAAATTTTCCTTACCAACCCTAATAGCTATTTTTAGTGAAAGCAAAAGACACTGGGAGATATGTTCATGTATCTGACATAATGCCTAATCTGGCTAGTCTATGAAAGGCGATATTTCAAGTAAGCAGTAAGCAATGCAATTGATGGGACAAAAGTACACATTACTTAAAGGGAATATCATGTTACCTCACTCTTAGTCCTAAGATGAGTGTGATTAACATAACATGAGGTTGTGAAATTGCTGGCCACCAATTTATGTGGCAAAATTATAAGGCCCACATTCACAGCACTGAGGGAAATACAGAGGAAGCAAAGTTGTATTAAAACAACTTTATGGTGGAAAGCAATTAAGCATATTAACCAGCTTCTAGATTCTAGATTCTTTTCTAAACTTATAATATTGGTGTACTTCTTTATTATTTGAATTTTCAGGAAATGTGAGAAACCTGGAAAAAATCACATATAGGGACTTTCCCCACTTGCACCTAACCATGGCATTACCATGGCCTGGCAACACCTTTTTTTCTGTGCTATCCCCATGACATTGCATTCATGTTATTCCCAGCCCATGAGCAAGGCATCCTTACCTATCCAAGTAGGGTTTTCCCCCCTAAGCCAGCATCATTGGGTCAGTCCCTGTCTCTCAGCCCAACTCACCTCACAGGGTTGTTGTTGTGAGGAAAATAGAAAGAGGAAGGAGTATTCGGTATGTTCCCCACCTTGAATTATTTATAAAAATAATAAAGGCGGGATAGAAAATAAATAAATAAAAATAAATAAATAAATAAATAAATAAAATAGCTGCCAGAGGTATAAAACCTGTTAGTCCTTATCAGCCAATACCTTGAAGGGAAGTTGAGTAGTTGCAGTGACTTGAAACAGAGGCAAGAGAGGAGACCAATTTCATGCTGGCTTGTTTTCTGCTGACTCAAGGATGAGCAGAGAGGTCTTCAGCTGAGCAGTGGGGAGAGCCCCACAGCCAGTGGCTAGCAAGCTTCTTATGGCTCGGAACTGGGAATTTCTCTATGAAGTGAGCGATGTTTTAACTGTTAGGAAGGATTCTGGAAACATTCAAAACATACTGACCATTTTTCTTGACGTGGTCCTGAGCCCTGTGGCTCACTGAAATGGAAGCAGCATTAGTTTCTGATCATGTGCATTTGTATTTCTCTCCTTGTTTTATATCTAGTTTCTAATTCTTCCTGTGAACAATCAAAGCAGCAATCAAGAAAAACAAAAATTAGTCAAAGTATAACTTCTATATTTCACATTTGTTGAGATAGTCCTGGAAGCTACAAGCCAGCTTTTTATTAGGGGTTGTTGTTGTTTATTCGTTCAGTCGCTTCTGATTCTTCGTGACTTCATGGACCAGCCCACGCCAGAGCTTCCTGTCGGCCGTCGCCATCCCCAGCTCCCCCAAGGTTGAGTCCATCACCTCCAGAATATCATCCATCCATCCATCTTCCCTTGGTCGGCCCCTCTTCCTTTTGCCTTCCACTTTCCCTAGCATCAGCTTCTTCTCCAGGGTATCCTGTTATTAGGGGTGGGAATAATTTTTTAGCTGTATTTGAAAAATTTTCAGCTTGACCAATTTGGGGGGGGGATTCCACTCATTAAGGGTCTCAAAATATTGCTAAACTATAGTTTTAGCAATGACAACTGTGCAGTGCTTTGGAACAGCACCTGCCTGCAACTTTTTAAAGCAACTGTATATTTTCCTGAGATCACGTGACAACCACAGAGAACAGCCACATAGTCCTGGGGAAAGGTGAAGCTGCTTTACAGAGTTGTAGTTAAATGGCGTGCTATGAAGCCCCTTTTCCAAATTATTTCTAAGGAGTTGTGTAAACACGTGCAACTTGAAATACTGGTAAGAGCTAGTATTCAGCAACATCTTCAGGACCTCATATTCTCTAGTCTTATACTAATTATAATAATGTTTTTGTTTGGTTCTTCTTTGCGGTTGTTGGGTTTTTTCTTCCTTTAAATGCAAGCTGTGTAAGCTCTGTGTTTGTTTTACTGCAGAGATGCTATGTATTTAGGGATGCAGAAAAAAGTCACGGATTAGAGCACCCTCAAGGAAGGGAAGAATGTATACTAACATTCAAATGATTCTTTCAGAACCAGCCTTTGTGTTGTTGTTGATGCTCCTTCCTTTGACCAAACTATCCTGGCATCACAATCTGCCTCTGTCTTCCTGATGTATGCAGGACGGTTTGCTTGTTGAATGACAACAATGTGTATTGCAGTTTATACCACTCACTGGAGCTTCAGCAAGGGAAGAGTTAAGGCGAGCTTATGGCCACTAAGTGAGTGAGCTCATCTGAGCTGGAAAAGGCTCCAAGAATTCTGAGCCACTCAGTGCAGATGATATCAGAAGTGGGGGATATCTGAGGCTGGAAGCAAAGCTACTTAGCAAATTGCAACATCCACCTAGGATACATTCCATGCATAGTCGGGACCGCAAGCCAACTGATGGAAGCCACCAGTTCTGTAAGTAGAAATACTTGATATTCTAACTGGGTGGCAGATAGTAAGGGATCACGGTGAAACATATTGCTATTAACTGAACCAGTATCTGAGAGGAACTGAAGGTCTCAAACCCCCAATGGGCCTTAACTGATTTGCTTTGCTTTTGCTTGAAGCTATTTAATCAAACTGAACTTAACATAACATTTGCTTCCTTGCATGAGCTGAAAAATGCTGGGAATCAGGGCACAGTAAACAGGCTTGCTCCTTCAGTTCCACCCATATTCAGTAGCTAAACTGCAAATACAATTCAGAAGCTTCCGCGAAAGGCCAAACTTTTGTGTTGTGCTTATGCTCAGGTCACCTGGCAGATCAAGATTCCAAAATTATAACTGGGGGTGTGAGATATTTCCCAGAGAAAGGTAGTTGTACTGTCTTCTTGAAAGGAACCATGGAAGACAAGATTTTAATTATGCAGTCCAGGGATGGGCAGACTTAGCCTTCGTTGGATCTATTTTGTTGATCTTAGAATCCAGAGATCCACCAACTGGAACCTGATGCAAAAGTCTGGACTTAAAATGAAAAGATTCTGAAGCCAGAACTGTGTTTCAAATGCTGGAACTTACCTCACAGTCTTTCTACACAAGATTCCACTCTGTCACCATGAGTTTCCTTCATTTCAGCCATGTCACTTTTGCTAGGGGAAGTCATATTGGTTAAACCTTTCAGCCCTACTAATGTACTATAAATCATGAAGAGATCTATCAGTTGCAATCTATTGCCTGTCCACCTCATGTGTAGTCTGCCATGGTGCACAGAAGCCTTAGTATAGGATATGTGAGGACAACTTGGATCAATGAGGACCCACACAACATTCTGCATATGCGAATTGCAAAGGCTGCGGCTGTTGAAATATGCTTACTCTCCCCAAAATGGGAACCTCCCAGGTAAACCATCAGACAGACTGTTTCTATTGTCTTCAGAGAAGGACTGTGCAGTCTGATAATTCCACCTGGTCCCTAGTTCAAGCATCACAATCTCAGACAAGGACTAACTAAGATTCTGCAGCCCAAGCAAGAAAATCACTATCTTTGCAAGGAGGACTGTAGCTTGGGCACTCCCTGTGGGGAAGCCTCTGCATGTTAGCTTCTGGATCATTCAGGCCTTGCTCAAAGATGTGGATAACGCTTCATCGCTTTCCTACTAGTGTTGGCCAGTGGCCCTGTCCTGTCCTGTCCTTTCTGTGGTTAAACAGCATTGTCACTTTCTTCACAGAGACTAGGATCTTGAGATTATGTGGACCAAGAAAAATGTTTGTGCATGTTAGGCCACTTCTATTATTGTCAAGTTGCCCCACATCCAAATGTATTAGAATCTGCCAGTGCCCCGAGTGTTCTATTTCTACTGAGGCAACATATAAGGAGAATCTACAGATGGTACCAGAAGGGTTTGCACTTGGCTTCTGGACTCCCAAAAGATTATGAACAAATTAGCTCTGGTACATTCAGCTAAGCCACCAGTAGCTTTTCCCTTCCAACAGGAGCAGGCTAGCATTAAAAATTGAAAGTTCAGTGGCAAAAATCAAGGGATCAAAGCTCCTAAGTTATTGATTGAACCAAACATACCACCAGAAGAATTTTGAGGTGGTGGGACATTCCCATCCTGCAAAGGATTTCTGGAAAGGTAAGAACACGAAGGAAACTGCTTTCAATTTCCTTTAGTCCCTAAATCAAGGTTAGAAACCATTTCCCCCCACCTAATAGGTGCTAAATTGAGAGAGAATCCAGTTCACATGCCCAGCCTCCCCTAACCCTGGTTATTCTGAGGAAGCAGAACTTCTTGTGCTTTTGGTTTCAGAGTTTTTAAGCAAGAGATTCAGAGCCATTGTACTGCTGAAAACCTTGCAAATATTTGTAGAATATCTATAACTCCACCGACGGTCCTGAATGATGATACATTTCTAAATTCCTAATATTTTAGTCTTTCATGAGTAATGTTCTTAAATTCACAAATCTACATATATTCCCCAAATTTCTCAACCACTGGACAATGATTACTAGAGAACGGATTTCTCAACAAGATGTCTCTAGGCAGTCTTTCTTCCATTGTCCTGAGCATTAAATCAACTTAAAAACCAGTAAATAATATTTTCTAGGAGCTATCTTGAAGAGAAGGTGAAACAGAAATACCACTGAAAGTAGTATCTTTCCTTAATTAGCATACTCCTGTGTTCTTCACATCTAGCTTCCTTTAATGCAAGGATGGAGAACCTGTACTTTATTTTTTCTGTTGCAGTCCAGAAGAAAATTCCATTCAAGTTGAGGGATTTTAGAAATACGTTGATAACCCTAGAATTAATTAGGGTCCTAACTTGTGAGATTGTTGTTCTACCAATAAATGCCCTCACATTTATATAATTTTAGTATTGAACAACTCAAAAATATGAGTGATAGCAGAAGAATCTGATGGCAGATTATAGAATGGACAGGGAAAGACAACAGGAATATCCATAGGCTCTCCGCCCAACCTGACATTAATTCTTTCAGCTCCTTTAATTTAAAAAAAATAGGAAACTGGCATGCTCAAAAGCAAGCAGCCAATCTATAATATCACCTTGATTTCTAAAAACACTTCCACGTCCCATTAGGCTTACAGACATGTTTAGGAAATAGGGAGTGGCTGTAATTTATTGCTTTGTTTGGAAGTATAACTATCTGCTTAAAAAGATAACAAGTAAACTCAGATGATCAAGAGCATCTTATAGAGAGGAACAGCCTCACCTGCTTGCCATTTTATAATGAAATATTTTGTGATTGTCCATGCAAGGTCCAATGATTTCGTGTGAGACCACCTCTTATGTGATCTCAGAATTCTAGATGTGCCCACAGTTCCCTGTTTCTACTGCAGCTAAGCTGAGGTCAGCTGACTTTGCTTTGATGGCTGCAGAAAGTTGTCCTTCTAAAGTGTTGAGGTTAACCTTTTCCTACCAGGCGTCCTCCAGATGTATCGGACTATGCATTCCATAATGCCAAAGTCCAAGGCCGTGCTGTGATTTTGTGCATACCTGTATGTGGTATGGGGTAACGTACTGCAGTACAGTATGTGTTAGCTCGGATAAAGAACACAGGACTTGGTTTTGAGACTCAATGCAGAGTTTTAAAAAATCCCAGTTGACTTCAAACAAATCACAGATTGTCCACTCTAGTCTGAATCTGGAGTGAGGTTAGTTAAAATGGAGATCATGATCTGATCTCAGGAATATATAAATGGCTGCTGTTTTCTGCAAACAGAGACTAAGTTTGCTAGGATCCCTTTATGATCAGATCAAGCTTCCAAACTTTACCAAAATCAGTGCAGGCCTTTTTTTCAGCTAAGCTGCATTTGGGGGGGGGGGTGAATGGGGATATCTGTGACTTGGTTATTTATGGAAGGAATTGGATGTCATTTGCAGCACTAATAGTCTGTGCTGGGATAAATATCCATTTCAGTTACAGATCAATATACTGAAAGCTGCTGTGCAAAGAGATGGGATAGTTGCAAAGGAATGAATGTAGTAGAGTTGTTTGTTGGATGGTTTAACACACATATAAATGTATATGCACAAAAACAGAATGTGCAAATGATTTATTTGGGGCAATTAGTAAATAAATTCCATTATGTCCAATGCAGTAGGCAAAATATAGGCTAAAATTACAAAAGAGATTGGCATAAATCAGACACAGTAAGCAGTATATAAGCATCTCCAGGTTCCCACTCCTTTCACCTCAGATGGAGTCGGAACCCTCAGCAGCTTTGACAAATCCTGAACCAATGTTATCCTTGATAAATACAGTATTATTGGCCCACCAAAACCATCCCAAGCATGTGTTAAAATTTTTCATTATTTACATGCCCGTTGTGGCATGAGTTCTCGTTGTTGCTTGTAAAACCATTTTCATTATGTGATGCTTGTGTATGTTCTCCTGGAGGAGGGGGAGCAGCTGAACTTCTGGGCGTGGGGATGTGGAGATTAATGGAGCCTGTGAGATTGATACGTCATCTGACATTGGTTTATCTTTTTGGCAGTTGCCATTATGTATTTTATATTATTGTTCATTTGTACACGAGACAGGAGTGCCATATACATTAATTAAATAAACAAACTGTGATTCAATTAGGTCTTCTGAGAAAAATGAATGAATGAATGAATGAATGAATGAATGAATGAATGAATGATCTTAAACTGTCTGTTGTGTGGACTAAATGCCATGCCATGCCATCAGGAATAAAAGCCCTGCTAGAGATGAGGTACAAATCAGCCACCTGAACAGGGACATCATCAGAATAGTACAACATAGATATAAATGTGATATCCGCAAAGCAATATGAAGACCTATCCATGGGCCATGGATAAAACACCAAGGCACCTTCACCTCTGGGTCAGATCTAGTTTGTCCATCTGAAGATTTAGACATAGGCATCCATTCCTAACCACAGTGCCAAAATATGAAATGTGCATTGTCACAAGCTCTGCCCTCACAACACCCGATGCAAATACATAAGGGGCAGTGTTTGTGTAGTGATGTTGTGATGCCCATTTTGTCATTTACCTCTTCTTGTCCCTTCCCATGGATGCCCATGTTTTTGGAGACAGCCGTCAACCTTTCACCAATCTTAGAACCACCTCACAGTACAAAGCACACCACCGTTTAATGTCAATTCTTTTGTTGCTTTGGTGTACTGGTTTGAACACACTAGCCAAAAAGAAAAATAGAGACTTTAATGTAGCCTTCACCAATCTGCTATCCTTCAGTTCTCCTGGTACTTCAGCTCCAATATTCCCCAGCCAGCATGACCCATATTGGAGGGCACCAGGTTGCCAGATTGGGGGACGCTGTTTTTAATAAATAAATAAATAAGCAAGCAGTGTAAGCAGTATACTGAACCTGCTTTTGGTTAATAGACATCAGTACCTATTGAAGCCTGGAGACTTGATGAGGGGCTTTGCTGGCTGGCGACTACCAGAGATAGGAAAACGCTTGCTGAGTCTCCCTACAGAAATTTAGCTTGGCTTCAGAGCCTGAAATTTCAGGCAAGTGTGGTGACATTAGAGCAGCTAAAAGCCCTTCTACTGGGAAATGGGATGATCCGCCATCTTCCAGTTTGAGAATGTTCTTGAGTAGGTTAAATATTTCTGCTTTTTCAGTGGTCCCTGTGCATCCCACTGCCCTATTATTTACCATGAGAATTACCAGCCAAGAGATGAGTAAAAAAGACCATCCCTCACATTTTAAGCTAGCACATTAAGGAATCTTGATGGAGGAAACCCCAAACCTTGAAGCCAAGGTGTAGCGTCCTTTTTTTAGGGCTATGCAATATTCTGGTTCCTTCTGCTGTCCAAAAGGCAATTCTTCCTGAGCCCAACTGTGAGACAGTTGCTGAAATATGATGAGTGCGCTCCCACTGCAAGCAGATTTCTAAAATTATATATCCATTGTACTAAGTTCTCTAAGGCAACCTTGATCAGAGCCCTGAATTTCAGGGAAAGGCAAGCAAAAGCTCACAAAATGCACTTTCAGAAGCTGTAATGCTGTCCTGGATTTATGGCCTATCCGTGGCATGGGATTGAAACAGTGAGTCAGTCATGCCCATAAATAACATCAATAAATTATGGTCCATGGCTTGGGCAGAAGTGGAGAATCATATCTAAGGCTTCTCAAATAACCTCAGTTCCTCTCTCTCTCTCTTCCTCTCTCTTCCCCACCCCTCTCCAGAGGTGCTAATGCTGTGAGCCTATAAAACTGGTAGCCATGGAAACCCAAGCCAAAGAAATGGAGGAGGGAGAGAAGTCCCCTGAGTCCAAGGACTTGCTGCCCAGCCAAACAGCCAGTACCTTGTGCATCAGCTCACGGAGTGAGTCTGGCTGGAATGCTCCCCCCCGGAACAAATGGGACATTTATCACAAACCGGTCATTGTGCTCTCGGTGGGCGGGGCAGTGTTCCTCTTTGGGATTGCCATTACTAGCCTGACTTGCCTCACCCTGGACAGAAACAACAACACAACTAACCCAAGCAGCAACATGGGCAACAAAACCAGCAACATCACCAAGGAGGTGTTTAAGCTGTGTGGGCCAGCCTTCCTTTCCCTTGGCCTCATGCTGCTTGTGTGTGGGCTGGTCTGGATCCCCATCATCCGCAAGAAGCTGCGGCAGAAGCAGAAATATCACATCCTCCAGAGCATTAAGTCCTTCTTCCTCAACCGCTGAAGGCAGCTGCTCTTGGGTTTGGCCGCAAGGCTATTTTAGCAGGCTAGGCCTTCGTGTTCCAATGTCCTGCAAGTCAAATCAACTCTGTCCCGAAAGTGAACTTACTTCCATGCCCTTCCCTTCCTTTTGTATGTTTAGGATTAGCCCATTTCTGGGCAGAAGCCGCCGTGGCGGTCTCTGGGCCTTCCGCCAGTGAATGAACCTTCCTTTTCAACAAGAAGAGTGAGTCTTTACATTGCCAGATCAGATCCCAGAACAGCTACTTTGGCTAAATGTGATTGTGCATTTGGCATACTGAATATTGCTTTGATTATTGGCTACACTGTCTGAATCACAGAGCTTCAAAGTGGAGACACTGTCTTACATATTTTCTTAGAAGAAATGGCTCCTTTGGGAGCAAAACTGCTTGCAGAAAATGATGCTCAAATGTTGTCTTGTATGAATGAATATAATAAATATTTCATGGAAAGAAGATATTCTCCCATTCCGTTGTGGGAGAAAATTTAGGGTTTAGAGACTAATCAAAGACAAATGTTCTTAGAGTGGGAAGTGCTATAGAAAATGCACTTCGAAAGTAGTGGGGATATGACGCTATATCATTGAACAAGGAGAAGGCTGAATGTGTATAAGGAACCCGGGTCTTACTTACAAAGCCTGTCATGTTCTGTTTGCTAGACAAAAGTAGCCTTTGTTGCTATTTTTAAACATGAGGGGGTGTTATTTTTTTTTCTTATCAGCACTCTTTTGGATTTGAAAGGGGCATCCAAGAAACTGTAGGGATCGGACTTATCCCCAGCACCATAACATGTAGTTGTGGACAAACTCCAATGAGCAGAAGGAGATCCAAGGACAACCAGAAAAAAGTCAGTAAATGAACAGAACAAACATTTTCAAAACCAAGAACATGAAATCAATTGTTGAAACCTATCTTGAAAGGTTAAGATGTGTAGATGTTTAGAATGGCTCTTTGTCCATATATTGTTCCCTTCCTCACCTGTTCATGCTTGTGGTGAGGGAGAAAGAACGTCACTGCCAATGGCATTTGCTCCAAGAGAAGCATATTTCATTAAAACCAAAACCAAGTAGCCCTTGAAAGCTGCACTGCACGCCCTGTTCTGAGATCAGGAGTGCATTGGACTTGGCAAGCAGGAAGGGGAGAAAAATGCTCAGGCTCCGGTTCGAAAATGGGAGAGAAAAGGGATCTGCACAGGTGTCACCCCAAAATGATCTCAGAGACTACTTCGGATCATGGGTTTGTAGCTGTTACGCTGAAGCATGATGAGGGTATTAGGGTTAAACAAATCAGAGATGCAACCCAGAGGCTTTGCATGCACCTCCTTATAGAGATTAATTTTTACAGCAGTTTTCAGAGGTGGCCTTTTAGGTGGCGGTATATCTCCCAGACGATACCAAAGTGCCTCCTTCCAGTGCTTTGTGGGCTCCTTCCCCTCTCAAGCATTCCTGCTTGTTTTAGGAGCGTCAGACTAAGGGATGACCAGCATTTCCTATTTGCCCCAGGGCAAGAATGGGACAGGAGGGCAAGAAGAGATGACACCATCCTCAGTCCACCCCTAGCTTCCTAGGAAGGTGTTTCCTTGCTCTGCATGAGAAGTAGTGTCTTCCCCCCTGAAAACACTGAAGCAGGGCAGTCCGGTACATATGGGGCACTTCGTTCTGTCTTATACAAATGCCTGTGCTCCAGTTGGCGTGCTCAGGTGGACACAGCCATCCGGTCCTTCTCTCTCTGCTTTGTCAGCCATTTCATGCTGGGCTACCTCCAATGAAAGGCTAGACTTTTCCTTCTCGTTTCAGGTTCAGTTGTGGAATGACAAAATGCTGGCCATTTCTTTCTTTGTTTTTTAACAGGCTTAGTGGCAGAACTGCCCTTTCTTTGTTTCTGTTTTTGTTGTCCTTTCAACGGGAGGAAGTTGGCAAGAGATCTGCAAAGTTTCTCTTTCTAGCCCAAGTGACAGGAAGAACCATAAAACTGTTAACACTCCAAACACACACACACACACACACACACACACACACCAGCCCTCAAAAGACATGCCCAGAAGAAAAGCAATTGGTGCTTGCTTTTCTGGTGTGGGTGGGTGGGGGGAAAGGCAGGGGAGTCCACCAGTCAGGATCTAGGTAACCAGGATCTGAACAGAACCCCAGGCCATCACTGTGGCCAAAGAGGAGGAAAGAGCTGAAATCTGGAAAGAGATTTCTTAAGTAGCTTCATCTCCAGATGGCTTATGGCTGGGAGACCAGCCACTGAACCTGCAGCGCAGAAAAGCCCAATAAATGAGCTTTTATTTGGGGGGGGAGGTGGGCTCTGATAGCTTGCTTGAACAACCGTCCTGCATTTCCAGTCCATTTTAGATGAAAGGAGGGATTCCTGTTCTCTTAAAGGTCACTGCTATTCCCCCTTCCCACCAGCGTCTGGTACGCACTATGGCCTCAACTGTTCCGTTCTGAGTTTCCCAAAATCGAGAGAGGATATACTTTCCTGTCACTGATGCCTTACTTCAACTCTTTGGGAGAGAACAGAAAAGCTTCTTATGTGAGATGCACTGTTCACCCTTCGCATTACCGTACTACTGTCTGTGCCCCTTCTTCTGGTGCAAAATGTAACGTCAACTTTGCTGAGAATGGCATTTTTCTCCTTACCCTTTTTCAGCCGTCGGGTGTCAGCAAATGGCTTTGAAATCCCAAGTTAAGTTTTTGTGCTGTTTCTGAATGCAAATAGAAAACCAAGCCAAAGATGGAGTGCTTGATGTATTCAACAATCTAATATTTTGGACAGTGGAATTTGTAGGGGGGGGGCGTCCCTTGCTGCAGGAAGATGGTCCTGTTACTCTTCACAATGGTAACAAAATGGTTGCAAGACAGCTCTGGGGCCAAAGGGGGGAGTTTTAAAAAGAAGTGGTAGGAGTTGTGTACTTTGTGCTGGAATTTAAGGGTGTGGTAATCACTAGTAAAAGAAAATGTAAATAAAAAATTCACAAAATGATACTGGAGGGAGATTTGTGTTTTGGGTCACAATGGCTAAGCTTACAATTAATTGACATTTGGGATGCACAAAAAAATCACATACAATGATGCACGTGCTACCTGGAGGGAAAACAATTAAATGTTTTCAGAGCTGGAAAGTTATAACATCTCTGTAACGTGGGCACAGCTTAAAAAGAAAATGTTGGGAAAAGGGAGACACGTATTGTCATTATTTCCTGAGGACAGGAAGCGAAAAATGGAGATTTTCTGTGCCAAATAGAGAAAACTGGATTATGTGATCTCTTGATTCCGTGGGATAAATGCACATTGTTGCAGCATCAGTGACTGTACAGTTTGTATGACAGTTTACTTCAGAGCCAAAAGTGCTATCAGAAAGAGCCATTCAGTTCTTCCTTCCATAAAGCCATTATTTACAATGAAATCCTAGGAAGTCCAATCAGAGATAAATGTTGGTTCAATTTATTCCGTCCAAAAGTGGAAGCTGTTCTTGCACACAGCCTTCAAGGGCCAGGAGGGGGAAAGGACAGGAGAGGGCCCTTGGAATCACAAGACCCCCTAACACCAGCAATGGGTCTTGCCTATAATTGTTCAGTATTTCCCTTATGATACTGTAGAGCTGCCCCCTGCTGGCACAGTCACCTCTGATCTCAGTATATCTCCTATAGGACAGTGTTTCTCAACCTTGGCAACTTTAAGGTGTGTGGACTTCAACTCCCAGAATTCACATCTTAAAGTTGCCAAGGTTGAGAAACACTGTCCTATAGAGTCAGAAAAGTGGAGACGAGACAGGATACACTCTGCCACCGTGTTGGAAAACATGGCAGGACTTGGCAATCAGACAGCAAATCTCCATTCAGGAGGAGGGCAGCAGCCGAAATCTGAGCATTTTAAGTGTTTTCTGACACTTCGCATAAGGGAACGGCTACCCTTCTCCTGGGAATCAGTTTTTTCAGACTGTTGTGCCATTCCAGACCGCACAGTGCACTGTTCTATCAGGCTGGGAAACCTCCCTTTTTGGAGCTTTCAGAAGTAGCCAAGATATATTTTCCCTTCATAAACCTGACAGTTTTTTAAAGAAATACAGAGATATTATATTAGAGAAGGCTGGGGCCTCCCAGGAACTTAGTCCTGCAATATATGTGTTTGCCTGACAAGAAGAAGAAAACCTGAATAAATCTACATGCAGATGTTGTTGGAAATATCTGACCATGACCCTTGCAGGAATAGAATGCCAGCCACCTCCCTGATATATATTCTCCATGGCACATCCTTGGTTTAATAGAATTAGCTTTAGCACAAATATAGTTCTCTTGGTTTCTCCCCTAAACCGCAAGTTCTTTCCCCTTCTATGTTCCATGGCAGGCATAATGGGTGGAGATGACATGTTTGTTTGTTTGTTTGTTTATTTATTTATTTAATTTTTATCCCACCTTTATTATTTTTATAAATAACTCAAGGAGGGGAACATACCTAATACTCCTTCCTCCTCCTGTTTCCCCCACAACAACAACCCTGTGAGGTGAGTTGGGCTGAGAGAGACTGGCCGGCCCAAGGTCACCCAGCCGGCTTTCATGTCTAAGGCAGGACTAGAACTCACAGACTCCTGGTTTCTAGCCCAGCACCTTAACCACTAGGCCAAACTCCAACATATCTAGAGGGTGCCATTTGGGGGCAGATGCTCAAAATACTATTGCATCTGTTGTAATAAAGGGCCTTCTCTGTGGTGGCTCCCTCCCTACAGAACATAATTCCCCGAGAGGTAAGATTGGCCCCCACCTTGATGCTTTTCAGAAAGGCCCTAAAGATGTCGTTCTGTCAGCGGGCCTGGGGACCCCAGGTTGAGACGCAGCCAATCAAGTGGCTGATTTGATTGTGTTTGTAGCCATATAAATTTGTTAAATAAATAAAATAAATGTCAAGCCAGGTTAAACTGGGTTCCCTTTGGACAGCTGCAAGTAGCATTCAGCATGAGACCCTGATTTCTAGCCGGCTCTCTTCATCTTTTCTATTCCTTCCAAATGGAAACATAAAGAGGCTCTCTTGTTACCCCTGTAAACATATTTTATTTGGGTCTCTTGCTGCAAATGCTGATCTTATAGCTGTGGCAGCTGATCGTTAAATTTAATGAACCTTGTCCTCTCAATGTCAATTGAGGCATCCTGGAGTCTGATTCCCTTAATAGATCCAAGCCTTACAAGGCAAGGATGTCAGGCACTCAGTCTTTATTCATGCCATAGCAGCTATCTCTGGGCCGCTGACCTGGTGACCTCCGTGCTGCCATTGTCAGTCTTTATATTCTTCCCAGGAGATATTAGTATTACACCTCCTGTTTCTGGAGGGTAGTATTAAGCCTTGATGAGTGGCCTTCCCCCATACACATCTACTTCTCTTAAGATTTGTTGGGTTAAAGTTCTGTATGCAATTTATATTCCAGCCTTGAGGGAGGCCACAGTTTGGTGGGAGAGTCCATGCTTTGCACTCTCCTGCCTGAGGATGCTTCTTCCTGGAGAGTAACTGCCAGTCTGTATACGATTCAGTAACTTACTCAGACTGATGGTTGGACACACTTTCAGGCAGTTCTTTTTTTACCTCAAGAAAGTGATGCAACTCCCATTCATGGTAGACCCTACCACAACTCAGCTTCTCCTTCCATCTTTCTATCAGCAGTTTTTCTTCCTTTTTGCTATTTCTGTATACCATTCTTCTGGTCCAACAAGGGATAATTGGCATTTGCACATCTAACAGGGTGCTGTGCACGTACTCCAACAGATGTCTGCAGTCTGAATGGCTGGTCCCCAGTGTTGGACCGAAGTCACGCATGTAGAGTTCAATGGATTATTAGTATTATGGATTCATTGGTGTATAAAACTACAGATGCACACTAAATCTGAATCCATAATACTAATAATCCATTGAACCTACATGCGTGTGAGGATCACGATCTTATGGCCCAAACTCAGTAATTACCAACACAAGCCACATGGGATATGTGAAATTCTTTATTGGACCAGCATCATGCCACGTTAAAGCTGTGAATGGGGTCCCTTCCCCCCCGATCTTTCTTTAAGCCCTCGGCTCCCTTCTCGTTCCGCCCATTCTCCCAGCCTTCTTCTTTTGTTATTCAATTTCTTTTTCACGCCCTCTGTTCTCTTCTGGTCTCTATGTCTGCGTGCGCTGGTGGCTCTTTTGTTGGTGGCTTCTCGTGTCCTCTGGACCGGATGTGGTGATGGCTGTCTATTCTCCTGCGGGCTAGTGCTTCCCCCCCAGCTTCCCATTGTCTTCTTTCCCCTCCCCGTTCTCCCTTATTTTATCCTGTGTAAGGGTGGAGTATCCAGTCCATATGTGATGTATGAACATCTGGGCTAGTTGGTTGGCCGTGGGTAGTCTAGCGCATGGTATGAAATGGGTCTGTTTTGAGAATAAGTCCGTGACAACCCATATGACCGTTTTCTTTTTGCTCTCCGGTAGCTCTACTATGAAATCCATGGTGATCTGTTTCCATGGATGTGATGGGCTTGCCACGTTCTGTAATAGCCCTCTGGGTTTGCCACCGGCATGTTTTGATGTGGCACAAGTGGGGCAGCTTGCTACGTACTCCTCCACATCCTTACGTAGGGCTGGCCACCAGAATTGCCTTCTTGCTAAGTGTAAGGTCTTTACGAACCCGAAGTGCCCTGCCGCCTTGGCGTCATGGCACCTCTGTAGGATTGTCTTTCTCAGAGGTTCAGGTATATATATTCTCTCGCCCTTCCACCATAGTTCCTGTCTTTCTACTAGGAAGGTCTTGTTGTCCTGTAGCCGTTTGTCCTGTTGTAGGGACGTTAGCAACTCAGTTTGTAAGTTCTTGTCTACTTTAGCTGTTTTGGTGGCTGTCTGACTTCGTGTGGTTGCAGTCATCTCGAATTGGGTGGGTGAGATGATTGAGTCTACCACCTCCTCTCTCTGGCTGTTGTGTTGGGGTAGCCGAGAGAGTGCATCAGCTAGGAAGTTTCTTGGTACTTTAGTGTAAAGTCGAACCTTCTGAAGAACTGTGCCCATCTAATGTGTTTGGGGTTCAGTTTTCTTGGGGATTTGAGAGCCTCTAGGTTCTTGTGGTCTGTCCAGACTTCAAACGGGTGGGAGGCCCCCTTGAGTAAATGTCGCCAGGTGACAAGCGGCCACCGCACTGCGAAGGCTTCTTTTTCCCAGACATGCCAACGCCTTTCTGTGTCAGAGAATTTGCGTGATATGTAGGCGCACGGTCGGAGTTCTCCTTCCTCGTCCTTCTGCAGCAGAATGGCCCCTATGGCCATGTCCGATGCGTCTGCTTGGACTATCAGGGGGTGTGTGCGGTCGGGGTGCTTGAGCACCGGTTCTGATGTGAATAGTTCTTTTAGGCGGTTGAATGCCTGTTGGCATTCTGCTGTCCATTTGAGCACGGTTCCTGGTCTCCTTGCTGTCTTGGGGTTTCCTTTTCCTTTTGTCTTTAGTAAGTCCGTGATGGGTAGAGCTACTTGCACAAATTGGGGGATGAACTGTCAGTAAAAGCTTGCAAATCCCAGGAAGCTTTGTAGCTGCTTCCTGGTTCAGGGTGGTTCCCAGGCTAGTACGTCTTTTACTTTTGCCAGGTCCATTTCTACGCCTTTGCCAGACACTCTGTACCCCAAGTAGTCTAATTGTTTCTTGTGAAACTCGCATTTTGATAGTTTTGCATACAATTGGTTGTCCAGTAGCCTTTTTAGTACCTCCCTGACGAGTGTCACGTGTTCTTCCATCGTCTCGGAGTAGATTAGTATGTCGTCTAGGTACACTAACACTCCGCGGTAGAGGAAGTTGTGAAGGATTTCGTTTACTGTATGTAGTGCATGAAGACTACTGGAGCCCCCTTGAGGCCGAATGGCATCACCAGGTACTCAAACGACCCCAGCTGGCAGTTGAAGGCGGTCTTCCACTCATCCCCTTCCCGAATTTGTACTCTAAAGTACGCTTCCCTTAGGTCCAGTTTTGTGAAGATTTTCCCTTTCGAGAAGTGGGTGAGCATGTCGCTGATCAAGGGAAGGGGGTATTTGTTTGAGGTACAGACTGCGTTTAAGCCCCTGTAGTCTGCGCATAGTCATAGTGAGCCATCTTTCTTTGTCCTGAATAGGACTGGTGCGGCCATGGACGATGTGGCAGGGTGAATGAAGCCCCGTTGTAAGTTCTTATCTATAAATTCGCGTAGTGCCTTGAGTTCCTTAGTGGTCATGGGGTACAACTTTGTCTTGGGTAGTTCTGCCCCCGGGATCAGGTCTATGGCGCAGTCTGATTTCCAGTGGGGTGGGAGTTGGTCAGATTCTGCTTCCCCAAACACCACTTCTAAGTGTCTATATTGACTGGGTATGCGTTGTTCTACGTTTGATGTCGGCCCCTTCTTCGCCTCCTCTAGGGACCCTGTTAGTTTGGTGTTCACGGTCTTCTTTGTTTGGTGTAGTCTGTTGTGGCTCCCATCGGGGAAGGCTATCGATCCTGACCTCCAGTCCACCCTCCGGTTCCTGTCCCGGAACCATGCTAATCCTAGGATCATGGGGTGGCTGGAGATTGGGGCTACCAGGAACCTCAAGACCTCCTTGTGTGTCCCCACCCGCATGGTTACCGGTTCAGTGTAATATTCTACAGGGCCCCCTTGCATGTCGCCGCCGTCTAGTTGGGTGAATACTATAGGTTCTCGTAGTTTCTCCACACTTAATTTTAGTCTGGCTACTATTGTGGGGTGTAGCAGGTTGCGTGTGCACCCAGAGTCTATTAGTCCTGTTAGCTTTGTGTGCTCCCCGCCCCTCAGTGGCATTAGCCATGCGCTCATCCCCAACACGGGGCATTCCCCACTCACCATGGTGTCCTCGCGCCCGTTCTCCCAAGCCTGCCCATCGGCGCCGTTCAGGACAGGCTCTCTTCGTTTCCCGACATCGGGGAGTCTTCCTCAGTCGAGTCATCTGGGCTGCTGAAGGTTACTTGGTGTCTCTTTTCGGCTGCTGCTGCTGCCATTCCCTTGGCTCTGTGGGGTGGGGCTTTTGTGTTGCCGTTGCCGGCTTTGGTTTTCACTTGTTGGGTGTGGGGTGCAGTTAGCTGCTTGGTGGCCTTCTTTCCCGCACTTGAAGCATAGGCCTCTCTTTGCCCTCCATTCTTTCTCTTCGTCACATGGTCGGTTTGTTGTCTTACACTCAAGGGGTTTCTTTGAGGGTGGTGGGCGCTTCTCTGTAGCATACGCCCTTTGCTGACGCCGCACTTGGGCTCGCACTTCCTCTACTTCGCCTGCTAGGCATATCCAGTCCCTCAGTGTATTAGGGCTTCCTCGGGCTAGGGACCATTCCAAGATTTCAGGGCGCAGGCCTCCCTTGAAGTATTCTATCTTTAGGGATTCTGGCCAGTCAGTTAGCCTCCCTGCCAGTGTTTTAAACTCCATGGCGTAGTCTGACACTGACATGCCCCCTTGTCGGATGTTCTGTAACCTTGTTCTTGCTCTCATCATCTCCAGCGGGTCCTCAAATCTTTCCTTCAGTGCTTGCATGAAGTTTTGGAAATTGTGTAGTTCTGGAGCTGCCGTCTGGTGTAGCTGCTGTAGCCACTGCGCGGCCTCTGCCCTGAAGCGCCCTGATACGTATCTTACTTTGGCGTCTTCCGAGCTGAAGGACCCCTCAAATTCCTCCATGAACCCCCTAACGTGTTAGAAAACACGCTAGCTCCTTGGGGTCTCCGTGGAATTTGATGCTTAGGCCCCTGTCCCCGAAGGATTCTGCTCCTCTCTGCAGGCCACTTGGTCTCGGGGCTGTTGTGGATCGCATTTCCCAGGGGTGGGGTGTGGTCCTCTCCCAGGTGGTGGGGTCACTTGCCTCAACCGGGGCTGTTGGATACCCATCTGCCGGGGCCAGCCATCTCTCTATCGTTGTTGTGCCACCTGCTGCCATCCCAGCTTGGGCGTAGGGTAGGGTTCTTGCCTCCCAGGGCTGTGGTGCGGCTCTCCCCCAGGTATTAGTGTCTGCAGGGGCTGCCTGCCTCTCTATTGTTGCTGTGCCGCCTGCTGCCGTCTGAGCCTGGGTATAGGGTAGGGTTCTTGTGTCCCAGAGGTGTGGGGTGGCTCCCCCCCAGGTAGTAGGTGTACTTGCCTCATCCAGGGCTGTCGTGGTTTCGCCTGCAGGGGGTGCTCGCCTCCCTGTCATTGCTGTGCTGCTTCCTGCTGCCCCAGCCTTGGTTTCAAGCCTCCAGGCCTCACATGACTGCTCCCTTCCCCATGTTCCATCTGCCTGTCCAGGGCTCTCTTCTGCTGACACTGGGCTCTCCAGGGTCCAGGGGGCTGGCATGGCCCTTCCCCAGAAAATGGGCCCTCTCGGCCCGGGTGCTGCTGGGGCTCTCTCTTGTTTGCAGCGTGCCCCCCTTCCTATTGGTGTCGTACTGCTCCATGTTGCTCCAGCCCGGGTTTTGAATTTGCCGCTCCCGGGTGGCTCCTCCCCCCCATGCTCCGTGTGTCAGCCTGGGGTTTGTGGTTGCTCCGCCCACTGCTGCCTCGGCCTGGAGTCTTGCTGCCTCGGCCTGGTCTCTGGATCTCCTGCTCTCGGGTGAGTCGTCCTCCCTCCACGCGCCGTTCACTAGGCTTGGGTTCGGGGCCCTTGCATTCCAGGGGTTTGGGGTGGCCTTCCCTCCCAGCTTCCCATCATCTTCTTTCCGCTCCCCGTTCTCCCTTATTTTATCCTGTGTAAGGGTGGAGTATCCAGTCCATTGCTTCTGGATTCTCCATCCTTACAATGCGTGACTTTGGTCCAACACAGGGAACCACCCATTCAGATTGCAGACATCTGTTGGAGTACGTGCACAGCACTCTGTTAGATGTGCAAATGCCAATTATCCCCCATTAGATGGGCGATCAACTGTGAATTCTGGCTTTTGGCTAGACTGGGAATTTTTTAAAAAAAATCTCAGCAAAAGATAGTGGCAAACCACTTCCTTAAAAACTGCCAAGAAAACTGCATGAATGCAGGAGTTAAACTAGACTTGAGGGCATATTTAACCTTCATGCAAGAGTAAATCATAAAAATCAAACTGAATATAAAGGTCAATTGCAGAAATAATAGCATAATAAATAGTATACCAGTTGTATTGCCTAAAGCCAGTGTCAAAGCAATTAATATAATAAGAACTGAAAAAGTCTGGGACAACAAAAAATAAAGCCTTAGCCTGATGCCAAAAGGAATATGGAAGCCATTTCATCTTCTCCAGGGAAAGTACTCTACCAACAGGGGAGAGGACATCCACATTAATTCAGTCTTCATCAACTTCATGAACATCTGACATCTTCTTAGCCAACCTTTGATGCTTCTATCTGGGGGATGCATGACTAGATGCACATAACATTTTACCAGATACTAGCATTTCCAAATTCCCGACAGATATTAATCTTCAGGATTCAAGAATGAGAAGTTGGAAGTCATGTGTTTTTCATAACATTTATTTACGTGTTTTTACATAATAATGTGTGGCCATAATAATAAACAGTGAATCATTTTTCTGTGATAGGGTTATACTAAAAGTTTCTGAGTTTTTTGTAAAAAAACAATATACTAATAAAGGCATGGTTTATGCATTAATAATATTGATTATTATTGTTATATTATATAATAATTACATAATGCAATATTATATAATTATTATATTCATATATTATATAATGATTAATATAATTAATAAATAATATTTATAATAACAATTTCTGACAGATATTCTAGAAGCAGAAAGATTTCTTTCATTTTGCATTAATGTTAGTGAGATTGTTAAGAGTGCACCCAAAAGCATCTTCAAGTTTGGCACTAGGTTGCTTCATACGTATAAGCTTATTTCCTTTTTTAATTATGAAAATATTTTGTCTGCTTGCCCTGATTTTGCTTTTGCCATTGAAATTGATATTGCTTTTGCTAATTCAGATTTTAGATCAGTTTCTGATTTCATGTCAGTGTATTCCACAACAACATTCATGTCTTCTCTTCGCATTTCTTTGTTCAACCACATTTTCTTTTAAAAAGGCTTTCCATTAATGATTTTGCTAATCGAGCTATTTCATTCTTGTTTGCTAAAGCAAAAAAGTTGTCCTTTTCCATCTCGTATAAGCAACTAGCATTGCTTAAATATTTAATGAGGGATACTAGATCTTTATTTCTGCATTTATTTGCATCATGTTTACTTAATGCTTCAACTACTAATTGAACAGGTTTTAAGCTATTTAACACAATTGCTCTCACAACTTCATAATATTTCTCTTGAAGTGACCAAGCTTCAACTGTTACAAAGCAATTTTTATCAGATTTAGGAACTTTAAAAATCTTTCAATCATTCTTTTTAATGTGCTCCAGCATGTTTCACAGTTCAAAATGACTTGTAGTTCCTTTTTTTTTTAATCTTGATTATTTCCTGCTGCAAAAGATAATTTCTTGTTAGACAATATTTAAACTGTTTTACCATTTTATTTATATTAAATATTGCTTGGAGAGACATCATCTTACAGATCATACTGATTGGCACCAGCTACTTTATCTATCAGAATCACTGCTTTCATCTTCCTCATATACAGAATCTTAGTCATATTTGCTTCCACTGCTACTTGATTTTGATGCTTCATCTTTCAACGTGTTGACATAAAACACTTTTGTTACAGCAAGGTGAAGTGCATGATTGTATCAAAACTGCTGAACAGTCAGTGATAACTTTCCAAATTTTTCCATAACCGCACCACCATTACTAGTTGACCTTAACCCTTGACTCTGCAGTCACTGTTTCCTGCTCATGGTGTCAGTGGATTCCTTCAAACCAGTAACGTCTCTATGGTTATTGTTAAGTTTTAATTCTTGCAGGAGAATTCTATTACTTTTTCCTGTTTTCCTGATTTCCTGACTCATTTTTCTCAGGATTCAGAAAAACGTATAAATTTCCCAAAAAATGCCAGGAAGGAGTTCCTACAAGGAAACACTACTGCATGCAACTCTCTTCTTGTGACCTATGATCATTGCTTTTTCATGCTGAGATCTAATTTAGCACATTAAAACCAAGGTTTTCCTGCCATGCAACAGGGTTGTAAATTCTGTGTGTTTTGCCAAAAAAGAGAAAGGGAGTCAGTGAATAGTTATGAATACACATAGAATTGGTCTACAGCAGGAGTCCCCAAACTCTTCAGCTCATCAACCCCCTTCATGAAGTTTCAGATTGTTCACTGACACGCAAACATTTATTATATGAAAATAATTTAATAAATACTACTTTAATAGTACTATGAATAATAATAATAATAATAACAACAACAACAACAGCAGCAGCAGCAGCAGCAGCAATACAGATGGTCCTCGTTTAGTGACCATTCGCAGTTAGGATGATGATGAAAAAGTAACTTTATAACCAATCCTTGCATTTATGACCTTTGCAGGTCTGTAAAGCAAAGGAAAGCTGAAGCAAGATCACAAGCACAGTCGCAATTTCACTTAGTGACTGCCTCACTTAACAACCAAGTCACCTGTCCCAATTGTGGTCGCTAAACAAGGACTACCTGTAATGGATAGTCCCATCATCTCCTGGGGATCAATACTGACCACTTTGGAGAACCGTGCTCTGTAGTATGTATACACTGCAATACAATGTGTAATAGCCTCAACCTGGCATGTCTGTCCTATGAAATCCCATTCCCTAGCCAAGATTGTACACAAGACTTTATACATGGAGAATGGGAGCTGTCTATGCGGCATTGGGAGAATAATCATGGGGTGACAGCCAAAGAGAGAAATGCAGAATCCACATTCTGACTCTCCTTTCATTCTGTGGAAGATTGTCATACCTTAACAGAAATGTTTCAGTTAAGCCTACAGAGGAACTTGGCAGGAAATAGCCAACCCTTGATTGAACTTTGTGCCAATCTAGTGGACTTCAGACGGTGAGTCAGTTGTCAAGTTCCTGATGCCAGCACAAGGGCACTGAAGTCAGGATTATTTCAATATATGATTACAGTGGCAAGATTACTATATGTGCAGAGATGGAAAGATTCGACACTACCCACTATGGAGGAATGGTTGGTGAAGTTGACAGATTTTGCTGAGATGGATAAATTGACTTCTTTGATTAGAGAAAAGACATTGTCTACATTTATTGATGACTGGAAACCTCTTATGGACTTTTTGCATAAAATGAAAAAAATGAACTTGTGATTTATGGTTTTGATGATTAGATAGGATAGATTATAGAAACAAAAGTAATATGATGTAACTTTAGAGAGAGAAGTTAAAATACATTGTACTTATAACTGCTGCGAAAAATATCGGAAGCCACTTCTTTATATCTTTTTTCTTTCTTTTCTATTTTCTTCAACTTTTTTCTTTTCTTGCACTTTTTGCTTTTTCTTTGATTTCTTTTTCTTTCTTTTCCCTACTTTATATTAGTTTGTGTTAGTTTTTATCTTCTTGTTTAAAAGTTTCAATAAAAATTACATGTTAAAAAGGGCACTGAAGTCTGGACACTTGGATAAAATCATCCAATGTATCCTACAGCTTTTGTCTTTCCTCATCTCATCAGATGTGCCAAATTTGTATATAAACTTTAATAACAGTAATATATTGGGTATACGTTTGCATGCTTCAGTGAATCATCTGAGAGAGGACTCTTCTGCCTATCTGTATGGTGAATCTTACCCCCTTTTAGCTCTCACTTGACTTGTTAAAAGAACACCTATAGATGGTTCTGTATTATTTTGGTTTTATGTCTTGTCTTTGGGGTTTTCGGGGGGTGGGCGGGGCTTCCTCACTGCTCTGAATTAAATCTCTTTCCATTTGGTATACAACTTTGCCTTTGATTTAACTTGATGCAGAGGAAATTTAAAGGTGCTTTCCATATCTAGTATCCTACAGAATATCCAGGATTTCTAGCCATCCTGAGAAATCTGAAGATGGTTAGTACTTTTCTGGGAGACTGCCATCAGGAAATCCTAGCGCTGTTTACTGGACTGGAAAGTCAAAAAGTCTTTCCAGTAAAATTAGGGTGACAAACTAATGTTGTCAAGAAAACCACTTTAATGTCTCCATGTAGTCACCAGGCATCAAACTTCATTGGAAGTGTATCTACAAGTACACAGATTTGGGGGGTCAAATAGGAAGAACTTGAAAGTTTGGTGTAGTGGTTAAGGCACTGGGCTAAAAACTGGGAGACCATGAGTTCTAATCCTGCCTTGGGCACAAAGCCAGCTGGGTGGTCTTGGGCTAGTCACTCTCTCTCATACACACACACACACACACACACACACACACACACAGGAATGGTGGGTGGGGCCAAACTCATGATTAGAATGCAAGGACTGAAGGATGTAATTTATTTAAAAGGAGTAAGATAGACAAAAGGGGAAGTGGGATGGCATTATACAGATGTATTGAAATCTAGGATTTGAGTACAAGGGCCCAGTTTAGTGTATTTGGGTAAGAACACAAAGAAGGAAAAAAGCAAATATGTTATCATGGGGGTATGCTATAGACCAGACAGAAGATTTAAATAATGCCCTTCTGGACCAGATTACAGAGCTTTCAGGGAGAAGAAACATGGTAATAATGAGAGAGTTTAATTACCCGGACATCTGTTGGAGAACTAATTTGGCCAAAACTTCAAGATCCCTAAAATTTTATTTTCCTGGAAGGTTGAAGAAGAGTCAAGGCAATTGACACTCTCAGATCTAATCTTAATAATAAAAAGTTGGTTTATGAGGTAAAAGCAGTGGGAACTTTGAGAGACCAAATTACCTTGGGGTTCTAAATTCAAAGTTGTATATGCACACTAAATTTCAGGAGAACCAATTTCAACAAGCTCAGAGAAGTTCTAGAGATCCCATGAATTGAAATCCTCACATTAAAATGAGTGCAGAAGGGTTGGGAACATCTCAGAACTATGATCCTGGAAGTACCATTGCACAGTATTACATTAATAGACAAAAATGGGGAACAGTTTAAGAAACCATACTGGATGAATAGGAACTTTAAACTGAGCTAAGAGTTAAAAGTGACATTTATAGGAAATGGAAGATAGGTACAACCACCAAGAAGGTGTATTAGCAAAGGTAAAAAGGCTAAAGCACAAGAAAAACTTACATTTGCAAGTAAATGTAGCTAAAAGTAACAAAAAGGGCTTTTTAGCTTTGCCAGTATAAAAGAAAGAAAAAGGAAGTTGTGGGTAAAGATAATTCAGTGGCCTGATAGAACCAGTGAATGGAGCAGAGCTTAACATTGTGTAAACTCGTGCACAGAAAAAGGAATATTGTTTAAAAACACAGCCTGTGAGCACATTAGAGAGATTCAGGTTCCTATTCTTACACTTTTAGCCCACCCAAACATAAAAAAGCACATGCTTAGACATTGCAGGTACAAAAAGTAAGTACAAAAGAGTTCTTACATTTATTTTGTCCAGGTACAGCCATTTCAGCAGAAAATTGGTTTCAGTTCTTCTTTCTGTTCCCTAAACTGCATACCTCTGGCCCTGTTTGCTGCCAGAGGCTGCGTGGAGAAAGGGGCTTGAGGCCTAGCATATGGCCTCTCCATGGAGGAGCTCAGGCATGTGCGTGCTACTCCATCAGTGAAAGAATCAGAGAGAGAGAAGAGGAAGTGGGAGGGGCAACAAGCAGCTTCCTCTTAGAAGCACAGAGTTTGCCTCCTAAAGCAATCACCCATATGCTAATGAGGCATGCTTGATTTGCCAGATTCCAACAGTGGGCCTGCTGCTAGGAGGCTAGGATAGTAACAGGAAACCAGGAGAGACAGAATGCCTCAACTCCTACTTTGCTTTGGCCCTTTTCCCAAAGGGAAATTGTGTTCAGATGGATCTGAGCAGAATAATAAAGAAGGGAATGGCAACCAAAGACAAATGAAGGGATGGTTAAGTTGCACCTGGCTACCATGAATGAGTTTTGGGCTCATGCACACAGATACTTTGCCATGCTTTCCTCCCATCCAGGAGCCAGGAGGAAATGTAAGCATAAATTGGGCTGCCCCTTCCTCCAGCACACCCCTAATGCACATTGGGAGTGGTGCTGTCCCTATAGCCCCTCAGCATGACACTGTGAGAGCAGCAATTAGTGGTTTTCCCTGGCTGAAATTTGAAGGTCACCAGCCATGGAGAAAACTGCCACCAGTAACTGTACAACAGGTATGCTGGGATGGTGCTTGTAAGTCCAGACACTCTATCCATCCATTCTTTTTCCATTTTCCCCCCAAAGGGAAAATGACCACAAGATGGCAGCAAAGAGTTCGTCTCTCTTCACTGCAATAGTGGTTGCCTGGATTTGTGCACCTTCAGACAATTCTTGGAGCTGGGGTTCAAGAAAGTGGGGTTCATGCATGTGAGAGAGGGTGCAGCTGTGGGGAGCTATTGGGTATATCCACATATTTTTTTTCCAAATGCAGTAGAACAGTTGACTATTGACCACTAGGTTGCAGCTAAGATTGAGAGATTTTGTCCCTCTTGACTTCCATCTACCAATTGTCCAGATTTGTGCAGCTTAAGTGCAGCCTTGGGATAAACGTTATTGAAAAGATGCAGTTTGAGAAAACACTTTAGAAATTCTTGTGTCAAATCACAGCATAGATACAGCTCTGAACATCCAAAAGAGCAGGAGAAGAAAAAAATGTGGCTTTGTGTTGAAGCCATATCTGTACCAGCTTACTTTCTACAATGGAGTGAACATATAACTGATAAGAACATTCTGTATGGACACAAAGTGAGGAGCCAGAAGTTTTCTGAGATCAGTGGTCACTGGAAATGGAATTCCATGCCAGGAAGACTACCCATGCACCAGAGCAAAGTCCTTTCAGCTAGTCTTTCAATTACATCTGTTTATAGCCGGGGATGGGCTGGTCAACTTCATGGCTTTGTGCTCTCTGGGAACACTAGTTGACCAACTCATTTTAGAAAGAGTGGCTGCAGACATGAGGGTTCTAGTCTCCCTCACAGCTAAAATAGCAATGCAGAACAGATGCTAAACCCAGGGACCAGATGGAGGGGACAGCCGTACAGAGCTACCAGCCCAATTGTAGCCAAGCAGACCACTGTCCCCAAACATGTCACCTAGCCTCCTCCTCTGTGGACTATGGTGTGTCTGGATGGAAGGTCTTCTTATTACATTATTTTCATGCCAGAACACTTGAAAAAGCTTTAGCCTGAGGTTCCGTTGTAAGCACATAACCTCAGGAAATAGTAAATTGGGCATCTTCACGCCATGGTAAGCAAGCTATCTGAACAAGTCTAAGTAACCAAAACCATACCAATTATATTTTAAGAGCTTTTAAAGGACTTGCTTTGAAGGAACTGGCCCCTTTCTGGGAACTTTGAGAAATCATGGAGGATGGATCTATAACCAGATGAAAAGAGTAGGGCAATTGCTGTTCTTATCATCTTCAACATGAGGAAAAAAGATGACCCAGGTAACTACCAACCAGTCAACTTGGCATCAATACCAGGCAGAAGTTTGGAGCAGATTATTAAACTGTCAATTTATGAGAATTTAGAAAAGAATGCACAGCTTGGCAGGAACCAGCATACATTGAGTTTATGAACAATAAATCATGCCAAAACAAATGGATCTCCTTTTTTTGATAGGGTGACCAATTTAGTTTATTATGGGAATGCTGTAGACACAGTGTACCTTTACTTCAGTGAAGCATTGAACAGAGTCTCCCATGAGATTCTGCAAAGAAGATGACCAAAAAAATGGGCTGGCTTTGCTACCATTCAATGGATATAGAGCTAGTTGAACAATTCAAGCTGGAGGAAAATGTCAAGTGGAACACCAAAGGACTCCATTTGAGTCTCAGTGCTGTTAAATGACTTGGATGAGGGATTAGAACATAATACCAGATCTGCAGATGACACAATGATGAGGGGGACAGCATACATGTGATAGAGGATAGAATTCAGGAGGATCTTCATAAGCTTGAACACTGGGTAAAAACTAGCAAGATGAATTTCCACAAAGACAAATGCTAAGTCCAATATCTGGATAGGAAAAAAAAATCAAAAGCTTGAGTATAGTATGTGGGGGGGGAGGGGGGAACAATACTGAACAGCAGTACATGCAAAAAGAACCGAGTAGCCTAATGGATCACAGGGTGAATAGGAGCCAACAGTGTCACGCCACTGCAAAAAAAGGAAAGGCAGTCTTAGGCTCCATCAACAGAAGGATGGTGTAATGACCAAGGGAAGTCATCCTTCCTCTCTATCCCGCTTTGGTCGGACCTCATCTAGAATACTGTCTTCAATTCTGGGCACCACAGTTCAGGAAGGGCACCCACAAACTGAAGCTTGTCCTGAGGAGAGTAAGATGGTAAAGAGCCTCAGAAGAAAATCTGACAAGGAATGGTTTTGAGGCATTGGGTATATGTAACCTGAAGAACAGAAGACAGTGGGGATGACATGATCACTCTTTTCCATAGAAGATGGTTCAGAGCTGTTCAGAGCTGTTCCAGAAGACAGGAAAGAAGACAGGACTGGAAACAATGAGTTTAAAATACAAGGAAGTACATTTCAAGAAAAATGTCCTAATTAAGAGCTGTTCAACAGTAGAACAAATTGCCGCAGGAGGTGGTGGACTCTCCTGTGTGGATATTCTTAAACAGAGGTTAAGTAGGGATGCTGCACGAGTGGAACTCTGAACTGGGCAGAAGGTTGGACTGGTTGATCTCCAAGGTCACTTCCAACCTGTACATTTTCAGATTTCATGAGTCTTTACTTTTTTACATTTCTGAAAGACAAAGGTTAGGGATGGCTGGTTTAAATCGAAGATCTTGCTGAGTTATAGTCCCAAATTCAACAGTTGCCAAAGTGACTAACAGCCTTGGTCATTCAAAGTAAGTTTAAGAGCCCCAGAAAAGCTTGTTCTTCACGTTTTCCTGCTAAATGCTTGAGGCCTTCTGGATGAAACTAGGTAGAGGTGAAAATGCTTGATGGGAGGTCTATGGGAGTGTTTGGCTGTGTCTCACAAACTAGTCCCAGGCACACACTTCTGTGAAAGGTTCAGTCAGAGAAACATGCTACAGCAGGGGAAGGGACCAGTTTTCAGCTAACAGCAAATGTAGAAGCAGCTTCTCCACTTCTTCTTGGTTCACTAAAACTGCTTCTGCAAAACCATCAGTGAGTCAGCAACTGGAAGGTTCTCTATCCTGACGGAACCTAACCTGCTTTGTAGGACCAAGAGTTCAGAGATGCAACTTGTCAACTAACACTTCTCTTGACTTGTCTGTTTGCACTCAAGACTCTTCTGTCTGGAATTCAACAAAGAATGTCTCCTGAGCAGGATTTCTCTCAGGCTTCCTTGTGCTACCCAGTTAGAGTCAGTCTTCACCAAGCAGGAATGAACACTACTGAAGATATGTTTATCTGCTAGGAAAGTTCATAAAGTACAAAGGTAAGGGGAAATTCCCTATCAGCATATTACAGTAATGGGTAATCTACTTTGCATTTTGTTAAATACAAAGTTATATAATGTCGGGTAAATGAATCAGCTCATTGATGCAGAGCAATTTGCAACTATACTTTTTTTAATGAATAGATGCCCCAGGACCTCAAATTAATCAGCCCCACTTTAGCCTAATGTATTGTGTGAACTTAGCTCATGTGGTTAGTGTCTGGCTCAGTGTATTACACAAACCCATAGAACAGGATTGTGTAAACCACAGTTAAGCATAGGTAAATGTGTCCTATTAACTCAACAGCCCATGTTTTGCCTTCCTGTCCCAAGAAAACGAAGAAAAGTATTTCTTTTCCTTATAATCGCATGCAGGTAGTTCTATTACCGCATCAGCAAAGACCTAGAAAATGTTGGAGTTTAGGGCTAAAATTCCATTAGGGCATTAATTATATCATTGCAATTATAGCCTCTAGTTTTAAAAGTTTAAAAATAATTCTGAAGTGGGGAAGGAATCCATAGTGGAAGGAATGGAACCCACCCCACAGTGGTAGAAATGTAATTAACTTCCCATTGGCAACAAAAAATCAGGAGGAGCCTGGTAGCATCTTTTCCGACTAACACATGTTACTAAAAGGCATACGTTTTCTTGAGCTGCAGCTCACTTCATCAGATGCATAGAATAGGATTTAAAGGGGGGAGGGAGGGAGGGAGGGGAAGAGAGATTGGTTACATGGACGCAGATTACATATGAGACAGATTAACAGTACCTTATCAATTAACGACTGTTATACATTAAAAACCCATTGTGTTTGCCTGAAATCTTTTGATGTACCGTATGTGAGTTCAGCAATCTTTTGCTCAATGATGGAGTTAAAGTCCCATTTTTCCAAAACCATCACTTTGAGATCCGCTGTAGAGTATCCTGGGAGAATGAAGGGCTCTGATACTGCTCTGTCCTTGTTTTGAGTCCTGATGTCAAACTTGTGCCCATTAATTCTTTTGCGCAAAGCTTGCCCCATTTATCCTATGTAAAATCCAGAGGGGCATTGCTGGCTGGTGATGGCATATATCACATTAAAGGAAGAACATGCCAGGTTGCCTCTAACCTTGTTTGTGTACTTGTTGGGGCCCATGATGGTGCTGTTGGTGTGGATGTGGGGGCAATGTAGACATCTGAGTTTATTGCAGTCTGGTTCCCACATTAGTGTCATTGACCTGTTGTTTCTCATTGCTTGCGAGAATCTGCTTCAGGTTGGGTGGTTGTCTGTATGCAAATATGGGCCTGCCACCCAATGCCTGAGAAAGCGTGGTTAGGGTGTCATTGTCTAGGATGGGCTGTGGCTTATTCATAATGCATTTGAGTGGTTTAAGCTATGGCGGTTTTGTCACCATAGACCAGGGGTGGGCAACGTCAGGCCCACGGACCGTATAAGGCCCGCGGGGCTCCCGCCTGCAAACCCCGCCCCTTCCATGCAATTGGCTCCCACCCGCAAACCCCACCCCCCAGTGCTTGTGATTGGCTCCTGCCCGCAAGCTCCGGACCCTGGTCCGTGGAAATCCCAGAAACCCCGCCCCCCCACCCCGGTCCCTGGTTATAAATATCCAAATGGCCCTTGGCAGAAAAAAGGTTCCCCACCCCTGCCGTAGACTAACACAGACACTAACACAAACTCCTCCTCCATTGACAGCAGCAGAAACTTCTCACTTAAGGTAAATAGCAAACTCAGGGAAGAGCAATTTTTACTGAGATCAGCCTAAGATGAACGGGAAGAGCTAAGTTCTTCTCTGTAACTCACTGCTGAATATTAAATTAATGGTTTTACTGTTAGCCGTAATCCAGCTGGCCTTTAGTTATGGACAGGCCACAGCTGGATTCAAACAGAAATACAGAAATGAGTAAAAAAAAATCTCAGAATTGAATTAAAGTGAAGTAATTACCCATCAACCCCTTTTGATCTGACTCATAAGAAGGATGGTTAAATAATGACAAAGGGATGATTTTCATGACCATTTGGCTGACCATTTATGTGTCGCCTGAGGGAGTCTACTCTCTGATGGCCAATGTTAGCACTGAACCAGGATGGCAGTTATTCACTTAATTAGCATGGAGTGCAGTAAAGGTGTGACCTTGTGTCTGTGGCACAGGCAGTGAGTAAATGAGGTGTGAACCAACTGATGAGTTCTGAGGGGTGGTATGTAAAATATAGTGGGAAAGACTCATTAAGCTGTCAGATTTCTTATACTATATGATATTGGTAAATTGGATTTATTTTCAATGCAAAAGTGTTTTGGCAAATTGCATCTTTTACAATACAAAGCAAAAGCATTCTCATGGTGACGTGAATGCCAGGTGGCTGGACAACAGAGAAGCCTTGGCTTTGTTTACATCTTCATGAGATAAGGAGCGAGAAGGTACCATATTATGGCTAGCAATGGAAATCTTCCCATGAGAGATATCCTCCTGATTTCCTTCCGTGGGAAGCCTTGCTCAGGCCCCCCCTGAGCAAGGAGGGGGAGAACTCAGTGCGTAGATGCAGCACTGCTAACCAATAGCAGGTCATGCTATGTGCTTTAGGCCTAATGCTTTGAGGCCTAGTGTGTGTAACAGCTAACATCCAGCCAATCAGAATGCTAGAAGAACTGAATATACAACCATGCAAAATGGTGTTCTATGTCTTCTTGATTTCTAGTGTCTTTTAGCCATGTAGTTCTTCATGTGTTCACTTCCCGTGGACTGGGCAGAGTGAGCTATGCCTGGCTTTGGGTATAGGCCATGGCAGGAACTCTGGCCCTGGGATCAATACACGGAACTCTGCTTATAAGTTTGTTTTGTTTTCCTTTTACAATGCTGTATCCTGTATATTCATCTTTTTCATTGTTGCGATAATGTACTGTATCTGCATTATTGCCCTATGCTAAACAGTAAACACTGTTGGCCCTAACAAGCTGCATTCTTGTCTGTTTATTCTCAAGCCTCGGTTTTTCCCCTTTAAGCCAGCATATACCCCATCATAAGCAGCCCAGGCAGTCATACCTGAGAGCTACACAAAATGCCAAAAGTGTGGATTGCTTCATTATTCTTCTCTCCCTGACCACCTTCTCTTCACTTTCAATAGGCTATAAGGTAAAAGAAATTAGAGACTCAGTTCACAGCTAGTCATTGTGCCTTATTGGATCAGAGACATCTAGTTTTAGGTCCTTATTTCAGAGAGAGAGAGGAGGAAAGAAAGAACCTGGAGTGTGCATAAAGGTAAAGGTAAAGGTAAAGGTTCCCCCCGCACATTTGTGCAGTCGTGTCCGACTCTAGGGGCCGGTGCTCATCTCCGTTTGTTAGCCGAAGATCCAGCGTTGTCCGAAGACGCTTCCACGGTCATGTGGCCGGCATGACGCATGCATAGCCATCCCTTATTTTAACCAACCACATCTGAGGGAATAAACCAAAATGGATGGGTTCGTAGGACATGATCAGCCAAAACCAAGAAAATCTCATGTTAGCTTAGCGTGATATACTGTATGAATCCAGCCACACACACAATCTCATTATTTGAGTCTGAATCAACCACTGTGTTTCAGCCTCACCCACCTCCTAGGGCTAATATGAGGATAACATGATTAATACTCCATCCATGCTACCAGTATTCTTTTTAAAAAATCATACGAGCAATCCTAACCCTAAATCCAATCTAATTCAACATCCTATTCAAAGAAGTTCATAGTTGGGGCATGAGGGCAATTCCAAGTACTTCTCATTCAATAAACAGGGCTGGAAGTGTCTGTAACAAGAACCAAACAATGAGCAAAAGGGACCTTCAAGAACTCCTTTTGACTTGTTAAATCATTAATCTTATTCTCCAGGAATTACCATAAACATCATCCTTACTTCTAAGACACAACCTTTCTAAAGTGTTACTTCAACAATAACAGAATAAATACTCTTTAAAATCACCATTGCAATTTCTGGGGTGGGAAATTTGATACTGGAACGTTGATAGTTATGGCCCAGTGAGGAGAAAGTCCAGCTGTGGAGGCTTCGGACATGGACTTGGCCTGCCTACCTTCCGGGATCCTTCCTACAGAGCAGGGGCCCCTAGCAGAGGGGGGAGGAGCCTAGCGAGCAGCCTTAAGGGATGCTCAATACCTGTCCTCCTTTCGCTCTTCTCGGGGATCCATTCCTCAGAAGAGTTGGGGGCAATCCTTCTTCTTCTTGGCCCGTGGGGCTCCCGCCTGCAAACCCCGCCCCTTCCATGCAATTGGCTCCCCCCCGCAAACCCCACCCCCCAGTGCTTGTGATACTTGTAGCCGAGTAAGATTGTCTTCCAGGGGTAAAATCTTAACAGTGGATCCGTAAGTGGCTGTAAAGGCCAATTCTGGATCCGTACAACCTCCCACAATGAGGGCATGTGCGTGAGTTTGTTTTGTGTGTGGTTGGAAGATCAGAGCCTTTTTCTGTGAAGGTTGTGTGCTGATCGTTGTGCACCGATCTCCACACATAAAACAAAATCATTATTGTAAGCCTCCTCAAAGGCATCTCAATTAGCATCTTCTGGCCACATTATGGCATGACCAAAGCACAGGACGAAGAAACGCTTCGTTGGGTCTGGCTTGAGTTTCTAGCCAACCACTCTCACCAGATGGCCCCAAATTCTAGAAGAGACTTTCCCAAGCTGCTTTCCTGATGGACTTTGCTTGCACTAGTCTTTTGGCTGGGGATTATAGGAGTTGAAGTCCAATACCCATGAAGGGCATTAACTTAGGGAAGACTGCTCAAATCTCCAGGCACGGGGAAGAAGTTCTTTCTTTCTGATTTCTCCACAATATGTCCCCTTTACAATTCCCCTCTGATTTCCTAACTGTTCCTGGATGTTAGAGACAGGTGAGCTTCACTCAGCTTGACAAGAGTTTTCGTTTCTATTTTCCGTACTGTACTGGCTCTTCCACCCATCTCTCTGTCTCGGAGACGGGATTAGCAGGTCTGTAGTATCCTAACTGTTGCGACACCGCCACCGGCTCGTAAAAAGGCAGCGACGAACGATAGTACTGCTACTGAAGTAAAGGCGGGATAGAAATCTGGTAGACTGCGACTGACTTTGGAAGCAATCCGTGCCAGGGCCCGCAGCTTCTCTCAGAGGGGGTGGTTGGTCTTACTCTGTGAACCATGGGGAGCGCGTTCGAGGGGCGCTTGAGCTTCGCCTCACTGCTGTACGGGCAGGTGAAGGGGCGTGGCCTTCCGTTTGCACCTGAAGGGGCGTGGCGGAAGACTTTGGTTAGCGCCTGCCAGCCAGCCGGACCGCGGATGAGCCGCCAGGACCGGCATGGCCCGCAATTGCTACGGGCGCTGCACGGCCTTCCTGGTGGCCGCGCTGGTGCTGGACGCGGCTGGGCTGGCCTTGCTGTTGGCGGGCGGCGTGGGGAGACCGTCTCTGGACGGGCGCTCCTTTAAAGATTTCTTAATGCTGACCGGGGGACTCCTGATCTTCCTGTCGCTGCTCTGCTGGCTGTTCTGGTATTCGGGGAACCTGCGCGGGGTGCCGGCCGAAGAACTGCCGCTCGGGACGCCGCGCGCTAGTTCCCCCGAGCCCCGCCGCCACTCCAGCTTCCTGCGCTTAGCGGCCAAGCTGTCCGAGCGCCTCTCCCAGCGCCGCCGGCCGGCGCCTGCGCCCTCCTTGCTCTCTTCCTTTGGGCCCCCAGCGCAGACCCAGAAAACTACAGCCTCGCTCCGCCCCGACGGGCCCCTGGAACTCAGCCGCCTCCGCTCGGGGGTGCCTCTTAACCCTGGGGCAATAGAGGATCGACTGGTGTAAAGCCTCGCCGTTGGGACCGGGGAAAGAAACCAGGTAACCATCGCGACTCCACCCCCCTCCCCGCCAACTGCCTGGAGAGGGCCAGAGTAAAGATCAACTGGACTTCAGTCTTGCTCTTCTCAGCGTGCGCGCGGTGCCTTTTGTTCTCACCGCGTGAGCATCTCCGCCAACTTTAAGAGGCTTGGGCTCAAGGGATGCACCTTCAGCTGCTGGGGCTAAATACAGTCCCTTTGCTGATGGCCCTTCTCCCACTCCCAGCCCAGCACAGTTGGGGAGTTTGGCCCTTCCTGTTTCAACTTCGCAGGGCTTGAGTTGAACTCAGATCAGTACTGTGAGTGTCTTGAGAGCGTGGGAAGTTCTTTTCCCTCCGACGAACGCTGCTTTCTCGTGGTCTCTTTTAAAACTATTAGAAGGATACAGGAGGGGGAAGACAGCTGGGGATGAGCAAACAGGCTAGAAGGAGACAAAAAAAAAAACCCTGCAGATGTTCGTATTATGGCTTGTTTGGTTTTGATCTGGGGCCTTTTCCCACTTGCAACTTGCTGTAGCATGAACACGTCCCCACAATTTCTTTTCCCTTTTATGGTCTGATGATGTTAGATCTCATCCTGAACTCCCACCGCAGGCAGCCTAAAGTCATTCTTAGTTATTCTGATGTTTAAAGTGTTTTCCCCTTTATATAGGTAACAGGCTGCATCTGATCTGATGGGCTTCACCCACTATTAAGTTGGGGGTTGTGACGCCTGATGATTCCCAATGGGTAGAATCAGCCCAGCACCTGTTAGCCAGGTGAATGCAGGCAAGCCCCCCAGCCCACCCCAACCTGGCCTTTTGCTTTGGGCAGTGGGAGGGAGAGTGCTTCCTTCAAACTGGGTTCTTCCCTGTATCCTTCAAATTTCGTCTCCAGCTCAGAAACCTAGAGCAGCTGTCCAGCAGTGGTGGCAGGGGATCCATGCATGCTTAAATGGGAGAGGAGGAAAGTGTTCTCTGCTGCTTCACCCGTTAATTATTTCCCCTGTGCCTCTCAGCTGTTCAGGCTGCTTTTGAAACCAGGTTTCGTACCGTTCCCAAAAAGCGGTGTTTCCTCTGAATGCCCATGTGCAAAATGTGTGTACAAAAGAGATGGCTCAGCTCATCATCTAGCCACCTGTCGGAACTTGCCTCAGCCCCATCCCTTATTAAAGAGAGTGATTACTGGGTGTTTTCATGCTGGTTGTTGGTGTTGGTGGGAGGGAAAGAAAACAGAAATTCACCAATTGACTTGGACACAGTAAATAAGGACTGCACCATTTGCCAGTATTGTGCCTATGGCAGGGATTACTGGATTGCCAGTAAGTCGGTAAGAATTCCTGCTGACTCAAGAACTGGTGGATAGCATTTCAGCTGAGCCATGAAGAAGGGTCAGTCGTGTGATGCGTGAACCCAGTATTCAGTTCAAGCATAACACACACAGCCTTAACACTGTTCCTGTTCTACTTTGATTCTTTAAGCTGTAAAACTTCTGGGTGCAAAAGTTATTGGGTGGCCTTTTTGTCTAGCTTTAAACCATTCGAAAGGTCAGTGGTCCTGGACACAACAGGACTCTTGAATATCTGGGAGGGTTGTAGAGCTTCAGCTGCTCTGCGCTTTGTAGTGATGTTTCTGCTGTTCCTAATACTGCACTATACTGCTTCTCCTTTTTCCAAACCAGTGATAATTATGATTTTTTAAAAAAACCTTGTTAACCTGGGGAGCACACAAGGGATCCCAATGGACTCAAAAGAAGTAATGGATGGGATTGAGAGTTGGAGATGGAGATGGAGGTAGGAGCTGGCACTGCGTAAAAGAACGCTGGTCCTCTGCTGTAATAAGCAATGTTCTGTGGTCTGCTGATTATGCCTTGTTCCTGCTAGTTCGTGCTTTCTCTGGCACTGTACATTTTGCCCACAAGTATCATTGGCACTGCTCCCAAGGAAGGATCAGCTTCTGAGAAGTGAATGCATCTCTCATCCTGCCTATGAAAGTTTCTGTTGCCTCTGGGAAGAAAGCGCAAAGCTCGTTCAGCTGTGTGTTGCAAATTGAGGGCCTGCTTTCCTGTTTCCGTACAACTCTGCTGCGACTTGCCTGTTCCCCAGTTGCGTGCTGATTGGTGTGATGGGGATCACGCTTGGCTTAATGCAATGTTCCCTGTAAGCAGCTGACCTGTTAATAACCTTTAGTCTTCTGGAACTATTTTTTAACCTCAAAACATGAGTAGTCCTGGGGTCAGATAAAGAGAATCTTGCACCTGAACTAGGAAAACTAAAAATGATTTATACAAACCCATTTTGAATCTAATCCTTGATTATGGATAATTCTGGACTTCCGGGGAAGAATGGCGAACTGAAGACAGCTCCGCTAAAAGTGGAGCCAATGACTGCGGCAGAATGAAGAGCCAGCGAGTAGACCGGCTCTTCGTAATTCCTTGAGGACTTGAGATTGCCCACAAGTGCTCCAGACAGTTGCTCCTCATGAGGAGACCGCAAGACAACAGTCTCCGGTGGGTTTAGAGCTCTGGGAGATGAGGGAATAGCCATCTTGCTCAAACAATGGTCGGCGCCTTCAAAAGGACACTGGGTTCACACACTTCCTTTTCTAATCACTTTCAGAGATTGCTTGTTAACTGCTTTTCAGCTGTTAGGAACCTTTGGATCAACAGGTTTTACATCACTGGATGAGTTTCCTTCAATTCTTAGCAAAAGAAGTTTTAAATACAAGTTTAAGGACATTTTAAAAAATGGGGGGGGAATAAACAGGAAAAGGGTGATTAGAACTTTGATTTTGGAAAGTTACAAATAGACTAAGGATCCAGATGGATTTGAAATAAGATATTGGAATTAATTATAAGAAGCCTTCCCATGGGAAAATGCTTTTGTTTTGAACTCTCTTTAAAAAAACATGATAGGATGGGACTTTGAAGGTTGGACACTAGAAGGAATCAGACAGAACTAAAGATTACAATTAAAGGAGAAGAACACTTAAATTTGACTTACTAATACAGAATGGAGCAAAATATTTTAACATTCAACATATTATAGGATATTTTTGAACAATGGACCCAGAAGTTAACTTTAAGAGTGTCTGCCTCTATAGGTAGACTGTGTTTAAATGATGTTATGAAAGAGGAACAAGTTTTACCTGACAAGACTGAGACTGATCTGAAAGTGGATTTAAAAATGACAGGCTACAAGAATGATATGAAAAAAGATGCTACATTGGACATACAAAAGAAACTGGCTGATGCCTTAATAATTAAAAGGGGTATGCAAATAACAAACCAAGAGAGTGACCTGAATAATTTTCTTACATTGGATTTACAAAAGAGGCTTGTTAAAGGTTTGAAGAATTTTGTGAGAAGGGACAAAGAAAAAATGAAAAGAAATTAAGTTCTAGGACATTATTTGTTTGTTTGTTTTTATATAGATTTTTATTAAATATTTTTTTAAAAGAAGATAAAAACTAGTACAAACTAATATACTGGTATTTTTCAACTTACAATCAGAAAAGGGACCGGAAAATTCATCGTTAAGTGGTGCAGTTGTTAAGCGAGCAACTTCCATCATCTTCACCAACCATTCCTCCATTGTGGGTAGTGCTGACTTTGTATCTTTGTGCATACAATAATCTTGCTGCAATTATCATGTACAAAAATAAAATTCCATTACTTTTTTCCAACTCTTTGTCCAAAGTTCTAAGACATTATTTCAAGGGACTAAAGATCAAGATGTTTAAAAGTAAAAAGAAGGAATATAAAGTTGGTTTATTTGACCATGGTTAAAATATAACCCATGGTTATAAAATAACCCTTAATAGACTTTTGCTGATCAGGACCGAAATGCACTTTCTAGTTTTTCTTTTTATTCTTTTATTTTTCTTAGTTTGTATTTTTATCTTTGTAACTGTAATTTTTAATAAAATTGTTATTTAAGAAATATGGATAATTCTCATCTCTTTATTTTAAATTGCATAGAATCTGTAGAATGCAGTTGTGTTATAACAATGTTTGGAATATAGGCTCTTTTGATGGGGGGGCAATGCTGGAAGCGAAGAATGCAGAAATCCCTAATCCAGGGCTTTCCAAAGTGCCGCCGCTGGCGACACACCCGGCGGCGGCGACACGCGCGCGCACGGCGGCGGCGCGGGGGGCGTGCGGTGGCGCGCGCGTGCACGGTGGCTGCCGTGCACGTGCGCGCCGCCGCTTCCGGGTGGTGTGGCGACACACCACGCTGTGTGTGGCGACACACTTTTGTGTCGCGACACACAGTTTGGAAAGCTCTGCCCTAATCAATAATCTTTAGTGAACTCTTGGAGTAGGACGTATTATTTACCTTTCTTTTTTTCTTTCTTATATTTGTTCTTCACACAGTGATGAAATAAAATAAAAGGTCTAGGTCTGCGTGTACGTCTATGTAAAATACACACACACACACACACACACACACACAACTTTCTGTTGTCAGGTTCCACCCCAGAGATAGAGTATAACATGTTTTGTAAGGGAGTCTGCTTGCTATCTGGAGCTTGCTGTTCCCCAGGCTTCTGTAGAATTGCGGCCTCCCTTTTTCTTCCCCCCCCCCGCCCCGCTTGCTACAAGAAAATTAAAGGCATTACATTTTCTTCACAGTCTGATGGATTTATTCCCTTTTCTGTGTACTTTATGTACTCTTTCTCTATGGTATAATTTCAGAATTAACAACAACAAAAGTAGCCACTAACTACAGTGATCCTGAAGCCATTATTCAAGAATCAAGTGGTCTGTGGCTTTTCAGCCCTAGCTAAGCAAGACCATTGCATTCAGTATCTTATGGATAATTTAATTTATTCAATTTAGGCACCGCCTGATTCCAAACTGACTCTGGGTGGTATACAATAAAACCAAATAGAAGAGAAAATACAATATAATAATTATTAAAAAGGAATAAGAAAGGAATAAAGAACAGGAAAGTCTGGCTAACAATACCCACACCATCAAACAAATCCAACAGGGTCCTCAACTACCCTAACTCTAGGCTTGGGAGAACTCCTAGGTCTTTAGCAGAGCTTTCCAAACTGTGTGTTGTGACACATTAGTGTGTTGGCTGCAGTGTCTGGGTGTGTCGCGGCTGCTGCTGCCTACGAGCCCTGCCAGGATTCCGTGCAGGTACTAGTGCCTGCTTTGTGCCCTGCTGTAAGAGTGTGTCGCGAAATGATGCTTGTTTAAAAAGTGTGTCACTAACATGAAAAGTTTGGAAAGCTCTGCTTTAAGGCTTTGTGGAAGGCTATCAAGGTGGGGGCCACACAGATTTCAGGGGAAAACTCATTCCAGAGAGCAGCATTGTGACAGAGAAAGCACACTTCCTGGGTCCCAATAGAGGACACTCTTCAATTGAAAGGACTCGGAGCACACAAACCCTGTTGGATTGATCTGGCCAGGCTGATACCACAGGAGATAGGTAGTCCCTTAAGTAACCAGGCCCTATGCCATGTAGGTCATAACCAGCACCTTGAATCACACACAGAAGCAAACGGGGACCCAGTGAAGCTCGTGAAGCAGGGTATGACATGGGCATACCAAGGCATGCCCACCACTTCCCATGCCACTGCATTCTGGACCAGGTGTAGCACCTGGGTGGTCTTCAAGAGCAGCCCCATGTTGAGCGCATTGCACTAGTCAAGCCATAAGGTAAGTAGAGTATGAGTGACTGTCTGAAGGGCCTCCCAATCTGGGAAAGAATGCAACGGGCATACCAGATGAAGCTGTGCAAAAGTATTCCTGGCTTACAACTGTGAGTCCAGTAAGACCCCTAGATTGTGTACCACTGGAATATCCCCAGATCTAGGTGGCCCTAACATCCACAGCCATTCAGTCTTGGTAGGTTTGACTCAGATATGGTACCTCCCCATCCAATCCCATACAGCCTCCAGGCACTGGGACAGAGCCTCCATAGTCTCATTTGACTGGCCTGGGGTTGAAAGATATAATTGAGTAACATCAGCATATTTGATGTTCCTGAACACCAAACCAATGGATGACTTTACCTAGCGAAAGGGGAGAGAGAGTGGCACACTACAAAGGAGGGCCCTAGGGAACAACCTCTCCCCCACAACCAACATGATTAAAACTGGGTCTGGAGGAAGGAAGAGAACCGCCATAGGACAGTGTCCCCTATCCTCAACCCTCCAGAGATGTCCCAGAAGGATTCCAAGGTCAATGGTTCTGAAAGTCACCAAGGGATGAAGGAGCACAAGGATAGATGCACCTCCTTGACCCCAGCTCTGCCATTGGTCATCTACAAGTACAACTAAGCCATCTCCATACTAAATCCTGGCCTTAAACCTAACTGAAACAGATCTTGATAATCCGATTCTTCCAAGGTTCTCATCAACTGTAGACCGACCACCTTCTCAACAACCTTCCCTAAAAAGGGAAGCTTGAACACAGGATGATACTTATCTAAAAGCATTGGGCCCAAGCGTCTTGAAGAGGGGGTACACCATGATTTCTTTCAAGGCTGGAGGGACCACCCCTTTCCTCAGAGAGGCTGACATCATAGCATGGATCTAACCTCAGGTCACCTCCATGTCCCAGGAAGGGCCCAGGGCCAATAAACAGGTGGCTGAACTAATAGCAGAGAGAACCCTGTCCACTTCCTTAGGAGTCACCTGTTCAAACTCTTCCCAGATCACACCACAAAATCAGGCTCCAGGCACTTCAGCCAGACCTGCCCCGTCAGTGTCCAAGTTGGAGTGGATCTGAATGACTTTATCTACCAGATAGCCCGAATTTGGCTCTCAGCAGCCCTGTAGATTATCTTGGGGGCCCTCCCTACCCAGCTGAGACCAGGTCACCTAAACATGGCTGCTGGATAGCTATTGGCAGATGCAATAAAGGAGGATAAATATTGACATTTTGCCACCCTTATTGCCATGAGATAATCCCTAATATGGGCTCTCACCCATGTTTGATCAGACATGCTCTGAGTCTTCCTCCAATGGCGCCTCTTCTGGTGTCTCTTCTGGTGCTTCTTGGAGCTCCTCAGTAAACCAATGTGCGCACAGGATCAGCACACAGGGGCAATACATTTCAAGGGCTCGGCCATCTGCCCATTCCAGACAGCGACTAAAGCCTAGGCCAAGCTGCCCACCAAATCCTCAAGGAAAACCCCAAGCTCTCTCTGGAACCTCAATTGCCTGGGGTGGGCCAATCAAACAAGCCCTATTTCTGTGCAGGGAGGGGTGATTCCAGTGAGCCAAAGGGCAATCAGAGAGTGATCTGTCCGTGGAAACAGACTGATGTTAATGTTATAATTATAACATTAAATGTCTGTATTAAAGTCTTCTTACTGATTAGATCAGAGCTTTCCAAACTGTGTGTGGCGACACGTTAGTGTGTCGGCTGCAGTGTCTGGGTGTGTCGGGGCTGCTGCTGCCTCCGAGCCCTGCCAGGATTCCACGCAGGTCCTAGTGCCTGCCTTGTGCCTCGCTGCCTCCAAACCTGCTGTGCTTCCGTGCAGGTCCCAGTGCCTGCCTTGTGCCTGGCTGCCTCCAAACCTGCTGTGATCCTAGTGCCTGCTTTGTGCCCTGCTGTAAGAGTGTGTCGCGAAATGATGCATGTCTAAAAAGTGTGTCACCAACATGAAAAGTTTGGAAAGCTCTGGATTAGATCCATATTCTAAGGAAGACAGAATCTTTATTTTCTACTTAGAGGAAAAATACTGAAATAGTCCAGCCTGCCTTGATGTTTTACAGGTGAGTTGGACTACTTCTTCCATCATCCCAGTAAGCGTAGAATAGTTTTTGTTGTTGTAATCATCGTCTTTTTTGTTTACTCATAGTTTCTCAAAGGGCTGCTTGCAACAGTCACCCAAAGTGTCATCAGGCCAAGGGATGAGTTCAGTTCTTTTCTGAACATCTTGAGAACGGGGCACATGCTCTTTTGCAATAACAATCCACATTTCCCCTCCTTTTGCTCCAAATCCACAAAGGGCAAGGGAGGAACTGCAAGTCATGCTTCCTTTACCATTTGCACAAATATTTCAAGCCAGCCGGAGGCATGCTTCAACAGACAACAATTGGTTGAGCTGCTGGTGCATTAAGGTCTGCTTTGTAACTCAGTGTAGCTGTGTCTTTCTCCCTAGGCACCAGAATCATAATCCTACAAAGAAGTACCCTGTATAGCTCTATTTTTAGAGAAATAGAGCCATAATACAGAGGGCAAGAGGAATTGTGCACATTATAATGTCGTTACAGTATGCTTAATATTAATTATGCACGCACACACACACTTAACGCGGAGTTGTGCTAGAATGCATGACTATAAATACTTTTCCATAGACACCCTTTGGTGCTGATGTGCTACCAAGCCTTTGGCTTCAGCCAGCCCACCGATGTTCCATGCCACCTTTCCCCATTTGCTGCACTACCACCCTATCTATTACAGGCTGCAATTACATTAGAGAATCAAAGCACTTAGACAGCACGCTGTGTGGGACTGCTCTCCCTTGAGTACCAAACAACCCTTTCTCCCCCTTCTTTTGTGCACAAAGCTTTTTGCTTCAGTGTGCTGTTCCCCAGAGGTTCTGTAAATGGTAACAAAAGACTGCTTGTGTCCAGACATCACGGCAACAGACCCATATGTAAAAGGCTGCTATCAAAATTATATGAATTTTCTCTTTGTCAGTATTGTCACCCCAAACTTTTTTCTCCGGCTCTTTTTCTGTCCAAAATTGAAAGTGCTCCCTTCAACTAGATGATGAAGATTTTAGATTTGTACCCCACTTTTTCTCCCAGAAATCAAGGTAGATTCCATACTCTGTCCATTCTATCTGAAGAATCATAAGCCTGTGAGGTAGGTCGGGCTGACAGAGAGTGACTGACCCCAAGTCCATTTGCTGTGGCTGAGAGTCTCCTGAGTTCTGGTCCCACATTTTAACCATTGGTCATGGGGCATCATGGTAGGAAAGTGCCTCCATTTTGCTTGCTTATTCTGCATTTTACTCTTTTTTCCCCCTGCCTTTATGAAGACACGGCTTGATTCAAGTTGAATTTTACTACTGTAAGATCGAGTTTGCCTTTAAAGAAGAAGATAAACCATTTGGCCAACCATTTTTCTTCTCTTTTTGTTGTTAAAGGTATTGTGAAGCATTAACAAACTAATGTGCAGATGTAAAAGAATGAGACAGCAAGTCTTGTTTGCTATTATCTAGATTCTCTGCGGGAGGTAGAGATTTCCATCTCTTGTAAATTATTCTTCAAGAAAGGGGCTGTTCTTGTTCATTACAGGATCATATTTATAATCAGAATTGGCCCAAGACATTTTGCTGCCTGAGGCAAAAGGCAACATAGCATTCCCATTTATCTGGAGTTGTGAATTCAACTGGATTGAGAGTTGAATGTTATGCTAAGGCACCTCAGGGGAGCAGACTAGTTTAGCTGGTGCAGGACAATCTAGATAGCACACACAGCTCTGTCCAAGAAATGAGAATTGTGTGTGTGTGTTGCGGGGGGGGGCATGTAATAGAAATGGCTGGTGGAAATTGTTGAAGGAAATTGCTTTCCTTCAACATCTGCCAACTGAGACGGTTGTTTCACTTGGTATAATAATGGGGCCAACTCTGCCTATAACGTAGAGAACTTTAAGAATTCTGGACCTCTACAACCTTTTCTCCCTTCTTTTCTCTCAAACTCTTCTTACTTCCATGCTTTTTTTAAAAAAAATCAATAAATCTGGGCCTATTTTGCCACCTATCTAAGAAATATTGGGAAAGTTTTGTCTTGGAGCTGAGCAGCATTTACATATGAAACGGTTCTTGAGTGAACTCCCTTTCAGCACAGGAAAGGCACACAGATGCTGATAAGCTTTTTGCCAAGCTGATTGTCCAGTGAATTAAACTGCCCACTTAATTAAAGATTTTTAGTTTTAAACTCCTAGAGTGAGATAATAGCTGGACTTGTTTTATGTCTGTTTCTGAGCCACTTTACAACTAACACAAAGTCTGAAAGTCACACAGAATGGGCTTGGAGGAGAATAGGGAAACCGAGTTGTTCTTACCTCTTTGACGCAAAAGTCAACAGCGAAAGATGGTGTAAATATTTGAAATCTACTGCCCATCTGCTTATTTGTTGGGGTGGGGTAAAGTTCTCCAGTATGCCTCAAGAAACTTCTCTTCGGGGATTAAGCAGCTTACACCAACTCCAGGTACATACCGCTCAAACCAGGCTAGAAAGCAAGAAAAACAAGCAGATCCTTGGGGTTCTCCTCTGCCTGTTTACTGCAGCAACAGTGCAGCCGTGGTCTGCTCTGCACACACTGTTGGCCTTGCCTTGTACTTAAAGTTTGTATGTGGCCACGAATGCTCATTTACTAGACCTTGTTCCAAGCTAATCCTCAGATTTTTGATGCATCCTTATATTATAAATTCTAAATGTTGACATGATGATGATGCTTTTTTTTCCCCTCCTAGGTCAGGACTTCTATTTATGCTCCACATTGCGTTTTACTGATGGAACTTCCTGCTGTGCCCCCGCTAGTGGAAAAGCTTGGTTCTTGGTGTGTTGGCCTTCTACTCGGCTTCGTCAGAGACTATTCCATCCAAATATTACAGTGTCGCCTCTTCTGTGTACTGTTCACACAGATACAGCTTTGGATGGCATGAGGAGTTGCTGGACCAATGGAGTCTGTTGCCTTAGGCTTTTGAGTGACTTCTAATGCTGAATCTTTGTGAAGGATTTTAATGGCCACAGCTTGGCAGTACTGCATTCATTTTCTATAGCAGGCTCTGGTATTATGTGGTGCCCAAAGGGACTTGTCAAGTCTGTGGCTGAACTGCATCTGTGAAACTATGCAAACAAACTGGCCTTCCCTTTGGAGCTATCATCTCTCAAGACGTTGGGGTATGGCTAGATGATGCAAATGCACTTGTTTACAAGAAAAGTGAAGAATGGGTAGAGTTTTTTAAATAATAAAATAACTTTATTTTTTTTAAAGAAATAGTGTATTGTGGTTATTTGGATTGATATATTTGGGGTATATAGTGGAATGGCTTTGGTACGATGCTCTGTTGTGCCAGTGTTAAACCGCAGAACACAGCAGATTAATTGTCTTATTATTAATATTAATAACATTTCTAATATGACCAATGACTGGAATTATCTAGGCTGTTTAAACCATTATTTAAAAAAGTAAAAACAAGAGAAACAATAAAATACATTAATAACTTTTATTCTCTACTATCCTATTTATCAGTGCTACTATTCCAAGTGTAACACGAGCACTATAATAATACTTTTAAAAAACTGTAAAATGCCCGGGAGAAGATGCTCAGCCTTTCTTGACCTGGCCCTGGAAGAACCAACCCACAGGCAGTCAAGTCAAGCAGCTGTTATCCTCATTTTCCCCAAAAAATCCCATCTTCAGTGCTGTTTGGCTTGAAAGGGATGTTTTTCCCACCTGCAAGACAAACAACCTGCTGGAGAACTTACCTTGATCGGGAAAAAACAATGAGGAAGTCCATGGTTAAACACCCCTTCCTCCTTACTTGAACAATTTAAAATATTGAATATTTTATTTAATATTAAAAATAATATTAATAACCTAAAATAGATTATACATGTAATTCTTCTTCCGCTTGACCTTTTAAATTGCATTATGTGCGTTTAAATAAATAGATCATACAATTCCTTTTCCAATCTGCTCTTTTTATCATTTGTCTGAAAAATGGAAGATTTCTCTCCCCCATTTTTTTCTTTCTTGCCCGAAGAAAACCAGAAACAGAACCTATGAACCATCTGCTGTAAAAATTAGGCATAAAAACAAGTAATGGCGAAAACTCCAAATGAGATCTTTGGAAATAATAGAATATTTATTTTTATTTTTATTTTTATTTTTATTTTTATTTTTATTTTTATTTTTATTTTTATTTTTATTTTTATTTTTATTTTTATTTTTATTTATTTATTATTTAGATTTATATCACCGCCCATCTCCCCCAACGGAGAAATCTTGACAGTCGAAGAGGTTAAAAGGTTATTTGAGTCGTGCTGCTTGTAGTTCATACAAGCTGGCGTAGAAGAAAAGGATATTCTCTGTAACTGACTACTGCCGTTAAAAGATCCAGGCAAGTGGAAAGAATTTAGCCAAAGTTTTAAGCCTCATTGATCTTAATGGAGTTTGTGCATAAATCTTGCCCACTGAAATCAGTTGGGCATAAAATATTTCCCCATTTTTACTGAAGGCTGTGTATGTATGCAAATATATTCAGTTACATGTCAGACTTGCAAGAGTTTAAGGAACACACATGCACAGATGGCAAATAATTATTTTCTTCCTTTTGTGTGATTTGAAGCTGACATGCCATATTACAAAACAAGAAACAAATGTCAGGCCATGGCTTTTACCCTGCTTAGGTAATTGCATGCGTTCTAAGGATGGTCTTTTGGTAGAGAGTTTCAAACTCTTCCAGTCCTTATTACTGGGAAGGCAATTGCAAACACAATTGAAAGCGTGAGGGCCATCCAACCTCTTTGCTTTTATGCTTCATTATCTCGTTCTGTTTCATTTGAAACTTACATTTTAATGGATGTTGTTCTTCTCTAAAAGAATGTCGTGAGAGGAAACTGCCTAGGGCTGTGTACCTAATATATAAATGAAAGGATTGTGTAAATCAATATTTGCTCAACTGAGACATTTTTTACTTTCATTCTTGATTTACCAGAGTAACGTCTAACAGAGGAGGGCTGTACTGCTAGTTTATTTTTGCCATGTTTGTAACTTGAATGAGAAAAAAGAGACTTTGCATGGATACCACCACCATTTTCATTAATTGACAGGAAAGCAGAATATCATGGCCCACGGGGTTGCAACTGATTGCTTCCATTACTTTAGACCAGGGTCCCAAACTCTTCAGCTCATTGACCCCTTCATGAAATTTCAGATTGTTAATCGACCCCGAAACATTCATTATATGAAAATAATTTAATAAATACTACTTTAATAGTACTACAAATAATAATAATAATAATATAATAATAACAACAACAATAATAATAATAATAATAACAACAACAACCACCCCTTGGATAGTCCCATCGACCCTTGGGGATCAATATAGACTACTTTGGGGAACCCTGCTTTAGACAGATCTCTGACTCCCCTTCTTAAACAGTTGGGCCTTGAAAGAGGCTCAGGTAAACTTTCACTTCACTTGTCTATGACCCCACAAATATCAAAACTGACCTTTTAAACCAATGGATTTGGATGATGGAAACATCTCTTTCCTTCCCTCTTGCTCTTTTCCCAAGCCCAAAAGTGCAGTTGTATGGGAGTCAAAGTTATTTATTGAACAGAGTAGTGGGATTGGTTGATTTCTATAAACAAGTCTTTAAAATATAAATCAGGTATATTTGATTGCCAAGGAATTGATCATTGCAAAGATTGTTTTAGCAAGATCTTGAAGAATATGCACAATTCTGAATGTGAGGAAACAGCTATTTAAATATTGAAAATGGCTGAAATGGATAAATGAACAGAGATGATTCACTCAGGAAATTGGGAAATATTTTAATTTGCATATATATATGGGGCATGGTGGCTCAGCGGGTAAGACCCCAGGCTTGTTGATCGGAAGGTCACAAGTTCGGAGGTTCGAATCCCTAGCCCCGCGTGACAGAGTGAGCTCCTGCACTAGCTCCACCTCTTGCCAACCTAGCAATTCGAAAGCATGCAAATGCAAGTAGATGAATAGGTACCACTTTGGTGGGTAGGTAACAGCGTTCCACGCACGTCATGCGGGCCACATGACCGTGGAAGCGTCTTTGGACAACGCTGGCTCTTCGGCTAACAAACGGAGATGAGCACCGTCCCCTAGAGTCGGACACGACTGCACAAATGTGCGGGGGGAACCTTTAAAAAAAAAACATAAGGTGCACTTTGTGCTGCAGGTCTCATTTTTATAACAATAGGACCTCAGATTCCAAGCCCTGGTGCTTATTTAGCCAAAACAGCTCCACCAGCAAAAAATGAGGGATAAGAATTTAGAATGCAGAACAGGCCGCTGAAGAATGGGGGTTGGAGTGGAGCGCTGCCTATGAATGTTAGGAAAGAATTAGCAATAGAAAAACCACTGGCACTTATTTATTTATCAGTGTGTGTGTGTGTTTGTGTGTGTATATGTATGTATGTATGCCATCCTATGACAGGAATCCTCAGCACATCAGGGGAATTAACTAATTTATTCACAGTTCATTACTTTTGAACAGGAACTGATTCATGGTTATTTCCTGATAGGAAGAACCTGGCAAGGCACCATTTGGGCCACTCTGGTTTTCTTGAAGAAAAGTAAGATTTAAAGTGCAATTAATAAATATAAGATACTGTAATCAAGAAACCTTTGATGTCAAACAGCTGCCTCCACCTGCTTAGTTATAAGAATGACAGAAAGAGAAAAGCATGCTCTGAGTATTAAGGTAAAGGTAAAGGTTTTCCCCTGCACAGTTGTGTCCGACTCTAGGGGGCGGTGCTCATCTCCGTTTCTTAGCCGAAGAGCCAGCACTGTCCGAAGACGCTTCCGCGGTCATGTGGCTGGCATGACGAGCGCGGAACGCTGTTATCATCCCACAGAAGTGGTACCTATTCATCTACTTGCATTTGCATGCTTTCGAATTGCTAGATTGGCAAGAGCTGGGGCTAGTGAGGGAGCTCACTCTGTCACACGGGGCTAGGGTCTCGAACCTCCGAACTTGCAATCTTCTGATCGACAAGCCTGGCGTCTTATTACTTTATGCAAAAAGGTGGCATGAAGGAATTGTGACATCCAAATAATCTAGCCTTTGGATCGTGGAAAGAGAAGAAAACTGCATCTATGAAAACCTGCAGTAGAATTCAAACATGTGCATGTGAGTTCCCCAATATTGTGGGGACTTGGGGTTCTTCTTCACATGGCAATGGCACAGTAGTTGCCTTCTTGGAACAAACCCCACACTGCAAAGCTAATGTCTGGATGATTGTAATTGTTTGTCCTAGAACAAAATTCCAAAATCACCTCTTAGCACTATGGAATTTCAGACAAGCCTTCCATCTGTTCTACCCTGCCAACATGACTCCGGCTATCCAAATATTATGAGAACAACTTGGGTGCTACCTGTGAGGGACTGACTGCCACAGCATTCCAAAGGATCCTATGAAATTCTATAAATTTGACAGAAGTTCAAGAGATAGGAGTACCTTCACACCAAGAACTTGATCATTCCAAACCATGCCTTAAGTTCTTCAAGGTACATGTTAATCAACACTTTTGTCTGGAAATCATGTGAAAGAATCAATGTCTAATGTAACCCCAGATCAGACTCAATGCCAATCAGGGGAGCTTTTTAAAAATCTCTGTATCCTTAAGCTGTAAAACAGGAAAAGAGACATGAATTCCCCAAAGAACTTGTCCAATCTTGGATCAATCTAGGCACAATCCATCCTGACTTGTTCGCATACCAGAATAGGATTCAAGGGAATTGGTGTTCGGTTCTTCCTAGGAGGATACTTCCTGTAGCATTTTTTTAAAAAATCAATTTCTCCTAAGGTGTCTGATTCTGTTATTCATTAACTGAGAAATTGGTCAGAACATGATCTCTGCAATGAAGCCAACCCCCTGTTTTTAACTCCATCATGTCCAGAATTTCTTAAATTCAAGATTACAGAAGCCACCTCTATCATATCTGGATAGGGCCTGCTCAAAGTCTCTAGAAAGAGGAGAAAACTTTCCATTTGTACAATGAGGGTGGGAAGGATCGACTTTCTTCTTCCAAAGCCCCATCTTGCTTCATTTTGAAATTTACTTGGCCAGTACTCTTGGTGCAATAACTGCAATCCTTAGTTTGAGATCAGGATTATCCAACAAGGCATTGTTTTTGTATGTCTCCCTTCTTTTCTTTTTTTAACTGTATAACCAGTTACTTGAGAGCTAATTTGGTATAGTAGTTTAAGGCACCAGGCTAGAAACCAGGAGACTGTGAGTTGTAGTCCTGCCTTAGGCACCAAGCCAGTTGGGTGACTTTGGGCCAGTCAGTCTCTCTCAGCCCTAGGAAGAAGGCAAGGGCAAACCACTTCCAAAAATCTTACCAAGAAAACTGCAGGGACTTGTCCAAGAAGTCTCCAGGAGTCAAGACTGATTTGAAGGCACACACACACACATGCACACACAACTTGTTACTGTACTGTACTCAGAACACTTTCATTTTCTGACTAGATCACCTGATTTTTCAAGAAGAATATAAAAAATGTATTTTTTGTTGTTTATTCATTCAGTCGCTTCCGACTCTTCGTGACTTCATGGACCAGCCCACGCCAGAGCTTCCTGTCGGCCATTGACATCCCCAGCTCCCCTAAGGTCGAGTCCGTCACCTCCAGAATATCATCCATCCATCTTGTCCTTGGTCGGCCCCTCTTCCTTTTGCCTTCCACTTTTCCTAGCATCAGCATCTTCTCCAGGGTATCCTGTCTTCTCATTATGTGGCCAAAGTACTTCAGTTTTGCCTTTAATATCATTCCCTCAAGTGAGCAGTCTGGCTTTATTTCCTGGAGTATGGACTGGTTTGATCTTCTTGTACTCTCAGAATGTTCCTCCAACACCACAGTTCAAAAGCATCTATCTTCCTTCGCTCAGCCTTCCTTATGGTCCAGCTCTCGCAGCCATAGGTTACTACGGGAATACCATTGCCTTAACTATGCGGACCTTAAGCAGCTACAATATATTACAGCATGAACGGAGCCCAGCACCTTCAGTTTTAGTTCAGGAAAATCTAATAAACTGACGCATTCATAGAAAGGGTGAGCAGCTGATAACTTTTCCCAATCAAGCCATATTCTCATTTCATTCAAGGGAGGTCCATCTTTGTTTCTCTTAAAGTTCCTTTTTCTTTTAGAAACTCTACAAAAAGGTTCTGTTGCTCTTTGAAAAGCCCTGTTGTTCTCTCAGAGGTTCTAACATAATTTCCCCTTTGTTGCTAAAGTTTGCTATCCTTTAATATTCTGTAAACAATTGTCCACACATGCTCACGTGTCCCACTTCAACCCCGGTGCTGGTACCAGCAGGACCTCAGCAGGCAAAAGTGTCTATTCTGGAATGCTTCTCCTTCAACAGAAGTGTGCAGCCAGGGTCTCCGTACTGCCTTCTATAAAAGGAGAATCTTTTCCCATTAAGAAAACCAAGTACAATGGAGAGCTCCCCTATTTTCAGAATCTGAAGAGAGATCTTCTTTGTCCCTTACTCCTGCTGCTTCTAATAGCTGACTTCTCTTCTGGGAAGTTGCAACAATTACTGTCAACATTGCCAACAGATGGGCTGCATCATAAGCTTCACAAAAGGCACAACAAACAAGAATCAAGCAGGTGCTGTAAGGGAGGTTCACACCTTGTATTAAGACACAATTGCTTTATTTGACTTAACATGATATGTGGCCCTGTCACTGTGGTTTGCAAAGGCAGGGTTTATGGCTTAGTGTTATGTAATCAGTCCACTATGACTTCAACCAACAAACCATGTTGAAAACAAACCATGATTTACACTAGGTAAAGCCAGCATTCAACTTCTTTACGCCTGGGAAAGTTGGCTGGGAATGAATCTTTGCAGACTCTAGCAAGATTTCAAGATATATGGGGAAAGGGAGGATAATGATAGTTGCAGAAATGGCACTGTATACCTCAGCTAGTGTAGTCATAACAGCATCATTAGCATAATAGAACCCCTGAAAATCCATAAGGTTTACATAAAAACACAAAAAAAAAACCTTTAGAAAAAAATCTAAAGGAACACCTTTACCAAACCCTCCCCACACCAGACACACAATCCAATAAAGGCCTAACATGTAAAATATATTTAAAACTTTAAGGAAAAGGAAAAAAACTGTCAAGAAACCAGAAGAAACAGAAGGGGATCTCCTGGAAAAGGACATGACTGGGTCAAAACCCAAATGGAAGCATTTCATGCTGCAATATTTTGCTCCAGATCACACTTGTAACAATAAGAGCAATATGAATAACAATAATAGAAAGTTAGAGTTGCTGGAAAGGCTCTCCGTTGTTCAGGTGATTTCTTGGTACAGCCAGAAGAGACTGAAATTTCCTCAAGATGGGCTGAACCCTGTAATGAGCTTTAATCTCCCCTTTTCTCCGTGGGAACCGGGAATCTCCTTCCACTTTTGAATTGTAAGGTCTACAAGGACCTCTTCCAGGCTAGAGGGAAGTTGATCATTTTCAGGCAGTTTTGTAGTATGAATTCAGAGAACTGACATGAGTTGAAGTTTGCAAAGAACCACATTTGTTTGTCCATAAGAAGATATCATGCATTTAATTAAAAATCTGCACACTGGAAAGCTTCATGGAAATTAGGCAGGAACTTCTTCAATCTCTCCTAGTTGAGTCACCTCTCCATTCTCTTGTGTACAACAACCCTGCCCTGAGGAGGCACTTGGGGGGGGGGGGTCTGCTCTCCCCTGTGGCTGTGGGATGCATAGTACTAGAATGACCAGGAAGGGGCTTCCCTATTTTCTCCCTGGCAAGATGGTGGTGAGAAGGACCCTTGTAATCACCCCTGTACATGTTTGCAGCAATCATGCACTTCCTACAGCAAGGTAGGCTTGCATTAAAGCAAGGGAAGATCTCTTTGGCAGCCAGGAGCTGCACATTCATACATTCTTTCATTCATCCCTCCTCTGGCAGTCAAGGACTGCAAGGGGTGCGGCAATGATCTAATGATTTCTCCAGAGGAACAGGTGATACATTAGGATTATAGGCCTGGTGTTTTTTCCCCCTCCCTTTGCAATTTTTCTGTTAAGGTTTTACATGCTGCTATTCATTATTTTTATAGTTTAAAAAGCTGGCCAAACATTGCAAGGACATTATTTGGCCCTTGCCACCTGTTTCAGTTGTGTGATTTGAGCCACGTGCAGTCGATGGCACCTGCTCTATAGGAAGCAGCTTCCTAAAGGATGTGAAATAAGGGGGGCTTTTTCTCCCAGCCCACTGGAAGACTGCCAATTGTTTTGGTTCCAGGATGGCTTGAGTGGGCTGCGAAGACTGAAGAGCCACCGTCCTGCAGCAATCCACACTCAGCTCACATGCTTGGTTTCTCGAGTGATGTGCTTCCAGCTCAGGATGACTTGTCGTCATCTTATTCCAGGGAGTGGAACATGACTGTTCCAGCCATGGGTAAGGCAAGTCAAAATGTGACTTTTGGTGTACAGATGATAATATCCCTGGCTGAACAAAGAGTCATCTTCTGTGTTTCTTTTACCTTGGTGAGGCAGCCTAGAGACTCCTGAGCATTTAAGAGGACAGGATCATTCAGAGCTGCTGTATCATTGTCACAGCAGAAAAGCAGTTGTCTGGGGAGGCAGTCAATGAGTGACAAAGCAACTGGGTTAGGGATGGTGTCTTGCTGACAAGGAATGCTGGTTACACACCTCAATCTAAGAAGCATGACAGAGATGGGGAGCCATCAATCTGGCAGAAGGTCCAGCTTGGCCTAGGATTGGTACAAATGTTGTGCCTGGCATGATTCATATCCTGATTTATCTCAAACAGATGTGATTTTTATGACATAGGATACTTAGCAGACAGAAAGCAAGAGAGGATGCCTGCTAAATGCAGAGCAGATCATGGAAGTTCTCCAAGTGGTAGGAGCTGTGCCAGGAAAATAAAATCAAATATAATGTCCTTGAACAAAATAAATACATTTTGTATTCTCATTATGAATTATTCCTGCACTAGATAAATTTGTTTTTTTAAAAAAATTGGGGATGGAAGGTGGAAAAGAATAGAGAGATTTTAGAAAAATGATCAGGAAAAATACTCAGACTGAACAGGTTACCTCTCTTCTATGGGCAGGACTACAATATATGGGCAGGACAGATAGACATCCCTTTGTACAGAGATGCTGTGTTAAGTGGTGCTTCCTCTGTTAAATTTCTACCCATTTTGTGGCTGTAGAGAATACACCAGTCCTACTAAGAAAAAATAATGTACGTAAATGAAATTTGTAAATCCACCAGCCATGGAAAGTGTCACATTCATAGTCTGCATCATATCTGCACAACCTAGAAGTCCAGCCGTTCCATTGTTTAACAAACCCTGTGAAATTAATGTTCATGAAGAAGGACCAGCACTAAACTCTTCCACAGCAGCATGGAGAATGACAGAAAAGTCTGTAGATTAGCATTTGAACAGATAATTTGCTTGGTGAAGTTTTCAGGTTCATACCTTACATCTCCATGCAGGCCAAGGAAAGACCAACCCCTTTGAAAACCACTGCTAGAAAGTATAGATGCTACTGTGTGGGGAAAACCATATCTGGGCTGTAAACATCTGGATAACCCCTAGATGACAGCAAATAATTAGAGTTTCTTTCTGCTGCCATCTAACGGTTATTCAGACTTTTGCAGCTCAGATATGGCATGCCTAAGCATGCCTTCTTTTTATGATTCTGCTATTAACTCAGCATGTAAAATATGGTTCTTCCAGTAAATGACTCCATCTGGTATGTTATCAATCCATATTTCACAACCACAAGATAATTCAATATTGATTTCCATTATCTGCTGTTAAATAGCTGGAATAAAAAAGCAGTCAAACACTGCAGAACTGCAAACAATGTAGTTTTATGTTAAATGTACATAATAGTGTTGCAAGCTGACCCAGAAAAAAAAACTTCTCTGATCTTGTGTCTTTAATAATACCCTGAGCTACACAATTCAGTGAGGCAAAGTTTGTAATAGCTACGTCAACTACTTGCTATTAAAGGCTCAGTTACCATAGTAAAATAGGAAAAATCCATGACTTTACGAATATGTTATTCTAATGCAAAAACTTAAATTCATATTTAGCAATAGTGTTGCATTGATCTTTGTTGAAATGACCCTGTTTCAGGGGTGCTATTGGGAAAAGACTGGCCAAAAATTTCAGATTATACCCAGCTGAATGAGCAGTAGGGTTCCCAGCTTCTACTGAATTGAATTACAATATTTTGAAATGAGTATATTGCTATATTGCAATCTAGAGGGTGTACAGCATAAGATCTTTAAGTCCAGAACCTACACTTGTGTAACTGCATTGTAGCTGACCTTGGCTTTTCTGTCACTCCAGTCACACTTCTAAATTAAGTGCTCGGGTTTTGGTACAGGTGGCCAAACCTAACTATCTTGGCAGATTTTTAAAAAGAGCAGGTCAAATCTAGTTTACACTTGGATGAAAGAGAGACCACCTGGATGCCCTAGGTTGTCATTTGAAAAAAGCCCTCCAGAAGAACGGAATGGAAACCATTACTGTAGTGCTACCAAGAAAATGACATGGATTATGAAGTTCACCAGGAGTTAGAGTTGACTCTCAGGAGGTTTTAACATTTCCTTGCCCTTTGGCTAGGAAGTATGCACTAGGCTTTATATATTTAAACCAGGGATGAACTATCTACAACCTTGCAGATATGGCTGAACTAAACCTCCCAGGAGATCCTAACGCAGATCACCGATCTTAATACAATTGCTGATCTAACAGTGTAAAACATACCCTATTCTTAATATGAATATAAAACATCCACTTTAAACAGAAGTAACAAATATGAACAACTAATAGTACATTTGGCTTAGGTAAGGCTGTACCAAGTTTGAGTAACTAAACTAAAAGAAAACAAAGCCACGCTTAGGAGAATCAAGCCCCAAGTGAATAGATCTGTCTAATGGGAAGCCTTGTCAGCAAATATGTGTCACTGCAGGTGTGATGACAGAACAGGAAGGAGTTAAAAGCCTTGCCTGGCCGCTCTGTCTATTATTCTGGGAGGTGTGTTAGGAGAGGTATATTTCCTTCTGGCCTTAAGACAGCTTGCATATTTTTGACAAGCGGTGTGGAAGATGCAAGTGGTGCTCAAGCTGTCTCTTGGCTGAGGCTGTGTTCACCATGACCCTCTTCTTCCACAGGACTCGATGCTTTCTGATATTCCTTGCAGCTGTCCTGTGTGATGTGGCTGGACTGGTCCTCCTCCTCCTTGGGGTCTGTCGCTTTCTGGGCTCCTGGGATTTCTTTGTTTATACTGGAGCTCTGCTCTTGGCTTTTAGCCTGGTGTTCTGGATTTTTGGGTATACATTCAACATTGAGGTCCCCTTCAAGGAACTAGGGATTCGATCAGTTGACAGCTAAAGGATTATGCAGAAGCAGACATTTCCACCCAGCTAGAAAGCGGCCTGGGTTGCCTTGTGGAGGCAACTGGAAGTTCCTCTGGGTGGCTGAAGAGAACTTTGCTCCTGTGCCTTCTCCCCACTCCAAGGTGTGTACCAACCCTAGGGGTGTAACTAGGAAACGCATCGGCATTTAGCAAGATGTATGCCCTGAAATATAACTGTTGAACTGAAGGACTAAGACCATCTTGTACTACATAAAACTGCTCTTTTGCTGGGAGCATGGCTGAGTTCACACATCCCACCAAGCCAACCATGTGGTATGTTCTCATTCTGGCTTAAAACACTGTATGAATCCAATCGTCGTATTTGTAAACAAAGCTACTAATGATGTGCTTCCCAGTGTTTTAATTTTTCGCATCAGCTCCCTTCATTGTATCCAATATCTGCTTTAGGTTTTCAAATACTGGCTTAACACTCAGAATGTTTGTTTGTCTATATAGCTGTTTGTTGCAGTGCATCATCATTGGCGATCACTCGTAGCCGAGTAAGATTGTCTTCCAAAGGTAAAATTTTAACGGTGGATCCGTAAGTGGCTATAAAGGCCAATTCTGGATCCGCACAACCTCCCACTATGAGGGCATAGGTTGCCGGGTGGGAGACGGACATGATGAGGGTTTGCCTGACGTGCCTTCCTTTAGCACACCTGGGTTGAGGGACAGAGGCAGAGGTCATAGAACTAGAGACAGAGACCAAGGTAGACAGATTGCCCAGGCTTTAGTGTGATACTGAAATAAATAGATCAATACAACAATATAGATGCAGATACAGATACAGTATATATTATCCAGTCTTTACTTTGATATGTCTGCCAGATAAGCTGTATTTTCATACAGAAAAGGGCAAAAAAGAAATATGTCTCGGGTTAGATCTGCAATTTCCAATTCAGAAGAGGAAGCTTAATCACATCCTCTGAGTTTTAGAGTTGAACTAGCTTTAAAGCCTATTTGATTCATGAAACGAGTCTCCAAGCTTCCCTGGGACATGCAACCTTATTTGTGAGAGTTGTTCCTTTTGTCAAGATTTTCATACTAGAAGCAATAATGTGATTAAGACTATATAATACTTGCCCAGAGAACATAGTTAAACTTCATCAAAAAGGATAAGGAATAGTATCTAATTTTTGCTATAAAAAATGAAGCCCTCGGGCAACAGAAGCTGTCCACTAATAATGATGGAAACAGGAAGATTTATCTCCAGGAAATAAGCAACTTGGTATCCCCTAGAAGTATCCTATTATCTCTTGCCGGTGGCCCAACGGCCTGAAGCTAATGGGAAATTAAGTCTAAAACTTCAGGAGGACACATGTGTCTATGAAGGTCCTCAGTCATCCAGGTGGAATTGTCTGTAGCTTGAATCATGTCAACTGGATTTCTATTTTCTCAGTGGAAACGTTTCGCTCCTTATCCAAGGAGCTTCTTCAGTCTGAGCAAAGTTGGTAAGGGAATCCTTAAATATGTTCCTAGGTAGCTGTGTGACCTTACACCTGGGGCTAGGTCATGGTTATATTGAGATGTTATTTTAAGTTCTTTTATCATCTAAAGGAGGATCGTTAAGATCACCATGCTGCTGTTGAGCTTGTGAAATGGTCTTCAGGAGGACACCAAGTTGCCTATTCTGCTTCTCTCAAAAGGTATTCCAAATTTTGGAGATGGGGAAAATCCCTCTATCTATTACTAATCTTATCTCAAATAATGGAAAAGCTCAGTGTAGGGCTGAGCGGTTAATCTCAATCCTTAGACAAAGTCATATGTTAAGATCTGTCTGGCAATTTCCCATTCAAATCATGATAAATGTATTGAATTTAAAAAGTTTCTGAACTGTCTTTTATGGTTGCCCCTACGTAAAATACATCACAGTAAGTTAAGTGACTACGGACTGAAGGATAATGTCTAGGTCTATTTTCTCACCTCAAGTTGTGTGTCAGATAGACAAACCAAAGCTGGTACTGGACTCTTAATCATCTTCACTATGGATCTTCTAGGTGCTCTACTCCACTGTAAACTAGATTATTTTGTTCAGGGAAATGCAACCTCATCCAAATGAGCTTATATTTATCCTCCAAGTTTGCCAGCAGAACCCACAGCTAATAAAATCCCTATCTTGTTTGAACTAAAGGTCAACTTCTTCACTATTGTGCAATTCATAATGAATGATAGTCATCAAGACTTTAACATTTAAAGGGACTGACTTGCTGAGGTATTTTTAGGATAATCCACCTAAAGACCATTATATTGTTTTTATGAATCTGAAGCTACAACGTTATGCACGCTTGACTGTGATAAACCTTACAAAGTACAGAGGGGCTCAACTCAGTGTCCATTGGATGACCTACAATGGGGCCTGGATGGGGCGAGTACAAGCCTTCTGGTCCTGGTAGATCTCTCAGTGGCCTTTGATATCACTGACTATGATGTCCTTCTGAATTGCCTGTGAGGTTTGGGGGTCGAGTGAGCAGTTCCAGTCAGTGGTGGTAGGAGAAGAGGGATTGAGACTCTGGCTGCTTCAATACAGAGGTACCCCAAGACTCAATTCTCTCCCCCATCTTGTTTAATTAATGGGAGAGGTCATTCATCAGCCCAGTCCATCAGTATGCTGATGATTCCCAGTTGTAATCTCTACCCTAGGCTGACAGTCTCTCTGGAGCAAGGCTTTCCAAACTTTTCATGTTTGTGACAGACCTTTTAGCCATGCATAATTTAATGACACAGTAATGAGGGGTCTCCGCCCCCCAAGCCACGCTATTGGCTCCCGGCTCCAAACCCCATCCCCCGGCCCATGTGATTGGCTCCCAGCTCCCAGCTCCAAACCCCGCCCCACAGCCCACGCAATTGGGTCCCACCTGCACCCCCCGCCCCCCAGTACGGCGGCGTAGTCGTGTCCCTGCCCCAGACGCAGGGACCGGCGGCGTGGCAAGGGCTGGGCAGGACTCCACGTGGTGCATGGCCTCCTCTTCCAGGTTCGCCCACGACACACCTGGGACCTGGATGCGACACAGCATTGTGTTGCGACACACAGTTTGGAAAGGTATGCTCTAGAGACAGTCAGAAACTTGATGATTTGAAACAGATCAAGCTGAATCCCTGAAAGATGAAGGGATTCATCCTTCATTTCCTGACAGTGAGAACTATTAAGCAGTGGAACAGCTTGCCTCTCGGAGTTGTGGGTGCTCCATCGCTGGAGGTTTTCAAGAAAAGTTTGGAAAACCATTTGTCCAAGATGGTATGAGAATTCCTGCCTTGGGCAGGGGGTTGGACTAGAAGACCTCCAAGGTCCCTTCCAACCCTATGATTCTATGATTCGATGATTTATTTGTTCAGAAACTACCTAGCTCCCTGAAAGCTCCAGCTTTGGCTCTAAATGGGATTATACTCCCCCAGAGAAGCAGATTCAGGATCTGGGAGTTCATATGAACAGCAGAAGGAGGATGTGGCCAGGAGAAATTTCCCCAACTTAGAGTGCTATGTCAGAGGTGACTGTTCTTGAAGCTAGATGCTCTGGCTATGGTCGCTCACGCCCTCATTCTCTCATGTTTGGAGTATTGCAACCTGCTGTACTTGGGGCTGCCTCTGAAGATTATTGCAAATATTGCAAAAGGTACACATTGTGGCTGCCTATATGCTGACAAGCAAAAGCCAGTTCAACAGAATAACACCTTTCCTTTGATCACTGCACTGGTTACCTATATGTTTCTGGGTACGGGCTGGTTTTACCTATAAAGCCTCTCAGGAGTTGGTCCTGGGTACCTTTGGGATTATCTGCTCCAGGAAGACTCTGCCCATCCCACATATTTAAGCTGTGAAGGTTTCTGCATGTCTCGGCCTCCATGAAGATAAAGAGGTGGGGACCAGGAAACCTGCCTTCTCTGTGGCTGCCCTATACCTATGGAACAGCTTGCCCACGAGGCCGGGATGGCCCTCCCCTTGTTAACATTCAGAAGGGAAGTGAAAACAAACAAACAAACAAAAAACATACACCAACAAAAATAAAATAGACTTCCTACTTTCTCATCCTTATTTTCTACATCTAAATTCTACATAGTTTTAGTATAATTGATTAATTTTTTGTAATGACAAAACTTATTTACATTAATTTTCTATCTGTATTTTTTGAGTTTTTTCTATAAATTTATAGAATGGGCCCCAACATGAATTGAATTCTTCCATATTCTTATCATTTAATAAGTCCGTTAGCTTAGCCATCTGTGCAAAATCCATCGTTTTTAACAACCACTCTTCGATTGTAGGTGAACAGTCCTCTTTCCAATGTTTTGCAAAAGTGACTCTGGCCGCTATTATTAAATAAAATAATAGTTTTCCATGTTTCTTATGTATATCTGGTTTTATAAATCCCAATAAGTACATATCCGGTTCTTTAATTAAATCTTCTTTCAATATTTCACATATCGTTTGATGTATTATATTGCAATATTTTTTGGTTTTCTGGCAAGTCCACCAAAGATGAAAAAATGTGCCCACTTCTTTTTTACATTTCCAACAACTTTTTTTTCTTTTTCTTTTTTCTTTGATGTAGATTAGTAAAGAGAGATATGGGGGATTTAGAAAGTAAAGAAGGTAAGAGTAGGTAGACGAGGAGAAGAAGGAAATAGATAGAGAGTTTAAGAAGGTAAAAGAGAGTTAAAGGAAAGGAGGTCAAGTAGGATTTAAGAACGGAGAGGAGAAAGATAAGGAAGTTTGAAATGGAGGGTAAAGATGTATGCTAATGTTAAAAGAAGTTTGAAGGTTATGTAATATTTAATGTTGTTTATGTTTATGGATGTTTTATGCTTTTTTCTTTTTCTTTTTTTATGTATATGTATGTTAATGGTGTAAAGGAATAAAAAGTTAAGATTAAAAAAAGAAGAAGAAGAAGGGAAGTGAAAACAATCTTCTTTCACCAGGCTTCCAGATCTGAATTTATTGGGGATGGTGTTGATATGTATTACCGTCTGGATTTATCTATTTTTATCCTTTTCATGACTGAGGATTTCTGGTAGTTTTAAACTTGTGAGTCATCTGGAGAGTTTTAATTGGAGCACCATAGAAATCACGTAAGTCAGTCAGTAAATCAATCAGTCTGCATGTCTGGGATTAGACCCTAACCTATACAGGCTACTTTAGGTAAGATTTGTTGACTCCAGTGACATTTACTTCTTAGCAGACAGACACAAAACTAGTCTATCTATCATAATTAACTGTTATTGGATTGTCCTTCATTTTATTGACACTTCTTTAGATATCTCCTAATATTAATGTAATAATTTGATGCCACAGATGTTTCCTGCATATTTTGTCTTTCTGAAGATTTTTCCAGATCACTGGTGCATTCCAGTCCATTGACTTACAGTGATCCACACACTGGCCTAAGTTCTGCCTATAAAGATGCACAAATCACTTGTATCTGGATGCAACATGGGATCCAGTAGTGCACTGACAGCACAATCTTATGAATGCTTATTCAGTACGGCTTATTTGCAAGTAAGTATAGCTGCTTTAAGAGCTAACTAAGTTATTGATCATCATGCCACCAGACATTATTGTTTTTGCTATAAAAGATAAACGGGCTGGATCTGGAATTTTCTTCTTAAGTTGCACTATGTCCATCCACCTCAGTCTTATACTTAAGGTCTCCTATTCTTGTGCTTTCTGGCCTTTCTTTTCTTGTACTATGTTCTTTCACAGCAAGAAGATAGATATCTACAAGGGAAGCCCTCATTGCATCAATATTAACACAGCCATTTATCTAGCAGTTACCTGGCACAAAGAGCAAATGAATATCTCTTCCTTTGTAGCACAGCTAATTATAAAATACTAGGAGTTCAGTCTGGCACTGTGGCATACTGGTTAATCATTTACTGTGAGCTGTAGTTTCCAGGTTTCTTGTCTACCATGAGCTTCCTCCTGGTAACACCTGGCAGATCTATGCCTCATTTTTCATTGGTGGGATTAAAAAGTGTTGTAGCTCTGGCAGGCAGCACAAATGTCTACCTGAATCCTCAGGTATAGGTAATGTTATAGGTAATGTATAGGTAATGTATAGGTAATGTAATTTTATATGTTTTTAATTCACTATTTTGCTGTGCACTGCCCAGGGTCCCCGTTGGGGGAGATGGGTGGTAATATAAATTTAATAAAATAAAATAAATAATAATAAATAAATGTTTTCATACATGTCTTAGTCACACCCTCTTTTTCAATGGCATTTTTTCGTATTACCAAAGATGGAGAACTTCCAAGGATGAATAACAATCTGAAATGGAGATTTTGTGCAGCCAGAATGCTTCCAAGGCTTTACTAGCTGTGAGTTGATTCTACATTGGCTTGCCAGAGTAAAACAGCTTCAGATAATATAAGAAGGTTAGAAAAAGCCCCTCATCCTTCATGTAATATAACTTTGGAGGCATTCCAGTTGCATAAAATCTGTTTCAGAATTTAGTTACGGAAATTAAATTTAGTATTTTTCATATAATATATATATATATATATATATATATATATATATATATATATTAATTAATTAATTTGGGACATATAAGGTTTTAAATCTTCATTCAACTGATCTATGTATATCTACAATCTTCTATAACATCAGAATTTAGATAGTAAATGCACAGACAACCCTGTATAGACTTATTCATATGTAAGCCTGATTGAGTTCTGTGAGATTTACTCTGAGGAAGGTGAGTATAGTCTACAATTCTTTTAATGCTCCTTTTCTGCATGCCAGAGCATAATATGTATAATAATATATGTGTTATTGGAACCTCTCTTACATTGCTCTCCTAGTAATCTGAATTCAGTGCTTATCTTTTAAAAAGCACCAGGGTGCCCTCCAGATGTAGACTAGAATTCCTGTAAGTCTTGGATCAATTAGCAAATTTATAACTGCTTTTCCCACCAGCCAAGCATCATTAGCTAGGCCCATCATATCTGGACAGCAAAAATTTGGACAACCACTAACTGGCAGTAAAGAAACAGAACTGCTGTTTACTAGTCATCTGGATTTCTGCTTCCTAGATATGGAATATCTAGGTCAGCAAGAATTGTGAGAATTATCGTCCAATACAGTTGAAATACATCAGGTTATATAAGGCAGGTCTATAATATTTGAAAGATGTAATACAAATGCAAACAATACTTTCAAACAATGATTATATCAAACAAATACATGTTAAGTTAGATTTCTGTAGTAAGGAATACCCAATAATAATAATAGTAATATCAATAAGAGCCAGTTTGGTGTAGTGGTCAAGGCATCAGGCTAGAAACGAGGAGACCATGAGTTCTAGTCCTACCTTAGACACAAAGCCAGCTGGGTGACCTTGGGCCAGTCACTGTATCTCAGCCCTAGGAAGGAGGAAATGGCAAACCACTTCTGAAAAACCTTGCCAAGAAAACTGCAGGGAATTGACCAGGCAGTCTCTGAGAATCAGACACAACTGAATGGGGGGGGGGAAACCCAATATACAGTATAAGGCATGGTTATTGCTACATACTGGATTTATTGGATTTATAGTCTCTATTCCTGCCAAAAATTGGCTAACAAAAATTATATTATTATTTTTATAAATTTATTTATTTATTTATTTATTTATTTATTTATTTATTTATTTATTTTGTGTCCAGATCAAACTTTACTCTGCCAAAATGTAGCCACCGCCACAGCTTTGTCATTAGCTTGCTGTAGGTCGTCGACAGTACAAGGCTCCGACAGTAATCGACACAGCATCAGATGCTCCGGGTCTTGGATTTCTCCACATTCACATAATGTATTGTCGTCAGCCAACAACCCCCACTTAAATAAATTGGTCTTGCACCTTGGTACCCCCACCCTCATCCTATTCATTGTCCTCCAAACTTTTAATTTAAATTTTTATAAATTAAACTGTGAGAGAATGTGTTCTTTAATAGAAATCATTTCCAAAAATGCTTATTTACTGGAAGTATACATTTGGGCATATGTATACCCAATAATAACACAATGATAATATTTGTTGATGTGTGCAGCTTCCCTCTAAGAGAAATTAGGTGAATTCATTCAGAAAGCTTCCTGTTCAAAGCATTGCATGTTATGATACTGAATGCATGCATACAATCTGAACCATCATTCGGCATGGCTGACTTCACCCACCCTATGCAGTTACCTCTCTTCTGCTAGCCTGGCCTGAGCCCTTGGGCAGAAGCAGTGAATAGACATTGGTTTGACATGTAGCCCACGACTGCAGGAGAGCTGCATATATGCAAAAGTAGAAATGGCTGGTGGTCGGGCTCCTTCTTTGCTGAGCTCACATGGCTCTGACAATTCAGCAAGAGAATGCTACGCAAAATTGGGCTCATAGGGCATTATGTGGAATGTTAGGATGCTGGATGGGCCTTAATAGCCTAGAAGAATCAATATTGATTAACAATTGGTCTTGAACTCCAGGCATTCTTATACTCTCAATGTCTTTTGATTCTTTGATAAAACAGGGCAATGTTTCTTATATCAAATTAAATATGAGAAAATAAAGGGCCACCTTCCTGAGTTCCATATGACACCTTGATGGATAAGAAAATACTTCCGTTGGTGATCATCCCAGCTAAAGATTAGGCAGCATATTGTAATCCAATGAATAAAAAAAAGAGGATTATTTAGCCAAAACTTGCTTCCAAAATTTATTTTTATTTATTTATTTAAATTTATATAACCGCCCATCTCCCCCAACGGGGAACTCTGGGTGGTTTAAAATTTAAAATTTGGCATTTTCCACATGCAAGGAGACCACCACTGCCAATTTCATTTTTTCTGAACGTATATCCAATCTATCAATTAATAATCTAAGATTATCCAAGGCTTGCTACTCTTTTTTAAAACTACATTGTACAGGATAAACAATGAAAAGTAATACTGTCTGTAGTTTATGTGCAAAGGTTGCTGTCCACCTTTTAGCATCCGTGTTCAACAAAGAAACAAATGATAGTAGGCTGGGAGATTAGGCACAGCAGGTCCACCTCATTTCACTGGCTACTTTACTCAGGTGTGCACAGAAGACAACACCTGTGATTTGATTCAATGGAGCAGGGTAACTTGGATGTGGACTGGTCCCCACCCCCCAAGGTTTACAAAGTCCTTTCTCTCTCTAGAGGGTTTAATTCATACATACTGTATACATCACACTATTCACTTTCAATGTATGTAACATTATGCTGAGTGCAGAAAAGGAATAAAAAACAGAAAATACTACTACTACTAAATAATAATAGGCATAGAATGAGAAAAAGAAAGGGCAACTAAATATACTTTACACCAGTGCTATCCCTTTTTACTCTTACTAACGATCCTTGCTTCCACATCTCTACACCACTTCATACTTTGCCTTCCCCCCCCCAAGAGGGTTCTTTAAAAGAGATTTATTTTATTTATTTATTTAGTGTAATTTATATCTCACCTGCCTTTAAGCTTCCTCCGAGAGCTTCAAGTGGCATACATAAAGTGGACATACACATTTGTGTAATAAATCATTAGCCTTCCTTCCACCCATTTTCCCCATAACAACAGAGCAAGGTAGTTTTGGCTGAGAATGGCTGCCCCAGATTCAGCCAAGTAGTGTCTGTGGCTGAGGAAACCCAGGCCTCCCCAGTCCTAGTCCAACACCGTAACCACGACACCTTACTAGCTATCACTGGTAATCACTTCTGAGCTAGGACTACTTTTCCCTGTTTGTCTTCCTGCCCTCCAGACATTCAGAAGAAAATGAAAAAAAACAGGATGCTGCAACATTATGACCATACTGGTTGGTTGGCTGCCTGTTCAACCTGCCCCACAGCATTCCCTGTCCCATGATCTGCTTGGCCATCATAACTGGTGACAGCATGTTTCAAAACAGAACCATTACCAGATCCTGCATGATATAGCTGGATGGCTGTTTGACACAGAGACCTTCTCACATGCTAGAATCCAAAGCCCTGCCTGGAGTATATCACTGGGATGAAGGAGAGGAAAAAAAGGATGGACTGATACTTCTTAACTGAACAGAAGAAAGAATTATGGATTCTGAATATCCATAAGGCATGGACTTGTTGCATTTGGTGGGAGTTGTGAGTGACACAGTTGCTTTAATTAGAAAGCTATACACCCAAAAGGTTTATAGTACACCAATGAGGTTCCAAAGAGGAGATTTGGTTTAAGATATTCCTCAGATATGGTGAGCTCCATTTTATAGGCCATATGTGGCTATACTGGAGAGATTTGGTTTGGTCAGCCCTGGTTGGCTGGAAGCTCATTTTAATTTCCCACAATGCTCTAGAGGAGCGCTATGTCCAAGAATCAGAAGAAGAGCCCAGAACCATTTGTTGAGGCCCTGAGACTCCAGGGATACTGTACATGTTACGATGTTGGGTGAGGCTATGATATGTCTATGATATATACTTTGATAGAAAGGTTGCTTTATCACAGATGAACTCTTGACAAGTGATTGATTCAGACCTCTGTGAAGAGTTATCTGTACCTCTTCTGCGGCTTGGAATAAAGAGAGGAGTGTCTCAAAGAAAAAGGGGCTGTCAAAAAGAAAGGTGTCTTTTTCTTTTGGCCCTGAACCCATCCAGGTCCTGCTTTAGCCCTATCCCACTTTGGCATGCAGTCCCCAACCGATTATCTCCAAAAGAACGCAGCACTTGATAATTTAAAAGATTGTCCATTCCTGTTTATTAGGAAAGGCAAGGGTATTCCCTTGAGACCAAACAAGCATTTCAGAAGAAGCTTTTGGGGGTTGCATCCTCTCATAATCTACCTGTTTACCTTGCTGCCGGGATCAAGGAAACTACCATAAGTAGTACGTGCATACATAATATATGCACTGTGTCCATGCTAGGCTCAGGCTAATCATTGCTCCTGGATTGCCTTCACATTGGCTACTTTCCTTTTTTTTTTAATCATTTCTGGAGGGTAAATATTAAGTTAGGAAGGAAAGGAAGCTTTGATACAAATGATGTATTTGTGGCCATACAGAGACCAAAGCAGCAGCTGTATAAATGTGCATGTTGGAATTGACACCATGACTCATAAGCTGATGCATGAATTATGGCATGCTGCAGATCAGACCGGTTTAGTTCCTATCATATCACGTAGAAGGTTTCGTGCATTGGACTCCAATAACAAGTTGTGTTAAAAAGCAACAGATGGTCTTCCCTGAATCATAGCCAAGACAGCAAGTTCCTGAAGTAAGAGGAGGAGAGGGAAAAAAACAAAAACAAACAGAAAGATAAAGAAGCAACACAAAATTATGTATTAATTTATTATTTATAAAATGTATACAGTATTCTTATTCAGCTAACTTTTTAAACAAATCATTAAACCTTCCCTGAAAATAATATTCATCCTTTTTTATATTAACTCAATAAACAGCCAGCTCATAAACAGAGAGCAAACATATATCTGTAATCAAACACTATAAATCTGGGGTAATTCAGTCTTCCCAACATTGCACAGTTATCCTTTCTGCTGCCTCCCTACCCCCACCTCCAACCCCATGCTTGATGAATCCATAATTCTTCACATAATAAGTTTCATGTTTTGGATATATAAAACATAAATACATTCACAACTTCAACTGGACCATACTGTATTAATAAATGTATGGATATCAAACCAAAACAAAGCAATAATAGGGCAATCCTATATCATATGAGTAAGTGTCCCCATATCCATTTGACATTTCCAACATAGTGAATAGCTAACCCTTTTTAAATATCCTCTGGAGTTTCCAGTCAACATGACAAAGAATATTTTGTTGAATTAAACTCAGTTTAAGCTAAGAAGAAATATACTTAGTGTTCATTAAGACCCTCAACTATTTGTTAATATACAATATTCCAACTCTATTTGCAGACTGGGATTATCTCAATGTATAATTCTGTTCCAAGATCTTTCAAATGTGCCTTGCAGTATTTAATACAGGAAATACACTAGAGCTATAGCTGTAAATAGAGCCACGTCCCAGCCATGATATCAAAGGGGTCATATAATAACTTCCTAATTGTGCTCATAATAGTTTTTCTTAACTTATAACTTGCATTCCATAAAGAAATTGAAGTCCAAATGTATGCCCAGTGATAAAATTGAAATCCTCATCATCATATGATAACTATAATTTAGGTAAGGGAAATCTAATAATAGTGATAGTATTATAATATTAATTATAGGTAATAGTTCTTCTCATAAAAAATGTTTATGTCAAAAATGCATTTATATTTTATCCTCTCTCTCTAAGGTTACATCATGGCTCCCTTCTTTCCATATTCTACCCTTTCTAATCATCAAACCCATAAATCACAAGGTCATTTTTTTCTGTTTTCAGCAAAAAGTCCATAAAGGCTTTCCAGTCACTGACAAATGTAATTATTGTCTTTTTTCCTAATTAAACAAGTAATTTTTGCCTTCTGTGCAAATTCTGTAAAGATCAGAAGCCCTTCCTTCCTTCCTTCCTTCCTTCCTTCCTTCCTTCCTTCCTTCCTTCCTTCCTTCCTTCCTTCCTTCCTTCCTTTTCTATTTACTTATCACTTTTCTTTTACTTTACCTTCTTTTTTCTTTAAATTTGTTTTGTTTTTACTTTGCAAAAAACTTCTTTAATAAAAATTAATTTAAAATGTTTGTCATCAGTTTGTTTGAAATAACAATGGAATATTAGCAGTTCAAGAAACAATTAAAACCCCAGTTATTTACAACTTTCCATAGAGACATTACAGCCTATAGGAAATACTGTATATGAGACTTACTCCAATTAAATGAAGTCACCCAATAAATGACCAAACTACTGCATAGTATCAATGAGTTTTGGTAAGCAAATACAGAACATATTATCAACATATGGTAACAGCTCATATGCAACTCCAGCCATTGTTAAGCCTGAAATGTCCTCCATTTGTCTAATAAGAAGGCTAATGACTCCAATACTAGATTAAAAATTAGAGAGCTTAATCCTTAATCTAGATATTTATCAACCTTGGTTACTTTGGCATTAAATAATCTTGTTTTCCAGGGTAGATTATTTTTACTGGGAGAGTCAGTGGGTGTATGTCTACTGCCCAAGAACTATATATTCACTATTGATTTTTTTAATGTCTCAGCAGCTCTTGATATCAGCATCTATGATGTCTTCAGAAGGGAACTGATGCCTCTTCAGTTCATCTCAGAAAGCTGTTCTGCACCACTTGATAGAAACTCCATCATGATGAGATTGAAGTATTAAAGGAAGAAAGAGGTCTAAGCAATATTGTGTCCAATAGTTACCTTGTTCTGGAACAAAACTGATTTACCACTGAAGGGTTTTTCAAGTCTGCAGTACATTTGGGGGGCTGTGAGTCACACTCCCAAATGAAATGGAATGGAGTGGACAAAAGCAAAAGTGACAGAACAAAAGTGAATGCTGTTATTTAGTAATTTCTAATTCTTTGTGACTTGAAGGACATTGTAAAAGGTAAAGGTTCCCCCTGCACATTTGTGCAGTCGTGTCCGACTCTAGGGGCCGGTGCTTATCTCCGTTTGTTAGCTGAAGAGCCAGCGTTGTCCGAAGATGCTTCCATGGTCATGTGGCCGGCATGACGTACGTGGAATGCTGTTACCTTCCCACCGAAGTGGTACCTATCTATCTACTTGCATTTGCATGCTTTCGAATTGCTAGGTTGGCAAGAGCTGGGGCAAGTGCGGGAGCTCACTCCGTCACGCGGGGCTAGGGATGCGAATCTCCAAACTTGCGACCTTCCAATCGACAAGCCTGGCATCTTACCCACTTTGCCAGTAAATACTTCTTCAAATTCTTGCTAGCATATCATGACAGCAGCGATAGTGCCCAGCCATCTTGTCCTCTGTTAGCTTCATTTTTGATTGTCTTTGATTTTTCCAAGCTTCGGTGTTATATAAATGTAAACTTAATTTAATTACATTAATTTAATACAGAGAGCCAGTTTAGTGTAGTGGTTAAAGCACCAGGCTAGAAACCAGGAGACTGTGAGTTCTAGTCCCGCTTTAGGCACGAAGCCAGCTGGGTGACCTTGGGCCAATCACTCTCAGCCTTAGGAATGAGGCAATGGCAAGCCACTTCTGAAAAAAAATTGCCAGGAAAACTGCAGGAACTTGTCCAGGCAGTCGCCAGGAGTCAACATTGACTCAAAGGCTGTTCAAGATCATCTTTGGAAGAGGTTTTTGTAGTCACACCCAGGTTTAGATGGAATTGCACATAATCATGGGTTGTTCAGGAATGGGACAAATGCCATGTGTCACACTGAAAACATTACATTATTACACTATGAGATCCCATAGGCTTATCTCTGCCCGTGTCCAGCTAAGTAGTTCAAAGAACATGTTTCCACAGTAGCAATCTGTTTGGCAGTGTTGGAAGTCCGCAACTTTGCTAGGAGAACAGAGTAGAGGGATTAAATCTTTTTGCACACCACTTTCCCCAGTTAGATCATCCTTACTCCAGATTACCAAATCACTCTTTGGCAGGCTGAGTGGGGAAAATGGATTGTATTAGGGAGGATTCCACCTGGGAATAATTCACTCCCAAAAAGCTTTCCCTGCTTTAATCAAACTGCTGCCAGCCTGCCAAACAGACATGTTTTCTGTGGTGCCTTCAACTTAGAGGTTGCACATCTTTATTGTAAACTGTAAGAACTAAGAACAGATGGAACTGATGGAAGGCCTATGAAATCCAGCATCCAGTTTCCCACAGTGGCCAATTAGATGCCCCTGGGAAGCCTCTAAACAGGACATGAATTCATTAGCACCCTCCTGTTTATGTTCGTCATTTTCAGGATAGGGCAATTACAGTTTACCATAATGACAATAATATCCACTAGGAGAATGTATCAAAAAATCTAATCCTGAACTATCCTAGATCTGAAAGCCAAACCAGATATAGTAATGTGGATGAGTTAGGCTCTCCTGAATTTTTTATTAAAATATTACATGCATGATGCAGCTGACTAATTAGAGGTAATGACATGGACCCATTTCCTCAAAGTAAATTGCTGCCCATCCCTAATATATGTCATTTATGTTTCCCCTTATAGGACAAGTGTAATTGATTGATTGATTGATTGATTGATTTAGTAGGCGTATATGCCACCCCAATCCAGAGAAACTCTTATATTCCCCTCTTTCAGTGAGAAGACTGAAATAACAAAACCATATCATAAAAAGACAGCTAAGAAGTAAAATAATAAAGAAAACTATATTAGCTTGAAAGGTGCAATTTAGATTAGGAAAAATTACACAAGAGTTAGCCTACTTCCTACATCATCTGCCTCATCTGATTTGAGCTTCTTCCCTATTGTCAAATCAAATCAAATCAAATCAATTTTTATTCGGTCATAGACCAGCAGATAAAACAGAGGATTCACATCTAATTAGAATAAAAGGAAAAACACTTAAAATTCAAAAAAATCTAAGAAAAAGTAGAAGAGATACTCCAGCGTACTGTACAGACTATAGAACAATACTTAGCTGTGGTCAACAAAATAAAATCAGATTGGTCTGATAGTAACAACTTACGATAAAACGAATCCAAATGACCTGGATGTTTAGTAAAGAATGGAGATAATAATTCCTGGCGAGCATCTACTGTACATAGAGAGGACAATACAAAATGTCGTGTTCCATTGTTTCAATTATTCCTCTGCCACATGGGCACAGTCTTTGTTCAAAAAGGATGTTTCGGTATCTCCCTTCAAAAACAGGTGTTGGAAGGGCATTGCATCTGGCCAAAGATAAAGCTCTTCTAAATTTCGGAATTGTTATGCAGCTAAGATATCTGGCTGGTTGGAGAAGATGTGCAGAATGGCCCCAAAACATGTTTTTAGGTAGAATTGATAAGTCTGATTGCAGCTCTAAATAGATGGCCCGTTGTTTGAGATCAGCTAGTGCACATTCATAGCCCATCAGGGTGATGGCTGCCCATGAAAAGCCATATAATTGCAGTTTGGTGTGTATTGCCTGGCACCAAAAAGACTGAAAGCTATTGGTCATAATCAAAGGAGCCAAGCCAACTGGATCTTCCCTATGGTTATTAACATATATTTGAATATTAATGAGTTAATGGGTCTTCCCCCATCATTCTGATTTTATCCCCAAGCATCTATGGAATGGATCCATGGAATATGGTTGGCCCCTACTGTTTCAAAGCTTCGTCTGACTCTGACCATTCTTAGGCCAGTGCTTTCCAAACTGCCGCCGTTGGCGACACACCAACGGCAGCAGTGGCGGCGGTGTGCACAGCGGCGGCGCAGGGGGGCGCGCCGCAGCAGCAGCATGTACGGCGGCGGCGGCGGCAGCGGTGGCAGCGCCGGTGGCCTCGTGTTTTCCGCTAAAACGCGGAAGCGCTGATGGCGCGCCACTGCTGTCGTCACTGCCGCCGCCACCATACACACTGCCGACGCCGCACGCGCCCCTGTGCCGCCGCCGTGCATGCCCCCGCCACCGCTTCTGGGTTGTGTTGCGACACACTAAACTGTGTGTTGCGACACACTAAAGTGTCGCGACACACAGTTTGGAAAGCTATGCTTTAGACATTGTAGTTTCCTGCTCTTGTGAAGTATTTATATGCACTAATTTGCTTAGCTGCATGTAAACAGCTTTCACTGATAAAACGCACACACAAGCACACATGCAAATGAAAGCTTTGTTACAAAATGGTTTGGAAGAGTAATACTAGCCCAGGCCAGTTGAAGCTAACCAGATTTCCTTTGGTATAAGCAGTGGCTTATCTGCTAAGGTATATAGTGACTTACTATATACCTTAGCATATAAGAAGTTCTAAGAAGAACTACTCAGCTCTTCTTGCTGTATGCAGAAGAAATGCATAGTGTGGTATTTCAGAGCAACTTGCCACTCTGCTTACCCACTCAGACTGCTGTGCTGAATTTAGAGTAGTTTTGACAAGAGAATAAATACCTATGTGAAGTATTTTGTTTGAGCCTGAATTCACTAATATGCAGTCTTGGGCTCGAAACAGAACACTAAACTCTCTGATCAAGTACAGAGTGTATTTGCCAGGCTCCTATCGTTTCCCATATCTAGGGGGTTGGGGTAGGTATTCTGGCTGAGCACCAGCCTGTGTTTTTCTCCACCTGGCACGACAGAGTAGTGGTAGCTTGTCAGAGGTAATATACAATTACTTTGAGAGAGGACAAAAGTCATCACCCTTTAGGGGGCCAAAGATCTCTAACGTGGGGTTTGCCTTCTGGTAAAAGGATTGCCATAGTTTCATAGTCTTTAGTGGCTGCTAGAACTGAAGTTGCAGCGACTTTTCAATAAGCTATCCACCTGCCCTCATCAGCAACTAGAAAGAGAAAGATGCAAAACCTCTGTGACTACAAAATCTGTGAACAAACTAGCAGCATTTGATCAATAATAGGGGTCAGGTGGGAAGAGATTGTATTTGTAAATGTATTCATATTTGCATTGGAGAACGTCGGAAGTCACTTTCTGTTTCTTTTTTCTATCTGCTTGCACCTTCATAGTTTTTTTCTTTTTTCTTTAGTTCTATGCTCTAGCTTTTCTATATTCTATATTTTGTATTTTAATTATACTTTGAAAACTAATAAAGTTCTTTTTAAAAAAAATAATAGGGGTCGGGTGGGGAGGAATTAGTTTTAAAGGCATAACTTTAAAAGATTCATTTCCTTGTAAAAATGTAGTTGCTAGGTTTGCCAAAAAGAGAAGGGTGTGTAGGAGGGCAAAGTTTGATCTAGTATTTACTGGTCATTCAGGTAAGAGATAGATCAAACGATAGAAGAGGACCAAACAGGTTTAGACTGGATTTGATTGTGTGTGTGTATACTGTATATATACTGTATATATATACTGTATGTATATGTGAGTGTGTGTGTGTGTGTGTGTGTGTGTGTGTACACATTGCTAAACGGCTTAGGTCATTCTTTGAAGCTCTTCTATATAAATATATAATGTCTGTTTCAGTGCCAGAGTTTATCTATATGGCTTGATTGGTCTGCTTCTCTCTCTCTCTCTCTCTCTCTCTTTTTCTATTTGGCAAATTTTTCCTGTTTTATGCTGAAGTAATATTTTAGGACTAATTCCTTTAAAAAACACAGGGCAATCACAAAAGATTAGATACTGCAAATCAAACATTAACTGAATAAGCATTCCCATTCTTCAATCTCAACATGCTTCTCACCTAATGGAACAAGCTATTGATGCAACCTTTACACCACCTGTTTGTTTGACACAGTACGCAGGTGCATATACAATCTTCCATTTTCCTCATTCCGTTTCTTTCTCATGAAACAGTAGGAATCCTTTCTTCATTCCAGCTCAACCTGGGCTGTGTTTGTTCAGTTCTTTATCCAGTAATTCTCAGACATGCATGGAATTCATACAATTACCCATCTTCTCTTGGATCCAAACCTGAAGATCACACAAAGACAAAACAGAAAACACCTTGACAAAAGGATATAGACTTCACCCTCCTTCTGAACTGCCTGTCAATGTCACAGTCTATGTGAATTTTTAAAACCATGCTCATCTTCTTCCAACCCAGCTTCTCTCGATATATATTCCACATATAGGTTGAATAAATAAGGGGAGAGTATACAGCCTTGTTTAACTCTTTTGCCAACCTGGAGCCACTCTTTCACCATGTACTGTCACTACTGTGGCTTCCTGACCAATGAGATGTTCTGGGAGTCCCATTTTTCTAAACATATTCCATAACTTGACATTATCAACACATTTGAAAGCCTTTCTACATATAATCAATGAAGTACATACTGACTTTTCTAAATCAGCATGAACATCTGGCATCTCCTTTTCAATGTGGGGCTCTAATCTGCATTGGATGATCCTAAGCATTATTTTGCTAGCATGGGAAATTAAGGATTTTGTAGCAAAGTTAGCTCGGGTCTCACGTGAAGGAGTGAGCTCCCACACTCGCCCCAGCTCTTGCCAACCTAGCAATTCAAAAGCATGCAAATGCAAGTAGATGAATAGTTACCACTTCGGTGGGATGGTAACAGCGTTCTGCATGCATCATGCGGCCACATGACCACGGAAGTGTCTTCAGACAGTGCTGGCTCTTCGGCTAACAAACGGAGATGAGCACTGGCCCCTAGAGTCAGACACGACTGTGCAGGGGAAAACCTTTACCTTTACCTTTTACCAAAGTTAGCATACTCTATACCCTTTCTTTGGTATTGGTATGTAAGTTTACTCTTCCAATCTGTTTGCAGGCATAGCTTGGATAGAACCTTTACAGATTCTTCTTCTGTTGCTTACCATATTTCTGTAGATAGTCCATCAATTCCAATAGCATTCCAACCTGGTGATGACCAGAGTGCAGGTCTAAGTTCATCTTCTACTACTAGAAGTTCTTGTAAGTAGGGAAGGTAAAATCATAAACCTTTAACATTATTTTGCGATTTTTTGGTTGCCGTTCTCTCTTTCTTTTGGTTTGCAGCCAGGCCCACGCCAAAAATAGACAATCCCGGTACATTTGAGACAGTAACAAAGCTCAGGGTAGTTACATCGCCTGCGTAGAGCATCCGCTTCTCCTCTCAGCTTCCCATGCAGGCAGGCAGCAGCCTTCCACCAGTTTGTGAGCAGCCACCAAAGTCAGTTTTGTAACTTGACTCGCAAGCCAAGCAGAGTCTGCCACTCTACCATTAATGCGTCTGTAGTTAGTAGGCGAAGATTGGTGGAGGCTGCCGCTCGGTGCAGAGCCGAGATGCCGAGCGGGAAGGGGAGGCCGCCAGCGGCTCTGGCAGAAAAACATGCCGTTAGCAGCAGTCACCAATGGGTGATGGCTCTCCCAGGTAAAAGCTGACGAGCACCTTGAGAACTCACTGAGAATTGCAACTACTTTCATCGAACCAGACATTGATGCATTAGTTTCACAAAAATAAGGTCAAATATCCCACTAGTTTTATGTTGCCCTCTTTTTCTAAATTTTATAATAAAAAATATTTCATTTTCCTCCTTGATATTTGTCATTTTTGACAATTTTGACATTCCAGTCTCCAACCACAAGCAACAAACCTTGTTTGCAAGTTATGTTGATTTCAAATTAAACTTGATCATAAAACTCATCAACCTCCTTTTCTTTTGCATTAGTGGTTGGATCATAAACTTGGATAACCATCATATTAAAGAGTTGTCCGCAAAGTCTAATTAATATTATTCAGTCATTGGTTGCCTTGCAGCCAAGTGCTGTTCTTGCTATACCCTTCCTAGCTATGAAAGCAACACTGTTCATTTATTTATTTTATTTTTATTTATACTTGTATTTATACCCAGCCCTTTTCCTCCCTAGTGGAGGACTCTGGGCGGCTTACATACATCGTTTATACATTTCAATTCAATTATACAATGTTTTTTCTAATCCGCGCGCAAGGGGAAGGGGTAAGGGAACCGACTCTTCCTGGCTTCCGGACTACAAGTTCCAGGATGCCTTGTGTCAGAGCCGGCTGCTGACGTCCTGTAGATGTTGTTGCTTCCGGGATCTGTCGTAACCGCCGCTATTCGAAGAGATCTTCCGTCTGGTGGATACCGACCCCCGACAGGACGCCAGCATATTTTCCCACTTTAAGGTGGTACCCAATTTATCTGCTCGCTAGCTTTCGAACTGTTTGGGTCGACAGGAGCTGGGACTAGCAACGAGAGCTCACCTCGTTGCGTGGGGATTCGAACTGCCGACCTTCCGACCGGCAGCCCTACAGCTTCAACGGTTTAACCCGCTGAGCCACCGCGTCCCTTGTCAGTCCACTGCGTTCATTCTTTGTTTTTCATGTCCTGAACAATAAGCAGTCTGATCTTCTGACTGAAAGTGTCCAATTCCAGTCCATCTCAATGCGCTGATGCCTAAGATGTCAATGTACAGTCGATTCATTACATCTTTCACTGTGCTGAGCTTTCCTATGATCATGGTTTCCATGTTCCATGTTTGCACTGTAATTGTGTCTTTGCAGCTTTGGGGTTTTTTTCCTGCATGACAACACCAGCAACGAAATGTCCCAAAGGCTTTAATCTAGTTACATCATAAACATCATTAACATTCCAAAAGATCCTCAATACTTCCTCAGTAGCATATTGAGTGCCATCTAACCCGACAGGCCCACCATCTGGCACTATATCATCAATAATTTTATATTTTCAATCCTTGTGGTTTTCTTAGTAAACTACAGGAGAGGTTGTCTTCTCCCATTCAGTATAAAATGATGTTGACACTAAAACGATCTCCCACCTCTAACGTCTTCCTATGTTCCAGTATAGGTGTCTGTTTGCTTTAGCTGGGCAGCTGGGATGACCTTCCTGCCTTGGGTGACCCTGCGGGGATTATAGACTCTTGGCACACACTCCCAGTATTCTTTGCTCATCCCTTCCACAGGCACCCCTGTCCCCACCCATCACAATGAGGCAGCTCAGCAGGTAGGGGGATGCAACTCATAGCACATTGGAAGAAATTATGCAAAGGGGCTTGGGATTCTGTCTGTTTCTGTGTCAGTCTGTCTGTCATCAGGCTAATTCTCCCAAAACTGAACAGCTTCAAAGCTAGTACAGTGGGAGAAGTCAGCAAAAGAAAAGAGCAGGTTCAAAATTGGTCTGAATTTGGTTTGAGGCTGCAGAGAGAAGCATTCCAGAAAAAAAAAATCTCCCAGTGCTTTCCTATGGAAGAGGCAATTGGACAGAAGCTCATGTGACTTCAGCAGAGCTTTTTTAGAATTCCAGAAGTTCTCCATGCTTTCCCTAACTTTTCTCTCCAGGTGAATTGGGCTTCTGATCTGTCTAAGAATAATGGATATTGGAGTGCAAAACTGGGAGAGCCCCAGTTTGGGAAAGGTTCTTCTAAAAGCAGAGGCATTTGTTTTTAAGGCAGGGCTGATGGGCCACTTCTACCACCCTTAAACATTTTTGCCTTCACCTCTTAAAGTGAAGCTGGGGGATTGTTTTAACTGATACTTAAAACTTCACAACATAGCTTGTATTAGCCAGATAACTATTACTTATCTCTAAGAGTAAATGCTCCAGCAAAGGAGATTGTTACCTTGTCGTGGTGCTGGAGCTTGAGCACCTCAATGAAACCATGAGCTAAACCATGAAGGGACACCCAAGACGGGAAGGTCATGGCATAGAGGTCAGACTAAATACAATCCCTGGGGAAGGTAATGGCAACCCACCCCAGTATTCTTGCCGTGAAAACTACATGGATCAGTACAACCAGAGATATGTCGGTATACCATCGGAAGATGGGACTCCCAGGTCGGAAGATGGTCAAAATGCTACTGGGGAGGAACAGAGGATAAGTTCAACTAGCCCCAGATGTGATGACGTAGCTAGCTCAAAGCCGAAAGGACGGCTAGCGGCCGACAGTGCTGGTGGTGAACGACGAATCCGATGTTCTAAAGATCAACACACCATAGGAACCTGGAATGTAAGATCTATGAGCCAGGGCAAATTGGATGTGGTTATTGGTCAGATGGCAAGATTAAATATAGACATTTTGGGTGTCAGTGAACTGAAATGGACTGGAATGGGCCACTTCACATCAGTTGACCACCAGATCTACTACTGTGGAGAAGAGGACCACAGAAGAAATGGAGTAGCCTTCATAATTAATAATAAAGTGGCTAAAGCAGTGCTTGGATACAATCAAAAAAACAATAGAATTATCTCAATTCGAATTCAGGGTAAGCCATTTAACATCACAGTGATCCAAATATACGCCCCAACCACAGATGCTGAAGAAGCAGAAGTAGATCAGTTCTATGAGGATCTGCAGCACCTACTGGATAATACTCCAAAAAGAGATGTTATTTTCATTACAGGAGATGGGAATGCTAAGGTGGGTAGTCAAATGACACCTGGAATTACAGGCAAGCATGGTCTGGGAGAACAAAATGAAGCGGGACTTAGGCTGATAGAATTTTGCCAAGACAACTCACTGTGCATAACAAACACTCTCTTCCAACAACCTAAAAGACGACTTTATACATGGACTTCACCAGATGGTTGACACCGAAATCAGATTGACTACATCCTTTGCAGCCAAAGGTGGCAGACATCTATACAGTCAGTAAAAAAAAGACCTGGAGCTGACTGTAGTTCAGATCACGAACTTCTTATTGCACAATTTAGAATCAGACTAAAGAGAATAGGGAAGACCCACAGATCAGTTATCAGGGGCGTGGTGGCTCAGCGGGTAAGATGCCAGGCTTGTTGATCGGAAGATCGCAAGTTCGGAGGTTTGAATCCCTAGCCCTGCGTGCAGAATGAGCTCCCGCACTACCTCCAGCTCTTGCCAACCTAGCAATTTGAAAGCATGCAAATGGAAGTAGATGAATAGGTACCAATTCGGTGGGTAGGTAACACCGTTCCGCGTGTGTCATGCGGCCACATGACCGTGGAAGCGTCTTCAGACAACGTTGGCTCTTCGGCTAACAAACGGAGATGAGCACTGGCCCCTAGAGTCAGACACGACTGCACAACTGTGCAGGGGGAATCTTTACCTTTACCTTTTACAGATCAGTTAGATATGAGCTCACTAATATTCCTAATGAATATGCAGTGGAGGTGAAGAATAGATTTAAGGGACTAGATTTAGTAGATAGGGTCCCGGAAGAACTATGGACAGAAGTTCACAACATTGTTCAGGAGGAGGCAACAAAAAACATCCCAAAGAAAAAGAAAACCAAGAAGGCAAGATGGCTGTCTCCTGAGACACTGGAAGTAGCCCAAGAAAGAAGGAAAGCAAAAGGCAACTGTAATAGGGGGAGATATGCCCAATTATATGGAAAATTCCAGAGGTTAGCCAGAAGAGATAAGGAATTATTTTTAAACAAGCAATACATGGAAGTGGAAGAAGACAATAGGATAAGAAGGACAAAAGACCTCTTCCAGAAAATTAGAAACATCGGAGGTAAATTCCAGGCAAAAATGGGTATGATCAAAAACAAAGATGGCAAGGACCTAACAGAAGCAGAAAAGATCAAGAAAAGGTGGCAAGAATATAAGGAAGATCTGTATAGGAAGGATAATAATATCGGGGATAGCTTTGACGGTGTGGTCAGTGAGTTTGAGCCAGACATCCTGAAGAGTGAGGTTGAATGGGCCTTAAGAAGCATTGTTAATAACAAGGCAGCAGGAGACGACGGTATCCCAGCTGAACTGTTTAAAATCTTGCAAGATGATGCTGTCAAGGTGATGCATGCCATATGCCAGCAAATTTGGAAAACACAAGAATGGCCATCATATTGGAAAAAATCAATTTATATCCCCATACCAAAAAAGGGAAACACTAAAGAATGTTCAAACTATTGAACAGTGGTACTTATTTCACATGCCAGTAAGGTAATGCTCAAGATCCTGCAAGGTAGACTCCAGCAATTCATGGAGTGAGAATTGCCAGATGTACAAGCTGGGTTTAGAAAAGGCAGAGGAACTAGACACCAAATTGCCAATATCCGCTGGATAATGGAGAAAGCCAGGGAGTTTCAGAAAAACATCTATTTCTGTTTTATTGACTATTCTAAAGCCTTTGATTGTGTGGATCATAAGAAATTGTGGCAAGTTCTTGGTGGTATGGGGATACCAAGTCATCTTGTCTGCCTCCTGAGGAATCTGTATAACGACCAAGTAGCAACGGTAAGAACAGAGCACGGAACAATGGACTGGTTTAAGATTGGGAAAGGAGTACGGCAGGGCTGTATACTCTCACCCTACCTATTCAACCTGTACGCAGAACACGTCATGCGACATGCTGGGCTTGATGAATCCAAGGCTGGAGTTAAAATCGCTGGAAGAAACATTAACAATCTCAGATATGCAGATGATACCACTTTGATGGCTGAAAGCGAGGAAGAGCTGAGGAGCCTTACGATGAAGATGAAAGAAGAAAGTGCAAAAGCTGGGTTGCAATTAAACCTCAAAAAAACCAAGATTATGGCAATGAGCTTGACTGATAACTGGCAAATAGAGGGAGAAAAAGTGGAGGTAGTGACAGACTTCGTATTTCTAGGGGCAAAGATTACTGCAGACGCTGACTGCAGCCAGGAAATCAGAAGACGTCTACTTCTTGGGAGGAGAGCAATGACAAATCTTGATAAAATAGTTAAGAGCAGAGACATCACACTGACAACAAAGATCCGCATAGTTAAAGCAATGGTATTCCCCATAGTAACCTATGGCTGTGAGAGCTGGACCATAAGGAAGGCTGAGCAAAGGAAGATAGATGCTTTTGAACTGTGGTGTTGGAGGAGAATTCTGAGAGTGCCTTGGACTGCAAGAAGATCAAACCAGTCCATACTCCAGGAAATAAAGCCAGACTGCTCACTTGAGGGAATGATATTAAAGGCAAAACTGAAGTACTTTGGCCACATAATGAGAAGACAGGATACCCTGGAGAAGACGCTGATGCTAGGGAAAGCGGAAGGCAAAAGGAAGAGGGGCCGACCAAGGGCAAGATGGATGGATGATATTCTGGAGGTGACAGACTCAACCATGGGGGAGCTGGGGATGGTGACAGCCGACAGGAAGCTCTGGCGTGGGCTGGTCCATGAAGTCACGAAGAGTCGGAAGCGACTGAACGAATAAACAACAAAAGAGTAAATAATTCCTGTTTATTAGAGTTTTCACCCAGCAACAGACCCATTCTTTCATGATGTTCCCAAATATTTAATCACCAGGCAAACCCCCCCCCCCTTCCCAGGAAGTGATAGATGGTTAACTTTTGTCTAACCCAGGCAACAGCAACAGCCTTTAAGCTGGCAAGAATCCATATGGGTTCGTAGGCAATAATGTCAGCTCCTAATTGCTGTTCATCTGCAAATGGACACAGTGGAATTCACCACTGGGCTGCAGGGAAGCCCTGCTCACACAAGGATGGCTGGATGGTGGCTCCTTGTCGGTCCACAAGCAGAGAGAAGAGGGGGAAAGTAAAGGGATCAGTGCAGATGGTCTTCCAATCCAAATTGGGTTGGGGGGGGAACAACAAGACAACAAAACCATGACACAGAGTTTTAGCCAGTTCAACAGGCCTTGCAAGTTTACAGCACGCCCTTCACTGGCTTTTCAGGCCAGATGGATTACAATCCTGTAAGTATGCCATCCATCATGCATGTTGTATCAGCAGATGTGACACCATCTTTGTCCAGTTGCACTTGTTCCTGTCCTGAGTGGCATCGCAGTGATTCAGTGCCTAACTCTTCAGTCTCCCTGGCGACAACTCAGATGCAAGTGCAGAAAATCTCTCTCTCTCTCTCTCTCTCTTTTTCAACCAGGTCGGAACTCTTTGACCGCAGTCTTCTACAAATGGGTCCAACGCCTTTGGAAGCTCTGTGTGGAGTCTGGAGGAAGTATCTCATTAAGCAGATGATAAAGGATTTTCTTGGCTGCTTCCTAGTAGCCCAGGGAGCCTGCTGTGCTCCTGCTCAATTATTCAGCAGCTGAGCTGTAAAGTCAAGCAAGCTGAGTGGGCCTCTAATGGGCCTCTCCAGTGCACCCCCTGCCACTGATCAAGCAAACAGTCACCCCCGGGCTTCCTACAATTCCCAAGCCTGCCATTGCCAGGCTATAAAGCAGCATCTTTGTCTCACCTCCTGAAGCTTTCCATTTCCTTTGTCAGCTCCAGTACCTGGCCATTAGCAACATTTTTCTCCATAGCTGCCTATGGCTATACTCATGACCACCGTTATGCACAATACAGCCAGTGTTTGGACTTGCAGATTTCAGTGTACATAACCCCCTTCCCCACCCAAACATAATTCCAGTCTTACCCCTGACTGCTGAATCAGTGGACCAGGGAGGGGAGGGGAGGGGAGGTGGAATCTAGATTAGGGGAAAATGGCAAGTAACTGGGAACATGACCGAGGCTATGCAATCACGGAGAAAAAAGTGTCATTCTCCCACAGAACACTGGGATGACTGTATCATTCGGAGTCGGGTGATTCCAGTAATGTTAAACCCCAGGAAATTTGGGACAAACAAAATGTACATCATTACACACAGCAAAGTTAAATGATGGCATTTGTTGCCCAATTTGTGGCCATGTGTCAGTGTAGATAACTTTAAAGGGGGATTAAACAACAAATAAGATTATCAATGGCTACAGTTTGGTGTAGTGGTTAAGGAAGCAGGCTAGAAACCAGGAGATTGTGAGTTCTAGTCCTGCCTGAGGCACAAAGCCAGCTGGGTGGGGTCAGTCCCCTTCTCTCAGCCCTAGGAAGAAGACAAGGGCAAACCATTCCCAAAATCTTACCAAGAAAACTGCAGGGACTAGTCCAGGCAGTCACCAGGAGTCAACCCTAACCTGAAGGCACCAAAAGAAAGAAGAAAAAACAACCCCACCCTAAATAGAATAGCTCTTCTATTACCCCCAGGATCGAAAGCAGCCTCTCTGCGCACACCTGTTGCTAGTGAGCAACAGCAGACCAGATCTGTGCACTCCTGTTCTGCCTGTGGTCATCCCGGGGGCATTTTATTGGCCAGGAAAGAGGATGCTGGACTAGGTGGTCCTTAGATCTGCTTCAGCAGAGCTCTTCTTATTTTCTTAATCTTTCTTCTACTCAATTTCTCTCTATTTCTCCTGCAGTGTCCTCATGTATCTCATCTCCTCTTACCTGTCTTTCTCTCTTTTCCTTTCAAAGAGTTGAATGTAATTAGCTCTTTGCATGCAAGGGACTCTTTCTCCCGCATACTCACAGGAAAGTGCAGTGTCCCTGGCTTCTTTGGAAAGCCTATGTTGCAAGTGTGGTAAACTTGCCATGGAGGTGCAACCAGGGAAAGTTTGAATCATTGCAAGGTCTTTCATCCAACAGTCACGTGGGCTGTGCCTGAATGAACAGCGGGGTGCTGGACTGAGCAGCCGTTCTGCTCAGATGGAGGGGGTCAGCAGAGAGAGCTTGTGGCCCAGCCCACTACAGCTGATGGTAGATAACCCAATCAGCCTGACTGGGAGAGGCAATTACCGGAACAGCAATGACTGTGCTGTGCTGCGCTAAACTGATTTTTCATGAATTGAGTTATAGGCTATGAATTGGCTCTCAGGAAGTTAGGTCATTTCTTGAGATTAACAATCTATCAGGCTACGGTTCTGAGGATATTGATCTTAGAGCCGTGCATGAATATACGCATATGCACGAGCTCTTTAGATCACTGGTTCACAAGGCTGAAATGGCAAGCCAGAAAAACAACATGGTGTTTAAGAGGAGCTTAGCAGAAGGGTCCACCTATTGCCTGGTCGTGTAAGATACATTCCTGTTTGCTACTCTCTTATTTTCCAAAATCTCAGTGGGATCTTGTGTTAACTTTTTCCTAACATGACTCTTTCTAAGAATGCCTAGGGTCATATCCCCAGCTTCTCAAACATTCTTCCATTATTAAACAAGCTTTGCTTATGTATTTAATGTTAATTAGAACAGGAGACTATGGTCAAGGTATCCATTTTTCTCTTCCTATGC